>OX941082.1:140438047-141638047 GCA_954870635.1 Arctium minus | reverse complement strand
GAAGGTGGAGAAGACGATCCAGTATAGAGGCGTTGATTTTTTTTAGGTTTTGGTTTTTTTTTTGGAAGGGTATTTGGGGTATTATGCTGATGTTCTATCTAGTTCCAAGGGGGTGGGGAGGGTGTCCAACACCATTGAAGAACACCAAAAGCAAGAAACCTAAACAATTTGATAAGAAATCTTCAAAAGTGATTTCACATAATCTTGATTTTGAGAACATAGCAGACGAATTCCTCAAATCCACAGGGCAGAGTTTGCAAGGAAAAAAATAAATCCAGGGCAGAGTTTGCAAGGAAGAGATGGAGGGACTGTCGACACCGTACAACAAATCGATGGCAACCAAACCATAAAACAAACCGTTTGAAAATCAAACATAAACCTAATCGATTTGAAGGTTTCTACCACCAAAATCAATGAGAGAGAGAGTAGAGAGGAATACCAGCGCTGTGGGAGTAGAGAGGTGGGCGGCGACGAGAGGACGGAGAGATGCTCCGGCGAGAGTAGAGAGGTGGGAGGCGATGGAGTGTATGCAAAGGGATCCGTTGAACGCAAAGGCAGAGATTATTAAAAAATTAATTTCTCTCTCCTCCACCTACCGAATCTCTCCTCCACCTACCAAAAATTTTGGTATATTTTTTATTTTTTAATTTTTTTGTTAGACTCATTTTTTTAATAAGATAAGTTTTATCTAAACAAAATATAATATTAACCAATGAAAATTTGACACTTGGCAAAATAAATTAATAAAAAAATAAAAAGAAAACCACAAACCAAGTTCGGATCGTGAACTAGTTTGAGGTTTGTTACGGCTGACTGAATAAGATAAAAGCCCTTATTAAACCCATTAAGGGGGTGTTTACTTGGGGCTTAATGGGGCGAGTGGCTTATTCGCACAGACAAATGGAGTGCTTACTTGGGGCTTAATGGCTTAATCGCACAACCAAATTTGGCTTAATCGCTCAGTAGTGAAAATGGTAGTTGTCCCCATTAAGCCCAAAACATGACATTTTTACCCCTCATAAAAAAAAAAAAAAACTTCACGCTCTCTGCCTCTCTCCCTAACCTAATCCTTTCACCCTCCCCTTTCACGCCTCCATCCAATCGACCTGCAGCAACTTTCCATCGCCGGCGACCACTCTTCCATCGCCTCCACTTTCACTTTCCATCGAAGCTACCATCGAACCTGCAGCAACCATCGAACCTAGTCCAATACCCACATCTATTTCACTCTCATCGCCGGCGCATCATCTTCATCTTCTCCGGCGCGCTCTATTCTCCGGTACCGATCGTCTTCATCTTCTCCGGCGTGCTCTATTCTCCGGCGCCGATATTCTTCATCTTTTTCGGTGCCCATCGTCTTCATCTTCTCCTCCAAATCACGATTTCTGCACATTTTTGTCGATTTCTGCTGTTTGTTGTTTGTTTACGATATCTGCACATTTTTGTCGATTTCTGCTGCACATTAGGTTTTCAAATGTTCTTCGTTTACGATTTCTGCAGTTTTTGTTTTTTGATTTCTTCATGATTTCTTCTGTTTTGATTTCTTCCCGATTTCTTCTGCAGTTTTTACGATTTCTGTAGTTTTTGTTGTTTGATTTCTTCTGTTTTGATTTCTTCCCTATTTCACTATTTAAAAGAATCCATATGTTGATTCTTTGATTTATTTCTTTATTATAGAATGTTTTTCACTGCTTAAAGGACTCCATGTGTTGATTCTTTAATTTATATATTTGTTCTTTGCTTATTATTTGTTTAATTTCATATATGTTTCCATTGTCTACAGTTCAATCTTTTGTTTTGTTGATTACCAATTTTTATAGAATGTTATCATGTATTTAGTTTAGGTATGGAATAAAGCGGTGAGATGGGATTCAAGGGTAAAATGGTCATTTATGTTATTCAAACCGTTAATTCAGATAAAAAAGTAAACAACAACATTAATTTATCCAGACAGACAAATTTATCCAGACAGACACATTTATCCATACAGGACTTAATAGAAAATTTGGTAAACAGCCCCTAAGTTGTTTCCAAACAGGGTCTTAGTTTCACTGTGTCCCACAAATTAGGGGTGTCAAATTTGTATCATGACAAATTAACCAACTTCTTACCAACCGTACCAATTCAATTGGTACCAACTAAATTGGTTGGTACTACCGTACCAACTTCAATAACTTGGTTGGTACGTGGTATTGAAAATCGTGTACCACGGGAACACCATACCATATTGACTTTTATATACATATATATATTATCTTTAATTAATTATTAAATAAAAAATGAAATAATATATATTTAATTCTTATAATTTAAAATTTTAAACCATCCGATTGTTTTTCTTTTAATGACCCATATATAGTGAGTGAACTTTAGTTGGCCTAATTAGTTAATAGTTAGTGGACTGAGACATTAGAATTTGGATATGTTTGCCAACTAAATTAGTGTTTCACATAACAGTGTGAGTCAACAAATGCAAAACCCTTTTTTAGTTTTTTTTTTCTTCTCTTCAGAGTTCAATCTACTTACGAGTTACGAACCCTAAGTCTCTGTCTCAACTCTCACGCCTCCAGTCTGCTCATCTCTTTGAATATTTGTATTATCAGTTTGGGATGTTGGTACAAATTTTGAACAACAAATTTGTAATTGTAACTTATAAATTTGAGCAACAACTTTAAACAGCAGCTTTGAACAGCAGATTGTAACTTCAAATTTTGTGCAACAGCTTTGAACAATAGGTTTGTAATTGTAACTTCAAAGTTTTATATGTTGTAACTTCAAACTGTACCAACATGTACCAACCGAAAAATGTTGGTACCAATTAAGTTGGTACCAAGTAGAGTTGGTTGATACACGGTATAATTTTTAGCGTGCCAATTATAATTGGTTGGTACATGGTATTGAGAAAAAAAAAAGAATGATACCGTACCATGTTTACCCCTACCACAAATGGTCATATTAAACATGGGACAGATTGTCCTGATCCACCCTATTCTGCATATCAAACGCATCTTAATAAAGAAAACTTCGAAAACTTTATAAGTTTTGAAAATTCTCTAAAATTTGAGAAAGAAATAATTATTTTATTCAATCTCACATATAAGATTGAACTTTTATCATTTTATATTAAGTTTTATTTAAAAAATGTAATCGTAAGATAAATTACAGAATATTATATTAATAAAATTCTACAAGTCAAGTGTATGAGGATTTGCATTAGAAAAATACTTTTGATTGGAATTGAGGGAAGAATACATGTGCTTGCCATATGACCGATAAAAATGCCCCAAAGAAATAAGCCCAATAACAAAGAAACCTAACAACAATTAGGCATTTTAAAGGTCAATTTGAATCATGTCTTACAAGATTAGCCATCTCTTCAAGAACAGAAGTAACTTGTTTATAAAAATCAGAGTATAGTTATTTTTGGCTTGAATAGAAGAAAGAATACATGTACTTGCCAGATGACTGATAAAATGCCCCAAAGAAATAAGTCCTAAAACAACCAAACCCAACAACAATTACCCATTTTAAAGGTCAAATTTGAATAATATCTTACAAGATTAGCCATCTAGTAACTTGTTCACCGCTTTTGAGTAGAACTTCATACTGAGAAGTGCCCCAAGTAGTCGATGGATCCCCTACATCTTGTTGTTTGCTCCTACCTTTCTCTCGTGCCTCAAGTTATTCCTGCGAGTAGCCTCTTCCTACCTCGTAACTCGCTCGTAGTACAGACAAGTTTCTCTTGTTGTGGAAACAAAGAATTGATGGCTTTTGAGTTGTGTTGAGACTTGAGACGAAGGGATGTTGGGTCCAAATCCCAATAATCGACTACCAACAATCAACATATTGTAAATCAAAATAGAGACTGTAAATCGAGATAGAGAAATCGAGAAACACATGGAGAACGAAGATTGAACATTGCAATCGATTTTCAGCCAGAAGATAGAACATCGCAGAATCTGATTGAAATCAATTTTCAGAAATCGAAATGGAGAAGAGAACATTGCAATCGACTAGCCTGATGGAGAAGACTACCTGTGTTTGTTGCTGCAATGGAGAATGAAGTATGATGGAGAAGACGACAACAATGGAGAAGAAGAGAGAGAGAGAGAGAGAGAGAGAGAGAGAGAGAGAGTTCTTTCTATGGTCTGATGTCGGCTTGTAAAAAAAGGTAGGGTTTATTTGGGCAATAGGTAATTTTGGTATTATGAAAATATCAAATTCCATTCCTTTAAAATATTTGGGTTTTAGGAAGGAATATGTGTGGAATCTGGTGGAATTGGAATATTTCATTCCATTGAAAAGATTGAACCAAACAAGGGAATGGATCCCGCTAGAGAGTTGTAAATGCGAGTCAGTTTCAAGGTGGGATAATGTGTATTATGGATCAGAGAGTCATCGGCGGCATGATACGGGACAGAGTTAGGTTCGGTTCTTGAGTTTGTGTTCGACGTTTGATCGATGGGTAATCTGGAGCAATCTTAGAGGTGGCTTGGAGCGGATTCGGAAGCGGAACCGCAGTGAAGAAGGTAACTGATGTGCAGTCTGACGGGAGCATAAAGCGATATCCATGGTGCAGAGTGGCATCGGTTGGCGTACGGTTTGGAGGTGATGTGGGCTGCAGCTGTTTTGAGAAGGAAGGGTGCATAGGGATATGACGGGATCGATACGGGACGATGGTGAAAACAGAATCGAGCATCGTCGATTTAGTTTTACGGGTGCGATGAGGGGATTGTCTAAATAATCGAGACAACGTGCTGCAGTGGACGATTCGGAAAGTTTGACGTGTATGATTAGATGCAGGGGTTGTGTGCGGACACGGTGGTGTGGAGTTTGCCTCTAGCAAACTTTCTGCGACCAATTTTCTTTCTATTTTTCTGTTTTTCAGCTCCGGTTGTTGGTTGGAGTTATTTTTGTCTAAGTGAGTTCCCTGTTTGTGTTACCTGTGGGTTATCTCCTGTTTTTGGTGTGTATTGGTGTTTTTTTTTTTTGTGGTAATGAAATTGTTGTGTTGTTTAAAAAAAAAGAATGTAATTTGGTCAAAGGAATTCAACATTATAATTCCACCAGATTCCATTAGATTCTGCGAACCAAACGCCTTCTAAGAGTTTTTTGTAATTTATTTTAGAGTAAACTATGATTTTCATCTTTGTGGTTTGTTGAATATTGTTATTTTTGACATTTATGGTTTTAAAATTACTTTTTTCATCTACGTGGTTTGTAATTTGTTGTCATTTTGGTCCTTAATACTAATTATGTTAAAGATTATCTATTATTTTAAGGTTATTTTAGTCATTTTAGTATTTCTTTTATTTTGGTTTATTTAAATACCCTATTTTGTCCTTTTGATTTTTTATGAACTCCACCCACAACAATAACCCTCCTCCTAGGATAAAAATCTTCTGTCTCAAAATATCATGTATGATTTTTGTTTGACCAATGAAATTAATACACATCAGATTTTATATATTTTTGATTTTATTTTATTCAAGTTTATATTATCTCTCCGATGACGTGTATTCATGTGATTGGTGGACATTATAGCACATGAAAATTTGAGACAGAAGATTTTTATTCCCCCAATCACTTTAATTTTTTTCGTTTTTCAACTTTTTAAACATCACATTTAATTAAACTATTAATTATGTATTAAAACATTCAAAATATTTAATAAAAAATTAGTGCATAAATAAACTACATTTTTTTGTTCTTTTTATGTTAAAAATAATCAAACATCTTAAATATAATTCGTTTTTTATATTTTTATAGTTTTGAATTATGTACGGGTTCGATTTGTGTCATAACAACATTCACATGCAAAACTAAATAACTCTCACATAAAAATATATTAATTTTGTTCTTTTTATTAAAGCGATGACAATTAACCTTTTTATATGATACTTTAACTTTTTTATTGCAACAATTTTAAATACGACACACAATCATTTTTGGCACATGCAAACATTTTTTTTATATTTAAATAAACCCTAATTTATTCTAGTGGAAGTATAAACTTTAAGTTTTTTTTTTTTTTTTGGAAAATTGTATCTAAATGGAACCAACTTTTACTTGATTCCTATTTTAGGGAACAAACTTTTAAAACTAACATTTAAGGGTTTGTAGCAAAGTTTGTGTTTATTTAAGAAACTTGTTGACCGGTTGAATAGGTAACCGGTCACCTTATGATGTGATAAATTATAAATTAAAAAATGTATATATGTGGATTTTTAGATGCCATGTCATCAAAACGCTGTAAAGTAATTAAAGATGAAAAAGAAAAAAAAAGAATTTTCTCCTAAATTAACTCCCCCACCCAACTAAGATTATCCAAGTACACAATCCAATCCAATCCAATCCAATTTTTATTAAAAAATTATTTTCTCTCTCTTCCACCTACCCAATCTCTAATTCAATTCAGTCTCATATTTTTTAACATTTATCAGTGATCCAATCCAATCTTAAATATTCTTTAAAAAATATTAATTTTTAATATTTTATCATATCTATCATTTTTTTTTGTTTTTGTTTTTGTTTTTGTATATAAAAAATAGATTCTTTAAACTATTTGATACTTTAAATCATAATCTTAATTAAAAAAACGTATAATTGAAAATAGTATTGAAATAGAGAGAAAGTTTGGTGTGATGAAAATATGTCAATATTGGTCTCTATTTGTAGGGAATTGAAAATTATGAATTTGGTATATTTTTTATTTTTTTTGTTAGACTCATCTTTTTAATAAGATAAGTTTTATCTAAACAAAATATAATATTAATCAATGGAAATTTGACACTTGACAAAAAAATTAATAAAAAAATAAAAAGAAAACCACAAACCAAGGTTGGATCGTGAACGAGTTTGAGGTTTGTTATTATTATTTTATATTTTTTAATAAATAGTGTTGGTCCCGTGCATTGCACGGGAGGATAAATTTTTTTTCTGGAATATTGAACCGAGTTAAAATGAAACGTAATTTTTCTGTTAACAGTTGATGAAATACAATGTGAAAAACGAATTTATTTTCATAAGTGGTTAACTTGCATATATTCTTAATCGTTTGTTGTTATGAGTTTGTGCAATAATATTGGTAATAGTTTTGTATTATATTATTTAAAACTCAAACGACATGTCTCGCAACATATTTATCTGACTATTGACTTCAAGACCTAATAGTATTAATCGATAAAAATAAAGATATGTATATATATCTTATTCCCCTACTTCGAAAAATATGATTGTGAGTTTTGAAAAATATAAACAAATCCTCAGTAAATAAAATAAAATATAAAAAAGTAGTTTTTCTAAGAAACAAAAATATAGTGGAATACCTTTTGTTCAGTTGCAGGTTCCACCATTGACACCCGACCGTTCGTCTTCTTCTTGTACTCGGATGATACATAAAGAAACTATATATATTTATAGTGAATGTAGAGAATATTTTAAAATTTTTTATTTTCATTTTCGATTTTAAATTTAAATGTAAATATATTAAAAATATGGAAGAATATTTTTATATCTACATCGTTTCTATTTTATTTTCTTTACACTTGGTTAATTTGGAAAATATTGCGGAATATTTTTATTTAAAGAATACGATAATTTATTAGTGTATCTCGTTATTTTTTATTTTTAATTCATATCAATCTTCTTTTAATACTCGTGAAAAAAAATACGTGTAGATTTTATATTATGCTAATATAAAATACGTGTAGATTTTATAAAATAAAATAGATTTTATATTAGCAAAAAAAATACGGAAGAAAAAAGAGTTTATATTACATCTCATTATGTAAAAATATTTTATAAAATAAAATATAGAAAAAGATTTTATAAAATAAAATATAGAAAAATCATTATGAGATGTAATATAAAAAAATACGGAAGAATTTTTTTTATATTACATCTCATTAATATAGATATAAATGTAAAATCTACATTAAAAATAGATTATGCTAATATAGAATCTATTTTATAAAACCCTCCACCAAAAAAACAAATAGTTATATTAATAAATGAGTATTCATTCCACAAATAGATGATTATGTGAGATACTGTGTTTGAAAAGGTTGTACCAAAGCATTAAAAAATTGTAAATTAAGTAGTTGAATTTACTTAGTTGTAATTTGTGTTTAAAATTTTGTAATTAAGAGTTTTTTATACCGTTTTTATAACATAGTATAGATATGTTTTTGTCTTTTAGCAAATAAAATTGGATTGGATTGGATTGAGTGAGTTCACTATTGTGGGTAGTCTAAACCCTCCATCTCCTCCGACCTTGTTCTTCGTCCCTACAACTAACCCACCACCATCCTCCATTTTTTCCGGTGGTTGCCTCTTTCTTCTTCATCACTGTAAACGAAGCCTCTCCCCTCCATTTTTTCCAAATCCTACCTGTCTACATTGTCTACATTCTCGTCCCCTTAAATATGGCCCCCTCCTCTTCTGTGACGACGTCGACACGGGTCTGAAGTTCACGACCACAGGTTCGAAATCCCAACGCCGGCCACGAGTTCAAGACCACAAGTCTGTAACCCCAACACAGGTGTCCTTCTTCTTCCCCAATCATTCTTAAATTAAAGTTGAACCCCAACGTTAGTTTTCTCCTTCCCGCTATAAATCAAAACCGAAACCCCATCATCGGTGTTCTTTTCCTTCCACTATTGCTGTAAATCGAAATCGTAACCTCAGAGTTGTTCCTCTCTTGCCCATCGTTGTAGGTTTTTTATTTAGCTTTCTCATATTTTGATTTCCATTTTTTTGTTAGGTTTTTTATTTTTTTTATTTCCATAATCTCATAATCAGTGGGAAGCAACAAGTGGAGGAGCACGGAAAATGGGTAAGAAATGAATGAATGGAGTTTGAGGAAGAAGAGGGTTGAAGCAGTAGGGTGCATAGTTGGTGCAATGGTGAAGTGGTTGTGTACAATCCTGAGAATCTGAGATTGTGGAAGATGGAGGTTGAAGTAGAATAATAAGAGTGAATTGTGGATTTGTTCTATGTGGTTTTGTGATTTCTTTGACCATGCTCCTCATTTTATGTTTATTGTGGATTTGGTCCTTGTGGTATTCAATTTGTTTTGGCCATGGTCCTTCTGACTAACATCTCCGTTAACTTCGTTAAATCAAGGACCATTTTCACCATTTGCCATTTTTTTGTTCTTTTACGATAAGAAAAAAACAATATACTTTTATACACATATAAAGATATAAAAATAAATAAAATAAAATATTATTGTATGATTTGATAATTTAACTTTTTTAAAAGATTAACTATATTAATACGATTTAATTTTATTATTAAATTATAGAATAAATAATGCAAATACTTTAATTTATAAAATTACTGGATATTTGTTGACTTTTATATATTAGACTAATATAAAATTTGTCAAATATTATATTTCAAAAAAGGGGTGGGTGAGGCCTATTACACGCCTACCTATTATTTTTCTCCTCTTATACATTTACATCAAATTTTATTTTTTACATTTTCAATATAATTTGATTTGATTCGAACATTTAAAAAAAAAGGAGAAAGAAGGTGCATATAACATTTGTGATAGCATTACCCTTATAAAAAAGATTGAAGAGAAAGGACTATAACATGTACTACCGCGGTGAGAAAATGCGTAAGTTGTCGTTATCGGTTCAATAATTATAAGCATTCAATCGATCGATGGAATGAATAGAATTCTCTAACATTTGTATATATCATTTGATTTAATTTTATATTTTAAAAAGTAAAATTCAGTCTAATAAAGAAAAAGAAAATATCACGTGTACCTTTTGTCCTTGTCAAATAGGAAAATTGAATTGAAAATAAATTAACTTTGAACTTGGACTTCCAAACTAAAATTTGAAGAATAGTATTTCTCAAAAGAAGACTTGAAAAAGAATTAAAATTACTTACTACAATGCAAGGAATGTAAATTCCACTATATGCGGAACTGGATTTTCGAACTAAAATTTGAAGAATGAACTAAGCGCATATATGTAATTTGGTCAATTTACAAATCTTTAAGATCTCACCGGATTCCAACCAGCCAAATACTACGATAAAGTTCGCTATGTATTGAATCCCAATACAAGATCTCCATCCTAAACAACTTGGGTTTTTCATCATCCCCCATCATCAGGGACGAACCGAGAAATTTTTTCATACAGTAGCACCATATAATATAATTTTTTTTAAAAAAACACGGTTTTAATCGATGTGTCTTCATCTTTTTACCACGTTCAATATTGGCTTATGTGTTTTTAGCCTAATTCCATGATTTCGAGAGATTTTTAAAGTTTTTTGCTTGATTTCGAGATATTTTTAAGTTTTTGTTATCGATTCCCATTATTTATGTTATATTTATGCTATTAAATCGTATTAATATAGTTAATCTTTTAAAAAGTTAAACAATCAAATCATACAATAATATTCTATTTTATTTATTTTGATATCATTATATGTGTATGTATAAAAGTATTGTTTTTTCTATTTTATTTATTTTGATATCATTATATGTGTGTGTATAAAAGTATTGTTTTTTTCTTATCGTAAAAGTACAACAAAATGACAAATGGCGAAAATGGTTCTTGATTTAACGAAGTTAACGAAGATGTTAGTCAGAAGAACCATGACTAAAACAAATTGAATACCACAAGAACCAAATCCACAATAAACATAGAATGAGAATCATGGTCAAAGAAATCACAAAATCACAAGGACCAAATCTACAATTCACTCAGAATAATAATATTTGTTTGGTTCCTCAAGTTTTAATTCTTACATTTTGGCACATGAGTAGTTTTTTTTTTTTTTTTAATAATTTCAATTATGACATGGAATTTACTTGGTATTTAATACTGCCATGTCATCACTAGTAGGTAATCAGGTAATAGAAACCCTTAAATAAATATAAAGTTTGCTTGAGACCCTAAAATGATAGTTTTGAAAATTTGTTCCCTAAAATAGGAATCAAGTCAAAGATGGTTTTATTTTGATGCAATTTTCCCTTTTTTTTTAAATATAACTATATGTAACTAAAAGGAACAAAATAACATGTTCCATTATCAATCCTAACGATGGAAAACAAAAAACCTGTTATGTAAAGGCACTTAACGACTTAATAGCAAAACTTGAACCTATAAAAAATCGATATGATAACCAAAAATTAAAAATAAATTGCATGGAAGGTATTTCATTATCTTATCATAGACAATAAAAAATGTAATTTACTTATCTGTTGAAATTTTATTAAAAACTATTTTGTATGTTTGATTATAATAGTTTAATTTATTAATAATTTAATTTTGATAAGAAGAAAATAATATAGAAATAATGAAGTGGATGTGTGATCAAGTGTGAGGAGGAGAGGCAACTCAGGTAGAGAAAGGGGTGGAGAAGAATAGAAAATAAGTTTAGAGCATCTCCAACAGCTTCTTCAAAATGGAGAAAAAATAAAGATTTTGAATAATTTTTTGCTCCAACAGTTTCTCAATAACTTTCTCCAAAATGGAGAAAATATGAGAGAGAGTGTAGTTTTCTCCAAATTTAGAGATAACCCCAAAAATTATTACTAAGAGAGAAAAAATGGTTTTTTATTATATCCCACCAATGAGAACCTTTAAAATAAAATGTTTAGGTGAGATAAATAATATTTTATTAAATATATATAGTATTTAAATAATATAATCAATGATTTATCTCCAAAATGAGGAAGCTGTTGAAGATTTTTTAAAGATTTTGACTTTTGTTTTCTCCAAAATGGAGAATCAAAAGTTAAAATCTCCAAAAAACCAAACCGGTCAAAATCAATCGATACATTATTATCCTTTGTAAATTGACGAATCGAAATCAAATTTTTAACAATGTTGGGAACAAGAAGAATGTTATTTAAAGAGAGAGGATAAGGAGAAGTCAATGTAGAATTACTGTACGTGATTACCGGAACGCAAGTGCCGTTTCCCATTATAATATGATGAGCGTTGCGAGAATTAAAAAAGTTAGAGAGCTTACCCGTGTTAGACGCAATATGTTATGTAGCACCCGAATCCATATGCCACTGATCATCTGGGATTGGAGTGTCATAGTGTTGAAAGATGCGTTGATTTCGGTTGGTGCTTAAGACAAAGGTGCTGAAACATGATAAGCTTATTGAGGTCGTGCACCAAGTATACCCGCACTTGGATTACTCGGGAAACGATATGTGGTAGTAGGTCTTGGAGTCCAACTTACTGTAGGATATGGGCAAGGCGGTGGATACCACTGCCACGACTGTGGTTGCCAATTTGACAGCCTACCAGATTGCCATGGTCCGTGTCCACCACGATGAGATCAGCCCCCTCGATGGCTAGCTCGACCCCACGACCAAATCTGCCACCTCGACCTCAATAGGCCCCCCGATTTGAGGGACCCGGAACCTGTGCCTGAGAAGTTGATTCGGAGTCGGATAGTGGAGATGGTGAGTTGGATTCCCATTTGCGACAAGAGCGGTGGGGCTTGTCGCATTAGTCTCGACCTGCTTTGTTTTCCTTGCCTCTTCAAGAGAGAGCATACTTATAGCGCGATAAAACGGAGGTAGGGGTTCCGTTTGTTGAATGATGGTGGCGACCCCATCATATGCTTCGGTCAATCCAACGACAAGCTGCAAAACAAGACGACTCTCCGATACTGGAGAACCAACATTAGTCAATTGATCCGCCAACATCTTAAGTGCTTGGCAATAGGCGGATACGGAAGAAAAATCTTCTTGTTTGGTGTGTGACAACTGTTGTTCCAAGCACACCGCACGAGAAGATTTGTTGTCTTGGAAAATCTCTTTCAAACGATTCCACGCATCATAGGCCATGGAATCCAGTTCGAGAATGGTGTATAGTAAATCACATCTAGACGAGACCATAGAGTTGGTTCGACAACATTATCACGTGGTGGGACGATGTGATCGAGCACAAGAAAAGCCTTGGAATGAATCTCAAACAATTCAGCCCACGATGTGTATTGTACTTTTTCAATTTCGAGGACAATCGATATGAATGATTTGATGTTCAAGACTGTTAAAGCGGGATGATACGTAATGGGTCAAGATGGGTTATCGACAGCAGAAGGTGAGTCAACTAAAGTAGATGGGTCTGCAGGAGCCTTGAGAATGATGAAATTGAAGAAAAACGATGAAGATTGTGATTAGAAGAGAGAAGAAAATAATTGGAGGATTTTATCTCTGATACCATAAAGGTTTGCAAAAATGGTTGCCTTCTCTTTTCTCCAACCAAGTATAAATACACAGAGTTCATCTTATCATATCCTATAAACTAGGATATGTTTGTTATCAATAAACTATCTATAATGACATGTGATATTATCTACAATTGTTACAACCAAGTTCCTCTATTAGTGTGTGTGAACAAACAAAGACCCAATCGGTTCTTGTCTTCCTCCCCAACAACGACAATTGGTGACACCTTCTCCACCGGTGACATCTCCAACAGTCATCTCCACCCTCATCATCGCAACCTCCTCCATCCCCTTCACTTCCTCTATTTACTTCGTCGTCGACCAACCTCCTCCAAACCAACATACATACTTCAAATGTTTACATCACACATATTTAATACAAACTTGCATACATACTTCAGGCAATAATGTAACACTCTAGAATTTAGGCGGAAAATAAAATTCACAAATTTGGCAATATGACGTTTGAAAATAGGATAATTCTATCACCCTAAATAGGGGATAATTTAAACCTGTGGAATATGGTAAATCATTTCAAAACCCAAGCGTGTCATCCCAAACGGAGTATAATGTACGGTAATTACAACCCAATAAATGAAGCATAGGACGACAACTTACAAACTACGATAAGTAAATAGATTATGGTCAGGTGTCGCTATACTTCCAAAATGTGTATCTTCAAAATCAATGGTATGTTGGTCACTATGTATCCTCAAAAAGACCACTCACGACACCAAGGTCGTTCCCTCAGTCCCGATGTGCCCCATCGCTATGAAAGACTGCCAAACATGACAACAAGAACAAGTGTTAGGCTAAAGCCTAGTGAGAACAAATAAGATAAGAATTTAAGTACTAATCCCATTCGAAGTCTCGCAAAGTAAACCATATCCAAATTCTGAGTAAACCACGGGGAAAAACGGTGTATATTGCCGTGAGCTAAAACCAATAAACCAAATAAACCATTAGTGATTAGATACGGTACAAATAACACCAATCATATATTGAGCTCAACTCCTCTAAGTCTATTGCTCGAAAACATCAAGTCTACCCCTCTAGGTCTATTATTGAGAGTTCCAAAGCGGGGAACTCTAGTACAAGGGAATTACACCTTACTGCCCATGAGACGTTGCCCGACCGTATAGGTCCACACATTACTTATCATGGTGACCTGATGCCTATTTCGTGCTAAGGGTGAATCCCAATGTCTAAAGCATGGACATAGGAACACCGTGCCTATGGATTCATTACACTAAAATCAATTAATCAAGTATACCCAAAACATACCATACCTATATCAATCAGGTACATAACGGAGCCGTATACATAACTTGGTAAAATCATAAAATCTTGACTTGTACTGAGGTAAGGACCCAAGAGTATAATACAACAACAATATTCCACACACACACACACACACATATATATACATATATTCCATAAAAATCATAATCATCATTATTTAAACTAAGTGCTTGTATTTTCTCCAAAACCCTAGTTTTCCACTTTGGTTACTCGAATCCTATGATGTTAAGATTAACCAACAAGAGAGAGAAAACATAAAAAGCCATCACTTTTAGCCCAAAGAAACATTTCTTCCATTAATACATGGAATTACAAAACCCTAACTTTTATACTCAACTTTGTGTCAAAAGCTTGGATGACCAAAACCCCCATGAATATACATTTACATATAACTATAGAGTGGTTTAGGAGATGAGGAACTCACCTTGCAAGAAATATACTCAAACCCTAGGTATTGGGTGAACAAGAAGATGATGAGAAAACCCTTGAAACTTGAATCCTTACACTCCTTAGGTAGAAGCTTAACAAAACCTAGAATAAAACAACCATAAGCATTTAATGCTTTCAACCACAAGAAACCAATGAAGGGATATGGTAAAACCTACCTCTTGCTTATAAAAATCGCCCCACACAGCTCCCACATTCAGAAAATGGTTCAAATGGTTGAGAAATACGATTTTAATGAACCTGGACCCGTTCGCGACCTTGACTCGCGAGAGTGACAGTGTCACTCTCGCATGGAACTCTCGCCCGAGAAACACCACTCTCGGTACAAAGTTGGCGGTTGTACCCCGTGAGAGTGACATATGTCACAATCGCGCAGGCACTATCGCGTCCCTACCCCGACTCTCGGTACAATTTCCGCGGTTGTGCCCCACGAGAGTGACCTCTATCACAATCGCGGGCACAATCGCATGGCCCGTACCGAAGCCCGAAAAGTGGCTGTTTTCAAGCCGAACGTTCCCATTCTCAACGCTACACCATAAAATAGGGTAAAATGCCAAATTAGAGACGTACCGAAAACACGGGTGTTACAAATAACAAACCCAAATTGTTTGTGTTCTAATACAAGTATGTATGTTTGAGAGAAAGACGGAGACAAAATCTATGTGTGTGTGTGTTGTATGTTTGCTTCAATAGGGAATCAATCGGGAAAAATGGTCGGAGAATGGATATTGGGGGTGGGGGTTATGTTTTTCGGATTGGAGATGGTTGTAGAGGAGAATGGAGCTAGTGGGTGTACGTGTTGTCAAAGGAATAAACGAAGAATTTGTGTCATCTACGGGGGATTGTGTTGCCGACAGGGAACTAGTGTCACCAGGGGAGGTAAGGGATGGGTTTTTTTCTCTTCTGTTGTGTTTGTGGGATTTGTGTATATATATATATATATATATGTAGGTATGTACTTTGCGGGTGCGGGAATGGTGGGTGTGGTCAAAGAAAGATAATGGGTCAAAACGAGAAAAGGTGAATGTTGACAATAAAGAACGAGTAGGAGACATCTCATTTTTTAAACGGGTGGCTTATAATGAATATTTAATTAATACAAAAAAGACAAAAATGTCCTCGAGTTAACGAAATGGGTTTAACTGTTAGTGTCACACGGACCTTCTGTGTACTTATTTTGGAAAGAGTTACCCAACTTGAAACAAAATGCAAACCACAAGGACATTTAGGGGTTGTTTGGTTGGTTTTTCATTAAGTTCTGTTTGGATAAAGTTGTCTGTGTGGATATCTCTGTCTGTATAAATTTAGAAGGTTTTTATTTGAGAGAGTTTTTTATTTAACGGATCCAGTTGGACTTTAACGTACACAGTTTGGCTTTAACCTACATAGTTGAGTTTTAATGGATTCACTTGGTCTTTAATGAATACGGTCGAGCTTTAACAGATCCAGTTGGCTTTAACGTACCCAGTTGGGCTTTAACGTACATAGTTGGGCTTTAACGTACCAGTTGGGCTTTAACGTACATAGTTGAACTTTAATGGATTCAGTTGGGCTTTAACGTACGCAGTTGGGCTTTAACGTACCTAGTTAGGCTTTACCATACACAATTGAGTTTTAACGGATCTAGTTGGTCTTTAATGGATACGGTCGAGCTTTAACAGATCCAGTTGGCTTTAACGTACCCAGTTGGACTTTAACGTACATAGTTGGGCTTTAACGGATCCAGTTGGGCTTTAACGTACCCAATTGGGCTTTAATGGATCTAGTGCGACTTTAACGGATCCGGTTGGGCTTTATTTGGTGCAAAATTCAGCTTGAATATGCTATCTACTGGCTAGCTCTATTTAAAATAATCATTTTAAATACTTCTACACTTATGAGCTCTATAATTTGCAGAAATTAGCACTCAATTTGTAGAAATGTAGATCTCTTCATGGGGATTTTTTTGATCTATAGGTATATGATCACCACATATATCGACTTGGAGAATAGGGATTCGTTGCATACAATCAAAGACGATGAGTGCATTGTAGCCTACAGACTTTCCAAAAAATAAGCTGAATTTCCAAAGCTAGAGATATGCCACCGATATCTAGAAAAGTAAGTTATCATTCTTAATTTATTTGTTTATCTTCCATGGTGGGTGGCCCTTCTGACATATAAGGCACCACTGTTAGATTATGCGGCTTGTTTTTTGGGTTGATATATTATATGTTGAGACATTTTTCAGCAATATTGCCTACACAAATAGACGCAATTTTGTTCCTTGTGCATATAACCTCCTCTTTTACTAGATCTTCTCTAATTTTATCATTTCTAGGCTTTATCAATTATAGGTGGATATGTAAAATGATCTCCAAGAAGTCCACGCTACCAAGTATTAACTCTACTTTTTATTGGATGTGTATGGGTTTCCAATTTCCTTTCTTTGCAGAGACTGAGTTGAATAAATTACATGCATTAGTTTTGTTCTCTTTTAAGGCTATCCATGTGCTTAATGAATTGACCATGCATGCTTATTTTTGGGATGATGGAATATGGATTTGAACGATTACACAAGAGGAATTGTAGTATGATTGTCTATATTGAGAGTAGGACTGCTGAATTGATACCTTAACTTTAGGGGCCAATATATATTGGTAAATTGTTGATGCTAAAACTTCATATTTGGGAAGCGATATCTTGTTAAGCCTGAAGATCGGAAGTTCATCATGTGTTCTTTTATGTGTTAAATACAATTTTAGCATGATCAAAGCTAAAAACCGATGTTATTCTTTTATGTGTTTATACAGTTTTTGCATGATCAAAGCTAAAAACCAAAAATGTTTGTGTGTCCCTTGCTCTAGCATGCTTTGACTATAATTGTAGCTGTATTTCCTTCCCCAAATACTTTTGGTTTGACACTTTCTACTGCTATTTGTAATATGTGATAACAAATCAACTGTTTTGGACAGTTTGAACTTTGAAGCCAGGTGAGAGGAAGAGGTTCTTGACGCCCTTGGTTACCAATTTGAAGGTCGATTGATTTTTTTTTAATTACTTTTTTGATGTTTTTAGGTGACAAGTACAGGGAATGAATCTTTACAATGGGGGAGGTAAGAAAATGACATATTTGTGTTAAACTTTGGTTATCGTTTGGTAAAAGGTCCTTGCGTTAGAACTTATTCATATTTGTGTTAAACTCTGTATCTGTTTTATGTAGGTTATTTCATCATTGACCGTATCTTTTGAGGATCTTGCAACTTTTGAGAACGATAACTAACATTGAATTTCGTAGAGTGAAGTGTTTTGTATTGGGATAACTAAAATTGAAATACTTTTCCCCGGTTTAGTTTGTTTATTATTGGGATAACTAACATAAAATTTAGTTTACGGATTTGAGATGATATTGTATTAAAGACAATGGTGTTTTTGTAATGTTTTAACACTTGCGTTGGGTACCAAATAAAACAATGAAGATTAGAAGGGTAAAACATGGAATATTAATCAAAGTGAGAAGGCATATTATATTTGAAATCGGTAAGTAAATGGGGCTGTGGTTTTGAGAGAATTTATGGATTATTAGGTATTATATAAACAATTAAATTTAAGTACTAGTGAGTGAATAGTTGGAGGGGGCTCAGCACCCGGTTGTCCCCCCTTGCTAACTCCGCCACTACATAAGTGTATATATCTATACTATATTATAAAACACGGATAAAAAGCTTTTAAATACAAATTATTAGACATAAGATACCATCATTTTATGCAAGATTTTAAAAATCTCTTAATTTACAAGTATCAAAGCACAAAATACATATTACTATTGCAGACTTCTAACACCCACTAATTTGGTATGTGCATAGTCTTTCTTTTATGCAGACATTTCCATATATCACTATTAATTAATATATTATATTACTATAAATTTGTTTTAATTATATTCTTAAATATTTAATTAGTTATTTTTTCTAGATGTCATTAAAATATATAAGATAATCATTGAATTCTAACAAAATACTTATTTTTTTATATAAAAAACATTATATTATTAAGCCTAAATTAAACAAATTTATAAAAAAAAACATTATCACTTTCTCAAAACCATTCAAAATCGTCAATTAAATCGACAAAATAATAAAATTAAACATTAAAATCGTGATGTGTCTTGCTGCATTGCACGAGTACGCTTCTAGTGTATCATTAAACAAACAACCATAGGTTAGTATGACTGTATGAGCACGACTGCACGAGAATGGAGTATCTCTTAAATTTAAGATATGGTGAATTTGGTTATAAATATTGATACGAAGATGAAAAAATTGTTAATAAAAAATTATGTTTTATTTTAATTGAGATCCAATAACTATTTGAAAATTTTATCGCTAACACTGCGGGGTGACCACGGAATTTAAACAGATAAGTTGAGGTGGGACTTGTATAGTTGCATGTCTCTAGTTGTACGTACGTTGGAAACGAAAAGAGAACAAATGGCAGTGCATGAATGGATGATGAACAAAAAGAAAAAAGAAAAAGAGAATAGAGAAGAAGTTGAGGAGACTTGCATTTGACTTGGAAACCGATGCTTCGTTTCCAACACTTGATCATCTTCTCTTTAATTTCTTTTAAAATCTTGTTGAATATCTTGGCCTTTTAGTACACACAAAGTTATACTAGAAAAGAGAGATTATTGACGCTGCTACTGTATCCACGATCACTTCCTTCGACTGTAAGCAAACCCTTTTCATTTCATCAACAAAAAAACACACAATAAAACCCAATTTTCATTTTATTCAAGTTCAGTTTTCATGCATTTGTTGTAGGTGATGATGGAAACCAGAGGTTCTTTTAAGAAGAAAAATGGTGGCTTTCAACCCCAAGATCATGGCTTCTCCCAGTTGATATTGTCATGGTCTCTTGATGACATACTAAATGAGCAACTCTATAAATTCCAGGTCTTTCTTTTTCTTTCCTGTTTCTTTATTACCATTCTTTTGCATTTCTTGAAATCTTTTCTTGTTATATATATAAATTCTTTATATATTCTTTTTTATTTTAGTTTTTATGGAAACTTATATTCTTGTGTAATCATACATAATGCATGCAACTCAAGAGTCTTTTCTAGTTTTCTTTCTTTTCCTTAGTTCTACTCTGTTCATATTAAGTTATTATGAAGTTTAATGTTGATTTCAAACACATCTTCAAAAATGTGGATATCAAAATATAATTCATCTGATCTTATATCTTCATTAAGTGTATTCTTTTTTGATGGCTTGATGCATCTTTTTGTAGGTGGAGGAGATACCTCTTACTTTTGAGTCTGTGGAACAATATCTCGGTTCTTTTGTTTATCCTCTGCTAGAGGAAACACGTTGCGAACTGGCTTCAAGTATGGAGATCATGTACAAGGCTCCATTTGCCGAAATTGCTTCTTTTAGGAAGTTCAAACTCAAAGGTGATAAAGGAATGCTGTATGATGTTACCGTTGATACTTGGAAAAACAGATTTAGTGAACGTGGCAAAGAGCCTTACCGCACGTTACCTGGTGATCTGTTTATTTTAACGGATGGCAGACCCGAATCTATTTCTGATTTGCAGCGCGTGGGAAGGACATGGGTTTTTGCTTTGGTTAGTAAAATTGCAGACAAAGATACCGAAGATGATAGTTCATCACTAAATTTCAAAGTTAAGGCATCACAAGATATTGAATTCCAACATGG
Organism: Arctium minus; assembly: GCA_954870635.1. Taxonomy (NCBI): domain Eukaryota; kingdom Viridiplantae; phylum Streptophyta; class Magnoliopsida; order Asterales; family Asteraceae; genus Arctium; species Arctium minus. Next base: position 141,617,378 of record OX941082.1, on the reverse strand, counting down.
GATGTTTGTTGTTTTTCTGATGAATACTACAACCCAGAAAAGAATCTGGAATTCTTTGCACATGCAGGGAAATCTGAATATAATCAAAGAGGTTCTAAGTTCTGATTCTGTGGTAAGAAAATGATTTGAAGATAATTGATTGGATACAATATTGCTTTGTTAAGTTTTAATTTTCATTTATTTGTTATGGTCATCTTGTTTGTTTACAGGTTAAGGAGAACTGTGATATATGTTCTTTTGGTGGCAATATTGATTCACATGGACAACATCTCTTGTCTAAGATGAATGAATCCCAGAAAGATGCAATTATAGCATCCCTTTGTAAAACTGGATGTTACCACAATTCTTTTGTGGAACAAATATGGGGGACTCCTGGAACCGGAAAAACGACAACAGTAAGTGTGTTGCTGTTTATTCTGTTGCAAATGAAGCGCAGGACACATACCTGTGCTCCGACAAATGTTGCAATAGTACAGGTAGCCTCACGTGTGCTAAACTTGGTAAGAGAATCGTTCGAAACTAGATTAGAAAATGGTGATTCTTTCTGTTCTGTTGGAGATGTGCTCTTGTTTGGCAACAAGGAGAGGTTGAAAGTTGGTACAGACATTGAAGACATCTATTTGGAGGAACGGGTAAAGCGGCTTACAGAGTGCATTTGGTCACTCACTGGTTGCATAAGATCAATGATTGATTTACTTGAAGATTGTGTTTGTCAATATCATGTTTTTGTAGATAATGAATTGATCAAACAACGTACAAAAGAAAATCAAACCAAAACCATTACAGGAGAAAATCAAATGAAGACCGACAAAAAAGTCAAATCATTTATTGAGTTTGTGCGAGATCGATTCAATGCTTCTGCACCCAAACTCAGAAGTTGCATCATTACATTCTGCACTCATATCCCGAGAAGTTTCATGGGGGAACATATTTTTCAAAATATGGTTTCTCTGTTGGATAATTTAGGTTCTTTGGAATCAATATTGTTTCAAGAGAATCTGGTTTGAGCACCTCTTTACTTCTAAACCATTGCTAGCTGAGTTTGAGGATAAGTTTTCGATCAATTTCTTCAGAATCATGTCCGTATCTGTTCTAAAGACTTTGCAGAAATCTCATAGAGGTCTTAATCTTCCAAGTGTTACGAACATCTATGAAATAATGGACTTCTGTCATGAAAGAGCTTCTCTTATATTCTGCATAGCTTCTAGTTCCTACAAGTTATAATGTCAAAATGGAGCCTTTGGAGTTGTTGGTCATAGACGAAGCTGCACAGTTGAAAGAAGCTGAGGCCACAATTCCGCTACAACTTCCTGGAATGCAACATGCTATTCTCATCGGAGATGAGTGCCAATTACCTGCAATGGTTAGCAGCAATGTAAGTCTTTACTATATGTACCTTGATGCTTTTGATTTCTACCATTTTTAATTTTACTTTTAAGCTATATCTTGATAGAATAAATGATTGTGAACAGGTTTGTATTGAATCTTGCTTTGGAAGAAGCTTATTTGAAAGATTAAGTTCTCTTGGGCATTCTAAGCATCTATTGAATGTTCAGTACAGAATGCACCCATCCATCAGTTTCTTTCCAAATTGGAAATTTTATCAGAATCAGATCCTGGATGCCGAAAATGTGGCATGTACAAGTTATGAAAAGCAATATCTTTCAGGACCCATGTTTGGTCCTTATTCATTTATAAATGTTCTTGATGGAAGAGAAGAGAAGGATGATGATGGACAGAGCCGAATAAATATGGTTGAGGTGGCGGTTGTGATAAAGATAGTGCATAATCTCTATAAAGGTGTACATAACGGTTATATTACCCTGTTTTAGTTTAAACTAGTTGTGTCATTTTGTTTTCCACAACTCAAATGTTCACTTAATGTTACCTCTTTAACATTTATAGCATGGACCAAATTTAAAAAGAAGCTCACTATTGGGATTGTATCTCCATATGCGGCCCAAGTTGTTTCGATAAAAAAGAAACTTGCTCTCAAGTATGAGGAACTTGAAGGATTTTCAGTGAAGGTGAAGTCTATTGACGGGTTTCAAGGGCGGTGAAGAAGATATTATCATTTTATCTACCGTAAGATCTAATAGACATGGGTCTGTTGGCTTCTTATGTAGTCCTCAAAGGACTAATGTTGCAGTGACAAGGGCACGGTATGGAGTCTTGAGACTTTTTTAATATTTGATCTTTGTAGATGGCTTTTCTTTTCTGATATACATGACTCTGTATATCTTGTCTTGCATTTCGATCTAGACATTGTCTGTGGATATTAGGCAGCGAAAGAACCCTAGCAAATAGTGACTCCGTATGGAAAGAATTAGTCTGTGATGCGAGGAGTCGCCATTGTTTGTTTGATGCTGATGCTGATGAAAGCTTGAAGACCACTATAATAACTGCAAAGAAAGAACTTGAACAACTTGATGATCTTGTTAACGGGAATAGTGTGCTTTTTAAAGATGCAAAATGGAAGGTATTGTCCCTTGCTTGTTTTCAGATTTGAAAATGGTTATTTTTCCATCCAAAAGATTTTATCATGTAACATTTTACTTTGGTTCTTCTTGTTTGTTGCATTGATTCCATCAGGTTCTATTCAGTGATGACTTCAGATGATCATTTGCAAAGCTGACAGGTTCGCGCTTGAAGAAGCTGGTTTTAAATCTTTTATTGAGACTTTCTAGTGGTTGGAGGCCCAAGAACAAAAGTGTGGACTTGTGTTGTGAAAGTTCTTCACAGATTGTGAAGAAATTTAAGGTTAAAGGGCTCTATGTTATTTGCACAATTGACATCATCAAGGAGTTCAAGTATGTACAAGTTTTGAAGGTTTGGGATATATTACCTTTGGAGGATATTCCAAAACTGTCAAAACGGCTTGACAACATATTTGCGGCTTATACAGATGATTATATTAATCGTTGTACTGCAAAATGTTTGGACGGGTATGATCATTTTGCCATCTTCTGAATCTTATTGTAGTGCTTATACTTTTTTAATTCCATGTTCTTCGTACTATTGTTTTATATTTATGTTGTCAGGGATTTGGAAATTCCAAGGAGTTGGGCGACAACCCAAGAAGTTACCCGATTTCGTAATCTAAGTGACTCATGTGAATGTGACAGTGAATTGAGTACAAATCCTGGTGATGGTAGAATTTATGTCGAAAACTCAAAAGTGAGTGAAAGCTTGTTGCTTATGAAGTTTTACTCATTGTCATCTGGGGTAGTGAACCATCTGCTTTCCGGTAAAGAATATGATCTACCCATGCAAGTTACTGATGAGCAGATGGATATCATTTTGTTTTGCAAAAGTTCTTTCATAATTGGGCGATCAGGAACAGGGAAAACCACCATATTGACAATGAAGCTGTTTCAAAATGAAGAGTCTTTTCGTATTGCTTCTGAAGGGATTTATGCAGAAGAGACCAGTCGAGTCCGGGATGCACAAGTTGTTGACGATTCAGAAGAAAACAAACCAACTGTTTTGCGCCAGTTATTTGTGACAGTAAGTCCGAAATTGTGTTATGCTGTGAAGCAACATGTTTCCCACCTCACAAGGTACACATACATTTATCTAGTTTTTCTTGTTTCTTGTTTCTTGATTATTAGTATTTTTTGAACCATGTATTGTTTAATTAACAGCATTGCAAGCAAAGGGAATTCATCGACAGAGATAAATATTGACGATGCAGATGTTACATCAGAATTCAGAGATATCCCGGACACATTTGTTGACATACTCCAGAATAATTACCCTCTTGTTGTAACATTTGACAAGTTTCTAATGATGCTGGATGGCACATTGGGAGATTCTTTTTTCGAAAGATTTCCCGAGGCAAGAGGACTTTCTTATGGTAGCCATATGATTTCTAGATCAGTTGCTTTACAAACTTTTTTAAGATCAAAGAAGGTTACATTTGAAAGATTTTGTTCCCTTTACTGGCCCCACTTCAACTCAAATCTAACAAAGACAAAAAATCCTTCTAGAGTGTTTACCGAAATAATTTCTCATATAAAAGGAGGCATGCAAGCTGGAGAAAGCCATGATGGCAAAATGAGCTATGAAGGTTATTCTTCGTTGTCTGAAAGTCGTGCTACCACTTTAACAAAAGAGAAAAGAGAGATTGTTTACAGCCTATTTCAAGCTTACGAAAAGATGAAAACTGAACGTGGAGAATTTGATCTTGGTGACTTAGTGAATGACCTTCATTATCGACTTAGAAATGGGAAATATGAAGGTGATAAGATGGATTTCGTTTACATTGATGAGGTGCAAGATCTTAGCATGAGGCAGATTTCTCTTTTCAAATATATTTGCCAAAATGTTGTTGAAGGTTTCGTTTTTGCTGGTGATACTGCTCAGACAATTGCAAGAGGAATTGATTTTCGGTTTCAGGATATACGATCTTTGTTCTATAAGGAGTTTTTAAGCAACAGAACCACCAAAAGTCAAGAAAAAGGTCTTGTATCCGAGATCTTTCAGTTGAAACAGAACTTCAGAACTCATTCTGGTGTGCTAGAATTAGCTCAGAGTGTCATTGAGATTCTGTAGTTACTTTGCTCACTCCATTGATGTTTTAGAACCTGAGACTAGTCTCATTTCTGGTGAAGCTCCTGTCTTGTTGGAGTCTGGAAACGATGAAAATGCAATTGTGACAATTTTTGGTGGCAGTGGCGGTGGAAGTGGTGGAGAAATTGTGGGCTTTGGTGCTGAACAGGTGATATTGGTACGTGATGATTGCGCCAAGACTGAGATTTGTGAATATGTGGGAAAACGAGCTCTAGTTCTCACAATTGTCGAATGTAAAGGCCTCGAATTTCAGGTCAGTGCCATGTTCTTTCTATACTATCTTATAAACCATAACATCGGATGTACTGCAATCATATGTTTCTGAGTTCAAATTGCTTCTGTTATTTGATTTCTAGGATGTTTTGCTTTACAACTTTTTCGGTACATCCCCTATGAAAGACCAATGGAGAGTTATATACGGATATATGAAGGAAAATAATTTGGTTGATGAGAAAGGTTGTCATTCTTTCCCCAGCTTCAGTGAGGCAAGACATAATGTGTTGTGTTCAGAATTGAAACAACTGTATGTGGCTATAACTTGGACAAGACAAAGACTATGGATATGCGAGAATAGAGAGGAGCTCTCGAAACCAATGTTCGACTACTGGAAGAGAAGGGGTCTTGTACAGTTAAGGAAGCTCGATGACTCAGTGGCACAGGCTATGTGGGTTGCAAGCAGCCCTCAAGAGTGGCAGGAGCGTGGCAAAAAGGTTAATTCTAATCTCTTACTGTTACTTTAATTCGTTGTCATCTTGTTTGTTATTCACAATCTTTATATGTTTTTCAGCTATATTATGAGAACAATTTTGTGATGGCAACGATGTGCTTTGAAAGAGCCGGAGACAAAATGTGGGAGATATTGGCCAGGGCTTCGGGTATCAGAACTTCTGCTGAGCAAATGCGGGGAACGAATCCTGAAGCTGCTTCGGGTTATCTTAGAGAAGCAGCAGCAATGTTTGAGTCCATCGGGAAACTTGAGCCTGCTGCTTCATGTTACTGTGATTTGGGGGAGTATCAAAGAGCTGGTAACTTTTTCTTTATCATCCTAAATAACCGGTCTAAAGTTTAAGTTCTGCACACATTTAATCATTGTTTGGATCGTAAACTTCTATCATCTGAATTCTAGTTTGTTTTTGCAGGAAGAATTTATTTGGATATGTGTGGGCAGGCTGATGCAGCAGCAGAGTGTTTCACACTTGCAGGGTGTTATAGCAATGCGGCCGAAGCCTATGCAAAAGGAGATCAGTTTTCCAAGTGTCTGTCAGTTTGCAAAAAAGGGAAGCTTTTTGATAAAGGCATGCAGTATATTGAACACTGGAAAGAGCATGCTAATGTTCAAAATAAAGAACTTGATCTGATTAAGCAAGATTTCTTGGAGACTTGTGCTCTCGATTACCACAAGCGTAAAGATCCCAAATCCATGATGAAATTCGTCAGAGCCTTTTGTTCTATGGAAACAAAGCGCGTGTTCTTGAGATCCATAGGTTGTCTTGATGAGCTTTCGTTGTTGGAAGAGGAATCAGGTAATTTTGTTGAAGCTGCGGAGCTTGTCAGGTCGTGGGGTGATGTTTTAAAAGAGGCTGATCTTTTGGAGAAGGCTGGACATCACGAAGATGCAACGTTGCTCATACTTTGGTACGTGTTTTTTAGCTCGTTATGGGTAAATGGAAGCAAAGGTTGGCTGTTGAAGCAGTTTGCTCAGAAGGAAGAACTTTGTAGGAAAGCAAAGTCACTTTCAGAAAAAGTCTCTGACAATTTCTATGGTTCTGTTTGTCGTGTGATTAGAATACTATCTGATCAGCAGAGTAGCTTACCGGGGCTCAAAAAGCATTTGCAAGCTTCCCAACAACACAAAAGTCTGCGTGGAGAAATAGTGTCAATTCGGAAAATTTTGGATTCCCATCTTAAGTTGAATTCCTCAAAGTATTGACTGGGAGGATGAATTACCCGTTGATTTAAAGACGCACGCTGAGAACAAGGTCTTTTGGAACCGAGTTTCTGTTAGAACTTTGGTTTTCTATTGGAACGTGTGGAAGGATAATGTTGTGGATGTTTTCCAGAGTCTTGAAAGTGTTGACAGTGAAGAAAGGAATGAACATTTTGAGTTCAGTTTAGATTATTTTGGTGTGAAGAAGCAGTGTGTAAACGGCAACATGGTTTACTTGTTGGTCAGCAAGGATGTCAATTGGATAAAAAACAGTGGTCACAAGGGTCTACATGAGGACGGGAAGCGGCTGATTTTTGATAGCAGGCAGTTGGTGGTTGCTATTCGGTTATATTGGCAGTTGGAATTGGTTTCTGTAGGTATAAAGGTACTCGAAAGTCTTCAAGGGCTCAACAAGTTCATGTCTCAGGGATCTGCATTTCGCAAAAGTACGTGCCTTCTATACATTTTTGAGGTCTCGAAGTTTCTTCTAGACTGCTGTCATCTCAATCTCACATATAGTAATAGGAAGACGATGGAAAATTTTCTGGGAATGACGCAAACTTATTTTGATCTGGCGTTTCCACTAGACTGGAGGTGTTCAATTTATGGGGATTTAGTTTCATTAAAGGAGACTGATCTTTCAGTCAACTTGCTGGAAGAGATTATAAACTTTAACATTAAGGGTAACCTCACCTACTGGACGATCGGGAGGGTGATCATGATATGTCTTGGTTCCAGAAAACCTTCATCACGACAAGATTCTTACGGGCCTTCAATGGAATCCATTTTGGAAGTCATTTGTTGAGAATTTTTGGAATGGTTGCTGGAAAGATGTTTATGTTGCACTCCAGAATGCTTTGCAAGATACTTTTAGAGCCAACTGGAGGCTTTCTGGGTACATATCACCTCACAGTTTTGTGTATCTTTTGGATCGGCATTTTTTCATGGCATCTTTCTCATCGCGAATCTTTTTCACTACACGATCTTCTTTTGTGGAATGGTTTACCCATCTTCACTTGGCTTCTACTCCAAGTACAACTTTTTCGGAGCCTGACATAAGCTTTTTTGTTGTAATGGCCCGAGAAATTCTTTACAATCAAGTGGATACCGTTGCATGGATTCAAAAGTCAGACATAAATCCTAAATTTTACCATCCAGTTTTGGTGTTGAAGCTGGTTATGATACTGTGTTTGATTTGCTTGAAAGTACCAGATTGTTCTCAAGTACTGCTTGATTTGCTGTTTGGGAGGAACAATATTGGTTATTTGCTTCCAAAGGAGTTTCTGAACGATCTTTTAAGGAGAAAGAAGGGTCGTTATCTGAATTTAAATGCAGATGTAGTTGCAGATGCGTTTATAAACGTAGACGATCCTCTCTTGATTGTAAGTATGGAAAATGGGATCCCAATAATCCATGCGCCTTGTGCGCTGTTTGTGGACCTTTCGAGATCTAGGGAGGAGATAATGAGCATATTGTTCCCAAACAAAAACACTCATAGTGGTTGGACTTCTAACAAAGTTGGCATTGAGGTATCATCTTCGAACACTTCACCAGATGCCAACTTCAATGTGAATTCTGTGGATGGATTCAAGGGGGAACTGCTAATGAATTGGGCAGTTATGGATATCATATCTGAAGTTATAAACGGGGAGATGGGAGAGATACAGAGCTCGTTTTCTGATGCAACTACGATCAAGGTAGTAACAAGTTGTTAGTTTTATCATTGTCAGTGTAAATTTTGATTGCCTTGTGATGTTTTATTTTCTTACCAGAAAGAGTTGGATAAAATCGTACATGCCTTAGCTACTGCTCTTGCAAATGCGAAAACATGTGCCGGTGAAGATGCAACACTTTTACGTGAAGTACGTTGTGCATTTGATGAACTGAAGCTGCTTTGTTGTTGGTTTGATATAAGGTTCGACTTTTGAGTGTCTAGATATTCGGAAATCAGTTTTCTTCTGTTCTTATGTCATGCATGCATTTAGATTTTCCTGAAAGTTTTATGTGTGTCTGGACTTGTAATTTTCAGTGGATATGAAGTTGGGCATTTAGTTTTCACAAGAGATGAGACCAACAGTTTGCAACAAGTTGTGGAGGGTCTGCAGAGTAGAAGACCGATGATCGATGATTTATTGAAGCAGTCTGGCATGAGCAAGGAACCGCAAAAGGTAGTGTCAGAGAGCCGAAACACAAGTGTTGAGGAGGAAACAACTAACGAAGATGGGAATAATGGCGATAATTCACGAGTTCCAGAATCCGTGCCAAGAAAACAAACGAGCGGTGGTAACACCGAGGAGGCGAAAAACAAGAAAGGGAAAGGAAATAGCAACAAGGGGAGGAAGAATGGAAAGGGCAAAGGTAAGAAGAAATGATGGTGCTAAATGAGATGGATTTGTGATTTCATTATATTCTTTCTAGTGGTGGGTTTCTAGTTATCAGCTGTTTGTGATCAATTTTGTTCATCATATGGAAAATAACTCCCAAGTTGATTTCTTTCCTCTAAACCTTTACACTTATGAAATATTGACAATTCGATTCTTGGGCTTATATTCATTACAAAGTTTTCAGAAAAGATCTAAAAAACCAGCATCTTTTCATGTTTCAGCTTTCTAAATGATATGATAAAGTCATAACTGAAGAGATCTGATGGCAACAAACATGAACAATACAAATATATAAAAATAATCATGTTTTAGAACCTTATTGACATGCCCTCGGGGCGAAACAACTATGCTTAAATGGAAAGTAGATTATTATATATGATCATACAATACAAGATCCTTCTGCAGAATTGGTGAATAAGGAACCAGAACCTTTGAAACACAATATATTCATTGCATGATGAAACCCTGGTAGGTGGGAACATAACCAAATGAATTGACCCAAACGACACCAGATTGATGACTCTTTTTAGTAGGGGTGACAATTTTATACCAAACAAAACCAACCAACATGTGTACCAACTATACCATAAAATTGGTTCTAATTTAATTGGTACCAATTATAGTCGGTTGGTAGTACCGTACCAATTATGCAAACTTGGTTGGTACATGGTATTGGAAATTGTGTAACTTGGTTGTACCATGGTACCGACTTATTTATGTGTTAATAGTTTTTTTGTATTTTTAATGTATTAGATATTAGACAATGTAACTTTAATTGTTTTATTTGAATATTTGAATTTTTGTAAGTTTTATTTCTTCATTTCCTTGTAGTTAAAACTCTTTAAACATCACAAGTGTTCTCTAAAAAACTGAAATATTCACTAAAAATTTGAATAAAATGGCAATTTTCATACATGTAGCATGAAGTTGGTACAAAACCGGTACCAACATGTACCAACCGAAAACAGTTGGTACCAATTAAGTCGGTACAAAATACATATGGTTGGTACATGGTATAAAATTTTACGTACCAATTATAATTGGTTGGTACATGGTATTGGAAAAAAAAACTTGGTACCGTACCAAGTCCACCCCTACTTTTTAGTTAAAACCGCCAAATCATGTGTTCTCGAATTTAGGAAAAATGAAAGAAAAGAAAAGAAAGGGAAAAGAAAAAGTTATTTCTAAGAGACAATTGGAAAGAAATACAAAAAATAAATCTTCATGTTCCTAAGATGTAATTTTTACGAGTATATCCTAATTGATTCTATGACGGTTTGTAATTAATGGGTAGATATGTAATTTCATAATAAGATTTCCTTTTCTTCCGTATTTGGGAGGAAAGTTTTGGATTTTTTTCTCTTTCACTTCCTTTCCTTCGTAGAGGTCTCTAGAACACACGAGATTTGTATGAGACTAGAAAAACACATAGTATGATTAGGTTGAAAATAAAGAAAATAACCGTTCATGTTTTGAAACATGAGAGGAAAAAATATTACTTCTTTCACATTAGTTCTCTTTTTATATCAGAATAATACACTATTATACATTAAGAAAATTAATACTTTCGAAAAAATTATCAACCACACTAGATGGTCCAACTAAAATTAATTATTGATTCTAAAATTAATTGTTTCAAAAACAGTGTGCTTTAACTCTAAAATTTTAGAAACAACGATAAAAACATTAACATGGGGTGAGATACAAACTCAACTGATTTACATCATTTCACACAAGGTGTTACTTCTAACTAGAGACGACCAAAATTGGTCCGACATAGGTCCCGGACCAGTTATAGTTTTTACAAAAATTCAAGGTTTGGCTCGGACTGGTTACAGGACGGGACTAGAACCAGTTATACATAGGCCCGGTTTTTATAAAAAATTAAGTTTTTATAAATCATGTATCAAGTTTTTCAAGTTTGGGTTCCGTTATAAGTTGAGTTAACGTGAGAAATGGTTATCAACCGTTGGATGCACATTATGATGAAATGCACCGAGATAAGATGCACCAGATCAATTCCCTTATGAAGCGCGATTCATGGACGAACATGATATTATAAGTGATCCAGGGTTCGGATCCACTTCTCACGCATCTCATGTAAACTTCAACTTCTCACAAGATCCTTCGCCTATATATATTACAATAGAAAGATTTGAATTCATCATTCAACAATGACGGATATGGACCCCAAAGCAAGAATGATTTGGATTTTGGACCTAGTTTACTCGATTTGAATGAATTGGGTTGGGTTGATTTGCCCCTAACTAGAGGTCAAAAACTAGTGCCGAGCCAAAGAAGTTGGCTTGTAACCGGGACGGCAGATCCTGGTCCTGACCAATAATTCTAGGACTCATTTTTTTTAAACGACAGATAACACACACACGTTCCCGCGGTATCCGGGCATCCGAGGGCAATACCGACTAATCCGCGGCGACCCGGCCCGACCCTTTGGACTGGACCCGTCCAGGGGCCAACTAAGCCCGACCCAAGGACCGAACCCGCAACCCATAGACTGGTTGCCCGGAAACCTGGACCCGAGCCGACCCGAAGGCCAACCCAGAATCTGGGATGCTCCTCATGCGCCCAAAGCTTCCCCCTAGGCTTGAAGCCGGGTAGACTGAGATACCATCCACAATCCCCCCTGGGGTGTTACCAAGTTTCAGGTTACCACTCAGACAAGACATGATTTGCAATTCTATGACTAATCTTAAGCCCGACAAGACAAGACATGATTTGGGTCCTTCATAACAGGTCCCAAATCCTATCCCAGTTTAAAAAGAAGTGCCATAAAAGTTTTTATAATTACTTTTTTTTTTTTGAGAAACTTATATAAGAATTTGTAATAATGTGTAAATATTAAATTTACATGGAAAAATCAGTCCTTGTGCATAGCTGGTGCCGAGCCGAACCTGTTCTGGTCCCAGGCCAGGCCCTAACCCAACACAACTATCTCCAGGTCAGGCCCAGTTTAGTGAAGTCCATTTTTAGGAGTGCCCAAATCATTATCTGACGGCAAGCAACCGTGGTTACAACAACAACGATGACGCCGGCGACAATTAGTGGTGGACTGGAGGCGACATAAACGACATGCAACCACAGACAGAAGATTTCAGAGCATGTAAGGTTTTGAACCTTGAAAACCCTAGCTAACATAACCAACTGAATTCCACCAAAATCACCACCGTTGAATTGGGGACTAATTGTTGGTTCAAGAACAACATGCTGACAAGTAAAGATGGAGTCTATTGACGTTGTTGCCGTGATCAGAGCAAGGTAAGAGACTCTCTTAACAATTCATACCTCTTCTTTTCAAAACTACATTTGCCTTTGTATCTTTTCTCTTGCATTTCTATCTGGATATTGGGCAACAAATAAACCCTTGTGAAAGTGCTTAGCTACAACAACTATATCTGTCTGGTTAACAGGAATCATGTACTTGCTAAACATGCAAAATAGAAGTCATTGTCCCTGATCTCAACTTAGAACAATATCATTTAGAAAGCTGAAACATGAAAAGCTGCTGGTTTTGGATCTTTTATATGGAAACTTTCTGGTGGAAAGAAACCAATTCTTTTCTGGAAGACAATTGTTCATTTCTTCTTACCTTTGTTCTTTTTCTTCTTGCTATTTCCTTTCCCAGTCTTGCGTTTCTCCTCCTGACTGTTCTGTTTTTCCGATTGATCGCCTTTGCTGTCTTCGTTAACTGTTTCCTCCTCAACACTTTTGTTTCTGCTCCCTGACACTACCTTTTGCATCCCAGACTGCTTCAAAGGCCTGTTACTTTGCATCTTCTCCACAAGTTCTTCCAAAACCGTCACTTCACCACTTGCTTCAAACCAACAATAAAGCAGCTTCAGGTCATTTCAATGCACCGTTTGCTTCAGCACGGGACTGTTGGTCCGCAAGAGCAGTAGCTAATGCTTCTACGATATTATTCAACTCTTTCTGGCAAGAAAATACAAGTATCAGAAGCCATCAAAGTTTAAACTTATGATGATAAAACTAACACCACCACCTGTTACAACCTTTATTGTAGCTCCATCAGATAACAAAAAGTTTGGTGGCTTCCCCTTCCTCCCGTTTCTTATAGCTTCCGATATTTCATCAATAACTTTCCAATTTATCACCAGGCCCCCCTCGCATCCATCCACAGGATTCGCATTCAAAATAGAATCTGGTAACGGGTTTGAAGATGGAATTGTTGCAACACCAACATTGTTAGAAGAAGTAGGATTTATATTGTTCTTTGGGAACAATAAGTTCATTATCTCCTCCCTAGATCTTGTAAGGTCCACAAACATCGCAGAAGGAGCATGGATTGTTGGACTTGATTTCTCCATACTCACAATCAGGAGAGGATCCTCTACACTTAAAAATGCTTCTGCAACTACAGTTGCATTTAAATTCAAATAACTGCGGTTCTTTCTTTTTGAAAGATCAAACAGAAACTTCTTTGGAAGCAAATAAGCAATATTGTTCCTCCCAACCAGCAAATTAAGCAGTGCTTGAGAACAATCTGGTCTTTTCAAACAAATTAATCACAGTATCATAACCAGCTTCAAGACTAAAAGTCGTTGGTAATATCTAGGATTTATATTTGAGTTGCGAATCCATGATACAGTATCCACTTCATTGTAGAGAATTTCATGGACAATTCCAACAAAAAATGAAATTCTAACAAAAAAGGTTAAGTCAGTCAGGCTCTGAAAGTTTTGTACTTGGAGTAGAAGCCAAGTGAAGACGGGTAACCCATTCAACAAAAGAAGACTTTGTAGTGTAAAAGATTCCCGAGGAGAAAGATGCCATGACAAAAAGACATTCCAAGAGGTACACAAAACTGTGAGGTGATATGTACCCAGAAAGCCTCCAGTTGGTTCTATAAGTATCTTGCAAACCATTCTGGAGTGTAACATAGACATCTTTCCAGCAACCATTCTGAAAATTTTCAACAAATGACTTCCATGACGGATTCCATTGAAGCACCATAAGAATCTTGTCGTAAAGTGCTATAGGTTTTCTGGAACAAAGACATATCATCATCACCTTCCCGATCTTGTAGTAGGAGAGGTCACCCTTGATGTTAACATTTTGAAAAAGAATCTCCTCCAGCAAGTTGAATGAAAGTTCAGTCTCCTTCAAAGATATAAAATCCCAAGAAACTGATCTCCTCCAGTCTAATGGAAACACCAGATCAAAGTAACTTGTAGAAATTCCCAGGAAAATTTGCAGCTTCTTATTATTATTATATGTGAGGTTGAGATAATCGGCAGTCTAAAAGAAACTTGGAGACCTCAAAAATGTGAAGGAGACATGTACTTTCGTGAAATGCAGAGCCCTCAGAAATCAACTTATTGAGCACCTGAAGAGTTTCGAGTACCTTCACCCCTACAGAAACCAATTCCAACTGCCAATAAGACTGGATAGCAAACACCAACTGGATGCGATCAAAAGTTATCTGCTTCCCATCCTCGTGAAGACCCTTGTGACCACCATTTCTTACCCAATCGGCATCCTTGTTAATCAACAAGTAAACCATGTTGCCGTTTACACACTGCTTCCTCACACCAAAATAATTTAAACTGAACTCAATATGACCCTCATGTTCAGTTGGTTCTTCACTGTCAAGACTCCTGAATATATCCACAACATGATCCTTCCACATGTTCCAATAAAAAACCAGAGTTCTAACAGAAACTCGGTTCTGAAAGATTTTGTCCTCAGAGCGTTTATTTATATCAATGGGTAATTCGTCCTCCCAATCATACTTTGAAGAATTCAAGTGAAGGTGAGCATCCAAGATTTTCCTAATTGACACTATTTCTCCCCGCAGACTCTTGTGCTGTTGGGAAGCTTGCAAATGATTCTTCAGCTCCAGCAAGCTACTCTGCTGATCAGAGAGTATGTTAAGCTCATGACAGACGAAGCCATAGAAAATGTCTGAGTCCTTTTTTTGAAAGTGACTTCTAAACAAACTGCTTCAACGGCCAACCTCCGTTTCTATTTCCCCATAATGAGCTGTAGAATACGTACCAAAGTATGAGCAACGTTGCCTCCATGCACTGTCCAGCCTTCCCCAAAAGATCAGCCTCTTTTAGGACATCACCCCGTGACCTTACAAGCTCAGCAACATCAAGAAAATGACCTGATTCCTCTTCCAACAACAAAAGCTCATCAAGACAGCCTATAGACCTCAAGAATACACGCTTTGATTCCATAGAACAAAAAACTCTGACAAATTTCATCATGGATATAGTATCTTTACGCTCATGGTAATGAAGAGCACAACTCTCCAAGAATTCTTGCTTAATTAGTTCAAGTTCTTTATTTTGAACATTAGCATGCTCTTTCCAGTATTCAACATACTGCATGCCCTTATCAAAAAGTTTCCCCTTTTTGCAAACCGACAGACAGTTGGAAAACTGATCTGCCTTGGCATAGGCTTCGGCTGCCTCGCTATAGCAACCAGCTAGTGTGAAACACTCTGCTGCTGCATCAATCCTCGCACACTTGTACAAATAAAATTTTCCTACAAAAACAAATTAGAATTCAGATGATAGAAGTACAGAATCCAAAGGCTGATTAGACTTGTGCAAACACTTAAACTATAGACATGTATGTATTTAAAGGTTATCAGCTCTTTCATGCTCCCCTATATCACAATAACATGAAGCAGCAGACTCGAATCTCCCAATGGACTCGAACATTTCCGCTGCTTCTCTAAGATAACCTAAAGCAGCTTCAGAATTTGTTCCCTGCATTTGTTCAGCAGATGTTCTAATTTGTTTGATATAAAGGTTGTGAATATCAAACAAAAAGATGACAAACTTGACAAAAACAGAAGAAAAATTATAGCAATAAGAGATTAAACTTAACCTTTTTACCACGCTCGCGCCACTCCTGAGGGCTGCTTGCGACCCGCATAGCCTGTGCCACTGAATCATCGAGCTTCCTTAACTGGACCAGGCCCCTCCTCTTCCGGTAGTCGAACACTGGCTTGGAGAGCTCCTCTTTGTTCTCACATATCCATAGCCTTTGCCTCGTCCGAGTTATAGCCACGTACACTTGTTTCAATTCAGAAGACAGCACATTATGTCTTGCCTCGCTGAAGATGGGGAAAGAAAGACAACCTTTCTCATCAACCCAATTCCTTTCCTTCATAAATCCATATACAACCCTCCACTGGTCTTTCAAAGGGGATGTACCAAAAAAATTGTAGAGCAGAACATCCTGAAATAAAGGCAAGAAAACAAATAACAGAAGCAAGTTGAACTCATAAACTTATGATTATGTGACAGAAAGGACATGGCATTGACCTGAAATTCAAGACCCTTACATTCAACTATAGTGAGAACAAGAGCCTGTTTTCCAACATATTCACAAATCTCAGAATTAGCACAATCATCACGTACCAATATCACCTGTTCAGCACCAAAACCGACAATTTCTCCACCACTTCCACTGCCACCGCCACCAAAAATTGTCACAATTGCGTTTTCATCGTTGCCACACTCCAGCAAAACAGGAGCTTCACCAGAAATGAGACTAGTCTCAGGCTCCAAAATATCAATTGAGTGAGCAAAGTAACGGTACAGAATCTCAATGACACTCTGAGCTAATTCGAGCACACCCGCATGAGTTCTGAAGTTCTGTTTCAACTGAAAGATCTCGGATACAACACCTTTCTCTTGTTTTTCAGTTCTGTTGCTTAAAAACTCCTTATAGAAAAGAGATCGTATATCCTGAAACCTAAAGTCAATCCCTCTTGCGATTGTCTGTGCAGTATCACCCGCAAAAATAAAACCTTCACCAACATTTTGGCAAATATATTTGAAAAGGGAAATCTGCCTCATACTAAGATCTTGCACCTCATCAATGTAAACGAAATCCATCTGGTCACCTTCATATTTCTCATTTCTAAGTCGACGATGAAGGTCATTCACAAAGTCTCCCAAATCAAATTCTCCACGTTCAGTTTTCATCTTTTCATAGGCTTGAAATAGGCTGTAAATAATCTCTCTTTTCTGTTTTGTAAGAGTGGAAGCACGACTTTCTGACAACAAAGAGTAACCTTCATAGCTCAGTTTGCCATCACGGCTTTCTCCAGCTTGCAGGTCACCTTTTATATGAGAAATTATTTCGGTGAACACTCTAGAAGGATCCAGCTTCTTTGTTAGATTTGAATTGAAGTGGGGCCAGTAAAGAGAACAAAATCTTTCAAACGTAACCTTCTTTAATCTCATGAAAGTTTGCAAAGCAACAAATCTTGAGATTATATTGCTACCATAAGGAAGTACTCTTGCCTCATGAAATCTCTCAAAGAACGAATCTCCCAAAGTGCCATCCAGCATCATTAGAAACTTATCAAATGTTATAACAAGAGGGTAATTTTTCTGGAGGATGTCAACAAATGTGTCCGGGATATCTTTGAATTCTGATGTAACATCTGCTTCATCAAGATTGATCTCTGTCGATGAATTCCCATTGCATGCAATACTGTTAAATAAATAGATGGCTGAAGTCAGCACCAAGGCTTCAAAAAATACTAATACTGTAATACACAAGAGAAAGAAACAAGAAACAAGGGAAATGGATTTGTGCACCTTGTAAGGTGGGAAACTTGTTGCTTCACAGCATAACACAATTGCGGACTGACTGTCACAAAAAGCTGTCAAAGAACAATTGGTTTGCTATCTTCAGGACCATCAACAACTTTGGCATTCCTGACTTGGCTGCTGTCTGCTGCATAAAATCTTTCAGAAGCAACACGAAAAGACTCTTCATTTCTGAACAACTTCATCGTCAATATAGTGGTTTTCCCTATAAAGTTTCAATAAAAGATTTAAAACCAGCTTCTTCAAGCAAGAACCTGACAGTTTTCTAAACGATCTTCTGAAGTCATCACTGAAGAGAACCTGACGTCATCAATGCAACAAACATGAAGAACAAAAGTAGGATATTATATAATAGCATATTTTGGAGGAAAAAAAAAGTTAATCATGTTCTAATCTAAAGACAAGTCAAGAAGAATACCTTCCATTTTGAATCCTTAAAAAGTACACTTTTCCCGTTAACCAAATCATCAAATTGTTCTAGCTCTTTCTTTGAAGCTACTATCGTCATCTTCATGCATTCATCAGCATCAGATAAACAATGACGATTCCTCGCATCCCAGACTAATGCTTTCCATACGGAATCACTATTTGCCAGGGTTCTTTCATCGCCTAATATCCAGAGACAGTGTCTAGAACATAATGGAAGGCAAGATATACCGAGTTAGATGTACTTTTGGAAAGAAAAGCCATCTACATAGATCAACTATAAGAAAGTAGCAAGATTCCATACCATGCCCTGGTCACAACAACATTAGTCCTTTGAGGACTAGATAAGAAGCCAACAGACCCATGTCTATTAGATCTTACAGTAGACAAAATAATGATATCTTCGCAGAATCTATTTTCTTGGAAGGAATTAGCTAACTAGCCTAGCTGACAAGGCATGGCATGAATGGCGGGATGCTAACTCGATTCGCCCTTGCCTCTACGGGATTACTACCTTATATAAAAAAATATAAAGCACCAAAGGTAAGCAGTTCCCAGTCGAAAGATAAAATTCTTCTTAGCAGTTAAACAAGTGAATGGAATTTTTTTCCCCCCTATCGGTTGACTGGGCTTCCCCAGTGTCATCATCGACCCGCTCCTGCACCATCTCATCCTTAGTGAATAAAAAAGGGTGCTTGTGCTTCTTAAGTAGCATTTACTTACCTTCTTCATCGAAGGCTTGCATTGATAGGGAACTGTTCTATCTAATGTGGCATTATCACGTGCGGCAAGTGTTTCTGCCTCATCCCCACCCCGATGAAACCCATCAATATACTTCACCTTAACTGAAAATCCTTCCAGTTTCTCATACTTGTTAGAAAGTTTTTGTTGGATTGAAACAATTTGAGCTGCATAGGGAGATACAATCCCAATGCTAAGCTTCTCCTTGGAGTCGATCCATGTTATCAATATTAAGGAAGTTAAATTGAGTGAACATTGACCATACAAGATCATACAACATACAAGGTTACTGAGTAACAAAAACAGAAAACAAACATAGGTAGAGTTTGAGATGATATTAGTATGTAACTTATGTCAAAATGAATACTCCTTTTAACATAAATATTAAGTGAAACTAATTCTTTTCTGGGTTGTAATATTCATCAAAAAAACAACAAACATCCCATGTTGGAATTCAATATGTTTTGATGCCTCAACTTTGAAATGTACTGATGTGATATCATCTTCATTTTCATCGTCTGTTATTTCATTAACCAATGCAAATGCCCATGTCCTCCCCATGTGGCCATGTGCAAATCAGAAATAGATTCGGGTCTCCCATCTACCAAAATAAGCAAATCACCCGGTAACGTGCGATAAGGCTTTTTGCCACGTTCACTACATCTGTTCTTCCAAGTATCAACAGTAACATCATACCGCAGTTTGTTATTAAGAGAAAGAACTTCAACATACGGAACCTTATACATAATCTCCATACTGGAAGCCAGTTCAGCGTGTGTTTCCTCTAGCAGAGGATAAACAAAAGAACCGAGATAGTGATCCTCAGACTGAAAAGTGAATGGTATCTCCTCCACTTACAAATGACCATCAAGTCGTCAAAAAATATCATGTAATGGAGATACGTATCAAACGGCTAAACTCAATCAACTTATATGACGACACGAAGAAGAACAACAGTAAACTTCATTAATCATAAAATATATGAATAGATCAGTGTTGGCGTTCAACTTTGTGATGTAATGCATATAATAAAGAAACCTTGAACGTGTGTGTGTGTATAGATAGATACAATGTCAAAGAAATAGTTTACTAGACGAAAGAAGAAGAGTTAAAATGAGAAGGTAATAAGGGATATGAACCCTTGATCACTTTAATTCTAACCCCCAACCCCATGAATCGCGCTTGATATAGGAATTCATCTGGTACATCTCGGTGCATCTCATCATAACGATGCCTCCACTCTTCTCACGGTAACTTTCATTCTCACCGGAAACCTAATGGCTAATTTAACACCACTTTTTAGGTAAGAAATCGTAAGGAATATATGGAAACATCCAGATTCTTGGGACTAACCGAAAAATACCCTCCAATACATAATCTTAATGTTTCGAAAATAATAGACGTGATCTGAAAAGAGGAAGAATAACTGGTGCAAGTTTCAGAGTAAGAAAACTGGTACAACCCTCGAGTTACATGCATCATGTATGATATCAACAAGAATGGGTTTCCAATAATAGAATTCAAGAAATGCAAAAGGAAAGACCTGAAACTTATACAGTTCATCGGTGAGTATGTCTTTAAGAGACCATGAAAATATCAACTGGGAGAAGTCGAGATAATGGGTTTCAAAAGCTCCTTTGTTCTTCCCCAAATAACCTCCTTCCATGGCATCAATCAAATGCACTAAAATCTTTACAGTTGTTGAAGTAAAATGGGTTTTCTTTTGTTTAGTAAATGAAAAGGATTTCTTACAGTCAAAAGGAAGTGATGATGGTGGATACAATCGCAGCGTCGTCAAGAATCTGTGTCCCCTAAAACTTTTAAAAGAGGGTTTTAAAAGAAAGCAGAGGGTGCAAGAAAACCAACTCATTCGGTTTTTAAGAAACGAAGGCAAATTCAAATCATCCCGTTTATAGAGCATTTCCGGGACTTTTCATTTTTTTTATTTTTTTATAGAAAGAAAGATTTTATTTGGAACTGTCAACTTCTAGCATGGAAACAACATTATGGGTATGGAAGAATCTTTATTGTTACTAGGCATATACTCATGTGGTGCAGCAAAATGTAAGTAAAGAACGAACAATTAATGTTATTTTCTTATAGACATGTCATCAACAATGACCTAAGAATCACAATTTATGAAACCATAAACCCATAAAGATATTCAATAATTAGTTTATATTACAATTATTGACGAAAAAAATTATAATGATATAATTTATAATAAGAATGAAACGTATTTTACGATTATGTATTTTTAATGTACCAACGGTGGAAAAAAATAAATCGTATGGATAGAAAACAAATTAATTCGTAGATATTCATGATATTTAATAGTACGATTAAATTAAAAAAAATATTCAATATTGAGCTCGTTTTTGAAGGTATTGACGAGACGATTATAATGGTATAATTTGTAAAAAAAAGAAACGTATTTTTTCATTGCATTTTTGTTTATATACAATTATTTGTGTTAATATGAAAATGGTGTAAAATGAAAAATGAAAAAATAAGGGGTATAAAGTAAGTTAAATAAGTAAGTGTAAGGGTGGTAAATGTAACATTGTACAAGAAACACTTTGTATAAATAACCGTTTTAGAATCTTTATAATATAGTAGATATATATATATATGTATATATATATAGTGGAAGGATATTTTGCAACCCTGAAAAAGGTTGCAACCCTTGCAACCCACATCTTAACCGTTGGATTCATGATCGACGGTTATTTTATTTTTATTTTTCTGTTTTTTTTAATTAAAAATATTGGGTCCCATATCTATTGTAACCGTCGATCATGAATCCGACGGTTAAGATGTGGGTTACAAGGTTTGCAACCTTTTTAAGGGTTGCAAATGAAACAACCCCTATATATATATATATAGTGGAAGGATATTTTGCAACCCTGAAAAAGGTTGCAACCCTTGCAACCCACATCTTAACCGTTGGATTCATGATCGACGGTTATTTTATTTTTATTTTTCTGTTTTTTTAATTAAAAATATTGGGCCCCATATCTATTGTAACCGCCGATCATGAATCTGACGGTTAAGATGTGGGTTGCAAGGTTTGCAACCTTTTTAAGGGTTGCAAATTAAACAACCCCTATATATATTGTAGATCCCAGAACAGTGCAATTTATCAGCAATAATAATCAACAACGTACCATGAATAAACCGCAACAGTTAGTCATATGATTAGATTCAACAATGAAGGGTTTAGGTTTACAGAGAGAATATCTGATCAGATAATGTAAACCTTACGACTAAGCGTATAGGCCTAATGGGCTTGAGGCCCATTTACAAACCAACTTTCTAATAATTACAAATCAAACCCTATAAATACGTTATACAACTTTCAACGCACTAAGACTTTCAGTCCTAACAATCTCCCCCTAAAGTTGAATAAGACATTTATCTTCTTGAAATCATCAGGCCTTGATCTTCTTTCCCTCATGAATCTTTGAAAAACTTTGGTGTTGCATGTCTTCATGTCTTTCCAAACTCCCCCTTGAATAAAGCTCTTGGTCTTCATACTTTCAACTTTGTAACCAGATTCAATGTACAATAGTCTCGACTGAACGCACTATCAAGACAATGTGCGAGTTACGTGACATTCTACGGTGCAACTTCAGTTTAAAACAAAGAATTTGTCTCTGAACCGTAAGTTGAATTAACTTTCAGCTTAAGAACTTATTTCAATTAGCTCGTAGGAGGTATCAATGAGTAACAAACACCACATGATAGGGATAGAATAACTAATAAAATCTTTTCTGCTCAGCTGCAATCTTTGAATCCAAAGGCTTTTCAACCTCATATTTAAGAAATTTTGTTACTCCCCCTCAGATTTTGCTAACTCCCCCTCAACATGATAATTTGTGTCTTTGAAATGTGTGTCGTTCTCCCCCTCATGATGATTAGGAGAATCCTAAGCATCATGTATCTTCAAAGACTAACCGGATGAGTAGCAAAAGATTAGATAAAACGATTCAGTAACCAAGGGTAACAACTAACACGGAAACACAATAGTAACTGTTATCACAACAATTAAATTAATTGTGTAACCTATTTTCAGAGTTGGTATCGATGTATCTCTGATAGGACTTCTAGTTATCACAGAAGTAAAATATTAAAAATTACTTCTCAAACTGTTCCGGCAATATCACAAAGATTCGTGCGTATGTGAAAGAAGTATAACTCGAATCGATTAGGCTCAAAGATTGATTCAACCTGGGACGCAGGTTAAGAAATCAATACACACAGTGAGTAGAATATGAAGTTTGGAGAGATGAGCTAATGTCTTCCTTTTTCAATATCTAAGTCCTCCGAGTAAGGAATAGATAGATTATGTGTTAAATCTCCGTGCATATATGAAACAATTATCTTTTGAGAGATACTTGAGTGGTTGGGTGGGGTGACACGAGTTATCGACACTGGGTCCATGTCTGTTTCAATATCCATCTCCAAAGAACGAAAATGAATAGATTATGTGGTAACCCGGATAACTGACTCGGTTTGGTAAGGACCAATAATTATTTTAAGTCCTGTCACATCCTTACCATATTTTTTTTACTCCGAGCTCATCTATCAATCTAGACCCCTCACTGATATCTAGTAATTGGATGTGTTTCTTGGGTAGGTCCTTCCGGATCTGGATGGACCATAGAAACATTATGAGTCCTAACACTCCTTTAACTCACCAAGATAGAACATTGAAGTAAAAATTTATGGTTTGAGAGAATCAGAAGTCAAAAGCATTTAAGAACGAGTCCTGAACTGAAGTGTTCAGAAGTCGATATGAAAAATAAATAACATGGTACTCCCCCTGATAGCGGAAAATCGTATAGGTCCACAAAGTGGCCACTATGTTGCCACAGTGGTGGTGCAAGTGCACACCAGACACTATGATCGCTACAAGTAATAAAGTGGTAGAATACCGAGATCGTTTCCACAGGGACTAGTCAACTAAGATTCAGAGACTTTTTCATGAACTTCTAGTGCTTGGTTAAGTTTTGAGAACAAAATCAATATTTGTGGGTTTTAAGCAACTAAACAACGATTAAACGGAATTAACAGTATTAAAGGCAGGATGTGGGTACAAGCATTAACTAAGACTGATGTAGTAACAACTTGGTCAGAAACAAAATGACACACGACAGCCTTAAAAACCCTTTTCTCTCGAAAATGAGTTTCCTCGGAACGTGACCACGTTGGCCAACTCTAGACTTGTCGACTTAACTAAGTAAACCTCTAAGGATTTCTGTTCCACCAGTATAGATATGGACGCCCAAATCTCTTTGTGACACTCATATCAACAGACATTTGAACCTTAGTTATAGTCATGCAAAAACCCGTATCTCTACGTGGTTTTAAAAGACTTTCTCAAATCTTCTTTGCATCACCCAAGCTGTATTTCAGATCTTCCCCTCTCGAGGTCTAAGATCTAATATTAACACTAACAAGTGATCGGCTTGTCCGCGTTGAGTTGAAGTCCCGACTCAAGTGACCAAGTCTAAGAGTTAGCAACGATAGCAACACCCAAGTGTTGCCTACTAGTCTTAGCTTTGGCTCATACCCACACCCAAAGGGGTGCTTAGCTCATAACAACAGTAAAAGACATGGGAGAAGAAGGAGAAAACATAAACATAAAGTGCATAAATAACTAAAGAGCTACTGCCAAAGTGGTGACAAGGTGACCACTTTGGCGACAGCTTTTACAAAGAAGTTAAAATTAAATGCAACTAAATTACAAGCTTTAAAGAAAGACTAACATTCTGAATGGAATAAAGTCGCGGATCCCATTTTCATGCACACTCCCTCACATCAAGCGTCCCGTTATCCACCAAATTTGTTTTGTAACTTCTTTGAAACCTATCTCTACAAAATAGTTACAACGCAAGAATATATTTTTTTCGGTTCAAATACTTTTATATTACTAAAGTATTTAATATATTCTTTCAAAAAAAAGCATTTAATATATTAATAAATTTTTATAAAATAATAATAATAATTTTTTTTTTGCAAAAAGATGGACCGATATATATAATAATTATAAAAAAAATAATATATATAACAAAAACTTTTCACCTCAAATTTTCATTTCGGAGCCCTATCTTGGGTGAGATCAAGAGAATTCTAGAAAAGGAAAAATATCAAAAAAATTATTTAAACCGTTAGATTGATATGATCCAACAAATATGATTAAAAAGATGGTTATAATCATCTTTTAAAAAAGATAAAATTATCACCCACCATCTTTTAAATTGAAAACCGGCAAAATATAAGAGGAGTGAAACAAATTACACCAAAAACAATCACTTAGTTATCTATAAGTTAACATCCTATTTGATATATTTTTTCATCCATTTTTACGATTATTCAGTTATTTTTTCTTTTCAAGGTTCCCTTGAATCTTTTCCCTATCCTACCAATATAAGTAAAACACTACATAAGATTTTTATATGTTTAACCCATTCTTTTTTTGGTGTCAAATTTTGAAGGAGCCTTAAAGATGAAAACACCTTAATTTTGTATAGACGTCAGATAGATCTTGTGGGTCCCATTTTTTGAAAGAACCCCTTGAAATATAAACACCCTCTGTTTTATTTCAAAACCCTCCTCCTCCTCCTCCTCCTCTCTTGATCTTGGTACACACAAAGTCTTTATTAGGAAACAGAGATTCTTGATCGCTGCTATATCCACCATCACTTCCTTCCATTGTAAAGGAAACCCTTCTCATTTCCAAATCAAAAGAAAACCCATTTTCATTTGCTTCAACTTCAAAGATTTATAAAATTACTGCATGGAAGGAGGTTCTTCCAATATCTTCACTTGATCTTTTCATTGATGATATAATAATAATACTCAATCACAAACTCCAGGTTCTCCTTCTTTCTTACCATTCTTGAATTCTTTTCTTGTTTTCACTCTGTTTATTCAGAAACCCATTCTTGTTCATATCAAAAGTAATATAACTTTCCAAATTTTCTTACCCTTCCTTCTTGTTTTAAACTTTGTTCTTCCTCTTACGATTCTGAAAACACCAACATTACTCTATTCTTATCTTATTATTATCAACTATAATGTTGATTTCACTACATGAATCTTTTTTTATGACTTGATGCATCATTTGTAGGTGGAGGAGAAACCACTTACTTTTCATCCACAAGAACACCATCTCTTTTCTTTCTTTTGTTTATCCCTCTGCTAGAGGAAACACGTTTTGAACTAGTATGGAGATCATCTATAAAGCTCCATTTGCTGAAATTTCTTCTTATAGCAAGGCCAAAGGTAATAAAGAAATGCTGTATGATCTTACTGTTGGCACTTGGAGAAACACATTTAGTGAACATGGTAAAGAGCCTTACCGCACATTATCTGGTGATCTTTTAATTTTGGTGGATGAGAGACCTGGATCTATTTCAGATTTGCAGCGCGTGGGGAGGACGTGGGGGTTCGCATTGGTTGATGAAATCGCAGAGGATGAAAATGAAGATGATGATACATCAGTATGTTTCAAAGTTGAGGCATCCAAACATATTGAATTCCAACAAGGGATGTTTGTTGTCTTTTTGATGAATATTACAACCCAAAAAAGAATCTGGAATTCTTTGCATATGCGGGGAACAAATCCTGAAACTGCTTTAGGTTATCTTAGACAAGTGGCAGAAATGTTTAAGTCCATGGGGAAACATGAGCTTGCAGCTTCATGTTATCGTGATTTGGGGGAGTATGCAAGCGCTGGTAACAATGATTCAGTGCTGGCACAATTTTTTAATCAGCATTTGGATTATAAACTTGTATCGTCTGAATTCCTATTTGTTTTTGCAGGAGAGTGTTTCACACTCGCAGGGTGCTATAGCGATGCAGCAGAAGCCTACGCCAACGGAGATCAGTTTTCCAACTGTCTATCAGCTTGCAAAAAGGGGAAACTTTTCAGTAAAGGCATGCAGTATATTGAATACTGGAAAGAGCATGCTAATGTTCAATATAATGAAATTGAACAGATTACGCAAGAATTCTTGGAGAGTTGCGCTCTTTATCACCATGAGCATAACCATCCTATATCCATGATGCAATTTGTGAGAGCCTTTTGTTCTATGGAATCAAAGCGTGTATTCTTAAGGTCTATAGGCCGTCTTGATGAGCTTTTGTTGTTGGAAGAGGAATCTGGTCATTTTGTTGATGCTGCTGAGCTTGTGAGGTCATGGGGTGATGTTCTAAAAGAGGCTGATCTTTTGGAGAAGGCTGGACAATGCTTGGAGCCGACGATGCTCATTCTTTGGTATGTGTTCTTTAGCTCGTTATGGGGAAATGGAAACAAAGGTTGGCCGTTGAAGCAGTTTCCTCAGAAGGAACAACTTTGTAAGAAAGCAATGTCGCTTTCAGAAAAAGACTCGGACGTTTTCTATGGTCATGTCTGTAGTGAGCTTGAAATACTCTCTGATCAACATAGTAGCTTGTCGGAGCTGAAGAAGCATTTAAAAGCTTCCAAACGACGCTGGAGTCTGCGTGGAAAGATCTTGTCAATTTGGAAAATCTTGGATGTTCACCTTCAATGGAATTGCTCATGGTATGGCTGGGAGGACGAATTACCCCTTGATATAACCAAACACTCCGAGGGCATGATTTTCGTGAATCGAGTTTCTGTTAGAACTCTGGTTTTTTATTGGAACATGTGGAAGGATCATGTTGTGGAAATCTTTGAGAGTCTTGGAAGTCTTGACAGCGAAGACCCAGACGAACATGAGGACCATATTGAGTTCATTTTAGATTATTTTGGTGTGAGGAAGCAGTGTGTAAACGGGAACGTGGTTTACTTGTTAGTCAGCAAGGATGTCGATTGGATAAGGACTGGTGGTCACAAGGGTCTTCATGAGGATGGGAAGCGGCTGACTTTTGATTGCAGCCAGTTGGTGTTTTCGATCCAGTCTTATTGGCAGTTGCAATTGGTTTCTGTAGGTATAAAGGTACTCGAAACTCTTGAAGCCCTCCATAAGTTGGTGTCTAACGGCTCTGCATTTCACCAAAGCACATGTCTCCTTCACATCTTTGAGGTCTCTAAGTTTCTTTTTGACTGCCAATATCTCAACCTCACAGATAATAATAAGAAGACGCTGGATAATTTCCTAGAAATCTCGACAACTTATTATGATCTGGTGTTTCCATTAGACTGGAGGAGATCAGTTTCTGAGGATTTTATATCTTTGAAAGAGACTCAGCTTTCGCTTGACTTGTTGGATGAGATTATATCTCAAAATGTTAACAACATCGAGGGTGATCAAGATCTTGATCATGCCAGCTCGCGGACAATCGGGAAGGTGATGATGATATTATGTCTTGGTTACGGAAAACCTATAGCACTTTACGACAATATTCTTAGGTTGCTTCATAATTCCGATTGGGAGATATTCTTTAGGATATTTTGGAACGGTGGCTTGGTAGATGATGTTGCTATGCAATTCTGGCTTGCTTTGCATGATTCTATTAGAGCCAGCAATAGGCCTGGTGGAATCTGCATATCATCTCATAGTTCTGTGTATCTCTTGGATTGTGTTCTTTTCATGACATGCTTGTCCGCGAGATTCTTTTTCACTACAAAATCTTCGTTTCTTCAATGGTTTACCCATCTTGGCTCGACTTCTACTCCGAGTACAATTTTTTCAGAGAAAATTCTAAGATATTTGGCTGATTTGGTCGAAGAAACTGTGAAATATAAAAAGCAAACTGTATCGTGGATTGAAAAATCAGACATAAATCCTGAAGACTACCATCCACTTTTGGTGTTGAAGCTGGTTATGCTATTGTGTTTAGTTTGTTTGAAAGTGCCAGATTGTTGTAAAGTATTGCATGGTTTGCTGTTTGTGAGTAAAAATGTTGCTCCTTTGCTTCCAAAGAAGTTTGTGAGTGATCTTGCGAAGAGAAAGAAGGGCCGTGATTTGAATTTGAATGCAGATGTAGTTGCAGAAGCATTTATAAGCGTAGAGGATCCGCTTGTGATCGTGAGTATGGAAAGTGGAAGTCCAAGAATCCATGCTCCTGGTGCAATTTTTGTGGACGTTAGGAGATGTAGCAGGGAGGAGATAATGGATGTATTGTTCCCGACTGAAAAAACACATAGCGCCTCGGATTCTAACGAAGTGTTGTCAGAAACAGAAAGCAGTAGCGGTAATACTGAACACGAGAAATAATGGTGGTAAATCGGATGGATTGGTGATTCCTTAAATAGTAGAAATCGGTTAATTCTGGCTTTGTTTTTTGTTGTAAGCTGTTTGTAATAGATTTTGTTCAGTTTATAGAAGAGTGGTTAAAGGGAAAAAAGTCAGTTTGAGTGTGTTCTAGAAATGAAAAGAAAAGAAATCCCAAGTTGGGTTATTTTCTTTAAACCAGAAAGTTTCCATGAAATGAAAGATCTAAAACCGTTTTTTCATGTTTCCTAATAAAGTGATGACAGAAGAGAAGCTGATCATGGCATATATATAGTGTAACAAAAACAGAAAACAAAGGTATATGGGAAGTGATGAAATTACAGTTTTGGGAAGAAAAAAAAGTGATGAAAGGATGCATTCTGTATTCTACATTCAGAATGACCCAACAAAGTTTCTTCAATAAAAACCTGTCCACAAATTATTGTGTGTTGCCGAGACCATTTTTACGAGGGAAAGTGAAAGGAAGTAGGGAAAAAGAAAAAGTCCCCTGTTTTTATTTTTCCTATTGTCTCTCAAAAACATGAATAATAACTTGTTTCTATTTTTTTCCTAAATTCGAGAACACTTGTATACAATATTTGACGATTTTACCTAAAAAGAGTCACCAATCTGGTGTGGTGGTTATGCTCCCATCTATTAGGGTTTCATCATGAATATATTGCGTAAAGTAATATTCAAAGGTTCTAGTTCCTCATTCACCAATTCTGCAGAAGGCTCCTATATTGTATGATCATCTGTAATAATCTATTTTCCATTTAAGCAAAGTTGCTCCGCCCCCGATGGCATGTTAATAAGGTTCTAAAACATGATTATTTTTATTTATTTGTATAGTTCATGTTTGTTGGCATCAGATTCTCTTCAGTTATGACTTTAGCAGATCATTTGGAAAGCTGAAACATGAAAAGCTGCTGGTTTTAGATCTTTTATGGAAACTTTGTAATGACTATAAGCCCAAGAATGGAATTGCCATTTCACAAGTGTAAAGGTTTAGAGGAAAGAAACCAACTTGGGAATTCTTTTCCATATGATGAAGAAAATTGATCACAAACAGCTGATAATTACAACTCTTTCTGGCAAGAAAAGAAAATAAAACATCAGAAGGCATCAAAGTTTTGTGAAATGCAGAAGACATGTACTTTTGTGAAATGCAGATCCCTGAGACATGAACTTATGGAGTGGTTGAAGAGTTTCAAGTACCTTTATACCTACAGAAAACAATTCGAGCGAATAGCAAACTCCAACTGTCTGCTATCAAATGACAACCTTTCTCATAAACCAAATTATGTTCCTTCAGATATCCATATATAACCCTCCACTGGTCTTTCAAAGGGGATGTACCAAAAAAGTTGTAGAGCAACACATCCTAGAAATCAAATAACAGAAGCAATATGAACTCATAAACATATTATTTCAGTACATCTGATGTTTTAGCCAAATGTTTTATAAGATAGTATGGAAATGACATGGCACTGACCTGAAATTCAAGACCTTTACATTCGACTATAGTTAGAACAAGAGCCTGTTTTCCAACATATTCACAAATTTCAGTTTTGGCGCAATCGTCATGTACCAAAATCACCTGTTCAGCACCAAAACCGAGAATTTCTCCACCACTTCCACCGCCTGTGCCACCAAAAATTGTGTTTTCATCGTTGCCAGACTCCAGCAAAACAGGAGCTTCACCAGAAATGAGACTAGTTTCAGGCTCCAAAATATCAATTGAGTGAGCAAAGTAACGGTGCAGAATCTCAATGACACTCTGAGATAAATCTAGCTCACAAGCAGCATGAGTTCTGAAGTTCTGTTTCAACTGAAAGATCTCGGATACAACACCTTTTTCTCGTTTTTCAGTTGCTCTGTTGCTTAAAAACTCGTTATAGAACAAAGATCGTATATCCTGAAACCTAAAATCAATCCCTTTGCAATAGTCTGAGCAGTATCAACAGCAAAAACGAAACCTTCAACAACATTTTGGCAAATATATTTGAAAAGAGAAATCTGCCTCATGCTAAGATCTTGCACCTCATCAATGTAAACGAAATCCATCTTATCACCTTCATATTTCCCATTTCTAAGTCGATAATGAAGGTCATTCACTAAGGGGCCGTTTAACAAACGCTTACCCGGTAGTAAGATCTTACCAAGTCATTTACCTTACCGGATGAACATTACAAGTACCGAGAATCTTACCCGGTAAGAACGATGGCAAGGGCCGAAAGTCTTACCCGGTAAGTATGGCGACAAGGCTTACCGGGTAAGCGGTTACAAGGTATATTGTTGCATACAATGCCGTTTAAATGAACTAGAATCTTACGCGAGAAGGTAAGTGAAAGTGTTAATTTTTACGGGTAAACACTTACCGGTAAGCATTTGGGTAAACGGTTCCTTAGTAATGCTCGCACCCTGCTTCTCCATTCTTTGGATTGAAAAAAAATAAGTAGATGTTTATTTTTGTTCAACCTGTTGATGGTTCAACCTTAAGTTTGTTAGAACAGGGAATCGAACAGAAAAGAAAATGATCAATTTAGACTATAAACGAGGACGTGATTTAAATCACCATCCTTAAGGAATATTAGCCCCCACTATGTCGTTGATGGATATAGGCTAATTCCTCCCAAGACCTTCTCGAGTTTAAGAACCGTAGGCAACGATCCTATAGGATCTTCTCATGATCATGGTTATTGTGTTTGTGAAGGAGAGTGAAAAAACGAAAAAAAAACATGAAAGAAATGGAAGGAAACTATTATATTTATATAGCAGAAAAATCCTAAAGTTGCAACCTTTCATCTTTCATGAAGAGGTGCAACCTTTTCACCAAAAGGTGCAATGATTCGGTTTCCCTCCAAAATTAACCGAATTAACTAACTAACGGAGTTAACGGACCGTTAATTATTAGGACAAAAAATGTAAGGAATTTTTTCTGCAAGTGCTAAGTGCTAAGTGCTAAGTCTTTGATTATATATAGAGAGTCGGGTTCAAACGAGAACGGTACCTACTTAAAAGAACACGAGAACGGAAAATCACATACAAAATCATAAGTGATTTTACATTAGCGAGGAAGTCGTGCAAATCACAGTACGCGGGCGACTTTTGCCCGACTTAAGGTCGCGGGAATTCACTTATGATTTTGTATGTGATTTGCCGTTCTCGTGTGTTTTTAAATATGTATCGTTCTCGTTTGATCCTCCCTCTCTATATATATATAGTCCCCAACTATATAATATTTGCCAAAAACTCCCTCTAGTCTTTGCCCCTTTGTGTTCCCTCAAAATCTCATTCAAATGTTTCAAATAGTTTTCACTTTTTAAGTAAAGAAAACTTTCTTCACACTTCCTATGTGGGACAATAACAAGTGATAAATACTACTTGTTCCAACAATCCCCCACTTAGGATTTATCTCAAGCATCTGACCTTCATGCTTAAATCAAGGTAGCTTTCGCTTTGAACCTTGATATAGTGTATACCTCTCAAGTAGCCCAACATAATCATAGGCGACTTTAAGCATTTGAGCCATGATTCCATAAGTCAGACTCGGAGAGATAACAC
The DNA here is from genome assembly GCA_954870635.1 of Arctium minus. NCBI lineage: Eukaryota > Viridiplantae > Streptophyta > Magnoliopsida > Asterales > Asteraceae > Arctium > Arctium minus. The sequence goes on along the minus strand of OX941082.1, from coordinate 141,584,959 downwards.
ACATGATCAGTCATACCATGTTCATGAATAAGGGAGCACTATTATGGCCATGCGCTCGTCCCAGTTTCATAGACACCTACAAAGGCAAAATATTTGCCTATGCTAGAGCGGCACCACTCCTTGTGTCTACATAGGTGAAGTCCTTTTAAATACCAAAGGAATACTTCATTAAGAGTATATAACTCACCCTTAAATAATTACTCATTAGTTTAGTAAACTAATGTCCAAATTGGTGATCAATAACTTGTTTTTACCGCATTGAACCTATAAGCAGATTTTAGTCTAAGTATAGGTTAGGTTTCTGTTATTGCAAACTTCAATCAATGGGTTTCAAACCCATATCTCTTGTAGTTCCATAAATCAGGTCTCTAGGAAGACCTTTTGTAAACGGATTCGCTAAATTTCTACAAGAACGTACATATACAATAGTAATAATTCCATCAGAAATTAGTTGTTTCACATAAGCATGCCTAAGGCTAATATGCCTAGATTTACCATTGTAAATATTATTATAAGCCCTAGCTAAAGTTGCCTCACTGTCACAGTTTAAGGAGATGGCTGGCATTGGTTATGGCCACAACTCTATATCCAACAACATATTTCTTAGCCATTCTACTTCCTTACCTGCGGCAGCCAAGGCCATAAATTCAGCCTCCATGGTGGAATGAGTAATACATGTTTGTTTCTTTGAAGCCCAAGAAACAACACCCCCACCTAGGGTAAAAATCCATCCAGTTGTGGATTTATTATCACTTCCACCAGTAATCCAACTAGCATCCGAGTAACCTTCAAGTACTTTTGGAAAACCTCCATAGTGTAAACCAAAATTTCTGGTTCTTTTTAAATATCCTAGAACCTAACCAATAGCCTTCCAATGGTCTTTATTCGGATAGCTAGTAAACCTTGAAAGTTTACAAATTGCAAATGCAATGTCCGGTCTCGTACTATGGGTAGCATACATAAGGCAACCAATGGCGCTTGCATATTCAAGTTGAGCAATAGCTCTACCACTATTCTCACTTAACTTACATGATGTTTCATATGCGGTATTTGCCTCCTTAATATCTAAGTGTCGAAACTTATCAAGAATTTCATCAATGTAATGACATTGATTTAACATATAACCCCCACTATGCCTTTGTACTTTAATGCCCAATATAGTATCTACTTCATTCAAATCTTTCATTTGAAAACATGAAGATAGAAACTTCTTAGTTTCAATTATACCTTGCATATTAACTATAAGTATATCATCCACATAAAGGCATAAGATAACACCATATTCTTGAGTAAACTTAGAATAAATGCATCTATCCGCTGAATTGTGAGAAAAACCATTTGAAAGTATAACAACATCAAATTTTTCATGCCATTTCTTAGGTGCATGTTTCAAACCATACAAGGATCTCTTAAGTTTACATACTTTATTTTCATTTCCGGGCAATACAAATCCCTCAGGTTGTCTCATGTAAACTTCCTCATCTAAGTCCCCATTTAAAAAGGCTGTTTTTACATCCATCTGATGTATGGGTAAATTATGAATAGAAGCTAAAGCAAAGAGTATTCTAATTGACGTAATTCTAGCTACTGGCACATATGTATCAAAGTAATCTACTCCTTGTCTTTGACTAAAACCCTGCATCACCAATCTAGCTTTGAAGGTTTGAACAGAGCCATCTGTATTCAATTTAACTCTAAAAACCCATTTGCACCCAATAGCCTTGGAGCCAGGAGGCAATTCTGTGATTTCCCAAGTATTATTAGATACAAGGTAATCCATTTCGTCATTAATTGCCTCATTCCAAAAAGCAGCATTCCTACAGGTAATAGCTTCTTGATAAGTCCTTGGGGCATCTTCTACATGAAAAAGAATAGGTATTTTATTCAAAACTTTATTATCCATATCTCCTTCAACTAGAAATACAATGGCTTGAGAGTTAATAAAATATGGACTTAGATTTTTATCTTTTCTGGCTCTTTCACTTCTTCTAGGTGCAACAGAAGTCTCAGGCAATTGTTTTTTATTACTAGTGCCAATTTCTGGAGAGTGAGTATTTTGTGGCATATCAGAAGTGATTAGATCCCAGTTTGTTGAATCATGTCGAAATTTATTCTCAAAAAATTCAACATCCCTTGATTCAACTATAACATTTGTATCTAAATCCAAAAGGCGATATGCCTTTGAATTTTCTGCATATCCCACGAATACGCTCTTCAAGGCTTTGGGTCCAAGTTTAGACACCTTAGGCAAAGGAACCTTATAGTAAGCCAAACATCCCCAAACCTTGAAATAACTTATATTTGGTTTTCTACCTTTCCAGATTTCATAAGGAGCCATTTTGAGTTTCTTGGAGATTACTCTATTGCTTACATGACAAGCCGTGAGTAATGCTTCACCCCACAAATTATTTGGTAAATTTGCATTTACTAACATAGCATTAAGCATATTTTACAAAACCCCATTCTTCCTTTCCGCTACACCATTCCGTTGTGGTGTATATGGAGCCGTCATTTGATGAATTAAACCATGACTTTCACAAAAAGAAGAAAATTCCGTGGGAAAATACTCTCCACCTCTATATCTTCTAAGTATTTGAATCTTTTTACCCTTTTGAGTTTCTACTTCAGCCTTATATCTTTTGAATGCATCAAAAGTTTGGTCTTAGACTTTAGTAAATATACATAAGTATACTTTGAACAATCATCAATGAAAGTTATGAAATATCTATTTCCTCCTCTAGTTAGTTGCCCATTCAATTCACATATATCCGAATGAACTAACTCAAGGATTGTTGTGTTCCTATCAATCTTTGGAAAATGTTTCCTTTTCATTTTTGCTTGAACACAAATTTCACATTTTTCATTATGATCATTATTGTAAGAAATAATTCCTTGTTTGGACATGTATTTCATTGTTCTATAATTTATATGTCCTAGTCGATGATGCCATAGACTAAAAGATGAACATTCAATGCTAAAATTTGAAGCAAATAAATAATCAACGATATAAGTAGATCAAAGTAGTAATTTTATTTATGCTTAGTTTGAACATCCCATCGGCAACATAGCCTTTGCCTACAAACACACCGACTTTAGATATAATCACTTTATCAGATTCTATCACATCCTTTATTCCATTTTTACATAGTTTAAAACGAGAAACCAAATTCTTCCTAATGCTAGGAACAAGAAGAACATCCTTGAGAACAACCTTTTTTCCAGAAGTGAAAATCAATTCAAAAGAACCCATGCCAAGCACCCTTGAAGTATGATTATCACCCATCAATACTTCATGTCCTTCTTGTGATTCCTTGTAGTCCTTGAACAATGATTTGTTGTTACAAACATGTGTTGTAGCACCATAATCGTACCACCAATCATCAAAAATCTTAAAGTTTGCAATGCGCGAAACCTTACCGATGGACAAGTTAGCGAAACTCTACATCGATGAAGTGGTATCGAGGCATGGGGTACCTTTGTCGATCGTGTCGGATCGTGATAGTCGGTTTACTTCGAACTTTTGGGATGGCTTTCAGAAGGAGTTTGGTACACGAGTAAAGTTGAGTACGGCTTACCATCCGCAAACCGACGGTCAAAGCGAGAGAATGATCCAAACGCTCGAAGACATGCTAAGGTCGTGTGTCATCGATTTTGGGGGTAGTTGGGACTCTCACCTACCTTTGGTGGAGTTTGCTTACAACAATAACTACCATTCGAGTATCGGAATGGTACCTTTCGAAGCGTTGTACGGTCGGAAGTGTCGAACTCCCGTGTATTGGCTAGAAGCGGGAGAAAAGCAATTCGCCGGACCCGAAATTGTGCAAGAGACGACCGATAAAGTTAAAGGTATTCGTGAGCGTTTGAAGGTGGCTCAGGATCGGCAGAAGAGTTATGTCGATAAGAAGAGGTGACCGATGGAGTTTCAAGTGGGCGACCGCGTGATGCTTAAGGTATCGCCATGGAAGGGCATTATCAGGTTCGGAAAACGTGGGAAGCTAAGTCCCCGTTTCATTGGACCTTTCAAAGTGCTTAAGCGTGTGGGTTTGCAAGCCTACCAATTGGAACTGCCGCCGGAGCTGAGTGGAATCCACAACACGTTCCATATATGTTACCTTCGGAAGTGTTTGGCGGAGGAAGAAAGCGTCATCCCCCTCTCCGAGTTAAGAGTGGACGAAGGTAACCGTTGTGTAGAAGAACCCGGCGCTATTTTAGAAAGGAAGTCTAAGAAATTGCGTCACAAGGAGGTCACTATGATCAAGGTGCAGTAGAGGCATCATCGTGGGGCCAATGTGACATGGGAAGCCGAGGAGGACATGAAGCGAAGATACCCTCACTTGTTCGTGTGATCAAGATTTCGAGGACGAAATCATTTCCATGTTGGGGAGTATTGTAACACCCGATATTTTCGCAATGTAAGTATCCGTCCTTCGTTAGTCTTTTCTCCGTCTTCCGTTTATCTTTCTGGGAAAATTGAGTTGCATTTTCAAACCTTAAATCGACCTATGCGAAAATCTGGAGTTTTGGGCATTTTTGGGCTTCGGTACATTCGTCGCGAGGGTGACTCGCGATAGTGACATGTGTCACCATCGCATGGCACAATCTCCGGAGAGGGACCAACTCTCGGTACGATCCACGCGAGAGTGCCTCGCGATAGTGACAATGTCACTATCGCATGGCAAGATCGCGAGCGTGTAACAGTGTGTACCAACGTGTACCAGTGATTTTTAGGGCATTTATTGTTCTTCAAGAATCCTTCAAGTCATTCATCTAAGGGTTCAACTAGAGTGCTTCAAATCATCTTCCCCTTTGTCATCTTCCTCAAAGGGTCAAAATCTAGGGTTTTGGGTTTTCTTCAAAAACCCACTTTGTGAGTTCCTACTAACATTTTCTAAACATTATACATGTCAAAACTCATATTTTGAACTCTTATACATCTCCTTGGTTTTGGATTTATGATTATCACATTTTGACTTAACTTGAGTTTTTGGGAGATTTTAGGGTTCTTGCTAAGTTTTGTAAAAAATGAAGGGCTCCAATTGATATGGGTTATAATAAAGTATTTCTTACACATTTATGGTGAAGTACTTGAAAGAATATGTATAAACTCATTTTATGAATTTCATTCTTATCAGCAGTTAAATTTGGAAAATGCATTTTGGGAAGTAAATGTTGTTGGAAGCTATATGTTTAGCTTTGGTTAGTCACAAATGTAATTGTGACAAGTCTAGACTATTACTAGTGGATCCCTAGTTATTGAGTCAACATATATATATTTTTGGGATGTTTTTCCCCATTGTAGTTATGGATGCATTTGATCCTCGGAGGCCTTTGGTACGGTTATGTGGGACCGGTTACTAGCCATGGATCATAATGTAGTCCTAGTGAACGAGTATGACTTGGTTTCCTCGGGTGCCCTCCCCCACATCTTAGTACGGACCGGCGTTGTTCGTGGCTATGGATTCCAAGTATTTAGCTCATAACTCGGAATTGTAGCCTACTCGGTGTTCCGCTACACTCCTTGGTAAATCGGGTATCCCCCGTCATCGCAAGATGAATTTTGGATCGAACAGTCCTTATATGGCAAAGATTTAATTTATAAACTCAATTCTCTTGCAAAGATTTCCTTTTTATTACAAATGTTTGTATTTCTTTAAAATATAAACTATATGTTATCACTAGGCTTTAAGCCTAACACTTTTTCTCAAATGATGTGTATAACAAGTTCTTTTAGCGGTGGGTTGCCAAGGGCTTGAGTGATGAGCATAACCTTGAAGCATTTTTGTGTTGGCTAGTATTTGGTGTTAGAGGCATTTGAATTAGTTCCATCTTTTGGTGATCCTTGGGTTGACAACCGATGTAATCTAGATATGTTATGTTTAGATTAGTTTGTTGTCAATTTTCATTTGTTCACAGGTTTTTTTGTACATGCCTTATACATTTACCCATTTTGGGTGGTTTATTCCAAATGCAAACGTTATATTGACAAATTTTCGAATTTTTAAATTACTCTAAATTTTAGGGTGTTACAAGTTGGTATCAGAGCTCTAGTTTAAGTGAACTAGGCATGAATGTAAGATGTCTAGACTTAGACTGAGTATGCTAAGTATTGATTGTAAGTTTGGGTAGAACTTCTAAGATGGGTTAGTCTTAGAGTCGACGGAAATTATGGTTATCAAGCGTCATGGCGATGGTAACGAGAACCTTTATGTACTATATGTTCATAATCTCACTTAGCTAATGTTATTATGAGGATGTTTTTACGTGAATGTGCTTGAAATGCCGTTACTATGACAATTGGTGACATGGTAGTATGTTTTCCTTCGTGTGTTATTCTATCACTCTCTTACTCTTTCTCGTGCTTGTGTTGCAGCCATTATTCCTTATGGTGAATACGCGTAGTCGTCAGTTAGGCGACGGTGACCTTCGCGATGTTAGTTCGCCCAATCCAAACCCGTTGGTAAGGGCGCCAGTTGTCGTTCCTCCTGGTATGCCACCGATATTCACTGGGGTAGTGGAGCAGATACCTAGAGTGGAATTGGCATCCACACTTCCGATTATTCAAGAGGCAAACCCTCAAGCTGACGTGATGGCCAGAGTCATGCAGATGGTGACGTCGGCCATGGAAAAACAGCAAGAGGCGTTTCTGAAGATGATGGAAGACCGGGATGCAAGCCTCAGAAGGCATGAGGCAGTGGAAGAGAATGTGTTGGTTGGTTCTGGAGGCACCGGGAACAGAATCAGAACCGAAGAGCATAGGGTGGTTGGTGCTCCGAGAAGTGGGAAAAGTTGCTCCTACAAATCTTTCCTCGGTTGTGGACCACCAGAGTTCTCGGGTTCTGAAGACCCAGTTGCGTGCGTCAAATGGATCCAAGCGGTCGAGCAAGCTTTTGGCTCCTCCGAGTGTGGAGACGATCAGAAAGTGAGATTCGGTTCTCAATTACTCAGAGATACAACACTCTCATGGTGGACTGTCACTCAGGCCACCCTCTTTTCTACTGTATTAGCTCAGCTATCTTGGGTCGAGTTCAAGAAGAAGCTTTTGGAGGAGTACTGCAGTGAGAGATCCATGGACCGTATCGAAGTTGAGTTCCGAGCACTTGAGAAAGGGAACTTGACGGTGAGGGAGTATACCCGTCAATTCATGGAGAAGTTGGGTTTGGTGGGGCATGTGGCCTCCACAGAAAAAGAGAAGATAAAGGCCTATCTGAAGGGTCTGCCAGCGGACATGATGTCTATGGTCCGAAACTCGAAGGCTTCTAACCTTCGTGAGACGATCGAAGAGGCACAGTTTATGGAAGAGGTTTACGCGAAGGGTAAACCGGAGAAGGCAGTAGTGGTTGTTGACAAGAGAAAGTGGGAGAGCAATTCCGTGCATCCCAAAAGAACTCGACCTTTTGTTGGAAATCGAAATTCCAACAATTATAATGAAGATAGATGGTGTCAGAAGTGTCGGTCCAAGCACCATGGCAATTGTAACACCACTCCTCAACCGTGCAACAAGTGTGACAAGTTTGGTCACGCTAACAAAGATTGCCCGATCAAAGGGTTTATCTGCTTCGAGTGCAAGGCATCAGGGCATATGAAAAGAGATTGCCCGAAGCTCAAGTCGGGTAGCGTGACGAAGAAGAAGGAGAACCCATCTAGGGTTCCGGGTCGAGCTTTTCAGATGACGGACGATGAGGCCAAGGCATCCACCGACGTGGTATCGGGTACGTTTATTCTAAACTTCGTACCTGCTCTTGTGCTGTTCGATTCGGGTGCCAGTTTCTCTTTTATATCCGAGTCGTTTCGTCAAAAGTTTTCCATGCCCACTAATAGTCTAGAGAATGCATTAGTGGTAGAGAGAGCGAATGGTAGTCAAGTTCTGATCCGCGATGTTCTGAAGAAGTGTACTCTCGGAATCGAAGGGAGAGAATTCCCGATCGATTTAATGCCAATGGTCATTGGAGGTTTTGATGTAGTGGTCGACATGGATTGGTTAGCGAACAATCATGCCGAGATCGTATGTTCCAAGAAATTAATCCGACTCCCCAATCCCGGTGGTGAAGTTGTGGTGATCTATGAAGAGAAGAGGAAGGGTGATGTGGCAATCATTACCATGGCTAAGGCGCGCAAGTTCTTGGTGAAAGGATGCTCGTCCTTCCTAGCCTACGTGATCGACGCCAAACTCGAGAAGTTGAAGCTTGAAGATGTGAAGATTGTGCGTGAGTTTCCCGATGTCTTTCCGGATGACTTGCCCGGGTTACCACCCGATCGTCAAGTGGAGTTTCGAATTGATCTCGTGTCGGGAGAGGCTCCTATTGCTCGAGCTCCTTATCGGTTGGCGCCATTGGAGATGAAAGAAATGATGTCTCAACTCCAAGAGCTTTTGGATAAAGGTTTCATAAGACCGAGCTCGTCGCCTTGGGGAGCTCCGGTCTTGTTTGTCAAGAAGAAGGATGGCACGATGAGAATGTGCATTAATTATCGTGAGTTGAACAAAGCAACAATGAAGAACAAGTACCCGCTTCCAAGGATAGACGACTTGTTTGATCAACTCCAAGGAGCGGGGTATTTTTCCAAGATCGACTTACGCTCGGGTTACTACCAAGTGAAGGTGAGGGAAGAAGACGTTTTGAAAACGGCATTTAGAACGCGTTATGGCCATTACGAATTTCTCGTAATGCCGTTTGGCCTAATGAACGCACCGAGGGTGTTTATGGATTTGATGAATAGGGTGTACCGACCATTCCTCGACAAGTCGTTCATCGTATTCATTGATGACATACTCGTATATTCCAAGAGCGAGTTGGAACACGAGCAACATCTTCGTGAGGTTCTAGAAGTGTTGAGAAAAGAAAGATTGTACGCCAAGTTTTCTAAGTGCGACTTTTGGTTTGAGGAGGTGCAATTCTTGGGTCACGTTGTCACTTGAGACGGAGTGAAAGTGGACCCCTCCAAAATCGAAGCTATGATGAATTGGGAGCCTCCCAAGAGTCCGTCCGAGATCCAAAGTTTCTTGGGTCTGGCGGGGTATTACCGGAGATTCATTCAAGATTTTTCGAAGATCGCTTCTTCCTTGACAGCTTTAACTCGGAAGAATGTGAAGTTCGAGTGGACCGAAACGCAAGAGAAGGCGTTCCGGATTCTACAAAGGAAGTTGTGTGAAGCTCCAATCTTGTCGCTACCTGAAGGGTCGGAAGACTTCGTGGTCTATAGCGACACTTCGAAAATGGGATTAGGATGCGTGTTGATGCAGAGAGGCAAGGTGATCGCTTACGCCTCGAGGCAACTTAAAATTCACAAGAAGAATTATCCTACCTACGATTTGGAGTTAGCAGCGGTGGTGTTCGCCTTGAAGCTTTGGCGACACTACCTCTATGGCACGAAATGTACACTCTACACGGATCATAAGAGTATGAAGTATGTCTTTGATCAAAAAGAGTTAAACATGAGACAACGGAGGTGGCTCGAATTACTCAAGGATTACGATTGTGAGTTGCTTTACCATCCCGGTAAGGCGAACGTAGTGGCCGATGCGTTAAGTCAGAAGGACTATAGCGGAAGTATTCGGGCTACCCTTTCGAGAATCGAGCTAGTGTCAAGTCTTGTTGAGAAGATCGAGGCATCTCAAGTGGAAGCGTTGTTGGAAGAAAATCTTAAGGATGAGGTGATGACCAAGCAACGGTTGCTCTTAACGGAAGATAGCCGTGGGGTGAAACTGTTCAATGGTCGTGTGTGGGTACCCAAGGTTGGGGGTAATCGGGAACTACTTCTTGAGGATGCTCACAAGTCTAAGTATTCCATACATCCGGGTAGTACAAAGATGTATCGGGACTTGAAGTTGCAGTATTGGTGGCCGGTGATGAAGCTTGATGTGGCGCGTTACGTGGAGTGTTGTGTGACGTGCCTACAAGTAAAAGCTGAACATCAATGACCGTATGCGAGTCTGCAATCCTTAGAGATCCCCGAGTGGAAGTGGGAGCATATTACCATGGATTTCGTGACGAAGTTTCCTAAAACTCTTCGAGGTCACGATACCATTTGGGTAATAGTTGATCGGTTGACTAAGAGTGCTCACTTCTTGGCTATGCACGAAACCTTACCGATGGACAAGTTAGCGAAACTCTACATCGATGAAGTGGTATCGAGGCATGGGGTACCTTTGTCGATCGTGTCGGATCGTGATAGTCGGTTTACTTCGAACTTTTGGGATGGCTTTCAGAAGGAGCTTGGTACGCGAGTAAAGTTGAGTACGACTTACCATCCGCAAACCGACGGTCAAAGCGAGAGAACGATCCAAACGCTCGAAGACATGCTAAGGTCGTGTGTCATCGATTTTGGGGGTAGTTGGGACTCTCACCTACCTTTGGTGGAGTTTGCTTACAACAATAACTACCATTCGAGTATCGGAATGGCACCTTTCGAAGCGTTGTACGACTGGAAGTGCCGAACTCCCATGTGTTGGCTAGAAGCGAGAGAAAAGCAATTCGCCGGACCCAAAATTGTGCAAGAGACGACCAATAAAGTTAAAGGTATTCGTGAGCGTTTGAAGGCGGCTCAGGATCGGCAGAAGAGTTATGCCGATAAGAAGAGGTGGCCGATGGAGTTTCAAGTGGGCGACCACGTGATGCTTAAGGTATTGCCATAGAAGGGCATTATCAGGTTTGGAAAACGTGGGAAGCTAAGTCCCCGTTTCCTTGGACCTTTCAAAGTGCTTAAGCGGGTGGGTTTGCAAGCCTACCAATTGGAACTGCCGCTGGAGCTGAGTGGAATCCACAACACGTTCCATATATGTTACCTTCGGAAGTGTTTGGCGGAGGAAGAAAACGTCATCCCCCTCTCCGAGTTAAGAGTGGACGGAGGTAACCGTTGTGTAGAAGAACCCGACGCTATTTTAGAAAGGAAGTCTAAGAAATTGCGTCACAAGGAGGTCACTATGGTCAAGGTGCAGTAGAGGCATCATCGTGGGGCCAATGTGACATGGGAAGCCGAGGAGGACATGAAGCGAAGATACCCTCACTTGTTCGTGTGATCAAGATTTCGAGGACGAAATCATTTCCATGTTGGGGAGTATTGTAACACCCGATATTTTCGCAATGTAAGTCTCCGTACTTCGTTAGTCTTTTCTCCGTCTTCCGTTTATCTTTCTGGGAAAATTGAGTTGCATTTTCGAACCTTAAATCGACCCATGCGAAAATCTGGAGTTTTGGGCATTTTTGGGCTTTGGTACATTCGGCGTGAGGGTGACTCGCGATAGTGACATGTGTCACCATCACTTGGCACAATCGCCGGAGAGGTACCAACTCTCGGTACGATCCACGCGAGAGTGCCTCGCGATAGTGACAATGTCACTATCGCATGGCAAGATCGCGAGCGTGTACCAGTGTGTTAAATGACTATTTTCTCATTCATTTCTCATAACTTTCTTCACCAACCTCAATCTCTCTCTCACTTTGGCGATTTTTAGGGCATTTATTGTTCTTCAAGAATCCTTCAAGTGTAACGCCCTTGAAATCAGAGTAAAATAAAACCTGGGAAAACTGGCAACATGACGTTCGCATTGATATAAACCTTCCATAAAGGGGATCAGTCATTTTGACTTTACAAAACCTGTACATAAATGGGATTCATCAACAAACTAATCTAGACACTTCTACCAAGATTTTCCACAACCGTCTCACTCCTCCGATTGTTCACATCGCGGTCCTCAATCACTTTAAGCAGAAACTCTTGCTGCTTTGCCATCTCTTCCCTCATTGCCAACATCATGCTGGCCATCATCTCAGACGGGGAATTAGCATCCCTGATGACTGGGTGAGACGAAGCCAGGTCTACTCGCGGAATGACCTCCGACCCCCCACCTAGTCCTTGCTGAACAGGTGGTCGCACAACAACATCAGCTCCCTCCAGCTGACCAGCGGTGGAGGCTGTCGCTTCCAGACCATCAACACGCGTACGCGGTCTACCACGCGTATTCACCATACTGAACTGCTTCACAGAACAGAGAAAGAGATAAAAGAGAGATTGAATAAACACAAAGGAAACGTACTACCACATTACCAATCGTCATAGCAATAGAAATTCAAGCACTCTTACGTACGATATCCTCATAATAACATTAGCTAAGTGAGATTATGAACATATAACACATAAAGGTTCTCGTCACGATCACCACAACGCCTGATAAACGTATTTTCCGTTGACTCTAAGACTAACCCATCTTAGAAGCTCTACCCAATCTCACGGATCAATTCTTATCATACTCGGTCTAAGTCTAGATATCTTACATTCATGCCTAGTTCGCTTAAACTAGAGCTCTGATACCAACATGTAACGCCCTAAAAATCAGAGTAAAATAAAACCTGGGAAAACTGGCAACATGACGTTCGCATTGATATAAACCTCCCATAAAGGGGATCAGTCATTTTGACTTTACAAAACCTGTACATAAATGGGATTCACCAACAAACTAATCTAGACACTTCTACCAAGATTACATCTGTTGACAAACCATAATTCATCAAAAGAATGGGACTTAACAAATGCCCAAATACAATACTAATCATCTCAAAATGCCTCGAGACCAACCCGTCTCTCAAAAACCCCGACAACCCACCGCTAAGGGAAACCTGTTATACACATCATTTGAGAAAAAAGTGTCAGACTTAAAGCATGGTCAGAACATACAGTTTATAAAGCACAAAAGATATAAATATTTGCATCAAAAGATAATATTTCCAAAGAGGTTAAATTTTACAATTGAAACCTTTGCCACAACTGGGCTTTTCCGTTATAAAAATATTATCAAATGACCCATGATAAAACATTTTACCAAGGATTGTGGCATAACACTAAGTAAGCCACAATCCGAGTTATGAGCTAAACAATTGGAATCCGAGGATACGAACACATAAGTCCGTGCTACAACGTGAGATCTAGCCCCAAGCAAAACCAATGTATACTCCTTCACTAGGATCACTATGAACCATGGCTAGTATCCGGCCTCACATAACCGTACCAAGTTGCCCCCGAGGATCATATGCATCCATAGTTACAAAATGGGGAATATGACATCTCAATAATACAGTCGACTCAAAACGTAGGGATCCGCTAGTAATGGTACAGACTCGTCACAACAACATATGTGACCAAGCATAAATAAACATATGGTATAAACACATTTTATAAACAAAATGTCATTTCCAGTTCAACTTCTGGTGAGAATGAAAATCATTAAAAATGAGTTCTTAAACATTCTTTTCACATATCCACATAATGTGCAAGTAAACCATCATTTTACTTCAATAAGATAAGATCCATCCTTTTAGTCAAAACTGATCGGGAACCCCGAAAATCACCAAAAACTCCATTTATATCAAAATGTATAGAACATGAAATCATACCGTAGAAATACTTCGGATTTCGTAAATAAGAGTTTTGACATGTATAAAGTTTGTAAAATGGTAGTAGGAACTCAACAGTAGGTTTCAGAATAAAAACCTGAAAACCAGATAACGATCACGTCGTAGAAGTGAAGCTTAAAACACCGAAACCTCAGATCTAACACCAAATATTAACCACCAAACTCTAGAGAGAGAGAGAGAGAGAACGATTTAGAGAGAGAGAAGAGATTTCGAGAGAGAGAGAAAGATCCTGAGAAGTGAAGATATTTTGGGTTAAAAACCCTTAAGTCGTCCAGGCAACTACGCGGGTTATGCCGCGACTTCAACTCGCGGCATAACTCGCCCGTGTCCCAATGAACAGTGAGTTACGCGGGTTGTGCCGCGACCTCTTGTCGCGGTGCAACTCGCGAAGTTCCACGAATCTCATTTCAAACAGTGGGTTACGCGGGTTGTGCCGCGACCTCTAGTCGCGGTGCAACTCGCGTAGTTCACTGCTTGTCCCCCAAAATTCTCAAAATCCAACTCAACTTCAAACCAAACACGGTGCTAACGACAACAGCTTAACACAAAAATACAACGATGAGATATAATGAAAATCCAGGGTGTTACAATCCTCCCCAACTTGGGAATGATTTCATCCCCGAAATCCCAACTATACAAAAAGATGAGGATATCTTCGCTTCATATCCTCTTCAGCTTCCCACGTCACATTGACTCCCCAATGATGCTTCCACTGCACCTTGACCATAGTGACCTCTTTGTGGCGCAACTTCTTAGACTTTCTCTCTAAGATGGCGTCAGGCTCCTCTACACAACGGTTACCTTCGTCTACTGTCAACTCGGAGAGAGGAATAACGCTTTCTTCTTCCGCCAAACACTTCCGAAGGTAACAAATATGAAACGTGTTGTGTATTCTGCTCAACTCTGGCGGCAGTTCTAATTGGTAGGCTTGCAAACCCACCCGCTTGAGCACTTTGAAAGGTCCGAGGAAACGGGGACTCAGCTTCCCTCGTTTTCCGAACCGAATAATTCCCTTCCATGGCGATACTTTAAGCAACACACGATCGCCTACTTGGAATTCCATCGGCCGCTTCTTCTTATCGGCATAACTCTTCTGCCGATCCTGAGCCGCTTTCAGTCTTTCACGAATACATTTGACATTATCGGCCGTCTCCTGCACGATTTCAGGTCCGGCGAACTGCTTTTCTCCCGCTTCAAGCCAACCCACGGGAGTTCGGCACTTTCGCCCGTACAATGCTTCAAAAGGTGCCATCCCAATACTCGAGTGGTAGCTATTGTTGTAGGCGAACTCCACCAAAGGTAAGTGATAGTCCCAGCTACCCCCGAAATCGATGACACAAGACCTCAACATGTCTTCCAATGTCTGGATCGTTCTCTCGCTTTGCCCGTCGGTTTGTGGATGGTAAGCCGTACTCAACTTAACTCGCGTACCAAGCTCTTTCTGAAACCCATCCCAGAAGTTCGAAGTAAACCGACTGTCGCGATCCGACACGATCGACAATGGTATGCCGTGCCTCGAGACCACCTCATCGATGTACAGTTTTGCTAATTTGTCCATCGGTAATGTCTCGCGCATGGCCAAGAAGTGAGCGCTCTTTGTCAATCTATCAACTATCACCCAAATGGTATCGTGACCTCGAAGAGTTTTAGGTAACTTTGTCACGATTCCATAGTGATATGCTCCCACTTCCACTCGGGAATCTCTAAAGACTGAAGACTCCCATACGGTCGTTGAGGTTCGGCCTTGACTTGCGAACACGTCACACAACGCTCAACGTAACGCGCCACGTCAAGTTTCATTACCGGCCACCAATAGTGTAACTTCAAGTCCCTGTACATCTTTGTACTCCCCGGATGAATGGAATACTTGGACTTGTGTGCATCTTCTAGCAACAGATCACGGTTACCCCCAAGCTTGGGTACCCACACGCGACCGTTGAACAGTTTTACCCCACGGCTATCTTCCGTTAAGAGCAAACGCTGTTTTGTCATGACTTCCTCTTTGAGATTCTCTTCTAACAATGCTTCAACTTGCGATGCTTTGATCTTTTCAACAAGACTAGACACCAACTCGATTCTCAAATGGGTAGCCCGAATACATCCACTATAGTCCTTCCGACTTAATGCATCGGCTACCACGTTTGCCTTACCAGGATGGTAAAGCAACTCACAGTCGTAATCCTTGAGTAACTCGAGCCACCGCCGTTGCCTCATATTCAACTCCTTTTGATCAAAGACATATTTCAGACTTTTGTGATCTGTGAAGAGTGTACACTTCGTGCCATAGAGATAGTGTCGCCAAAGTTTCAGGGCGAACACCACCGCTGCTAACTCCAAATCGTGGGTAGGATAGTTCTCTTCGTGTATTTTAAGCCGCCTCGAGGCATAAGCGATTACCTTGCCCCGTTGCATCAACACACAACCTAAACCCATTTTCGAAGCGTCACTATAAACCACGAAGTCTTCTGACCCTTCAGGTAACGACAAAATCGGAGCTTCACACAACTTCTTTTGAAGTATTCGGAACGCCTTCTCTTGCGTTTCGGTCCATTCAAACTTCACATTCTTCCGAGTCAAAACTTTCAAGGAAGAAGCG
The DNA here is from genome assembly GCA_954870635.1 of Arctium minus. NCBI lineage: Eukaryota > Viridiplantae > Streptophyta > Magnoliopsida > Asterales > Asteraceae > Arctium > Arctium minus. Next base: position 141,568,957 of record OX941082.1, on the reverse strand, counting down.
ATTTTCGAAAAGTCTTGGATAAATCTCCGGTAGTACCCCGCCAGACCCAAGAAACTTCGGATCTCTGACGGACTCTTGGGAGATTCCCAATTCATCATAGCTTCAATCTTGGAGGGATCCACTTTCACTCCGTCTCGAGTGACAACGTGACCCAGAAATTGTACTTCTTTAAGCCAAAAGTCACACTTGGAAAACTTGGCGTACAATCTTTTCTTTCTCAACACTTCAAGCACTTCTCGTAGATGTTGTTCGTGTTCTGACTCGCTCTTGGAGTACACGAGTATGTCATCAATGAATACAATGACCGACTGGTCGAGGAATGGTCGGCACACTCTATTCATCAAGTCCATAAATATCGCCGGTGCGTTCGTTAGGCCAAAAGGCATTACAAGAAATTCGTAATGGCCGTAACGCGTTCTGAAAGCTGTCTTCGGAACATCTTCTTCTCTTACCTTCACTTGGTGATATCCCGAACGTAAGTCGATTTTGGAAAAACAACCCGCTCCTTGAAGTTGATCGAACAAGTCGTCTAATCTCGGAAGCGGATACCTGTTCTTCACTGTAGCTTTGTTCAACTCACGATAGTCGATGCACATTCGCAGCGTGCCATCTTTCTTCTTTACAAACAAGACCGGAGCTCCCCAGGGTGACGAACTCGGTCTTATAAAGCCCTTATCCAAAACCTCTTGGAGTTGTGCCATCATTTCTTGCATCTCTGACGGCGCTAAACGGTAAGGAGCTTTAGCAATTGGTGCTGCTCCAGGCACAAGATCAATCCGAAACTCTAACTGACGATCGAGTGGTAACCCGGGCAAGTCGTCCGGAAAGATATCTGGAAACTCACGCACAATCTTCACATCTTCCAGCTTTGATTTCTCTAACTTAGCATCGATCACATAGGCTAGGAAAGACGGACATCCTTTTACTAAGCACTTGCGTGCCTTTGCCATTGTGATTATTGCCACTTCACCTTTTCTCTTTTCACCATAAATGACAATGACTTCGCCAGAGGGGTTGGGAAGTCGAATCAACTTCTTGGAACATACGATCTCGGCATGATTGTTTGACAACCAATCCATGCAATCCACAACATCAAAACCCCCGATTAACATCGACAGTAGATCGATCGAGAATTCTCTCCCTTCGATACTAAGAGTACACTGCTTCAGAATATCGTGGATCAGAACTTGACTACCATCAGCTATTTCTACCACTAATGCATCCTCAAGACTAGTAGTGGGCATAGAATTTTCTGACGGAACAATTTAGATACGAAAGAGAAACTGGCACCTGTATCGAATAAAATGCGAGCAGGTACAGAGTTTATAAGGAAAGTACCCGATACCACATCAACGGATGCCTTGGCCTCATCGGCCGTCATCTGAAATGCTCGACCCGGAACCCTACGAGGGTTCTCCTTCCTTGCTGGCGTGCTACTCGACACAAGCTTCGGACAATCTCTTCTCACATGCCCCGGTGCCTTGCACTCATAACAGACGAGTCCTCTGACCGGGCAATCTCTGATAGTGTGACCAGGATTCCCACACTTATAACAAGTTTGAGAAGTGGTATTACAGTCACCGTGGTGTTTAGTTCGACACTTGTGGCACCACCTAGCTTCCTGCTGATTGCTGAAGTTTCGGTTTCCGCCAAAAGGTCATGATCTCTTGGGGTGAGCATAATTGCTCTCCCACTTTCTCTTATCAGACACCACAACGGCTTTCTCAACTTTGTTCCTTGCGAACATCTCTTCCATGTACTGAGTTTCTTCAATCATCTCGCGGAGGTTAGAAGCTTTAGAGTTGTGGACCATAGATTGCATGTCCGCGGGTAGGCCATTCAGATAGGCCTTCATCTTATCCTTCTCTGTAGGGGCAACGTGCCCCACCAGATCAAGCTTCTCCATGAACTGACGGGTGTATTCCCTCACCGTCAGGCTTCCCTTTACCAGAGACCGAAATTCTTTCTCAATTCGGTCCATTGTTCTTTCATTGCAGAACTCTTCTAACAACTTTTTCTTGAACTCGGCCCAAGACAACTGAGCCAACACAGCAGGAGATAGGGTGGATTGAGTGACATTCCACCAAATGAGCGCAGTATCCCTCAGCAGTTGGGTACCGAACCGCACTCTCTGATCATCTCCGCATTCGGAAGAGCCAAAAGCTTGCTCGACCGCTCCAATCCACTTCACACACAAGATTGGGTCGTCGGAACCAGAGAACTCTGGCGGTCCGCAACCCAGAAAGGACTTGTAGGAACAACTTTTCCTATTTCCCGGAGCACCAACAATCCCGTGCTCCTCAGCCCTGACCCCAGCACCAACGCCTCCAGGACCCGCTACAATGTTTTCCACAACCGTCTCACTCCTCCGATTGTTCACTTCGCGGTCCTCAATCACTTTAAGCAGAAACTCTTGCTGCTTTGCCATCTCTTCCCTCATTGCCAACATCATGCTGGCCATCATCTCAGACGGGGAATTAGCATCCCTGATGACTGGGTGAGACGAAGCCAGGTCTACTCGCGGAATGACCTCCGGCCCCCCACCTAGTCCTTGCTGAACAGGTGGTCGCACAACAACATCAGCTCCCTCCGGCTGACCAGCGGTGGAGGCTGTCGCTTCCAGACCATCAACACGCGTACGCGGTCTACCACGCGTATTCACCATACTGAACTGCTTCACAGAACAGAGAAAGAGATAAAAGAGAGATTGAATAAACACAAAGGAAACGTACTACCACATTACCAATCGTCATAGCAATCGAAATTCAAGCACTCTTACATACGATATCCTCATAATAACATTAGCTAAGTGAGATTATGAACATATAACACATAAAGGTTCTCGTCACGATCACCACAACGCCTGATAAACGTATTTTCCGTTGACTCTAAGACTAACCCATCTTAGAAGCTCTACCCAATCTCACGGATAAATTCTTATCATACTCGGTCTAAGTCTAGATATCTTACATTCATGCCTAGTTCGCTTAAACTAGAGCTCTGATACCAACCTGTAACGCCCTAGAAATCAGAGTAAAATAAAACCTGGGAAAACTGGCAACATGACGTTCGCATTGATATAAACCTCCCATAAAGGGGATCAGTCATTTTGACTTTACAAAACCTGTACATAAATGGGATTCATCAACAAACTAATCTAGACACTTCTACCAAGATTACATCTGTTGACAAACCATAATTCATCAAAAAAATGGGACTTAACAAATGCCCAAATACAATACTAGTCATCTCAAAATGCCTCGAGACCAACCCGTCTCTCAAAAACCCCGACAACCCACCGCTAAGGGAAACCTGTTATACACATCATTTGAGAAAAAAGTGTCAGACTTAAAGCCTGGTGAGAACATACAGTTTATAAAGCACAAAAGATATAAATATTTGCATCAAAAGATAATATTTCCAAAGAGGTTAAATTTTACAATTGAAACCTTTGCCACAACTGGGCTTTTCCGTTATAAACATATTATCAAATGACCCATGATAAAACATTTTACCAAGGATTGTGGCATAACACTAAGTAAGCCACAATCCGAGTTATGAGCTAAACAATTGGAATCCGAGGATACGAACACATAAGTCCGTGCTACAACGTGAGATCTAGCCCCAAGCAAAACCAATGTATACTCCTTCACTAGGATCACTATGAACCATGGCTAGTATCCGGCCTCACATAACCGTACCAAGTTGCCCCCGAGGATCATATGCATCCATAGTTACAAAATGGGGAATATGACATCCCAATAATACAGTCGACTCAAAACCTAGGGATCCGCTAGTAATGGTACAGACTCGTCACAACAACATATGTGACCAAGCATAAATAAACATATGGTATAAACACATTTTATAAACAAAATGTCATTTCCAGTTCAACTTCTGGTGAGAATGAAAATCATTAAAAATGAGTTCTTAAACATTCTTTTCACATATCCACATAATGTGCAAGTAAACCATCATTTTACTTCAATAAGATAAGATCCATCCTTTTAGTCAAAACTGATCGGGAACCCCGAAAATCACCAAAAACTCCACTTATATCAAAATGTATAGAACATGAAATCATACCGTAGAAATACTTCGGATTTCGCAAATAAGAGTTTTGACATGTATAAAGTTTGTAAAATGGTAGTAGGAACTCAACAGTAGGTTTCAGAATAAAACCATGAAAACCAGATAACGATCACGTCGTAGAAGTGAAGCTTAAAACACCGAAACCTCGGATCTAACACCAAATATTAACCACCAAACTCTAGAGAGAGAGAGAGAGAACGATTTAGAGAGAGAGAAGAGATTTCGAGAGAGAGAGAAAGATCCTGAGAAGTGAAGATATTTTGGGTTAAAAACCCATAAGTCGGCCAGGCAACTATGCGGGTTATGCCGCGACTTCAACTCGCGGCATAACTCGCCCGTGTCCCAATGAACAGTGAGTTACGCGGGTTGTGCCGCGACCTCTTGTCGCGGTGCAACTCGTGAAGTTCCACGAATCTCATTTCAAACAGTGGGTTACGCGGGTTGTGCCGCGACCTCTAGTCGCGGTGCAACTCGCGTAGTTCACTGCTTGTCCCCCAAAATTCTCAAAATCCAACTCAACTTCAAACCAAACACGGTGCTAACGACAACAGCTTAACACAAGAATACAACGATGAGATATAATGAAAATCCAGGGTGTTACATCAAGTCATTCATCTAAGGGTTCAACTAGAGTGCTTCAAATCATCTTCCCCTTTGTCATCTTCCTCAAAGGGTCAAAATCTAGGGTTTTGGGTTTTCTTCAAAAACCCACTTTGTGAGTTCCTACTACCATTTTCTAAACATTATACATGTCAAAACTCATATTTTGAACTCTTATACATCTCATTTGGTTTTGGATTTATGATTATCACATTTTGACCTAACTTGAGTTTTTGGGAGATTTTAGGGTTCTTGCTAAGTTTTGTAAAAAATGAAGGGCTCCAATTGATATGGGTTATAATAAAATATTTCTTACACATTTATGGTGAAGTACTTGAAAGAATATGTATAAACTCATTTTATGAATTTCATTCTTATCATTAGTTAAATTTGGAAAATGCATTTTGGGAAGTAAATGTTGTTGGAAGCTATATGTTTAGCTTTGGTTAGTCACAAATGTAATTGTGACAAGTCTAGACTATTACTAGTGGATCCCTAGGTATTGAGTCGGCATATATATATATATATATATATATATATATATATATTTTTTTGGGATATTTTTCCCCATTGTAGCTATGGATGCATTTGATCCTCGGAGGCCTTTGGTACGGTTATGTGGGACCGGTTACTAGCCATGGATCATAATGTAGTCCTAGTGAACGAGTATGACTTGGTTTCCTCGGGTGCGCTACCCCACATCTTAGTACGGACCGACGTTGTTCGTGGCCTTGGATTCCAAGTATTTAGCTCATAACTCGGAATTGTAGCCTACTCGGTGTTCCGCTACACTCCTTGGTAAATCGGGTATCCCCCGTCATCGCAAGATGAATTTTGGACCGAACAGTCCTTATATGGCAAAGATTTAATTTATAAACTCAATTCTCTTGCAAAGATTTCCTTTTTATTACAAGTCTTTGTATTTCTTTAAAATATAAACTGTATGTTCTCACTAGGCTTTAAGCCTAACACTTTTTCTCAAATGATGTGTATAACAGGTTCATTTAGCGGTGCATTGCCAAGGGCTTGAGTGACGAGCATAGCCTTGAAGCATTTTTGTGTTGGCTAGTATTTGATGTTAGAGGCATTTGAATTAGTTCCATCTTTTGGTGATCCTTGGGTTGACAACCGATGTAATCTAGATAGATTATGTTTAGATTAGTTTGTTGTCAATTTTCATTCGTTCACATGTTTTTTTGTACATGCCTTATACATTTACCCATTTTGGGTGGTTTATTCCAAATGCAAACGTTATATTGTCAAATTTTCGAATTTTTAAATTACTCTAAATTTTAGGGTATTACATTTCAGTTGTAGGTTCTGCTATTTCAACCACGTTTGCATCACCACTTCCATTCTTCTTGTTTCCTAAATCAATCTTCTTCTTAGGATTCTTGCAGAATTTCTTCTGTGACACCCTCAAATATGGAAATAGCAATTAATTTAAAATTTTCTAAATACACCGATAAATGATTCATCTACAATCATAATTTAAGATTTAACCTCAATACACACATTCATTCTATACATACAGTCTATAATAAGGACGGGTGTTACTACAACCCAATAATAGTCGCTATCTCCAAACTGCGGAAAACTTCACCAACTACTTACACTTGCACAAAGCTAAGGCTCAACTCTTCATAGCTGCTAGAACCAAACCCCAACAGAACCTGATGCATATGCCAACAAAATAAAAAGGTTAGGCTTAACGCCTAGTGAGCTAAAGAGTTTTCAACATATAAAAATTAACCGTTTAAAAGAAGGAATGCGGTTAAAATCATAATCTTTCAATTCGTTATGTCTTACATACGGAAGCGACTCATTTTCCAATAATATGCAATTTAGGCAAAGAACACCAATTTAAACGTTTTCCAATCCAAATTACTTCAAGGACGAAGATACCAAAATAAACCGCCCATTCATAAATTTGGTTTAACACAAAACTCACTCAAAACGTGGATAGAAATCGAACTCTCCATTTATGAAAATACGGTTAAAACTTTATATCCCAAAACACCCAAAACACGGGTGGGGCATAATACTCAACCCATAAACCAAGGATAAAACCTATTTATACAAACGCCACCGAAAACTTGGATAATAAAACTCAATACCCAAAAACAACACCTTTCGATGACGGGGGATACCCGAATTCCATTGAAAGTGACGGGCACACAAAGTTAAGCCACTTATCAATGTTATATGAGCGTCATTTAGGGATAAAACACTCGTTAACATCAACCTTTCCGGGTCTATAGCTAACAAACCAACAAGCTCAACAACTCCATGTCTATTGCTTGGATAATCGTCAAGTTCAACCCCTCTAGGTCTATACCTTGGAAATCTTCATGCACTCATCAAGTTCAACCCCTCCAGGTCTATACCTTGGAATCCCAAAACATCCCAGTTAAGCTCGTTCACAAGAAAGTTGCAATTATTGATCATAAGACCCCATGCCTATTTCAAGTTACAATACGGAGATAAAGTCCCCAACTAAACCAACCGACTGACTCATATGCCTATGGATCCAATGCATTACAGTATAAAATGTTACATGACTCAAACGAATGAACTAACGCATTCAAAACATGTAACTCTCAAATAAGATGCAACTAAGTACACCATACGTCCAAGGCTCCTCAACGAGCTACCCAAAACCGAACAAATGTTCCAAAGACTCCACCGAGTACAAATCAAGCCCAAGAGGCTAAATAGACGTTTGGCTAAAACATGCGAGCCAAAATAGTTATATAAACCAAAATACACATTTTCCCAAAATCTTTAATTCTCAAATTACCATTGACCTTCAGCCCCAAACCCCAAAAAGGTTTTCCATTTCTAAAATGTTCCCCATAGCCGGGAATGACCAAAACCCAAAGGACTCACGTATTCGTACCTTTCAAAACATCCCATTTCATGAACGATGCATAGAACCCGACAGACACTTCAAAGTGCATTTTTGACCAAATACTTATTTATGCAATAATTCATCAAAACCCATTCATTTATGACACGTTTAACGAAATGCCCAAAAATCACGAAGATGTGTGCTATATAAGTTTATAAAGTTGACACTTTCAAAATAATCAAACTTATCAGCAGTTAACAATTTCATGTAAGATGCAAAACACTTTAAAATAAACATTTTGGCATGCACACTGTTAGATCACATATCTATTGAATTCAAGATCATCCAATCTGAAAATCCAATCTGAAGATCCAATCTGAAGATCCAATCTGAAGATCCAATCTGAAGCTAAAGCCGGAAAGTCGACTCTCGATATAAAGTCTAATGTCATTTGTAATAATATGTCAAAGTATTGTTTTAGTATTTTATAGTTAGTTAGATAATATCTTTTTATTAGATATTGTATTAGTTTATCTATAATATCTAGATATTAGTTTTAGTTAGTTTATTATTATATTAGGTAGTGTGTTAGGTGAGATATCATCTATCTGATATCTCACATCTAACAACTCTCTAAAAGATAATCAGAACACACAAAAAGAACACACACAAAAAAGGTGTAAAACTAGAGAGAATACGAGAGCTTCAAAGTGAACATCAACCTTGTAATCGTTATTTTATATATAAAACAGGTTGGTAAATCGTTTATGAGTTGTGTTATAAGAACTTGATATAGTATTGTGGACCGACAATTGATATCAGAGCCTGATAATAGATCAAAATCAAGTTTTTGAAAAACGACTCTTGTTCTTATTTGAAAAATCATTTTAGTGATTTAAGGTGTTTTTGGGTTAGAAATCGATCAGGTTGTGATCGATAGGTGTGTTAGATCGAGTTGTTGTAGGTTGATTTCAGATTAGAGCTTAAATTGAGTTCCAATTTGTGATTTTTGTGATAAAACAGTCGACTTTTTAAAGTCACCGTGCCATCGATTTGCATTTCAAAAAGTGATTTTTATCAAGATCGAGTGGTAACAATCTGTTCTAGATAGGTTAGTGGTCATTTTATTGCATTGGGACTGTTAATCTTGGAAAAACAGGTTTATTAGTCGATTTATCGAAGTACATGATGAACTCACGCAAAGTCTAGTCTTGTGCCAGTTCATAAGTTCCACTTTGCGCAACACACTGATCACGCAAAGCCCACTTTGCGCAACCAACGTATCACGCAAAGTCTACTTTGCGCAACACTTTACACACACAAAACCTACTTTGCGCAACTCAAAGCTCACGCAAAGATCACTTCTCGCGACCAACGGCTCACGCGAACATCAGTTTTCGCTACTCACTTGAAACGCAAACCTCAACTCTCGCTACCAACACATCACGCAAACCTCAGTTTGCGCAACCCTCTAGTCACGCAAACCTTAGTTTGCGCAACCCTCTAGTCACGCAAACCTCAGTTTGCGCAACCCACTCTTCACACAAATCTCATTTGCGCCACCTTCTAAAAACGCAAAGTTTTCAAGACTTCGATCTTTTTATTCAGAATGACATCTAGAGAAGCCCTTGCAATCGGAACTGACACCAAGCCACCAGTTCTCTTTAAAGGAGAATACGAACAGTGGAAAGATCGGTTCTTGAACTTTGTTGACACACATGAGTTGGGTGATTTCATCAGACAATCGATAGAATAAGGGGTTATGAAACCGATTATGACGACTCGTTTGGTTGGAACTGTGTCAACACAGATTGAACTTAAGTATCATGAGCTCGAAGATGATAACTTAAAGAGAGCAAAAGGTGATAAATTAGCAAAGTCATACATTTTACAAGGAATTCCAAACGAAATCTATGTAAAGATTGACAGCTATAAAGCCTCGGGCAAAGAGATGTGGGATCAGCTAGAGAAGATGATGCTGGGTTCAAAGGTTGGGAATCAACTCAAACTTTCCAACTGCCTAAACAATTATGAGGAATTTAAAGGCAGAAGTGGAGAGTCTCTAGAAGGAACTTATGACAGATTCGTGACCTTGCTAAACAAACTAAGCAAGAACAAGGTCACCAAATCTCAAATCGAGCTGAACGTCAAATTCCTAAGTATTCTACAGCCGGAATGGAAGAGATTTGCAAGACAGATGAAGCAGATCAAGGATCTGAATGAGATTCCACTTTATGAGGTGTATGAAACCCTCAAACAAAATGAAGAAGAGGTGGATGAAATTCTAGATGAAAATAGGCAGAAAGTAAAGACAGTTGAAGACACAGTTGCTCTTGTTGTCAAGAAGAAGAAGAACAAGACGATTGTGTATGAATCAGAAGAAAATGAAGCTTATGCAAACTCTGACACGAATGAAAATGAACAACTGAAGCAGGCTATGCTCTTGCTGACAAATGCTTTTCAGAAGAAGTTCTACACGAAGCCAAGTTCAAACAATCAGAGGTATTCTTCTGGTCCTAACAACTATGTCCACAAGGAAAGGATTGAAGGAAGTAGATATTAAGGAAAGAAGTTTGAAGGGAAGAGAATAGAGGAGAAGAAGCCGGAAGAGAGAAGGTATCATGCTGAAGGAAAGAGAATAGAGGAGAAGAAACCGGAAGAGAGAAGATTTCAAGTTGAAGGATCCAGTCAGTCAGAACCACCAACGTGCTACAACTGTGGCAAAACAGGTCACTTTGCCAGAGACTGCCGCAGACCCAAAGTTAGAAACTCCGATTACTACAAGAACAAGATGCTTCTTGCAAAGCAACAGGAGGCGGGTAAGGCACTGATGGCAGAGGATGAGTACTGGCTTGATCATTCAGACGAGGAAGAAGAGGATGAAGAGAGAGAGATGAAGCAGTCAACATGTGCTTGATGGGAAAGCAGGAATCAGACGCTGAAGCAGATTCAGAAGAGGATGAGACAGATGAGGTATGTGATTTATCTTATTCAGATTTCATAAATAAAATGCATGCCATGAATTTAAAACAACAAGAGTTAGAGTCAAAACTTAAGCGAGAAAATGGTGTTATTGCTGACAAAAACCAATCGATACAGAAACTTAGCGACGAAATTGCTGAGAAGAAAGTATTGGTTGAGGTTTTACATAGAAATAATGACACCAGCGCAAAGGAAAAGACAATAATTCTAAAAGAGAATTCTGAACTCAAGTCTAAACTGAGAAAAAGTGAGCTTGATTTATATGAGCTTACAAAAATGCAATCTTCATGTACTGAAGAAAACAAAACTTTAATTGCAAAATTAAAAAGTTTGGAAGAGAAGTTATACAAAATGGGTCAAACTGAACAAACTATTCATCTGAACAAACCCAAAGAGGAAATAGAAAAATGGGGAATCGGTTATAAGAATCCTCAATGTCTTCAAAAAGGAATATCTGAAGTGCCTGCACTTTATGATCTTCTTTCTTTGAAATTAGCTCGAAGAATCCCTGAGCTTAAAGTTTTCTGGACTAAACTATCTGAAAAGGATGAAGCCAACGAAACTGAAAAACGTTTGAAATCATCTAAAGTTCACCTTCCATTTTATTATGCGAAAGTGAATAATAGTTATAATGATAATCCAATATATCAAAAGAAGAAATCTCTTTCAAATGACTTCTTTCAAAGTTATTCTGAAAAAGAAATGGAGGCGAAGCCTATTCAAGGTAAACTATATGTCCCTCCTCTCGTTTTAGAAAGTAAAATTTTTGAACTCGAGAATTCTTTAACAGATGAAAGACTTTTGATGAATATTGAACAAAAAGTTTTTTCAACTGTGTTCAAAAATTCTGTTCTTTCTAAGGCTTCAAACTCTGAGGATATGTTTGGTTCATCAAATAAAGGGTTTGATTTTCTGAACTCTGACGGTGGTTTAGATGATTGTTTTAATCCATTTGACTTTAATGCAAAACTTCCTAACCATTCATCTTTTATTGAGAAATCTTTGGGAAAAACCAATACGTCTGTTAACAGTGCAAAATCAACGAAAGTTGATAAATCAGTCTCTGTGAAAGCAAAGAGTGCTAAAGGTAAGATTATATCTAAGCATTCATAGAAACCGAACACTACTGTTAATTCGAAGAAGAAGCATTTGTTTGTTGCTCAGAAGTCTAACTCATGAGTTTCACATGTTTCAGATCTGAGCAAGCAAAGGCCAGAAGTTAAATCTCTTCAATGCTCAAAAGTCTTAATTCCATCTTTGTTTTAAGACTATCTAAATCAAATGTTTTGTTATTTCTCTTGTGTAGATCCGTCATTTATGGTACTTGGATAGCGAATGTTCCAAGAATATGACTGGACAAAAAGAGATGTTGTCCAATTTTAAAGATAAATATTGCGGAACAGTTAAATTCGGCAACGACCAGCATTCACCAATAATGGGTTATGGTGATATGGTACACAACAATGTCACGATCAAGAAGGTGAGCTATGTTGAAGGCTTAAGACACAACTTGTTCAGTATAGGACAGTTCTGTGACAAAAGCTTAGAGGTCAACTTCAAAGCCAAGACGTGTTCAGTTCGCACTGAAGAAGGCGAAGAACTCTTGGTCGGCACGAGAAAGTCAGACCTCTACACAATTAACTTGTCAAATGTCCAGACTGACAAGCAGGTTTATCTACTGACGAAAGCCTCGATGCAACAAAGTTGGCTATGGCATTGAAGGCTCTCTCACCTCAACTTCAGGTACATCAACAATCTGGTCAGTGGAAAGCTCGTCAAAGGACTTCCAAAGCTCAAGTATGAAAGAGAACATCTTTGTGCAGCATGTGAAAAGGGAAAAATGAAGAGGGCTCCACATAAACCAAAGCCTGAACCGAGTACAAGCGCTCCATTAGAGTTATTGCATATGGACTTATGCGGTCCGATGCGAACTCAGAGTCTAGGCGGAAAGAAGTACATACTCGTTATCGTGGACGATTACTCGCGATACACATGGGTCAAGTTTCTACGTTCAAAGGATGAGACACCAGATGTTCTCATCACATTCCTGAAAACGACCCAGGTGAATCTGCAGAAACCGGTCAAGTTTCTAAGAACAGACAACGACACAGAGTTCAAGAACAAGAAGGTTGAAGAATATCTCGAATCTGTCGGGATTTCACATCAATACTCTGCTGCTCGAACGCCTCAACAAAATGGAGTGGTCGAAATAAGAAATCGTACGCTAGTCGAGTCTGCTCGTACTATGCTAAGTCAATCAGACTTACCTCTATTTTTGTGGGCAGAAGCTGTATCGACTGCGTGTTATACACAGAATCGTTCCATGATACATCGCAGATTCAAGAAGACTCCTTATGCGTTAATCAACAACCGAACACCGACAATCAAATATTTCCATATATTTGGGTGTAAGTGTTTCGTTCTAAACGATAGGGAGAGTCTCAACAAGTTCAGTGCCAAGGCGGACGAAGGCATCTTCATTGGTTATTCCTCAACATCAACTGCATACCGTATCTATCTGAAGAAGTCAAAGACGGTGATTGAAAGCATCAACGTCACGTTTGATGAAGAGATGGCTTCCGAACAACACAGTTCAGAACCCGTTATAACCGGAGTACTAGCTTCTGGGAAAATCAGTCCAGAACCTGCGTCTCAACAGAATAAATCAGATGAAGCATCAACGTCAACTGATCATTTATCTGATTTAGAATTATTATTTGAATTGTTTTATGATGAATTTCTTGGATCTAATGTCAAGAAATCTGTTGTGGTTGACAGGATGGAAGACTTAACGATTACTCATGCAACCAGTTCAGATATTCCTATTGAATCCAACACCCCGATTCAACAAGAAGTTCCAATTCAAATGCCAACTCCAACAGTTGAAGAAGTGACAAATGATGAAGAGACAGAAGTAGATGCATCAGTAGGATGTTCTGTTCAGATCAATCTACAGCCGGACCAAGTTGTACCTGCTGAGCCTTCTGCACCTATCACTTCAACTGCAATCATCATCCTCCTGAACAAGCTGAAGAAGGTACAAGTGGATTTATAGATGATACAATTGACATACATTCATATAATCCACTACCTCATGAACATAAATGGACCAAAGAGCACCCGATAAGCCAAATCATTGGCGATCCATCAAAACCGGTGCAAACTAGGCCAGCATCAATAAACTTGTGTATGCATGACTCCTTTCTGAGCAAGTTCAAGCCAACTCGCGTATCAGAGGCACTTGCTGATCCAGAATGGGTGATCTCAATGCAAGAAGAGCTGAATCAGTTCGATGCACTTCAAGTCTGGAGACTCGTACCAAAACCTCAAGGTAAAACAATTATAGGTACGAAGTGGGTTTTCAAGATCAAAAAGGACGAATGTGGTACCGTTATCCGAAACAAGGCAATACTAGTAGCCAAAGGATACAGACAAGAGGAAGGAATCGACTATGACGAGACATATGCTCCTGTGGCGCGATTAGAGGCAATTAGAATGTTTCTAGCCTACGCAGCCCACAAGAACTTCACGGTCTTTCAAATGGACGTGAAGACTGCCTTTCTGAATGGCATTCTGAAGGAGGAAGTCTACGTCTCTCAGCCAGAAGGTTTTGTCAATCAAGAGAAGCCGAATCACGTCTACATTCTCTACAAAGCACTCTACGTTCTGAAACAAGCTCCTCGAGCCTGGTATGATGTCCTTTCCAAATTTCTAGTCAAGTCTGGTTTTTCAAAAGGTACGGTGGATACCACTTTGTTTATCAAAAAGGAAAAAACCGATATCATTTTAATTCAAATCTATGTAGATGATATTATTTTTGGCTCTACAAATCCTAAGTACTGTAAGAATTTTTCAAACCTTATGGTGTCTAGATTTCAGATGAATTTGATGGGAGAGATGAATTTCTTTCTCGGATTACAAGTCAAACAATTTTCATCGGGTATTTTTATCAATCAATCAAAATACATTATGGATATTCTTCGGAAGTTCAAAATGGAAAATTCAAAACCGATTGGTACCCCAATGGCACTAGGTACTAAGATTGGCACCGATCCTTCGGGTAAGGCTGTTGATGTTAGGACTTATCGAGGAATGATAGGTTCTTTAATGTATCTTACTTCTAGTAGGCCAATCCTAAAGATGCTTATGTGCAAGATATCAGGCCAATCCTAAAGAAATCCATATGTCTGTTGTGAAACGCATATTTAGGTATCTGAAGGGCACTGCAGATCTTGGTCTGTGGTATCCTAAAGATACTAGTTTTGAACTAACAACGTATACAGATGCAGATCATGCAGGTTGTATGTTAGACAGGAAGAGCACGTCAGGACATGTACAGTTCCTCGGTGATAAGCTCGTAAGTTGGGAATCGAAGAAGCAACTTTGTGTTTCAACTTCCACGGCCGAAGCAGAATATGTAGCTGCTGCTAGCTGCTGTTCTCAGGTCTTATGGATGAGAACTCAATTGCGCGACTACGGTTTCCACTTCAACAAAATCCCGATATACTGTGACTCCAAGAGCGCCATCGCAATAACAACGAATCCTGTTCAGTACACCAAGACCAAACACATAGACGTCAGGTATCATTTTATTAAAGATCATGTTGAAAAGGGAACAATTGAACTTTTCTTTGTAAAAACTGATTATCAGCTTGCCGATTTGTTTACCAAACCTTTAGACGAAAAGAGGTTTAACTTTCTAGTCTCTAGGCTTGGTATGCTAAATCTAAAGATTTAATCAGTAGTTACCTATCAAAGTTTTCTAATTATATACTTTTTCATCATTTCTTCATTCTTAATTCTGATTGATATCTGCACTTCTATATTCTGTTCATGATCCAAGGGGAAGTATGAGAAGAAATTGACAAGTGGTTAATCTTATTTTGAGGTGGAGCTCATAAGATTTCTGCATTTACCTTTTATGTCAAATTTTTGTAATGAAAGATTTTAGGGGAGCTCTTCAAGTCAAAGGAGTTTGGATATGACTTCTGTTTATTTCTGATCAGAACTCGTACTTTAACAGTTTTATTGCCTTTTGTCTTTTCAATTTAAGTGAATAAATTTTACTTTGACTTGACATAAGACTTTTGCAGAATTTTTGAGAGATGCTTACAAGTTCATATGTTTATGACTTTAAGCTTAGCTTCATGAGATGGAAGATCGTACGTAAAGGTATAATTCTATATCTTCATCTCATATATGGTTGAAAGAAGGACAACTTTCAATCATAGAAAACATTGTTTTCAATGTTCAAATCACTTTCCGATTCTCAAACAGATTTTATAATTTGAAAGTGAAATTTTCAATGTTTTCTTATTCTACTTTGTGCTTTAACTGAAAAGTTAAACCATTCTGAGCATCACATGCATCATAGGAAAACAGGATTTCTGTGTGCTAGGAATTAACACAACTTCTATGGAATCACCTTAACCAGTGATTTCTACCCAAGAAGTTAATCCATAGTGATTGAGTGTGAGAAGTCGAAAAGAAATGAGTGTGTCAAACAAAGAAAGAAAGTTTGATTAGAGTGAGCAACTTTTTTAAAAGAAAGAGCGTGTGAGAATAGAGTTAAAAGAATATCACAACTCTGCACCAACTTTTTCTGAGCCGGGCAACCACATTACTAGTGTTTCACAATTCTTTGGTGAACATTATTGAAACAGGCAACTAGCCCATGCCAACTCTTGATCAAACCTCACCATCTACTCATTTTCTACTCAAATAGAAAGTGTTTCACATTTTCTAAGGGGAAGCAACACATTTACTATCTGATTTTCATTTGGAAAATCTGGATATTGAAAAGAAGGAAGTCTCCCCCACATTCGCACTTCAATCATGCACTTTGAGTCTGTGTTTAACTTACTGTTGTCTCAGTGGTTTACACAATTTAGAGCCTATAAGCAATCATCAAGTGCTTAATTCTTTCAACACAAGCACGAACACACAAGGAATTTGTTTCTTTGTCATAACGTTTATAGAAATTACCTTTGTGGTGTTTCGATGATTAAATGGAAGCCCTGGGGGAGTCAACATCAAACAGCTCATTTCCAATGTGTATTCGTTACACACAGTGACTTAGTGTTACTGACAGGCATGTTAACTGATTCATTAGTTGATTCAGGTGTTACACGACTATTTTGTCTGGATTTGAAAAGATCTGGATGAATATCTTTTGAATTGACGGATCAGAGGCTCCAAATGATTGACATTTCTTACTCAAAGTTTTGATGAAGTCATTGCACTTTTCATCAAAAAGGGGGAGAATCTAAAGCGTGAAGAAATGTACAGTCCATTACATTACAAGACATTGGAGAAGAGAAAATCTAACCAAGAACTGCGAGATCAAAGTATTCTGAAGACATGCTGATTTCAGATAAATTTTCTTTGAAGATACTTTGCTAAAGCATTCTGAGCTAGAGAAAGAGATTGCATCTTCTGAGCTGAACAAGAAGAAAGAATTGCAAAAATCTTTTTAGTAATGATCTTGATCCAAAGGGGGAGATTGTTAGATCACATATCTATTGGACTCAAGATCATCCAATCTGAAGATCCAATCTGAAGCTAAAGCCGGAAAGTCGACTCTCGATATAAAATCTAATGTCATTTGTAATAATATGTCAAAGTATTGTTTTAGTATTTTATAGTTAGTTAGATAATATCTTTTTATTAGATATTATATTAGTTTATCTATAATATCTAGATATTAGTTTTAGTTAGTTTATTATTATATTAGGTAGTGTGTTAGGTGAGATATCATCTATCTGATATCTCACATCTAACAACTCTCTAAAAGATAATCAGAACACACAAAAAGAACACACACAAAAAGGTGTAAAACTAGAGAGAATACGAGAGATTCAAAGTGAACATCAACCTTGTAATCGTTATTTTATATATCAAACAGGTTGGTAAATCGTTTATGAGTTATGTTATAAGAACTTGATATAGTATTGTGGACCGACACACACCGTTTTCACAAATCAACTTGAACTCACCTTGCTAGATTTAGGCTAAATCTAGATTTTACCCCACTTTGAGCTTCCTTGACGAGATTCGAATCCTCCAAGCCAAAACCTCCAAAACCTAGATCCAAACATTTTCAACCGTAAATAACCATATTCAACCATCTAGAATCATTCCCCAAACATTTAAACATGAAAATCCCAACTTATACTCAAACCCTAATTTCCATATACGAAGAGGATGATATATTACCTTTACCATAGATTGAATCTACCAACCATACTTCTTTTGGTCATCCATGAGAGCCACCACCACAACCTTTAAGAGAATGGAGAGGGTCATAAGGAGGGTTTGATAAAACCCTAGAAAGTTGAAGATGAAGATGATAAAGTGGATAGATTGAGCTTAAGATTCCATAACCTTTAATGGATGGTGAATTATCACTTGAATACCCGAGATATTGAGTATCAAAAGCTCAAGATCAACAATGGTTGCCATGAGGTTCGGTTTAGAGAGAAAGGAGAGGGTAGAGTTGAAGGAGGTTGCAACAAATGGGATGAGATAGGCAAAAATTGAGTTTTAAAGATCCCTGCCCCCGACCGCGACAATGACCGGCGACTATGCCCAGGGCATAGTCGCGTGGCATTGTCGCCCGCGTCCTAGCACTCACGGTACCAAGTCCGCGATTGTGCCACGTGATAGTGACATATGTCACTATCGCCGGGCACTATCGCCCAGGGTGTGCAGAGCTCTGAATTCCTTCCTTTTTTGCGTTCGAAAGCTCCCGATACTCCAAGGGACTTGAATGATGTTTTCCTAACAAAATCCCACCTTTTACAAGTTTTCACGAAACGCCCGGTGACTTTTACCGATCAAGAATTACGGGTGTTACATCTTCACATGTCCCTTTTCACCACACTTATAACAAGTGATTTCGGATAAAGGCCTCTTGCCTTTCTTTTGAGTGTTTGTATAAGAGGATGAATCTTTCTTCCTTTTCTTGCCTCGATTCTTTCCACATTCAACATAGTTAACTTTAGAAGTAGATGCACCATCCAAATTCTTTTCACGAATACGAGTTTCCTCTTCAATTCGTTAATGTTTTTGAATTTGATCCAAAGTGAAATCTTCCGAAGTGTGCATCAATTTTTTTCTCTAATTCCTCCATGATGGGGGCAATTTAGTAATGATAGCCCCAACCACCAATTTATCAGGAATTACAATGTTGAGATTCTTGAATTTTGAGACAAGAATTAGAAATTCGTGAACTTGATCCATAATAGAAATATTATCTTTCATAGCAAATTCAAAGAATTTAAAAGTAATGAACTTATTTGCTCCTTCCTTTTCAGCGTTGTACTTTTCCTCCGAAGCATTCCAAATTTTCTTTGCAGAGGTCATCAGTGTGTAGAGATCGTACAGGCGATCAGTGAGGGTACTTAGAATGTATCATCTACACAACATGTCGTCGTGTTCCCTTTGTCTTTGTTCCTCTTCATTGAACACAACAATTTGTGGTGTCTCCGGTACGTAATAAACTTTAGCAGCAGTCAACAGAAACTTCATTTTTTCTTTCCAACAAGTGAAGTTCATTCCATCCATTATGTCAAGTTTAAGGGAATATTGACAGACCATCTGTAACACCCCAAATTCTGAGAGCCTATGTATTTTCGTTCTCATCTTTGGAATCTACTTAATGTAGAGATGTATCGGTTTAATAACGAGTTTGTCGGATTTAATCATCGTGGGTTGAAAGGTACCAAATTTGGGGGAAGTTGTACTGTTCGTGACAGTGTCCGCGAGAGTGACAGGATGTCACAATCGCGAAGGCACAATCGCCGGGGGACTAGAGCTCTCGGTACGTCTCTCGCGATAGTGCCATGCGAGAGTGACATGGTCACAACCGCGGGGCACTATCGCCCAGTGTGTACCGCGGGTGGGTGGTTTCCCGCGACTATGCCATTGGCATAGTCACCGTGTCACTATCGTCGACAGGGGTTCTGAGTATAAAAAGCCAAGTCGTGATTTTAGGGCATTTTATCTGATTTTGAAGGAGGTAGTAGCGTTTTTCTCTCTAGAGGGCTGGTAAGTTCGACCTTCTTCCTCCCTTAGCATTTATGTCTCTCAACTACTTCAATCCATTGATCATTTATGTGTTCTAGGGAGGTATGAATCATCATAGTGCTAGTGAAGCTACCTCAAGTTCTCAACCCATTTTCTCCTTACTTAACCTTTGGATTTTAGGGTTAAACTCCAACCCTACAAGGTGAGTTCATCCACTTTTATAAAACGTTATACATGCCAAATGTGGGTTTTAAATGCCTAAACATCTCCTTTTTATATACTTGATTTGTGGATTTTGTACCAAGTCTAACTTTTGGAGATTTTAGGGTTTTATGACGATTTATGGAATATGATTATGTGACCTTGTTGATGTTACTATTAACCTACCTCCATTTGGGAAAATGTATTTCAAAGGATGTCTATATTCATGTGTCACTTATGGTTTTAAAGAAAATGATATTCTTGTGGTTAACTGTTGATAAGTTTGTATTTGGGAAATTATCATGGTTAAAGGGTATGGCTTATAATAGTCATTTATGTTTCAACTAAAGTTATTCGGTAAGGAATGGAAATTGTTTCGGGAAAATTATCTTTTATGTCCTTTATGCATAATTTACATTTGTTGGAATATTTGTTGGGCACTATGAGCATTATTTGGCTTATTTGATGCATTTGGGAGTCATGACCCCGTATTTTGTTTGTTGTTGTTCCGGCGTTGGGACGACTAGTTTTCCACATCGAGGCACGTTAGGCATCGGATGTGGTATAAGTCCTTCGTGCTCAAGTATTACGATATTGGATGAGGAGCTCGACGTAGGAACCCCTTGGGGTTGAACTTGAGTTTCCGTGGGTGTATGTTTAAAGCCACTGAGCCTGACATCCCTTGCGTGTACTTTATTTGTGTATTGGATTTACTGACTTATCGAATGACTTACTTTTGTGTTCCGTCATTTGTGTTAGTAAGCGGGTCTCCCCCGTTAACCCAAGAGGTACTTGCTATATTTCAAAGAGCATTATTGTATCATTCTATTATCATCATTATACAAAAGAAATTATTTTACTCATCTTTACGTTGTTTACTTAAACTGCAATTGTTTGATCTCACTAGGCTTTAGCCTAACACTTTTTCTTAAAATGACATGTATAACAGGTTAGGTTTCCGGTGGGGTTCGTCGGGAATGAGTGGATGGCTTTGAGGCCAAGAGCGGTCTTTTTGGGAGATGTGTAGACCGACGTTTTGGATTAGCGGGCATACTTTTGGAAGAATAGCAACACCCGATGTTAATCTTTCTTATTTAAGTTAGATTATTAGGTTGTTAGTATATTCTTCATTTGATTCATTGTATTGGTTATAGTTTGCTTCCCCGTTCTATCGGGATGATACTTTGGGGTTGTTTACAACAGGTTTTATATTCCCAGGATTTCCAGTTTTTAGCCGTCATATTGCAGGATTTTCGAATTTTATTTCCGCTAAATTTTAGGGTGTTACACCATCCTTAGCATCGTAGTTGAAGCATCCATGTTAATATTCCTTAAGTTTGTTAGAATAGGGAATCAAACAGAAAAGAAAATGATCAATTTAGATTATAAACGAGGACATGATTAAATCACTATCCTTAAGGAATATTAGCCCCCACTATGTCGTTGATGGATCTAGGCTAATTCCTCCCAGGACCTCCTCGAGTTTAAGAAACATAGGCAACGATCCTACAGGTTCTTCTCATGATCATAGTTATTGTGTTTGTGAAGGAGAGTGAAAAAACGAAAAAAAAACATGAAAGAAATGGAAGGAAGCTATTATATTTATATAGCAGAAAATCCTAAAGATGCAACCTTTCATGAAAAGTGAAGAGGTGTAACCTTTTCACCAAAAGGTGCAATGATTCGGTTTCCCTCCCAAATCAAATTCTCTGCGTTCAGTTTTCATCTTTTCATAGGCTGTAAATAATCTCTCTTTTCTGTTTTGTAAGAGTGGAAGCACGACTTTCTGACAACAAAGAGTAACCTTCATAGCTCAGTTTGCCATCAAGGCTTTCTCTAGCTTGCAGGCCACCTTTTATATGAGAAATTATTTCGGTGAACACTCTAGAAAGATCCAACTTCTTTGTTAGATTTGAATTGAAGTGGGGCCAATAAAGGGAACAAAATCTTTCAAACGTAACCTTCTTTAATCTCATGAAAGTTTGCAAAGCAACAGATCTTGAGATTATATTGCTACCATAAGAAGGTACTCTTGCCTCATGAAATATTTCAAAGAAATAATTTCCCAAAGGGCCATCCAGCATCATTAGAAACTTATCAAATGTTATAACAAGAGGGTAATTTTTCTAGAGTATGTCAACAAATGTGTCCGGGATATCTTTGAATTCTGTTGTAACATCTGCTTCATCAAGATTGATCTCTGTCGATGAATTCCCATTGCATGCAATACTGTTAAATAAATAAATAGTTGAGGTCAGCACCATGGCTTCAAAAAATACTAATACTGTAATACACAAGAGAAAGAAAGAAGAAGATGATGTACACCAAGATTGACAACGAGTCGAATGATTGAATTAGAATGAAAAAGGGTTCTGAATTTCGAGAGGCCGGTCTCTCCCTAGAGCATACGCTCCATGTCAACAGATTACAAGTTGGAAAACAGAATGAATCTAACTAACTATGACCCACCACTATAAAAGGTGCTTCCCCTTCCCGCCTATTATTACAAAGGTACAGGAGAAATACCCAAAGTACCTTTCCATTTATTCTAGGCAAGACAAACTATAGACCCAAGGCTCACGGACCACTGCTTCGCCCTCTTTCTATAGGTAAAATGAACTGGGGGTTTATCAGAAACAAGGGAAATAGGAATTTTTTCTGCAAGTGCAAAGTGCTAAGTCTTTGATTATATATATATATATAGTCCCCAACTATATAATATTTGCCAAAAACTCCCTCTAGTCTTTGCCCCTTTGTGTTCCCTCCAAATCTCATTCAAATGTTTCAAATAGTTTTCACTTTTTAAGTAAAGAAAACTTTCTTCACACTTCCTATGTGGGACAATAACAAGTGATAAATACTATTTGTTCCAACATTAAACATCATCTTCAATTACCACAGTTGGGTTTTTTCCAATGGAAGAATGTGTACTGTAATAATGTGTCTATGCTAACAAAACAAACAATGTGATCAGTGGTCACAACAAGATAAATAGTCAGTCAACAACATCTACAAGATAAATAGTACAAAAATGACTTTTTGTGACGGTTTTAAAAAATAGGTTTGTAACGGTTTGATAAAAAACCGTTACAAAAGGTCACATAAAAATTATAGAATTGTTTTAGTAACAGTTTTAATAAAGAAACGTTACTATTACAAAAAAACATAAAAATATAAAGCAACGTTTTAGATAAAAACGTAATAAAAGATTCCCTAACGTAACGGTTTCAGACGGTTTCGTAAAACCGTTGCTTTATGTTGTGACAGTTTTTAAAAACCGTTGGCATATAAGACCTTTTAATAACGATTTTTTATCTAAATCGTTGCTTTATGTCGTAACGGTTTTAAAAAAGCGTTACGGAAAACAAAAATATGTATAGAAACGCTTATTTAAAAACCGTTTCCAAAAGTCACCAAGTTCTATGGCAACGGTTTTGCAAAATTTGTGTCACCAAAAGTTAGTGTATGGAAAGGGTTTTTGAAAAAAATTACGTCATCATATGTCATGCTTTGGTAACGGCAATAAAACATTTACATCACAATATCTCAAGTTACATTGACGGTTTCTAATAATTAAGTCACAATATGTCATGTTATGGTGACGGTTTTGAGTATGTTACCATATGTCATTCTACGGTAACGATTTGAAAAATAAATGTCACCATATGTTATGGTATGGTGACGATTTTAAAATATTATATGTCTCAATGGTGATGGTTTTGTATAATAAATGTCATTATATATCATGATATGGTGACGGTTATAATAATGAACGTCCACATAAGTCATGCTACGATGACGATTTTGTATAATAAATGTGACCATATGTAATGTTATGGTGATAATTTTAAATAATAAACATCAGTGTACGTCATCCTACAGTGACAATTTTAAACAATAAATGTCATCGTACATCATGTTACAATGACGATTATGAAAGATAAACGACAATGTACCTCATGCTACGGTGACAGTTTTGAAAAACAAACGTCACTGCATGTCATGCTACAATGGCGGTTTCGAAAAAATTACGTCACTTTTTGTTATGCTACGGTGACGGTTTAGAAAAATAAATGTCAATGTACGTCATGTTATGGTGACGGTTTTGAAACATAAACATTATCATATGTTATGCAAGCAGGCCCGGCCCTGGGGCCGTGCGGCCCGTGCGGCCGCACAGGGCATCAAAGTCCATAGGGGTATCAAATTTTTATATATTATTAGTATAGGTCTAAAAATTTAGGTTTGGGCTGAAAAAAATATTAAAACCCATGGTGTATATTTCATATTTGGTAGGCTTGTTTTTTTATATCAAAGCCCAAGCCCATGGTTGGATAACTAGACTCTGGAGAATGAAAAAAGTACGTTCCAATTTTCTATTGATTGACTCTTCCAATTGATCGACTCTTCCAATTTTCAAAGCGGCGTTCCACTTCCAGAGGGGCTGATTGCCGATTAGTGTCAACGTTTAATGGTAATGAAGCCAGTAGGACGATTGCAATCGGCAACTATATATATATATATATATATATACCAGTATACGACCGTCGACCGATTCACAGCCTCACCAGTCACCACCAATTGCGATTTCTTCTCAAATCTTAATCTTCATTGTTTGTTCTTCACTTCTTCTCAATCTGTGCGGCTGTGCTTCTGTCACCAATTGCGATTTCATATTTCTTGATTTTTTTCTCAAATCTCCCACTGTCCCACGTATTCTTTTTGTTTTTAAACTCTAAATTCATTGTATTTCCAATTCCAATTTCCAATTTCTTGTGTGGTTACTGTGAATGTGATAATCAATTTCATGGTGTTTAAATTTGGGAAAAAAACCCTAGTTTTAGAATGGTGTTGTAGAATATGATGATGCAGAACAACAACTTAGAAAGCTTCACATACTAGTTCAACAAGGCCAAATCCAAACTGCCAAAAATTTAATTAAATCTCTCATCACTTCAAAGTTGATATTCACTACGCCTTCTGATATTTACGCTCAGTGTAAAGTTTTTTCAAGTTTGGTTTTATCGGTCTGTGCTGAAGAAAACCTCTCCAACGAAGCCTTTGATTTTTTTCAAGTTTGGTTTTATCGGTTTCCTTTCTCTTGTTTCTTTAATTTACTACTGGAATGTTTGGTTTCTTCTGGTTATGTTAGAGTGTTGGATTTATTTGATCATGTTCTTGGTTCCAGTATTAGGATCGATAAGTTTACGGTTTACCTTTGGTAAGGCTAATCTGCTGATTTTGCCCCCTGATGGATATGTTTCCAAATGTGTTTCTTGCGTATAGGATTTTGTTGACTTTACCCATCACGGTAGCATCTGCGGAAAGAAGTTTTTCAAAGTTAAAGTTATTGAAGTCGTATCTACGGTCTACCATGAGTCAAGAAAGGCTAAACGGGTTAGCAATTTTTAGTATTAAAAGTAAATTTTTAGCGAATGTCGAATATGAAAAATTGATTGATATTTTTGCTTCAAGAAATGCACGAAGATATCGTTTTAGGTGACGTAGGTTTATATTTTGTAATTTGGGGTTTTGGTTTTATGTCCCCCATTTTGTACTTTTTATTTTAATTAATAAAAATTGGCGTATGGATGAGCCGCCTAGTTTGACTAGGTTCCAAACCCTTTAAATAATCGTATATTTTGTCGTTTCATTTACTTAAAACCGTATAGCTGTATAGGGGCATTTTTTTAGCATCTTCGCACAGGGCATCAAAATCCTTAGGAACGACCCTGTATGCAAGGGTGACAATTTTGACAAAAAAAGAAATGAGTCACCCTATGTCATGCTATTGCGACGTTTTCAAATAATAAACATCGATGTATGTCATGTTAAAATGATGATTTTAAATAATGAACGTCATCGTATGTTATCCTATGGCGATGGGTTTGAAAAATAAACGTCTCCCTATGTCATTCTACAATGACGGTCTTGAAGTCTAAATGTTACCATATGTCATGTTATGATAACGGTGTTGAATGGAAAACGTCACAGTATGTTGATGTTACGGTGACAGTTTTGAATGATGAATGTCACCGTATGTCATGTTACAGTGACAATATTGATAAAGTTATATCATCGTACATCATAATGCAGTGACAATTTTGATAAATTTATGTCACTGTATGTTAGGTTACGGTGATGCTTCTGAATAATAAATGTCACTATAAGTTATGCTAAGATGACAATTTTGAATAATAAACATCACTATATGTCATATTACTGTGAAGGTTTTGAAAAATAAACTTCATCCTTTGTCATACTAGAGTGACAGTGTGGAAGGATAATGTGAGTTATTAATTAACATCACCGTATGTCATGTTATGGTAACGGTTTTGATAAATTTATGTCAACGTATGTCATGTAGCGATGAATTTGAGAAATTTACTCACGGTATCTAATGTTACGATGACGGTTTTGAATGATAAATGTCACCATATGTCATTTTATAGTGACAGTTTTGATAAGGTTACGTCACCGAATGTCATGATTTAGTGACGGTTTTGAGAAATTTACCTCATCGTTTGTCATGATACAATGATAGTTGAGGATTTAAGGACCCAATCCAAAAGTACATATAACCACAGGGGCGAAATTTGTAATTTACTTTATTCAATAATATAACAATATTTTTAAAAAAAACTTATAAAATCACAATATATCTCGTTAACATTTAAAAAAAAAATTGGGTAATAAAATAGGATTTTCTATACCTTTTTATTTACAATGATGGGTATAATGACAAACGGTCAACTAACTATTAAACATGTATAAAATTCTTTAAAGAATATTCATATATAGGGGAAATCATATCCATATAAAGTTAAAGCTCAAACCATCAATTTTCACCTTACATGCCTAATTATTTAAATAAATTAAGAGTAAACTCCAATTTTGGTCTTTAATGTTTGATGATTTTTTTGAAAGAGCGACCTGTGGTTTTATAATTCAAGTTTTGGTCCTCAAAGTTTGACTTTTGCTCTGATAGAAGAACCTGACCACTAATTTCCGTCGGCTGCCAAAGTAGTCAAACCTCGTTGACTTTCGTCGGAAATCCACCAGAATATTTTTTCTTTTTTTTAAAAAAAATTATGTTTCTTCAGCTGATTTTCGGCGAATTTCCAACAGAATATAACTTTTTTTTAATTATTTATTTTAGAGGAAATTAATTAAACATTTTTGAGGGATTTTCGGCGGAAATTAATTAATTAATTTAATTAATTAAAATCCAGCGAAAATCCGTCGGAAATTTTTAATTAACTTTTTTTTTTACTTTTTCTCTGAAAAAAATAAACAATTTAAAAAAGTTATATAAATCTGCCGGGAATCCGCCGGAAAATTTCAAAGTATATTTCCGACGAATTTATATTTAAAAAAAATAAAAAATATATAAATCAGCCGAAAATATTTAATTAGTTTTTTTACTTTTTCTTATAAACAAATTTAAATATATATATATATATATATATACCTGTCGGGCTTTAATTGATTCATTTAGGGTTTAATAGATCGGTTGGGTTTTAATGGATACAATTGGGCTTAATAGATCGGTTGGACTTTAATGAATCCATATGGGCGTTTATGGATCGATGGGCTTTAATGGATCCATTTGGTTTTTAATGGATCCACTTGGGCTGTAATGGATTCAGTTGGGCTTTAATAGATACACTTCCGCTATAATGGATCGATTAGGCTTTAATGGATCCATTTGAGCTTTAAGGGAATCATTTGGGCTTTAAGGGATCCATTTGGGATTTAAGGGATCCATTTAGGCTTTAATGGATCCATTTGGACTTTAATGGATCAGTTAGTCTTTAATGAATCTACATGGGTGTTTATGAATCAGTTGGGCCTTAATGGGTCCACTTGGGCATTAATAGACTCATTTGGGCTGTAATGAATCCAATTGGAGGCTTTAATGGATCCACTTGCACTGTAATGGATCGGTTGGGCTTTAATGGATCCACTTGGGCTTTAATGGATCGGTTAGGCTTTAATGAATCCGTATAGACGTTTATGGATCAATTGGGCTTTAATGGATCCATTTGGGTTTTAATGGATCCACTTGGGCTTTAATGGACCCATTTGGGTTGTAATTGATCCAGTTGGGCTTTAATGGATCGATTAGGCTTTAATGAATCCACATGGGCGTTTATGGATCGGTTGAGCTTTAATGGATTCATTTGGGTTTAAATGGATCCACTTAGGCTTTAATGGATCCATTTGGGTTGTAATGGATCCAGTTGGGTTTTAATGGATCCACCTACGCTGTAATGGATCGATCAGGCTTAAGGGATCCATTTGGGCTTTAATGGATCCACTTGGGCTTCAAAGAATGCAATTGGGCTTTAATGGACCCATTTGGGCTTTAATGGATCTAGTTGGGCTTTATTGAATCGGTTGGGCTATAATGGATCAACTTGGGCTTTAATGAACCGTTTTGGACTTTAATGAATCCAATCGGACTTTAATGGACTGTTTTGGGCTTAAATGGACCGTTTGGCCTTTAATGGATCCACTTGGGCTTTAAGGGGTCAAGTTGGGCTTTAATGGATCCACTTGGGCAATATAAGGCGTCCACTTGGGCTTTAATGGATCCACTTGGGCTTTAAGGGGTCTAGTTCGACATTAATGGATCCACTTGGGCTTTAAAGAGTCCAGTTGAGCTTTAATGGTTCCTACTGGGCTTTAATGGATCTAGTTGGGCTTTAATGGTTCCACTTGCGCTGTAATGGATTCACTTGGGCTTTAATGGACCCATTTGGCCTTTAATGGATCCAGTTGGACTTTAATGGATATACTTGGGCTTTAATGGACCCACTTGGACTTTAAGGGGTCCATTTGGGCTTTAATGGTTCCTGCTGGGCTTTAATAGATCCACTTGGGCTTTAATGTTCCACTTGCGCTGTAATGGATTCACTTGAGCTTTAACGGGTCCACTTGGGCTTTAATGGACCCATTTGGAATTTAATGGATCCAGTTGGGTTTTAATGGATCCACTTGGGCTTTAAGGGATCCATTTGGGCTTTGATGAATCCACATGGGTGTTTATGGATCGGTTGGGCTTTAATGGACCCACTTGGACTTTTTATTCGAATCGATCTATATGTTTTTTTTTCTTGAACAACAAATCGATCTGTATGTGATTCCCTGTTTCGAATGGATGAGATACTATTTTGTTTCTTGAGTATCTTGTTTTAAAACTCGATTTTACCTTCAAAATGTGATTCTCTGTTTACTCGATTTTACCTTCTGTAACACCCTAAAACAAGGGGATCAAATTGTAAAGTGTGTGTACACTAGAATATAGAGTTCCAATTTCAAAAATAATAGTCCAAGGGCTAAATTGTTATATTAGCAAAGTGAGGGTAGTATTGAATAGGTTGACTAGGTAAAACTTGGGAAGTGGAGATAACCCCCACAACCCATGGTTTTCGTGAGGGAGGTTGCAGCAAGGAAAAAAGGGGAAATTCTCCCAACTAGAGATGACCATCAAGTGAAAAACAAAAGGAATTATTTCCTTCGGGACAGATCAAGGTTCAATGGTGATTAGAAGAGATGAAACAAGATTTAAAGGAGGGTTCTGAAGTGTTTTTGAGTCAAGAACAAGTGCAGAAATTTAATAGAAAAACCTTCGATTTGGTGTTCGGTTCATAGAAAGTTCACATGAATTAATCGTATAGCTTAGTTACTCGGCAATCAAGGTGAGTTTTCATGACTCGTTTCCCCAAAGGGGAGGATACACGACTAGCTTAGTTTCAGTTTTCGCAATTTATTTATTAGTCTTTGTTATTTAAATTGCCAAGCATGTTATAGTATGCCATCGTTATGCCTATATTATGTGTTCGTATGTGATTAATATGTTCATATACGCATGTGTGTAAGACTCGGTCTTGTTACGGTTAATTATTTATATTGTTCGATCGTTTTAGATTTTATCGTGATTAGTGACGTGTACATGTGATAAGTTTTGGTATGAATCATTGACATAGTTAAGCTCAATGGTACTCAGAAATATTCAGTGATAGTTCCCTATTGGGTGCCGTCAAGAAGTAGCAGTTCAGTTGGCGTGGTTGTGTACAACCATAACATTTATAGTTGTGTAATTGATTTTATGAATTATATGCATCATAAAAGTGTAGTTAGTCATTTGTTATAGAATGTTTAATTGTTAGCCTTTTCATGAACTCGCTTAGCTTTGTAAGCTAACCCATGTCGTGTGTCTCAGGAGAAAATCTCATGGGGACTAGCAAGGAACTGTAATCGTCATAATTCATGGAATGGATTGATAGATCACATATTTTCTTTTCTTTTTGTGTGATGTAATAAATAGCCTAGTATGGGATAGGCTTTTAGTGAACAATTTTTATTTGGTTTAAAGACTTCCGCTGCTAGTTAGATGTTATTTAATAAAATTTAATTCAAGTATTAGTTTTGCACGTTTAGTTATGTAAATATTCAATTCCTTTCTGTAATACCTTCTAGGGTTTATGGAGGGTGTTACAAGTTGGTATCAGAGCTATGTTCAAGAGAAATAGGTTATGATATATAGCCTAAGCTTGAACTGTTTGTGCAAGACTGGGCCGTCAGTTTTAGTACCACTAAGTGTGAGTGCATTTCAGTATAAAGATGGCATATATATGTTACTGTATGTACAATATAGTAGTTCACTGTGGTATAGTAAGTTTATTATTTGTTATAAGCGATCTAGTTTCCTTTCTTGTAGATGATTAGTGTTAAGCGTACATGTAAGGTATTGAGAAGTAAAGTCGGTGTAGGGTCTGGCATAACAATTAGTATAGCTTATTCTTGGGATGTGGACATTTGAGTGTCCAGATTTAGAGTTGCCAAGGCAACTCTTATCATAGTAGCACTAGCAGTTTCAGTCAGAGCTTGAGTTGTATAAGAAATCATATTTTAGTTGGCAATTTCAGTTTTAGTTTGTGATAGTGAATATATTTCTTTAGTTGGTTGTGTGGCACATTTAATTGATGTAGCTTAGTATAGGTGGTTGATACCCCTCAGTTTGATTGAGGATTCTAGTTTCTAGTAGTAATGGTGCCTTCATTGGCATATAGTAGGTTGAGGAACCAAGATTCCACATGTTTAACTTTTAGTTTATACGTGTTGCTTGTAAATTATTGAAAGTAGTTTAGGTTTGTTAAACTAAATCGTGCCACTATTATATTAGGATGACGACTAAAAGATCGATGTAAGATCGTTGTTAGTTGATGAAGCAAATGAGAACGCAACATCCCACCCAATCGTATCGTCTAGCCGAGATCGGAGCTGAAGTAGTAGTTCTAATAGTAGGGGAATAACTTAGGCCATCAACTCGGGATAGTTTAGGCAAAGATAAGTTGAGACAAAACATAGAGATCAAACCTAAGGGTAACGTCCGTAACGTATGAAAAGCTCGTAAAGAAAATAGCACAAGTGTTACAAGTTATAGCTCTAGTATATTGGCCAAGGCCATCAAAGATAAAACCGAGCTCTCGAGGATCCTAGTTTGTGAGGAAAGAAATGATGATATCATCGGTAGTGCAACAAAAAAAAGGGGCACACTCATAAGACTTTCATATCACCATTACAAGAAACTTAGAAGTGAAAAGTTATAGTTGTGTTAATAAGCTGGTCCAAAAAAGAAGAAAGTGTTTTTAGTATTTATGAGTGCTCTCAGGAACAACTAGTCAAGCTGTAATCACCACTATTGATGAGGTAATTAATTAAGATGATCAACGACAAGGCTGTAGTGTCAATAAGCGATAGCAAACATAAGTGCGAATGATCAAATTGAGGATCTAAGAAGATAGAGATTGGTCTTTAGTCAAGAAAAGATAGTAGGTGGGTTAGATATTACTTTAGGCCAAAAAGGAAACATCCATGGGGATTTGATTAGGAAACACGAAGGGTTTCACACTTAGTGAACCAAGGCACTTGATGTAGGAGTGCATAGCTAGTTTAAATTGTCACTAATGTGGCTCATTCAAGTATTTAAGATATGATTGTCGATAGTTCAAAAACAAATCGAGTTACAACTGTCAAGACAGTAAAGACTCTTTCTTTTCGAGAAAGAGTTCAACAAGTGAAGATGACAGCCAGCTAGAAACGAGCAGTTAGTATAAACAATTGTTAGTGGGAAAAAAGTATGAATTATGTGTTCAAAGATTTAATAATCTATAAAAAAATGAAGATTGTAAGGTGGTAACACATAAACTAACACTTTAATGTTTAGTTGAGTGGGCGTAAAGTTAACAGATGCTTGGTTATCATCTAGTGGTTCTCAGATACATAAAATGGTTTGAAGTTCAATATTTTTGGTATGATGAGTATGCTTAGTGCATTCAAATGTTTTTGTTAGTATGTTTAGTAGAACAAAATGTTTGATTCAGAACTTTAGATGTATATGAAACATGTTATGTGTTTACAACATTCTGATTATGAAAATTATAGAGTATTCACATGCATCATTTTAATGATTCAGTTTAGCTTATAATTTACATGCTTTAAGTAACATTTGCTTTATTGTTTGGTTAGAAAGCAAGAGCATTCAGTTATGTCATCTCGGATGAGAAACATATCAGTGACATTGTAGATCCAGTGAGCCTAGTGTATGAACCACACTTAGATAAGTTAATTATAGTCATTGTTATAGTATGTTAGTTATTCAAGAGATAAGGCCAATCATGTATAACACTAGAAGTTGTTCCTATAACCATTAAAGAAAGATAGTTGTAAGCTCATTTGTGAAATATTGAGTTTTATATTTGAGGGGTTTAGTTCCATGGTTACGTATGTGACAAGAATTGCATATAAGTAGACCCAACAAGTTAGTGATTATGTTTGATTGGGAGCAACTGAGATTAGCAATTGAAAAGCAAGTTTCTTGGTTAGTAGACTACGGTTGGAGATACATTAAGGGGTTTTCCACAGTAGTCTCAAAGACTAGTAAGTTGGATTGAAGACAATAGTAAGAAATATCTCTTCCAATTATTGAAAGAAATGTTAAGTAGTGCATTGATTTAATTGATGCCAAAAGTACCTAAAGGTTCATAATGAACGATGATGTTTGATAGTACAAATTAGATTAATTATTGATGCAATGGGGAAATTTTATCGCCCACGCATCATGTGAAATAAGTTATAGTAAGAGGTAACCAAGTTACGATCTACAGTTAGTAACAAGGGGTGATTGCACTCATGTTATAGCATCACCAATATACCACAAAGTGTGTTTTGCACACATATCGTGAAAGTTTAGAAGTCCTTATCTGATTGAAAAGGGCTAAACTTGAAGTAGAGAAACTTGTTAGCACAATTGAATATAAGAGAATGTAGT
Organism: Arctium minus; assembly: GCA_954870635.1. NCBI lineage: Eukaryota > Viridiplantae > Streptophyta > Magnoliopsida > Asterales > Asteraceae > Arctium > Arctium minus. Next base: position 141,535,865 of record OX941082.1, on the reverse strand, counting down.
AGCCGATACATTGAGTAAAAAAAAGGAAGAATTAGAGTTAATCCAATTTTGGAATGTATAAGTAGATATCAGATTAAGTGTCGAAAGATCAGACTAGAAACTCTAGTTAGAAAACTCTTTGGGAAGAGAATTTAAGAAATGAAGAAAGACATTATATATTGAGTTGTTTTTAGTAGATCTAGATGAAGTCTTGAAGAATTCGAAACAAAATATGAATCCCAAAATAAGAAGCCTAAGATAGATTGTGTAGACGAATCACGTATATTCATGTGAGTGAGGTACCTCGAAAGTGATAGTATATAGTGTGAAAAACTATTTTTAGCGAGTGTGCAAAAGCAACAAGTGTCAAGACGTTAAACCCCTATTAGTATGTTGTGCTAGCATTAACTTCAATAAGTGCTAGTACATGCCCTAGAGCCTCTGTATGAAATTAGGTAAGTAAGACAAACATAGGTTCGAGGGCCTTCACACGAGAATAAATAAGAAATGTTGCATGTACGTGTTTCCCCACCATATAGAGAAATGATAGAGTAGTGCGCAGTGAATATGATCATTATATGTCGTTGTGCCTAGTTGTGTTCAACGATCAAACGTCCTGTTTGATGAAATGCCCCAATCACTGCTTATTATTGTATGGTATGTTTAGTTATGGCATTTTTAGTCATGAGAGGTCTATTAGTATAGCTTGTGTAGTGGTATATTATGAGTGAATAACTCTCTAATAGATGCATGAAGGAGAGTAGTTTAGCATGTTACTAGTACAAGTAAAGCATCAGTAAGCGCATAATATTAGTATTTGGAAAAAAAAACTATGCAGATAAGTAATATAGACCGCTAGAGTTTCAGTCGGGAGATAGATTGATAATACATTTCCTTAAAAATACATAGTCAAACTTGAGGAACAATGTAAGAAAAGCCCAAGGTACATTAGACCCGTAAAGCTAGTTGCGAAAGTTGATGGAGTGGTCTATGAATAAAGATTGCAAGCAGGGTTATGTGGAGTACCTGCCAAATTTATGGTGATGATTGAAGAAAGTTTTTAGCCGTTGAGATACTATATTGTATTTGAGCACATCCAATGAAGGTAAGTTGAGCTAAGAAAAGTGTCTGTTCAAGTGTTAGACAGAGAGTTAAAGAAGTTAATCAAGGAATACGACTATTCCCATAGTGAGGTTCTAAAAAGGGCCACATATGACTTGGAAACCAACAACTAATATGAGGATAAAGTATCCCCGTTATTGAAACGTGTTCAAATTTCGAGGACGAAATTTTTTTAAGGAGGGAAGAGTTGTAACATCCTAAAACAAGGGGATCAAATTGTAAAGTGTGTGTACACTAGAATATAGAGTTCCAATTTCAAAAATAATAGTCCAAGGGCTAAATTGTTATATTAGCAAAGTGAGGGTAGTATTGAATAGGTTGACTAGGTAAAACTTGGGAAGTGGAGATAACCCCCACAACCCACGGTTTTCATGAGGGAGGTTGCATCAAGGAAAAAAGGGGAAATTCTCCCAACTAGAGATGGCCATCAAGTGAAAAACAAAAGGAATTATTTCCTTCGGGACAGATCAAGGTTCAATGGTGATTAGAAGAGATGAAACAAGATTTAAAGGAGGGTTCTGAAGTGTTTTTGAGTCAAGAACAAGTGCAGAAATTTAATAGAAAAACCTTCGATTTGGTGTTCGGTTCATAGCAAGTTCACATGAATTAATCGTATAGATTAGTTACTCGGCAATCAAGGTGAGTTTTCATGACTCGTTTCCCCAAAGGGGAGGATACACGACTAGCTTAGTTTCAGTTTTCGCAATTTATTTATTAGTCTTTGTTATTTAAATTGCCAAGCATGTTATAGTATGCCATCGTTATGCCTATATTATGTGTTCGTATGTGATTAATATGTTCATATACGCATGTGTGTAAGACTCGGTCTTGTTACGGTTAATTATTTATATTGTTCGATCGTTTTAGATTTTATCGTGATTAGTGACGTGTACATGTGATAAGTTTTGGTATGAATCATTGACATAGTTAAGCTCAATGGTACTCAGAAATATTCAGTGATAGTTTCCTATTGGGTGCCATCAAGAAGTAGCAGTTCAGTTGGCGTGGTTGTGTACAACCATAACATTTATAGTTGTATAATTGATTTTATGAATTATATGCATCATAAAAGTGTAGTTAGTCATTTGTTATAGAATGTTTAATTGTTAGCCTTTTCATGAACTCACTTAGCTTTGTAAGCTAACCCATGTCGTGTGTCTCAGGAGAAAATCTCGCGGGGACTAGCAAGGAACTGTAATCATCATAATTCATGGAATGGATTGATAGATCACATATTTTCTTTTCTTTTTGTGTGATGTAATAAACAGCCTAGTATGGGATAGGCTTTTAGTGAACAATTTTTATTTGGTTTAAAGACTTCCGCTGCTAGTTAGATGTTATTTAATAAAATTTAATTCAAGTATTAGTTTTGCACGTTTAGTTATGTAAATATTCAATTCCTTTCCGTAATACCTTCTGGGGTTTAGGGAGGGTGTTACACCTTCAAAAACTCGATTTTTATATGTTTTTGACCGAATTTATTTGTTTTTCGGACAACTTGATTCGTCCCTGTGCTTTGATTTCTTGGTTCGATGAAAATCAGATTCGTCCCTCAATCTGTTGATTTCGTCCCTCAGTCTGTTGATTTCGTCCCTCAATCTGTTGATTTCCTGGTCCTGCTAATCAGTTTATTGGTAAATTTTATAATGATGATGAATAAACAAATCAAATTGTATTAAAGAATATAAATTCAACATTATAATATTCTGAAGGGTAAAATAGACAATTAATCAAATTCAAACATTTATCAGTTTACAAAAACAAACAGTCTGTGTGTCCTGAAATTCAAGATTCTAATTGCAAACTAATCAAACAAACAAGAATGATTCAATTACCTGTTTGATTCAATTCAAATTTCAACAATTACAAACTATGTTTTTCACTTTCTCTCTCTAGACAACTCTTTCTCTCTCTAAACTTCTCTCTGGATACGATTACTTCAACTAGTCATATTACTCTTAAACATCAAATACAAGCTATTTATACCTAACAACTAATTACAAGGAAACAAAACAAAATACAAAACATTACATTGACTTTGAATTTTATTACAAACTAACTTTGACTTTGAATGAGAGTTGACTTTCAGCCTTGACTCCTTGAATCTTTGACCTTCAGAATTATTGATCTTGTATCCAACAAATTTATGCTCTAACAATCTCCCCCTTTGGATTCAAGATCATCTTTGAAAGATTTTGCAATTCAGTCTTCTCTTCATGCTCAAGAATACAATCTCCTCCTTTGAAACAAAATTAACAATCTTCCCCAAATATGGTAGAAACAATCTTCAATAATCTCCCAAAATTATCACAAGACTCTTTCAGACTTCGGAAAGAAATTATCTTCAGATTTAGCTCGACTTGCTTTCAGCAAATAATCTTCAAAGAAAAATTTCAGAATTTCAGCACATCTTCCTATATCTTTGTCTTTGCTTGTACAATCTTTCAAACTCTCAAAATTTGAACTTTGTCATCTTCAAATCTTTAAACTTTGAGATTTCTGACACTGACATTTCTTTAAATCATCTCCCCCTTTTTGATGAAACGAGCATCGGGTTCATCAAAACTTTCAGCAAGAAATGTCTTTTATCATTTTGATATATCCAAGAGCCTCTGATTCGTTGCCAATTCGAACAATGTATTCATCCAGATATTTTCAAATCTAAACAAAATAAGAATGTAACACCTGAATCAACAAATGAATCAGTTAAAATGCCTGTCAGTAACACTAAGTCACTGTGTGTAACGAATACACAATATAAAGGAGCTTTTTGATGTTCACTCCCCTAGGGATTCCATTCAATCATCGAAACACCACAAAGGCAATTTCTATGAACGTTAAGACAAAGAAACAAATTCCTTGTGTGTTCGTGCAAGTGATAGAAAGAATTAAGCATGGATGATTGCTTATAAAGGCTCAACATAGTGTAAACCACTGAGACAACAATAAGGTGAACACAGACTCAATGTGCATGATTGAAGTGCAAAGGTGGGGCATACTTCCTTCTTTTTCAATATCCAGATTTTCCAAATGAAAATCAGATAGCATATGTGTTGCGTCCCCAGAAAAATATGAAACATTTTCTTTTTGAGAAGAAAATGAGTAGCTGGTGGGGTATTGTCAAGAGTTGGCATGGGCTAGTTGCCTGTTTCAATAATGTTCAACAAAGAGTTGTGAAACATTAGTAATGTGGCTGCCCGGCTCAGAAAGTAGTTGGTGCAGAGTTTGATATTCTTTTACTCTGATCTCTCATCCTCTTTCTTTTTAATCATTTAAGTTCACTGCTAACCAAACTCTCTTTTCCATTTTACCTCTTCACACAACCCATACTCATTTCTTTTAGACTCCTCACACTCAATCACTAAGGATTAACTTCTTGGGTAGGAGACACTGGTTATCGTGAATCCATAGAAGTTCAATTAAGTCCTATCACAAAGAACCCATGTATTATCCTAAAATAGCATGATGTTGCTCAATATGGTTTAACTTAAACAGTTAAAGCTCAAATACAAGTCAGATGGTCATATGCTCCGAATATAAACATGAATATATGAGCATTTTTAAATATTGAAGATATTTCAAACAAGTATATTGAAAGAATAAACATGAATGCAAGAGACTTGTTTGAAAATCTGACATTGTATGAAAATGATCAGAAATGAAATGATATAACAAATAAGACTTATGGTCAAGAATAATGGATATTGTCTATATGAAACAAAAATACAGACATTCTTGAAATGAATGCTTCGAAATGAAATGACGCTCAAAATTCGTTAAAGTACAAGCGGGGTGTCTTACCATCGAAAAAATACGTTTCAAATTTGAGACATGGTAAGAACAATTTGAACAATAAATCAAACCAGTGTGTGTGAATACTTGAAAGTATACGGAAAAGATAATACGCAAATATTTATCTTTGGAAACACACGGTTTGTAAACATGTAAGCACAACTAAAATAAAAAATATTTAAAATCACACTTCCAATTCATAAAATCTGTTTAAGAATCGGGAAGTGGTTTGAACGTTTAAGAACATGTTTTCTATGATTGAAAGTCGTCCTTCTTTCAACCATATATGAGATTAAGATAAAAAAATTAACCTTTTCGTGTATTCTTAAATCTCATGAAGTCAGCTGAAGTCATAAAAATATGATCTTGATAGCTTCTCTCATTCTTCACAAGTCTCAAAGTCATGTCAAAGCAACTTTATTCACAAAATTATTCAAAAATTAAACGACATAAAGCAATAAAACGTTGAGTGTACGAGTTCTGATCTAAAATAATCATAAGTCATCTCCTTACTCCTTTGACTTGTAAACTCCCCCTAAATTCATGCATCACAAAAATTTATCAGTTAAATTCTATAAACTCCCCCTCAAAATAATATTGATCAACTTAGAATCTTGTCCCACTCCCCCTGAGAACATGAACAAAATGTTAAAGTGCAGATATCCTTTCAGAAATAATGATAAAGAAATGATGAAAAATTACAATAAAAGAAACTTTAATAGGTAATTACTGATTAGACCTTGAGATTTAGCATACCAAGTTTAGACACTAGAAAATTAAATCTCTTTTCATCTAAAGCTTTGGTAAACAAATCTGCAAGTTGATAATCAGTTTTTACAAATTAAAGTTTTATTGTACCTTTTTCTACATTATCTTTTATAAAATGATACCTGACATCAAGGTGGTTTGTCTTAGTGTGCTGCACAGGATTAGCTGATATGGCGATAACACGCTTCGAGTCACAATAGATTGGTATTTTATCAAACTTGAATCCATAGTCTCGCAGCTGTGTTCGCATCCACAGGACTTGAGAGCAGCAACTGGCAGCGACTACATACTCTGCTTCAGCAGTCGATGTGGAAACACATAATTGCTTCTTTGACGCCCAGCTAACGAGCTTGTCTCCAAGAAATTGAATATGACCTGAAGTGCTCTTCCTGTTCAGCATACACCCAGCATGATCTGCGTCTGAATAAGCAGTCAGTTGAAACCCTGTATCTTTAGGATACCACAGACCAAGATCTGTAGTCCCCTTCAGATATCTAAATATCCGTTTGACAACAACTAAATGGGATTCTTTAGGAGCAGCCTGATATCTCGAACATAAGCATGTTGAAAACATTATATCCGACCTACTTGATGTAAGATACATTAAAGAACCTATCATTCATCTATAAGTCCTAACATCAACACTTTTACCCGAAGGATCAGTGCCAATCTTAGTACCTGGTGCCATTGGGGTTCCAATAGGTTTGCAGTTTTCCATTTTGAATTTCCGAAGAATATCATAAATGTACTTTGATTGGTTAATGAAAATCCCCGTTGAAAACTGTTTTACTTGTAATCCGAGAAAGAAATTCATCTCTTCCATCATACTCATTTGAAAACGTGACACCATGAGATTAGAAAAGTTCTTACAATATTTAGGATTTGTAGAGCCAAATATAATATCATCTACATATATTTGAATAAGAATGATATCGGCTTTTCCCTTTTTAATGAATAAAGTAGTATCAACCGTACCTTTAGTAAAACCAGACTTGACCAAGAATTGTAATAAAACATCATACCAGACGCGAGGGGCTTGTTTCAGTCCATAAAGAGCTTTATCCAAGATGTATACGTGATTAGGCTTATCTGGATTTACAAACCCTTCTGGTTGAGAGACGTAAACTTCCTCCTTAAGTATGCCATTCAGAAAGGCAGTCGTCACGTCCATTTCATAGACAGTGAAGTTCTTGTGGGCTGCGTAGGCTAGGAACATCCGAATTGCCTCTATACGCGCCACTGGAGCATACGTTTCGTCGTAGTCTATGCCTTCCTCTTGCCTATATCCCTTGGCAACAAGTCTTGCTTTATTCCGGATAACGATACCATTTTCATCCTTCTTATTTTTGAATACCCATTTAGTACCAATAACATATTTTCCTTTAGGTTTTGGAACTAATCTCCAGACCTTCAGGGCTTCAAACTGGTTTAACTCTTCTTGCATAGCAGACACCCAATCCTAATCAGCAAGAGCTTCTGAAACTCGAGTAGGCTCTATCTTGCTGAGGAATGAGTCATGCATACATTGATTCAAAGTTGTTGACCTAGTTTGCACTGGCTTGTTTAGATCTCCAATAATTTGGTGTAGAGGGTGCTCTTTGGTCCAGCGATGTTCATGAGGAAGTGGAGTAGATGAAGATTGATCATGAGAATCATCTAAAAATCCACTTTCAGTCTCTTCTTGTACATCTCTTGTTGGGGGTACAGTCGAAGTAGTAGGTACAGAAGTCGCAGTTGGAACAGCATATTCTGGCTGTTGAGTAGACAATGTAGCACAACAAACTGATACAGATACTTCTGGTTCAGCAATGTCTTGCACAACTTCAACTGTAGGAGTATTTATTGGAAGTTGAGTTTCTGGATGAACTGGGGAATCACGTTCAGTTATGACTTCTGAAGTAACTGGATGTTGACAGCTTGTATCTTCATACCTGTCAGCCACAACAGATGTAGGCAATTTAGATCCTAGAAACTCATCATAAAAGAATTCAAATAGTAAATCTAAATCAGATAAATGAGATGTAGATGATGAAGCGCCATCTGATTGTTTCTTTGGAAGTACAGGTTCTGAACTGATGTGCCCAGAAGCTAACATGCCGGTTATCACGGGTTCTGGACTGAGTTGTTCAGAAACCATCTCCTCATCGAATGTGACATTGACGCTTTCGACTACAGTCTTTGATTTCTTCAGGTAAACACGGTATGCAACAGATGTTGAAGAATAACCAATGAAAATGCCTTCGTCCCCCTTAGCACTGAACTTGTTCAGACTCTCTCTGTCATTTAGCACAAAACACTTACACCCAAATATATGGAAATATTTGATTGTCGGTGTTCGGTTGTTGATTAACTCATACGAAGTCTTTTGAAATCCGCGGTGTATCATGGACCGATTCTGAGTGTAGCATGCAGTTGACACAGCTTCTGCCCACAGAAATAGAGGTAAGTCCGATTGGCTAAGCATAGTGCGAGCGACCTCAACTAGTGTTCGATTTCGCCATTCGACTACTCCATTATGTTTAGGTGTACGTGCAACAAAGTATTGATGTGATATCCCGACCGATTCGAGATATTCTTCAACTGTTTTGTTCTTGAACTCTGTGCCGTTGTCAGTTCTAAGAAGCTTGACTTGTTTCTGCATATTCACCTGGGTCGTCTTTAGAAAGGTAATGAGAACTTCGGGTGTCTCATCTTTTGAACGTAGAAATTTGACCCACGTGTATCTTGAATAATCGTCCACAATAACCAACACGTATTTCTTTCTGCCTAAGCTTTGTGTTCGCATCGGACCACAAAGATCCATATGCAACAACTCTAATGGAGAACTGGTGCTTGGTTCAGGCTTCGGTTTATGTGCGGCTCTCTTAATCTTTCCCTTTTCACATGTTGCACACAAGTGTTCTTTCTCATATCTTAGCTCAGGAAGACCTTTTACTAACTTATCTTTGACCAACTTCTTGATATAACGAAAATTCAGGTGTGATAATCGTCTATGCCAAAGCCAACTTTGTTGCATCGAAGCTTTTGTCAGTAAGCAAACCTGATTGTCATTCTGAACCTTTGAAAGATTAATGGTGTAGAGATTTGTCTTTCGATTTCCGACTAAGAGTTCTTTGCCATCTTCAGTACGAACCGAACAACTCTTAGATTTGAAGTTGACCTCTAACCCTTTGTCGCATAATTGACCGATACTAAACAGGTTGTGCCCTAAGCCTTCGACATAGCTCACCTTCTTAATCGTTATGTTATCTTGAATGATGTCACCATATCCTAGAATTGGTGAAAACTGGTCGTTCCCAAAACACACATTGCCACTGAATTTCTCTGTATAATTAGACAATAAAGCTTTCTGCCCGGTCATATGCTTGGAATAGCCGCTATCCAAGTACCACATATGTCGGGTCTGCAAGAGAAATCAGGAAACAACAATTTTAGGTACCCATTTAAAAACGGGTCCTAACAGATTAGCACAAGATTTTGGTATCCATTTGAATATGGATCCGCTTTTCTTTTGAAAACTCTTAAAAACATTTGACTTTGAAGAATAAACATGATATGATCCAAACCAATCATTAGAATTATGATGATAAACAGAATCATTTCTCCGATAATTATAAGATTTAGTAGTAGATGGAGATAATTGGAACAATTGCTTAATTGATAAGAAGTTACAAGGTTTTTATTATGAGAAGCAACAGAACCAATTACATCAGTAATACTACTATCAGATTGATTACAAGAATTATCAGAAAACGATTCAGCTGTCTCATCATTCTTCCTTTTTGGTCGCCATTCAGTTCTTGCTTTCGACATTTTCTTTCTTAAATCTGAAACAGAAGATTTAGATTTATTAGGAAAATCAGATTTCTGAGATTTGTTTTTCTTGCTTTTACCAGTGTTGTTTCGTTTATGTGAGCGCTGATTTTTATATTTCTTACCCTTAGCATAGTAATCAGTGTTCACAGAAACTGGTTCACCAACCTGAGTTGATGATTCACTAAGTTCAAAAACACTTGGTAAAGCTTTTCCATTTATAAGAAAAGTAGAATGATCCGAAAGTGGAGCATTAAAGTCAAACATATCAATTTCGTCTATACACCCATCATCAGAATTAAGAAAATCATTTGCAGACGCAAATAAGTCATCAAAGTTATCATTCGAAGTTTGAGGTGCCTTTGAAACTTTAGAACACTTTGGAGATTTAGATTGAAAAGCCGTGTTCTTTAATACAGTAGAAAATACACTTTGTTCTATGTCTACCAAAATTCTTTCATCTGATAAAACATTTTCAAGCTCAACTATTTTGTTTTCCAGGATGAGTGGAGGAACATAAACTTTTGCAGTTGCAGGTTTTGCCTCCATCTCAAAAACAGAATAACTAGCAAAATAGTCATTTGAAAGAACTTTTGGTGTTTCAGAAAGATAACTATCATTTAACTTTTCATAGTTAAATGGTAGTTGCATTTTCTTAACATTCTTTCTATTTTCAGTTTCTCTGGCCTCAACTTCTCCTGGTAAATTGGTAACAAATTTGGGTTTCAAATGAGTATGTTTACCAGCAGCAACAAGAAAATCAAAATTATATAAAGCTGGTTGTTTTCAGATGACTTTCTTTAAGTAATGGGGGTTTTCAAAACCAAGTCCCCATTTTTCCTTAACATCAGCCTCCTCATTATGTGCATTAATAAAAATAGTTTGATCTGTTTGGCCTCTTGCATAAAGTTTGGTTTCCAGACCATTTACCTTCCTATTTAAGCTCTTGTTCTCAACCTGCAATTTATGAACAGTTAGTGCAGATTCTTTCTTCTCTAAATCAGACTTAGAAAGTTTAGATTCAAAATCAGAAATCTTCTTTTCAAAACAATCTATTTCATGTTTAGAATCAGAAGCAGATTTGCATAAAGAATCAATTAGATCTTTGTTTCCAATAACTGACTTATTAAGCTCAAAGATCTTTTTGTTTCTTTTAGCAACTCTGTCTTTTTCCTTTTTCAGTTTTGTTTGAAGGTCTTGAAGCTCAACCATCATGGCTTCCATTTTGGTTATGAAATCATTTTCAGCTAAGTTTATTACCTCATCAGCTGCTTCATCCTCTGAATCATCATATTTCACCTCTTTGCCCATTAAGCATAGGTGAGCAGCTTTTTCTCTCTCTTCTTCCTCATCAGAATGATCCAACCAGTATTCGTCTTCAACCATTAATGCCTTACCTGCCTCCTGTTGTTTGGCCAAGAGCAGTTTATTCTGATAGTATTCCGAGTTGCGAACTTTTGGCTTCCGACACTCTTTTGCATAATGTCCGATCTTGCCACAGTTGTAGCATTTGATCAGATCATTACCTTTCTTTTCAGTACTGGTGTAGTCATTCACAAACTTTTTCTTTTCTTCTGGCTTCCTCTCACCAAATCTATTTCCTTCCACCCTTTTTCTATGCTCATGGTTCTTTGAGCTTGATGAAGAGTACCTCTGAGAATTAGACCCCGACTTCTTGTAGAACTTCTTTTGGAATGCTCGGGTCAGTAACAGCATTGCCTGCTTCAGATTCTCTCCATCATCTCCATCTGATTTTGATTCTGACTCAGAACTAGAAACCACTATCTTTTTTTTTCTTCTTCTCTTTCTTTTCTTTTTCTTTTTCTCCAGCCACTAATGCTATAGGATCTGGAACTTTCTCAATCTTCTTTTTCACAGCTCTTTTCTCTTCTACCTCATCTTCATTCTGAGGTAATGTCTCATAAACCTCATGTAATGGAATGTCACTTAGATCCTTCATCTGTTTCATCCTGCGCGTATGCTTCTTCCATTCGGGTTGCAGGATGTTTAAGAACTTGACATTGTTCTCGATCTGCTTCTTTTTCACTTTGTTCTTTGACAATTCATTTAGAAGCAGGACAAATCGTTCATAGGTGTCTTCTAAACTCTCATCTTCTTTCGCTTTAAACTCTTCATAGCAGTTTATGCAATTTGCAACCTTCATTTGATTCCCAACTTTAGAACCCATCATCATCTTCTGAAGTTGATCCCACATCTTCTTAGCATTAGCCTTGTAGCTGTCTATTTTGATGTAAATCTCGTTCGGGATACTTTGAAGAAGTAATGATCTCGCTTGCTTATCTGCATTGAAGCCGTTCTTTTGTTCTTCAGAAAATTGAGCAAACTCTTTTGGAACTATTTTCATCTTTTGCTCTCTGTCCTCATCACCATCCTCACTGTCAGATGAATCATCATCAGGTATCTGAACAGTAGGTGGTACCATAGGACCCTCCATGATTGACAAAAGAATGTTTTCTCCATTTTTGTATCGGTCCACAAAGTCAAGAAATCGATCCTTCCATTGTTCGTACTCCCCTTTGAATAAAACGGGAGGCTTGACATTTGTGCCGATAGAAAGAGCGTCCTTTGAAGTCATCCTGTTTTGAATTAAAATGCAATAAGAAACTTGAAACTGATCGTTAGTCCAATTATGAAATAAAAAAAAATAGAAAAACTTGAAATATGAGTCAATTTTGCGCTAAGTGACTCTGGCGCAAAAGTCAATTTTGCGCTAAGTGAAGCTGGCACAAAAATCAAGTTTGCGCTAAATGAAGCTGGCGCAAAACTTAACACTCAAAAGAAGACTTTGCGCTAAACACGTAACACGCAAAACTAAGAAATTCTCTGAGAAGCTGGCGCAAAACAAACTTTGCGCTAATAGAAGATGGCGCAAAACACACTTTGCGCTAGTCGATGATGGCGCAAATGAGACTTTGCACTTCACACGCAAAAACTCATAAATTCGCTAAGAGAATCTGGTGCAAGACAAACTTTGCGCTAATTGGATATGACGCAAAAGACAGTTTTGCGCTACTTGTTGATAGCGCAAAAATCAGAATATCCACTAATTGAAGTTAGCGAGAAACTCCTCTTGCGTAAAACATAGATCTGGCGCAAAACGTGATGATGTTGGCGCAAAATCAAGATGAACTAGCGCAAACCATGATGAACTGGCGCAAAACTTGGATCTGGCGCAAAACTTCTAATTTGATCAGATCTGTTACAAAAACCAATCTAGACTTCGAATTTCAATTCGAAATATTGACAATTCATTAACTTACATCTCTCGAACCTAATTCTAGCAATGAATTTCGATTAAAAACACAAATCGATACAAATTGAATCGAACACAGTGCATGAAACTCGTGAACTGGAAAACCACAAAAATTCAAAATTCTCAATCGATTACAATACAATTGACAAATCAATCTTTACAGACTCAATCGAAAACACTATACAATCATAACCTGATCAATTACAACTCGAAATTCACACTAAAACTCAGAATTTGATCTGGACTCAAATATAACAGTGTCGAACATTTTTCTTGATTTTATTTCAGATTGGATCTGCTCTTATGCCAATTGTGTGTCCTGAAATTCAAGATTCTAATTGCAAACTAATCAAACAAACAAGAATGATTCAATTACCTGTTTGATTCAATTCCAATTTCAACAATTACAAACTCTGTTTTTCACTTTCTCTCTCTAGACAACTCTTTCTCTCTCTAAACTTCTCTCTGGATACAATTACTTCAACTAGTCATATTACTCTTAAACAACAAATACAAGCTATTTATACCTAACAACTAATTACAAGGAAACAAAACAAAATACAAAACATTACATTGACTTTGACTTTTATTACAAACTAACTTTGACTTTGAATGAGAGTTGACTTTCAGCCTTGACTCCTTGAATCTTTGACCTTCAGAATTATTGATCTTGTATCCAACAAATTTATGCTCTAACACAGTCTTATTAATTCAAATTTCAGATTTCAGCATCACCTCTTAAAAATTAGAAGTGAAACCAGACTTCAACATCTGTTCCGCATCTCTTAAAAACAAACACCACCTTAGGAGTTGTTTGTTTTTTTAAAGAAACCTCTTAATGGCTCTTAAGTCTGAATCATTCAGACCTTTTTACACACAACCTCTTATTAATCATAACTAAAATAAGACTTTAGACCTCTTAAAAAACAAACGACACCTTAGTCTTGCCGAGTTTACGTTGAATGCTAATAGTTACATAATTTTAAATTAAAAGATTTTAAACATTTTGATTATAATTGTCCGTTAATTATATGAATTCAAATATAAAGTTTTAAAAAATTATAGAATGTAAAATTTACCTTAAATGTTTCTATAATATGATATGGATACTACAAACAAAACAAAACCCCAATTCAATTATTATGTAATTTATGATGATATAATAATAAATAAATACTTAAAATAGAAAACAGTAAATCTTAAAAATTATAAGAATCCATAACTCTATAATAATCAAAGAAAAAGGAAAATAAAAGAACAAAACCCTAATTGGAAATTTCATTCAATCGGTTCCCATTTCCCCCCTTTTGCTCCTTTCTCCCCCCCCCCCCCACCCCCCACTGTAGCGATGAAGATTCTCTCTACGTCGTCACCCCACTGTGCTGCCCTTCGCCTTCGTAACCTCGGCGACGATACGTGAACCGCTCGTCTCCTCTGCTCCTCCTCATCCAAAGTGATTCTGTGTTCACGGTGGCTACTCTCCGTTACCCTCCTAAATCTTCTTCAGGTGTGTATGTATTGTTATAGTTAGTGAATTAAACGAGTTTATCATCTCTGGTATGTAGTGTTATCGTTTCAAGTGAAAATCGTTGCATAGTATAAAAAGATTAATTGACCGTATCGTCTCTCGTAAATAGATTTTTTGTTGTTCAAGTTAATGAAACTTATGTTCTGGCAAAGTTTTTTAGACTGTTTTGGTACTATTGCGATGCATTTCTTTGCTAAAAGCTGAAGAATAGTGTTTTCGATGCTGTTTTTGTATAATACGACAGGTCATGAGAAAAAGAGTCATATGTGTAGAGAGATTAATTCGATTATCTCCTCTTTTCTTGATTATGTTGCCAATATGAGGAATTAACCTCTCTTGTGATTTATAGGTAGTCTAGTTTACCTAAACCATGAGAATAAAAAATGAGATTTGTTTGATTACATGGCTGCTTTTATATCCCAGACTTAGAAACAAATGCTAAGATGTTTTCTACAATAAATTTGTACGTTGTAAGCTGAAGTTTTTGCTACTTACGAACAAAAGTTCATTGCTAAATGTTGGATTTTAAATGCAGGGTTGCTCTTTATTTCTTCTACCGGTACACATGTATATTGTGGTGGCATTTTGCTTGTATGGGCTTACACCTTCTTCTTGTCTAAGGTAAACATTTTTTACTCCAAAGGAGACTTGGGTTAAATTTAGAACTGAAACTGTATAAAAAATTAGTTTGTAGTTTGAAACCTATTTCCCATGGCTTTCTAGCACCATCCAAACCTGTCTATAGTTCCTTGGCATGTGAGATTGATTTTCTGATATTCTAGCTGCTTCATTTTTCACCCTCTGAGAAATGATGGCAATTCTTTTAAATTATTGAAGTTAGTTTGTTTTTTATAAGTGTGTGTGGGGCTTGGAATTGGATAACCAAAACTTATATGTGAAAATTATCTTTTTCCTCTTTATAAAAAGGGTTTTCCTTTTCTTTGGGACTTGGATTGATGTTAGATGTCTTAGCATAATTAACTTGTGGTTAGATTGTAGATCAACAATAGTCTAACAATATACAAAAAGTATTTATTTGTTTTGCTTTGTCACGAAGAGAATAAATAGTTATAGCTACAATTGGGTTGATTCACAAATATACTTATAACATCGATCTTAAACAAACCAATATGTTAAGTCCTAAATTCAAGTTCTAATTGATCACAAACAATCAAGATGAGAATTCGTAATCACAAGTCTTTGATTAAAACTCAAACAATTACAAACTTCACTTTCTCTCTCTACTTTCTCACTCTAGAAAGATATACAATGAACTCTTCTCACATACGCTCACATTACAAACTGAATTCTATCACAAATGACTTACTTACTTATCAATTACAAAGACATACAAGGTATTTATACCCACTAACAAATACAATGAAAACAAAATACAAAATGTTGACTTTGACTTTATTACACAAGACTTTGACTTTCCATGAGAGTTGACTTTCATCCTTTGACTTGTTGACTTTGATCTTCAAATAATATGATCTTAAATCCAACAAATCTGTGCTCTAACATTCTCCCCCTTTCGATCAAGATCATTACTAAAAAGATTTAGCAATTCGATCTTCTCTTGTAAGCTCAATTGAAATAACTCCCCCTTTGATCAACCTTTATCTTCTCTTGTAATCTTCCCTTTGATACAAACATGGTTTTCTCAAACAACTCACATGCTCCCCCTATTAGTATGAAATATTTACATTCTCCCCTTCTCTGATAAGCTCTATCTCTTCAAAAACATTCAACAATCTTACAAAAGTCTGTTCTTCAAGAATATTAACATTCTCCCTCAAGGTTGTACACAAACCTCTTTCAGACTTAGAACTGATTGCTTCTGTAAATAATCTTCAAACTTTCTTGAATCAATCAACAAATCTTAAATCTTTGAACTCTTTCAGCTTTCAACAATTCTTGAATATCTCTCTCCATATCTTGACTTTAGGACATTTCTTCAAACATTATGTTCTCCCCCTTTTTGATGAATAGAGCATCTATAGCATCAAAACTTTCACCAAGAAATGTCGTTGAAATTCTGTTATGACTACTGATCTTTCAAGAGCCACTGATTCTTTGATCCATCACCAAGTATTCATCTAGATCTTTTCAAATCCAGACAAAATATTCGTGTAACACCTGAATCAACAAATGGATCAGTTAATATGCCTGTCAGTAACACAAAGTCACTGTGTGTAACGAATACACATTGTAAAGGAGCTTTTTGATGTTCACTCCCCCAGGGCTTCCAGTCAATCATCGAAACATTACAAAGGCAATTTCTATGAACGTTATGACAAAGAAACAAATTCCTTGTGTGTTCGTGCATGTGTAGAAAGAATTAAGCACAGATGATTGCTTTTAAGGACTCAACATTGTGTAAACCACTGAGACAACAGTAGATAAACACAGACTCAATGTGCATGATTGAAGTGCGAAGGCGGGGCAGACTTCCTTCTCTTTCAATATCCAGATTTTCCAAATGAAAACCAGATAGTATATGTGATGCGTCCCCTTAAAGAATATGAAACATTCTCTTTTTAAGAACAAAATGCTCTTGGCTAAGCAACAGGAAGATGGCAAGGCATTAATGGCTGAAGACGAATTTTGGTTGGATCATTCAGATATAGAAGAAGAGAGAGAAGAAGCTGCTCACCTATGCTTAATGGGCAAAAAGGTGAAATATGATGATTCAGAGGACGAAGCAGCTGATGAGGTAATAGACTTAGCTGAAAATGATTTCATAACCAAAATGGAAGCCATGATGGTTGAGCTTCAAAACCTTCAAACAAAACTGAAAAAGGAAAAAGACAGAGTTGCTAAAAGAAACAAAAAGATCTTTGAGCTTAATAAGTCAGTTATTGGGAACAAAGATCTAATTGATTCTTTACACAAATCTGCTTCTGATTCTAAACATGAAATAGATTGTTTTGAAAAGAAGATTTCTGATTTTGAAGCTAAACTTTCTAAGTCTGATTTAGAGAAGCAAGAATCTGCACTAACTGTTCATAAAATCATGTTTAAAACTCAAACAATTACAAACTTCACTTTCTCTCTCTACTTTCTCACTCTAGAAAGATATACAATGAACTCTTCTCACATACGTTCACATTACAAACTGAATTCTATCACAAATGACTTACTTACTTATCAATTACAAAGACATACAAGGTATTTATACCCACTAACAAATACAATGAAAACAAAATACAAAATGTTGACTTTGACTTTATTACACAAGACTTTGACTTTCCAGCTTTGACTTGTTGACTTTGATCTTCAAATAATATGATCTTGAATCCAACAAATCTGTGCTCTAACAGTCTTCATCGACGATATTTTAATCTACTCAAAGGATGGGTCCGAGCATGAGAAACATTTGCGGGAAGTATTAGAAGTCCTACGAAATGAAGGATTGTTCGCAAAGTTCTTGAAGTGCGAGTTTTGGCTCCAAGAAGTGCAATTCTTGGGCCACGTGGTATCTAAAGACGGAGTAAAAGTAGATCCGACAAAGATTGAAGCGATGATGAGTTGGGAACTGCCAACGTGTCCGACGGAGATCCGAAGTTTCTTGGGATTGGCGGTTACTACAGGCGATTCATTCAAGACTTCTCCAAAATAGCTTCGCCACTCACATCCCACACAAGAAAGAATGTCAAGTTTCTTTGGACTGATGCGCAAGATCAAGCCTTTCAAACGCTCAAGAAGAAGTTGTGTGAAGCTCCTATTCTATCCCTGCCCAAGGGATCGGATGACTTCGTAGTGTATAGTGATGCTTCCAAGATGGGACTCGGGTGCGTGCTAATGCAACGGGTAAAAGTAATAGCTTATGCGTCGTGGCAACTAAAAGACCACGAGAAGAACTACCCGACTCATGACTTGGAATTGGCAACGGTGGTCTTTGCATTGAAGTTATGGCGACATTATTTGTATGGGACGAAATGTACCCTTTTTACCGATCATAAAAGCCTTAAGTACATCTTCGACCAAAAAGAACTCAACATGCGGCAAAGAAGGTGGCTTGAGCTACTAAAAGACTACGATTGTGATTTGCTCTACCATCCCGGTAAGGCCAACGTGGTGGAGGATGTGTTGAGTCGGAGGAGCTATGATGGTGGTGTCAAATTGTCCCTCACTAGAATCAACGTGGTATCAAGTTTGTTGGAGAGCATCAAGACATGTCAAATGGAAGAGCTTAAGGAAGAAAACCTCAAATCTGAAATCATGATGAAGCAAAGGGAAATTTTGACGGAAGACGGTCGTGGGCTTAAACTCTTTCAAGGTCGAATTTGGGTGCCAAAGTCTGGTGGAAATCGGGAGTTGCTTCTAGAAAAAGCGCATAAGTCAAAATATTCTATACATCCCGGTAGTACCAAGATGTATAGAGATCTAAAGCTAAACTATTGGTGGCTGGTGATGAAGCTTGACGTGGCCAACTATGTGGAGAGGTGCGTCACGTGTATTCAAGTCAAGGCGAAACATCAAAGACAGTACGGAAGTTTGCAACCGTTGTCCATTCCCGAGTGGAAGTGGGACATCACCATGGACTTCGTAACAAAGCTACCAAAGACCTTTCAAGGACATGATACTATATGGGTGATCGTAGATCATCTAACCAAGAGCGCGTATTTTCTTGCAATGGAGAGACCTTTCCAATGGAGAAATTGGCCAGGCTGTATATTGACGAGGTGGTATCGAGGCATGGAGTTCCACAATCAATTGTGTCTGATATGGATAGTCGGTTCACATCAAACTTTTGGGCAAGTCTAAAGAAGGAGTTGGGCACGAGACTAAACTTAAGCACTACTTACCATCCTCAAACGGACGGTCAAAGCGAGAGGATAATTCAGACGCTCGAGGACATGTTGAGGTCGTGTGTTATCGACTTTGGAGGTAGTTGGGACTCACACCTACCTTTGGTGGAGTTTGCTTATAATAACAATTACCATTCTAGTATCAGAATGGCACTGTTTGAGGCGTTGTATGGACGGAACTGTAGAACTCCGGTTTGTTGGTTTGAAGCGGGCGAGAAGCAATTCGTCGGGCCGGAAATAGTTCAAGAGACAGCTGATAAAGTGGAAGAAATTCGAGAAAGACTGAAGGCGGCTCAAGATCGACAGAAGAGTTATGCGGACAAGAAGAGAAGACCGGTCGAGTTTCAAGTGGGCGATCGTGTTATGCTGAAAGTATCTCCATGGAAAGGGATTATCCGGTTTGGAAAACGTGGAAAACTTAGCCCCCGTTTCCTAGGACCCTTCGTCATCTTAGAGAAGATCGGATTGCAAGCCTATAGGTTGGACCTACCGCCGGAAATGGATGGAATACACCCCACCTGTAACACCCTGAATTTTGGAGTTGGGTGAAAAGTTGACCGTTACCCAAAGTTCAAGGGGGTTAAATGAAACTTGGATTTAAATATATATCAACTATTGAGATATTTAAAATATCTCATATTGATACTTGTTTTTGAAGACCAGAGAGAGAAAGAAAGCTTTGAAGTGGGTTTTCGATTTCTTGTCTTTTGAGGTATGTTTTTAGCTTAATCCTTCGATTGAAGTGTTATGGCCGGTGTAGATTCCCGTTGTGTAGCTTTTCAACCGTTTAAATCTGTGTTTTAACGTTTTTGAGTTTGGCCGGAATCTGGGTGTGCTCCGGCGAGTTTTGAGTGAGCAGGTCGACCGGTCAGGGAAGACCAGTGGTCGCGCAAAGTGGCATTTGCGCCACCCTTTGGTCGCGCGAAGTGTCCTTTGCGCCACCCTTTGGTCGCGCGAAGTGTCCTTTGCGCCACCCTTGGGTCGCGCGAAGTGTCCTTTGCGCCACCCTTGGGTCGCGCGAAGTGTCCTTTGCGCCACCCTTGGGTCGCGCGAAGTGTCCTTTGCGCCACCCTTGGGTCACGCAAAGTGTCCTTTGCGCCACCCCTTGATCGCGTGAAGTTTCTTTGGCGCAAAGCCTTATTTTGCGCCACTCTCTTGTCGCGCAAAGCCTTCCTTTACGCCACCATCAGTTCGCACAAAAGCCTTCTTTTGCGCCACCTATTGCTCGATGTTAGCTTCTGTTGTCTTTAAGTTTTAGTCAGAAAGTGGGAGAGTTATCTGCGTTTCGACTTACCGATTCTTTCGGTGTTGTCGTAGGTAGCATTCGTTAGGAAGAAGAAATCTGAGGTGAGTTCCTACTAACCTTTCTAAACTGTTATATATGTCAAAGGTTGTGTTTTTAACTCCAATATATCTCAACGGTTTCGGATTTTCCGTTTTTTTTACATTTGATGTAACTTGGGGTTTCGAGATATTTTAGGGTTCCCGAACACTTTTGACTAAAATGATGGGTTCCATTTTGTTGAAGTAAAAGAATGTTTTACTTGCCCAGTTGTGTGGCTTATTTGAAAGAATGCATATAATCTTGTTTTATGATTATCTTTCTTACCAGCAGTTGATCTTGAAAATGGCATTTTGAAATATAAATGTTTTGATAGCTATTTATCTAGCTTTGATGGTCACATGAAATATTATGACAAGTCATGACTATACTAGTGGATCCCTAGGTATCGAGTCGGCTTATTGTTGGGATGTTTGTACCCCATTGTATGTAGCTAGATGCATTTGATCTTCGGGGGCATTTGGTACGGTTATGTGAGACTGGTTACTAGCCATTGGTCAAATGCAGTCTAGTGAACGAGTATGACTGGTTCCTTGGGGGCCTCCCTCACATCGTAGTACGGACCGAAGCGTTCGTGGCCATGGTTCCATGTATTTAGCTCATAACTCAGATTTGTGGCTTACTTTGTGTTCCACTACAATCCTCGGTAAATCGGGTAATCCCCGTCATCGGAAGATGTGTTTCAGACCGGTTGTCCTTTTGTACCAAAGAACTCCATTTGTATAACTAAACCTTTGGAAGGATTTAATTTGATACAGTTGTTTATATCTCTTTGAAATTTATAAACTGTATGTTCTCACTAGGCTTTAAGCCTAACACTTCTTCTCAAATAATGTGTATAACAGGTTTCCCTTAGCGATGGGTTGCACAGGGTTTTGAGAGTCGAGCGTGGACTCGAGGCATTTTGAGATGACTATTATTTGGTGTTGGGCATTGTTTAAGTCCCATCTTTTGGTGATTATGTATTGTCAACTGATGTAATCTAGATTGTTTTGCTTAGATTAGTTTGTTGTCAATTTGCATAACCGAACACAGGTTTATACCAAATATGAATGTCGTGTTGCCATATTTCCAGGTTTTAATTTACTCTGAATTTTAGAGTGTTACACCACCTTCCACGTGTGTTATCTTCGGAAGTGTCTAGCCGAAGAAGAGAGTGTGATTCCTTTGACGGAAATACGTCTGGATAATGGGAATCGTTGCGTGGAGGAACCAGAGGCAATCTTGGAATCAAAGACGAAGAGACTACGACATAAAGATGTGGTCATGGTCAAGGTGCAATGGAAGCACCATCGTGGTGCTAACGTCACGTGGGAGTCCGAGGAGGACATGAGAAAGCGTTATCCCCGATTTTTTTAATTTGGAATGAGATTTCGGGGACGAAATCCAATTAGGTTAAGCGAACTAGGCATGAATGTAAGATGTCTAGACTTAGACTGAGTATGTTAAGAATTGATTCGCGAGTTTGGGTATAACTTCTATGATGGGTAAGTCTTAGAGTCAACGAAAAGTACGTTTATCAGGCGTTGTGGCGATGGTGACGAGAACCTTTATGTGTTATATGTTCATAATTTCACTTAGCTAATGTTATTATGAGGATATTGTACGCAATGTGGTAGTACGTTTCCTGTGTGTCTATCCTATCTCTCTCTTTTCTGTGAAGCGGTTTAGAATGGTGAATACGTGTGGTAGACCGCGTACGATTGTTGATGGTGTGGAGGCAACAGCCTCTACCGTGGGTCAGCCGGAAGGCGTTGAGGTTGTTGAACGTGCTTCTGTTCAGCAAGGACTAGGTGGGGGACCAGAGGTCATTCCGCAAGTAGACCTGGCCTCGACCCACCCAGTCATCGGGAATCCTAATTCCCAGTCAGAGTTGATGGCCAGCATGATGTCGGCAATGAGGGAAGAAATGGCTAAACAACAGGAGTTTCTGCTGAAAGTGATAGAAGATCGCAATGTGGTTGGATCTGGAGGCACATGTACTGGAATCAGGACTGAGGAGCCCATTGTTGTTAATGCTCCGAAAAGTGGGAGGAGTTGTTCCTACAAGTCATTTCTGGGTTGCGGGCCGCCAGATTTCTCTGGTTCTTACGACCCAACAATGTGTGTGAAATGGACACGAGCGGTCGAGCAAGCTTTTGGCTCCTCCGAATGCGGAGATGATCAGAGAGTGCGGTTCGGTACCCAATTGCTTAGGGACACTGCACTCATTTGGTGAAATATTATTCAATCCACCCTATCTCCAGTTGTATTGGCTCAGTTGTCTTGGGCTGAGATTCTTCAATAGCTTCTTGGAGCGTCGCCACTTTGGAATTTCTCACGGCGGTCTTCATTTCCGCGGGTAGTCCCTTCTGGTACGCCTTGATCATTGCCTTCTCATCAGGGACCAGATGTCCCACAAAACTCAACTTCTCCATGAATAGCCGGGAGTACTCGGCTATTGGTTTGTCGCCTTTCTTTAAGTTCCGAAATTCATCTTCAATTCGATCCAGAGCCCTCTCGTTGCAATATTTCTCCATCACCTTCTTTTTGAAATTTCCCCAAGACAGTTGATCAAGAACAGTCGGTTCCAACGTTGCGCGGACCATATTCCACCACTCTAGGGCTTCATCTCTGAACATCTGTGAAGCAAACTTAACTTTCTGAGACTCTCCGCATTCACTTGATTCAAAGGCTAATTCCATCCCTCGGAGCCACCTCATACATGTCATTGGATTGGTCGTCCCCGGAAATTTTGCGGGTCTACAACCCAAGAAGGACTTGAAAGTACACCCTTTTTCCACCCTCCTGCTTCCCCCAATGGCATGCTCTTCGGTTCCAATAGCATTTCCCGTACCCCCTGAGCCCATTACTGCGTTCTCCGCAACTGCCTCCGGTCTTCGATTTCCGGCGTCTCTATCCTCCATCATCTTCATTAACCTTTCATCTTTGTTATCCATGGCCGAGTTCATCATTTGGAGGAAATTTGTCATCATCGCAGTCTGGGGGTCAACTTCTTGCACGACGGGGTCGTCAGTAGCCAGACTTATACGAGGCACTATTTCCACTCGACCCGCCAACATAGGAGGAATTGGGGGCTCGGTGAACTCCCCTACTCTTGACGGTCCAGGGGCGGTCACACTGACTTCGGGAATATCTTCTCGGTTAGGTACTCGACTCCGAGTGCTAACCATCGCAACTGTAAACCACACGAGAATGAGGTGAGAAGTTGACTAATAATCATAGACGAGTAACGTACTACTACACTTATCAATCATCATATTAACAGTTTAGCAAGTATGCTCACGTAAGGGCACATTCATAATGGCGTTAGCTAAGTGCTATTATGAACATACATTTACACAAGAATCCTCGTCACCATTATCACAATTCTCAACCAGCGTAATTCCGTTGATCTATGACTCCTTATCCTAGATGATCTACTCGAATCTCTCACCAATCATTGCTTAGCGTCTCAGTCTAAGTCTAGGCACCTTGATAGCATACCTAGTTCACTTAAACTAGGGCTCTGATACCAACTTGTTACACCCTAAGAGCTCAACTTATAAAAATTCGAAATTTTGGCAATATAACGTCTCAAAAGATAAGTTTTCCCAAAATCACCTGTTTTCATGCAAACAAAACCCAACAATTCCAAGAGTATTTTCACCCAAAAAGGGGAGAAGTTAAATTAGGAGATTACAAAAATGATACTATTGAATACTTAACGACAACCTACTAATCTAGACTAGATTATAATCTAGATTACGGACGGGTGTCACTAATAGCACCAAAAAGGGGTTCTAATTTCCTCAAAATCTCCATTGGCACTTCCTTTGCCGGCTCCAAAAGTTGCCCAAAATGGCCAAGAGCACCACCCTCACTTCCTTGCCATCCCGCTATCCCTATGCCCTGAGCACAAGTCACAAATAAGAAAGTGTTAGGCGAACGCCTAGTGAGTTCATACAAAGTACATATATATTTCAAGAATAATTAACGAAAGTGTGACTTACAATACCATGACATACGAAGATCTCATACCATTCCTCTTTTAAAGATGCGTATTCACGCCTTGTATTAACGGGGGTGATCCGACATTCTTGTTGGTGACGGAACACAAAGTAAGTCACACAACAGTTTATTGAGCCCCACTACTGAGAAATGATGGGGTCATTCCTCCTAGATTTCACTCTTTCCCAAGAAATTACAATTCATGGTCTTTGGCCGTTGCCCGGCTCGTGAGCCCACAACTATTATCCATTGACCCCCATGCCTATTTCTGGGTCATGTCCAATATATCGTGCATTGACAAATCCATGGAATCAATCAAAACTATTCACTTAGCAAATTTGTGCATCATATTTCCCAACTGAATATATCGATAATGATTTGTGGTTTTTACACTCTTGCACACATCATTTTGCTAGTACCACTTTCATGAATTTATAGATTAAAAGATAATATTCGAGTTATAAATATACACACATATCAAGTCTCCCAACCTCCATCATATCGAAGTATGGACATGTACATAATTTCATTTAATACACTAAATGAACATACCATTTTGTCATAGGAGAACATAAACCCTAGCAGTTACTCATGAATGCAGATTAGGTCAAAATACCTTAGTTACCTTTACTACAAAAGAATAGTTAAGAAAATCAAGTATTGACATTTAAATTATAGATAATCCATGAAGATACAAAATAACTCACCTTGTAGGTTTGATACAACCTAAACCTTAGAAATGGAGTAGGGTGGATGAATCTTTGGGAAGAACTAGCAATCCCTCATAGAGTTGGTAAATGGAACCCTAGATTCATACCATTAATAAGCTTAGGTCAAAGTTACCAAGAATTTAAGAGAAGAGAGAGATGACAATAAGTTCTTACCTTCAGAACCAAGAAAATCGCTCCCAACCAGAAAATCAGATGCAATAAATGAAAGGCTGGTCTGCGGTGGGCTTTTAATGCCCTAAACCCGTCGGCGACAATGCCCATGCGATAGTGACCACAATCGCCCAACTCGTACCGAGAGCTCACTAGTGGCCGCGACTATGACACGCGAGTATGACCCAGGGCACTATCGTCGGGCATACTCGCGGAGGACGTACCGAGAGCCCTGAACTCTCGGGGACAATGCCCTTCGCGACTGTGACATGGGCATAATCGCCGGTCACAATCGCCAACCACTCAACGAAGTTCAAAACTTGGTTTCTCGAGTGCGACAGCGATCCAATTTCCGCAAAGGTTAACTAGAATGAATTCTCCCTATAAATAGCTAAATTTTAAGATTAATCAAAGGAGAAAAGCTAAACTACCTTCATTGGAAATTTTGGGGCGTTACAGAACAATGGACCGAATAGAGAAGGAGTTCCAGTCCCTGGTGAAAGGGAACCTGACGGTGAGGGAATACACCCGTCAGTTCATGGAGAAGCTTGGTCTGGTGGGGTACGCTGCCCCAACAGAGAAAGATAAGATGAAGGCCTATCTCAATGGCCTACCAGCGGACATGCAATCCATGGTCCACAATTCTAAAGCTTCTAACCTCCGTGAGATGGTCGAGGAAACTCAGTTCATGGAAGAGATGTTCGCGAGAAGCAAAACTGAGAAAACAGTGGTGGTGACTGATAAGAGAAAGTGGGAGAGCAGTTTTGTACCTCCCAAGCGAACCCGACCTTTTGTCGGAAACCGCAACTTCAACGGTTATCAAGAAGCAAGATGGTGCCCGAAATGTCGAACCAAGCACCATGGTAACTATAACCCCACTCCTAGATTCTGCTTCAAGTGTGGTAAGAATGATCACATCGCCCGCGACTGTTCTATCGTGGGGATGGTCTGCTTCGAATGTAAGGCACCGGGGCATGTGAAGAGAGATTGCCCGAAGCTCAAGTCGGGTAGCGCACCAGACAGAAGAGAAAACCCATCTAGGGTTCTGGGTCGAGCGTTTCAGATGACTGACGATGAGGCCAAGGCATCCACTGATGTGGTATCGGGTACTTTTCTTATAAACTCTGTACCTGCTCGTGTTTTATTCGATACGGGTGCCAGTTTCTCCTTTATATCTGAATTGTTCCGTCAAAAGATTTATATGGCCACTACTAGTCTTGGGGATGCATTAGTGGTAGAAATAGCTTATGGTAGTCATGTTCTGATCCGTCATGTTCTGAAGAAGTGTACTCTCGGAATCGAAGGGAGAGAATTCTCGATCGATTTACTGCCGATGTTAATCGGGGGTTTTGATGTTGTGGTCGGCATGGATTGGTTGTCAAACAATCATGTCGAGATCGTATGTTCCAAGAAATTGATTCGACTTCCCAACCTCTCTGGCGAATTCGTTGTCATCTATGGTGAAAAGAGAAAAGGTGAAGTGGCAATAATCACAATGGCAAAGGCACACAAGTGCTTAGTAAAAGGATGTTCGTCTTTCCTAGCCTATGTGATCGATGCCAAGTTAGAGAAATCAAAGCTGGAAGATGTGAAGATTGTGCGTGAGTTTCCAAACGTCTTTTCGGACGACTTGCCCGGGTTACCACCCGATCGTCAGGTAGAGTTTCGGATTGATCTTGTGCCTGGAGCAACACCAATCGCTAAAGCACCTTACCGTTTAGCGCCATCAGAGATGCAAGAGATGATGACACAGCTCCAAGAGCTATTGGAGAAAGGCTTTATAAGACCGAGTTCGTCACCTTGGGGAGCTCCGGTCTTATTTGTCAAAAAGAAGGATGGCACAATGAGAATGTGCATCGATTATCGTGAGTTAAACAAAGCTACAGTGAAGAACAAGTATCCGCTTCCGAGAATTGACGATTTGTTTGATCAACTTCAAGGAGCGGGTTGTTTTTCCATAATCGACTTACGTTCAGGTTATCACCAGATGAAGGTAAGAGAAGAAGATGTTCCGAAGACAGCTTTCAGAACGCGTTACAGCCATTATGAGTTTCTTGTAATGCCTTTTGGTCTAACGAACGCACCGGCAATATTTATGGACTTGATGAATAGAGTGTGCCGACCATTCCTCGACAAGTCGGTCATTGTATTCATTGATGACATACTCGTGTACTCCAAGAGTGAGTCAGAGTACGAGCAACATTTACGTGAAGTTCTGGAAGTGTTGAGAAAAGAAAGTTTGTACGCCAAGTTTTCCAAGTGCGACTTTTGGCTTAAAGAAGTACGGTTTCTGGGTCACGTGGTCACTCGAGACGGAGTGAAAGTGGACCCCTCCAAAATTGAAGCTATGATGAATTGGGAGTCTCCTAAGAGTCCGTCCGAGATCCGAAGTTTCTTGGGTCTGGCGGGATACTACCGTAGATTTATCCAAGACTTCTCAAAGATCGCTTCTTCCTTGACAGTTTTGACTCGAAAGAATGTGAAGTTTGAATGGACCGAAACACAAGAGAAGGCGTTCTGGATCCTTCAAAAGAAGTTATGTGAAGCTCCGATCTTGTCATTACCTGAAGGGTCAGAAGATTTCGTGGTTTACAACGATGCTTCGAAGATGGGGCTGGGTTGTGTGTTGATGCAACGAGGCAAGGTAATCGCTTACGCCTCGAGGCAACTTAAAATACACGAGAAGAATTATCCAACCCATGATCTGGAGTTAGTGGCGGTAGTGTTCGCTTTGAAACTTTGGCGACATTACCTCTACGACACAAAATGTACTCTATACACGGATCAGAAGAGCCTGAAATATGTCTTTGATCAGAAAGAGCTGAATATGAGGCAAAGGTTGTGGCTCGAGTTGCTTAAAGATTACGACTGTGAGTTGCTTTACCATCCCGGTAAGGCGAACGTGGTGGCCGATGCGTTGAGTCGGAAAGACTACAGCGGAAGTATTCGGACTACCCATTCGAGAATCGAGCTAGTGTCTAGTCTTGTTGAAAAGATCAAGACATCACAGGTGGAAGCACTGTTAGAAGAGAATCTCAAAGATGAAGTCATGACGAAGCAGCGTTTACTCTTAACGGAAGATAGTCGTGGAGTAAAACTGTTCAGCGGTCGTGTG
Source organism: Arctium minus (assembly GCA_954870635.1). Lineage (NCBI taxonomy): Eukaryota > Viridiplantae > Streptophyta > Magnoliopsida > Asterales > Asteraceae > Arctium > Arctium minus. The sequence continues at coordinate 141,507,447 of OX941082.1, read as the reverse complement.
TGGGTACCCAAGATTGGGGGTAACCGTGATCTGTTGCTTGAAGATGCACATAAGTCCAAGTATTCCATTCATCCGGGAAGTACCAAGATGTACAGGGACTTGAAGTTGCATTATTGGTGGTCGGTTATGAAACTTGATGTGGCGCGTTACGTTGAGTGTTGTGTGACGTGTTCGCAAGTTAAGGCCGAACATCAGCGACCGTATGGGAGTCTTCAGTATTTAGAGATTCCCGAGTGGAAGTGGGAGCATATCACCATGGACTTCGTGACGAAGTTGCCTAAAACTCTTCGAGGTCACGATACCATTTGGGTGATAGTTGATAGATTGACAAAGAGTGCTTACTTCTTGCCTATGCGCGAGACTTTACCGATGGATAAGTTGGCAAAGCTTTATATCGATGAGGTGGTCTCGAGGCACGGCATACCATTGTCGATCGTGTCGGATCGTGACAGTCGGTTCACTTCGAACTTCTGGGATGGGTTTCAGAAAGAACTTGGTACTCGAGTGAAGTTGAGTACGGCTTACCATCCGCAAACCGACGGGCAAAGCGAGAGAACGATCCAAACTTTGGAAGACATGTTGAGGTCTTGTGTCATCGATTTCGGGGGTAGTTGGGACTCTCACCTACCTTTGGTGGAGTTTGCTTATAACAATAACTACCACTCGAGTATTGGAATGGCACCTTTTGAGGCATTGTATGGACGAAAGTGCCGAACTCCCGTGTGCTGGCTTGAAGCGGGAGAGAAGCAGTTCGTCGGGCCTGAGATCGTGCAAGAGACGGCCGATAAGGTCAAGGTCATTCATGAAAGAATGAAAGCGGCTCAGGATCGACAGAAAAGCTATGCCGATAAGAAGAGACGACCGATGGAATTCCAAGTAGGCGACCGCGTTATGCTTAAGGTGTCGCCATAGAAGGGCATTATTCGGTTCAGAAAATGGGGCAAGTTGAGTCCCCGTTTCCTCGGACCTTTCAAAGTGCTTAAACGGGTGGGTTTGCAAGCCTACCAGTTGGAACTGCCACCAGAGTTGAGCATAATACACAACACGTTTCATGTTTGCTACCTCCGGAAATGTTTGGCGGTAGAAGACAGTGTCATTCCCCTTTCAGAGTTAAGGGTAGACGAAGGTAACCGTTGTGTGGAAGAACCCGACACCATCTTAGAGAGAAAGTCTAAGAAGTTGCGTCACAAAGAAGTCACTTTGGTCAAGGTGCAGTGGAAGCATCACCGGGGAGCAAATGTGACTTGGGAAGCGGAAGAGGATATGAAGCGTAGATATCCTCATCTTTTTGTGTAGTTGGATTTCGGGGACGAAATCATTCCCAAGTTGGGGAGGATTGTAACACCCTGAATTTTGGAGTTGGGTGAAAAGTTGACCGTTACCCAAAGTTCAAGGGGGTTAAATGAAACTTGGATTTAAATATATATCAACTATTGAGATATTTAAAATATCTCATATTGATACTTGTTTTTGAAGACCAGAGAGAGAGAAAGAAAGCTTTGAAGTGGGTTTTCGATTTCTTGTCTTTTGAGGTATGTTTTTAGCTTAATCCTTCGATTGAAGTATTATGGCCGGTGTAGATTCCCGTTGTGTAGCTTTTCAACCATTTAAATCTGTGTTTTAACGTTTTTGAGTTTGGCCGGAATCTGGGTGTGCTCCGGCGAGTTTTGAGTGAGCAGGTCGACCGGTCAGGGAAGACCAGTGGTCGCGCAAAGTGGCATTTGCGCCACCCTTTGGTCGCGTGAAGTGACCTTTGCGCCACCCTTGGGTCACGCAAAGTGTCTTTTGCGCCACCCCTTGATCGCGCGAAGTTTCTTTGGCGCAAAGCCTTATTTTGCGCCACTCTCTTGTCGCGCAAATCCTTCCTTTGCGCCACCTTCAGTTCCCGCAAAAGCCTTCTTTTGCGCCACCTATTGCTCGATGTTAGCTTCTGTTGTCTTTAAGTTTTAGTCAGAAAGTGGGAGAGTTATCTGCATTTCGACTTACCGATTCTTTCGGTGTTGTCGTAGGTAGCATTCGTTAGGAAGAAGAAATCTGAGGTGAGTTCTTACTAACCTTTCTAAACTGTTATATATGTCAAAGGTTGTGTTTTTAACTCCAATATATCTCAACGGTTTCAGATTTTCCGTTTTTTTTTACATTTGATGTAACTTGGGGTTTCGAGATATTTTAGGGTTCCCGAACACTTTTGACTAAAATGATGGGTTCCATCTTGTTGAGGTAAAAGAATGTTTTACTTGCCCAGTTGTGTGGCTTATTTGAAAGAATGCATATAATCTTGTTTTATGATTATCTTTCTTACCAGCAGTTGATCTTGAAAATGGCATTTTGAAATATAAATGTTTTGATAGCTATTTATCTAGCTTTGATGGTCACATGAAATATTGTGACAAGTCATGACTATACTAGTGGATCCCTAGGTATCGATTCGGCTTATTGTTGGGATGTTTGTACCCCATTGTATGTAGCTAGATGCATTTGATCTTCGGGGGCATTTGGTACGGTTATGTGAGACCGATTACTAGCCATGGGTCAAATGCAGTCTAGTGAACGAGTATGACTGGTTCCTTGGGGGCCTCCCTCACATCGTAGTACGGACCGAAGCGTTCTTGGCCATGGTTCCATGTATTTAGCTCATAACTTAGATTTGTGGCTTACTTTGTGTTCCACCACAATCCTCGGTAAATCGGGTAATCCCCGTCATCGGAAGATGTGTTTCGGACCGGTTGTCCTTTTGTACCAAAGAACTCCATTTGTATAACTAAACCTTTGGAAGGATTTAATTTGATACAGTTGTTTATATCTCTTTGAAATTTATAAATTGTATGTTCTCAATAGGCTTTAAGCCTAACACTTCTTCTCAAATAATGTGTATAACAGGTTTCCCTTAGCGATGGGTTGCACAGGGTTTTGAGAGTTGAGCGTGGACTCGAGGCATTTTGAGATGACTATTATTTGGTGTTGGGCATTGTTTAAGTCCCATCTTTTGGTGATTATGTATTGTCAACTGATGTAATCTAGATAGTTTTGCTTAGATTAGTTTGTTGTCAATTTCCATAACCGAACACAGGTTTATACCAAATATGAATGTCGTGTTGCCATATTTCCAGGTTTTAATTTACTCTGAATTTTAGAGTGTTACACCACCTTCCACGTGTGTTATCTTCGTAAGTGTCTAGCCGAAGAAGAGAGTGTGATTCCTTTGACGGAAATACGTGTGGATAATGGGAATCGTTGCGTGGAGAAACCGGAGGCAATCTTGGAATCAAAGACGAAGAGACTACGACATAAAGATGTGGTCATGGTCAAGATGCAATGGAAGCACCATCGTGGTGCTAACGTCACGTGGGAGTCCGAGGAGGACATGAGAAAGCGTTATCCCCGATTGTTTAATTTGGAATGAGATTTCGGGGACGAAATCCAATTAGGTGGGAAGGATTGTAACACCCGGAATTTCAGGTAAGTATAGAAGCTTCTGTAATCTTATTTTTATGTGCTAAATGAAGTAGGACATATCTGTTAATTGCTACTCTTATTTAAGGTATATATGTATGTCAATGCGTAGATGTGTGGTTAGTCTCTTAATTTTCAAAACCATGGCTAACAGTCTGAAACAGTAAGTTACGCGACTTAGAGCGCGGGTTCCAAGCCGCGACCCAAGCCGCAGAACTCTCTGGAGTGTAAACCTTAGGGCACACGCGCGGCTTATGGCGTGGCCTCCTAGCCGCGGGGCTACCTGCAGGTCCCCAAAACCCCCTTTGCCCGACTTTTATCCACATTTTTCATCTCTACTTGTCTTATTCACGATTTTTGAGTAACTCAACACCCTTCTCACTTATTGTAAGAGCTTTAGTTGGTAAGCTCACTGATTTGTCATCAAATCACCATTCAAGACCATTTATTGAAGTGTTCATCAAGATCTCCACTCCTTGTCGTCAAATCAACCACTATCTACATCTAGGGTTTTCTATTTTCTAGGTTTTAACGAAAACCTAGATTGTGAGTTTACTAATCCTTTGTTAAAACTAGATACACATCATAATCTACTACTTTGTATTATCTTGCATCTTAACTTGGGTTATTCATTCTAAATGATTAATTTCTCGGGGGGGTTTTATGGATACATGTTTGTATGTGACTTGCTATGACTTGATGGAAATACATATCTTGATCTTGAGACGATTTATTACTTGAGACACCATTTGGTGGAGTTGCAACTACATGATTTAGATTGTGGTCATACTAGTCTTGTTATGGACAATATATTAATTGGGATAGTAATATTGTACCCATGGTTGGTATTGAAAATATTATTGGTCACAATGTGCCTTGAGGCCTACTTTTAATTATGTGGACGAACCAAGTCGGTAGACACTAGGAGGATGTAGTCTTGGGTGCCACCGTAATGGTATGTACCTAGACCTCCGTCATTCGGGGTAATGCCATGGTTGTAGTCCTTGGATGTGTCGGGCCTTTTGGATGTCACACATGGTAGTTGGCATTAAAGTATATCGACTCTTTGGGTAGAACTTGATTGGTGCTATGGGTCTCCCCTATTGACTCCACATTTAATGAACTTTGGTTAACTGCTGATAAGAATTGTGCTTGGATTTTATGCTATTTCTTGTACGAACTCACTACGCTCTTTTGGCCTAACACTTGTTTGGTGTCGATGTGTATCTCAGGTTCTAGTGGCGCCGCTTCTAAGCAGGCTTAGTCGGTTCTTGGTGAGAGCTTGGGGAAGGTGCATTGGGGAGCACTTTTTGCAATGACATTAATTGGATTATAGACGACACCCTTTTTGTAATCTATTTTCTATTTTAGGAAGTAGATTAGTTGGTTGTTGTTTATTTCCGTTAAATTACAACTGTAATTAAACAGGTTTATATTTCCCCATTTTTGGGAGGCTCTTGCTATGGCAATTTTCGTATACCACCTGTTCGTTTTTCGGATTTTTGTTATCCCTATTTTTAAGATGTTACATATTGTCCACAGTAAGGATCATGTATGATGATAGATAGAGGTTTTGGGTTTGTGAATTTCTCAAAGGAAGACGAAGCCCTTTAGGTTAAAATGTCATGAATTGGAAGGTTGCCAAATACTCTTTTACACGAACTAGCGGTTACATACTACTTGTAGGAAAATTCTATGTTCGAATTTTAATTAAATACCGTACAAATAATTAAAATGTGTGTGTTTGGTTAAAGGAATTAATGAGATTAAAAATAAAAGAAATTGTCTGGTTTTGTATAATATAATGGGCCGGTTCCTTAGACGCTTAAATTTTTATTTCACGTTAAGTAAGGAGAAATGAAAATTCATTCCTATTTTCATTCCCTGTTACTTTAATTTTCATTCTCTTGTCTGAATCGAATAGCCAACATATCTATAACATAAAACATTTAAATTTATTTTAGTCATGGTTAATTGATATGACAAAGGTTTAAGAGAATACCCAAAAAGAGAGACTAGAGAGTCATTATCGACCGTTGGATCTAAAAGTTAGTTTTGCATAGTTACATGCAAAAAATGTTTATTGATATTTTGTATTCTGTAGGCATGGAAATAACACCCGTCTTATTGGAACCTGGTGTACCCGCCCCGACGGGGACGGGGATTCCCCACAAAACCGGGGATCGGGGATGGGGACGGGGATCCCCGAAAATTAAAAACCGGGGACGGGTAACGTGATCATCGCCCCGTCCCCGTATATTAAAAATATTATATAAATATTACTAAATATTATTTATATTTATTACAAAATATATTGTATACCTATTTTTAAATATATTATTTACAAAGATTTAGTATCTTTTAGATTTAAAATGGTATTTTGATCTTTCTTGTTACATTTTTTTTACTCGTCTTACTTTTTTAGATAAAAATCATGGAGAAACAAAAGCGTTTAATCAAACAATTACGTATCATGTTGTGATTTTGTTCACATGAATATTTGATAGTCCGTAAAAACAAGTTATAGAAATATGTGAGATTTAGGGGTTGTTTGTCAGTTGCTGAATGGTTTGAAGCAGAATGGTTAAGATGTCAGAATGCTTAAGAGGCTCTGTATGGTATAGTGCAGAATGAAATTTGGTTGTTTGGTAATTGCTCTGAATGAACAGTCTGAATAACAATAAATTACCATTTTAACCTTTTGTACCATTATAGCAATCAACAAGTTTTTATTAACCATGAACCAATTACTAATCATTAGTAGCATTCAACAAGTTTTTTTTCCATGTACTAACCATGAACCAATTACTAACCATAAGTAGCAAATCAACAAGTTCTCTTTCCATGCACTAACCATGAACCATGAACCGTAAGTAGCAATCAACAAGCTTTTATTAACAACACTAGCTAAAAAACCAAAATCACAGTGAAAAAAAAAACAGTAGCAATCAACTATGAAAAACAAACAGTAGCAATCAACTATGAAAAACAAACGGTAGCAATCAACAGGTTTTTATTAACCAAGTCAGTAGCAACCAACAATAGCAAATCAGTACCAAAAAATCGACAATATCAGCAAATCAAGAAGAAAGGCAGTAGTAGCAAAGAGGAATCGACAATAGCAGCAAATCGAGAAGAGGCATAGAGATGGAGGAGACGCTGTCGTGGAAGATGGAGGGAAACACTGTCGTGGAAGAGGCAGAGATCGATTTTGGCGAGAGATGTTGTCGGTGAGATCGATTTTGGCGAGATCAATTTTGGGAGATCGTTGTTGGAGCAGTGTGGGAGAAGTTTGGAAAGGGCATAAGTGGAAGATGTTAATATCTGAATGATTTAGTGTAGCCTTGGACTCTAAATCGTTAAGAGGCTTTTGTAATCATTAAGAGGTCAATTTTTTTGCCAAACAGACTCTCCCTCTTACCGATTAAGAGGTAGGCTCTTAATGAAACCATTAAGAGCTAAACAAACAACCCCTTAGACATGGACCACTATCGATCAAATATAGTGCTCAACACATTTCATTTAAAATATCACATAAATGGGGAAAAATCCGTGATTACCTATTGGGGATTCCCATTCCCCGTTGGGGATGGGGATGTGATCATATTCCCCAGCGGGGACGGGGATGGGGATGAAAATTGGGATTGGGGACGAAAATTGGGGTCCCCGCCCCATCCCCATCCCATTTCCATGCCTAGTATTCTGGTAGAGATGAATAAGGTCTAGGCTTTTCTAAGGCGAATTCGAGTCATTCAAATCTCCATTTAGTAGGTAAAAAAAAGTTATGGCCTTCAAAATACTATATTGGGTTTGGGTGCCAAAATAAACTTGATTGGGCTTTCTCACTTCAGATTCAGACTTTAATAGGACCTTCAAAAAAAATGAGCTTTGAGGTTCTAATTAAGGTTTCAAGTTTGAGTTTTTTTTTCTTCCACGTCTCTAATTATATTGTGTTGAATTAGGTAATTCAAACGGTTTCAATCCATCCAACCCCACTATATACGCTCATGCTTAATATAACTATTGAACTTAAAAGAAAATTTCACTTTTATTTATTTGTAAATAAATTAGTTAATTAATTTAGGTCATACCCTTTTTGAAATCAGATACATTTTTTTGACAACCAAACAGAAGATCAATTACGATTTTGGGTTTAATTGTTTGGTCACTATCTCTTATTGTTAATTAAATTTAGTGTCCTCGTGAACTTTCAGCCGAGGTGTACGTAAGTTGTCATAGAGATGCACGTTTATCTAAAAAATAAAAGATGTTACATTTCTTAAAATAAATATATTAAATGAGATCTACCAAAAAAAGATTTTAGTTCAACAATATCTGGTAAAAAAACTTTTATAACGATCAAGAGCTTTAATCTCTCATTAAAAAGTGAACCATGTATGTGAGTTTCAATTGTCATATATAAATATTACCTTTTCCGTTCCAAAATAATTGTCTAAATTACTATTTTTGTTTGTCTTAAAATAAGTATACATCCATTTTAAAAAGTAGCGTGTAGTTTCCTATTTTACCCTTCATTATGAGATGAATAAAATCTTTTTTTTTATAATTAAGGGTAAAAAATTTCTTTTGTTAATTATATAGATGTAATAATTATATATTTCTAAATTTTTGTGGACAGAAGAGGAGTATTATATACGTTAAAAAATCATATTTATATTTTGTATATTGATATTCTTAATGTTTTGACTTTCTCAGTCAAAAGTCAATAGAAATATTCTATCAAGAACACGAGAATATGCATGCAATCATGGATATCAATAAAAAAAGGGTTTCCAAAAGATGTCAAGAAACCAACACAATCATTTAGAGATTAACATCAAATCACAAAAACATGAACAATCACATGTGTTCTAACTTCTAAGATCTAAATAACATACCTCTTGAATCGTCGCCGCCAGTAATCCCACCGGAATATTCTTCTCGCCGGCTGGAATCTTCTGATCAGTCTTTTAACAGTAAATCATCCTTGTGATGGATCAGTCCCATCGTGATCATCACTAGTTTCGTGTTCCGTATCATCAACTGTTTTCGATCCTTCAAATGAATCTTTAGATTCGTCGTATTCAAATTCCTCCTCCGATTCATCGTAGGTAGAACTCTTCTTCCTCTTGATGGTTGAACTATCATCATCGCCGTGTTACGGCAGTTCCGGTGGGGGTTTGTGGTGGAACCACTGGCACCAGAATCAGAACTTATAGGGTATGCATGTGGTGGTTTTGAAGGATCAGTCTCATCACCATTTTCTTTCCCATCTTTTTGGTCATTTGGTGAATCTTTTGAATCGCTCTGACCTCTGATCACCTTCATAACCAGTTCCACTTGAACCTTTTGAATCACCCTCATCATTGGTTTCTTTCTCAGTTGAATCTTCACGATCATCATCATCATCATTGGTTTCTTGCTCAATTGAATCTTTCAAATCTTCAGTTTCTTGATCAACATCATCGGTTTTCTTGTTCAGTTGAATCTTTTGTACCATCGGTTGTTTCTTGCTCAGTTAAATTTTGCTTCATATTTTTTTCGCTCCCCAAATCTTTTTCTATAATTCATAGATTTCAATATCAACTGAATCCATCATCTACCCAAATCATTTTCATCAATATTATTCATTGTATTCAAGAATCTTGCGTGCAACTTACCCATCTTTGCATCCAAATCCATCATGGTTGGATACATGTGACGACGATCTTTGAACCAAGTGTTGTAGAAATCAACCAGGTCTTGCATGATCAAATGAGAAAACGGGTATGCCTCATTTTGATCGTAATAATCAAGAATGTCTTTCAAGATTTGAATCTCTTCTTTCTTCTTTTTTCTTTTGGAGTTGATGATGATGATTGTGAATGAAGACGTTTAGTTGGGGTTAATTGTTGATCATCTTTAATGTCGTCATCTTGTTTTTCCTCTGGTTCACCGTCGATCTTCTTTCGTTTGCCGGTTGAACCGCCGGCGCCTGGTGGTGGTTTAGGTGGGTTGGTTTCTCCGGAAGGAGTTAATGGTTAGGGAAGATCACCGGAACCAGGATTAGGGGGAGAAGAGGTGGTTTTGAAGGATCATCCATGGCAGACTGTTGTTTTCAGAAAGAAGAAAAATGTTGGAGATCTAGAGAGAGAGGTTTTCAAGATCTAGAGAGAGAAACAAGAAAATGGTAATGGAGTTTCAAGATTTTGACCAAACGAACGTCGTTATGTAATAGTGGGACTTCAGTCGCACGAACTTATGCACGGTATTTACAGGCATGCTCCAACTTCCAAATTTTAATCGGAAACAAAACATACAGTTGATGAAAATTAATCATTTTAGGGTGGCTTTGCCAAACGCTTGTCCGATAAATGTTTACGGGTAAGATCCACAATGTCGACTTACTTTATCGGGTAATATTTTATAGTATTTGTTGTTAAATATCTATTACCAGTAAGTTCATATCAGGTAATATTTTTATACGGTAATGCATCATGTAAGGTAAATGACACCCAATAAACATTTAAAAAAAATCTATCAATATATATATATATATATATATATATATATATAGGGTGCGTTTCATTTGAAAACCAATCAATTCGTGGAAACTCTGCAAACCATTGTTTTAGGAAACAATATATATATTTATGGAAAACTATTATGATTCATTAATAATAATTGTGATATATATGGAAGATGATAAGATTCATTTATTATAATCATGACTTTAGATTAGGAAACTTAACAAAATGTTTCCTAAAATAGTGGTTTGCAAAGTTTCCACGAATTGATTGGTTTTCAAATGAAACACACATATAGATAAAATATTGGTCGGTGTAACCCAATAAATGGTTTGGCTAACAATCCCTTAGTATATAATACCAGTTATAACAAAATTGGATTTATAAGACGCCAAAAATTAGAAGTGTCCTAATACATAGACCGCTTTAGCAGACTTAATTTATAGGACAAAAAAAATATGAAGTGTCCTATATAAAGACTTTGTAATAAAGATTTATAGGACGCCAAAAATTAGAAGTGTCCTAATACATAGACCGTTTTATCAGACTTAGGAAGTGTTTGGGATTGCTTATTTAAAACAACTTATGCTTATTTTGATAAGTGTTTATCAACTTATACGGTGTCAAACCGTAGTTTTTAAAAAAGTGTTTGGATTAGCTTATTGTGGTACCAAAACGTAATAAGTTAGTAAATTGTTATTTAAGGGTGTTTGGTATTGCTTATACATATAAAATAATCAAAAAAGTCATAAGCACTTTTCAAATAAGTTGATAAGTTAAAACCAAATTACTTATCAAAAACTCCTTAATAAGCTAAAAAGCACCTCAAATAAGCAATCTCAAACACCCCCTTAATTTATAGGACAAAAAAATGAAGTAAGGACATTGTAATAAGTTCATAGGATGTTTTTGGACGTCGTAACAAATTTTTTATGACTTTTTTATTAAAAAAACGTCGTATTAAAAAGTAAAAATTTAAGAATATTGAAAGAAACTGAAATGCCATTTTCATTACGTACTATAGATGATGTCATTTCATTTTTGTATTAAAATGTCATATAAAAAAAACTAATTGTACACTTTATTTTAAAGATAACGTCTAAAAACATTGTATAAAGTTATTGTAACATATTTATGTAAGGCATACATTTTTTTTTGGAAGGCATAACAGCATCGAACCAACGAACGACTACCACGAACACATAAGGCATACATTTGCTTGACATAATTGAATGACTTATAAAACAAAACCATATGTCATATTAATAAAATTGGTAAAAATAACCTAAAACTAGTTAATTGTTTGTACTCTATGAAAAATATAATCATCTAAATACTTTTATGTGAGGGGTTCTTATCAAGTTGATATTTACAGAGGTAATGACCTTTTGAAAATTTTGAAAAAAAATGACTAACAGATAATGTATAAGAATGAAAACTTGAAATGGCTATATTTCTATTAATTTTCCTATTAGTTAATCCAGCTACTTCTTTGAGATTTTACATCTTAAAGATGAGAGTTTTAAAAATACATTACTGAAAGAGAATTCAGACTAAAATATGGTTGTATTTTCCATTTAATTTACCTATTTTAAATTAAAATTTGAAAATGGAGCATTTCTACAAGTACAACTACAAGAAGTCCCACTATAATACATTATACACATTTAACATCATTGTTCATAATTCTGAAAATTCCATCATCACTTTCTTCCTTCTCTCTCTACATCTTTGAAAACCCCACCTGAAAATCCAATATTTTTCTACTTGAAAACAACCACAACAAATTAAACCCATCAAGATTCCGCCATGGATGATTCTTCAAAATCACCACAAACTTACCCTGGTTCTAGCTACCCACCTTCCGTCGGAAACAACCCACTACCACCACCACAACCACCGTCGCCACAAGGTGGTGGTGGTGCCACCACTTCAAGCAGCAAAAGAAAGAAACCCTCCACTGATCATGAGGAATTACAAGATGATGCCGATAGTACTAATACACCAACGAAATGCCATCAAACCAACTCATCAACCGCCGGAGATCATAAAGATGCCGCCGCCATGAACACCGGCGGCAGCCCAAGGAAAGAAGAAATTATAAATCTTTTGAACGACATTCTTGATTTCTACAACAAAAAAGGGAGATACCAGAAGATGTGGATGAATTTTATAAGAAATGGATTGAAAGACGAACCAGGGTTTACAGAAATGAAGGGGATCTGAAAAGGAAGATAAAGGAGTTGCATGTAAAATTCGTGAAGAATCTAGAGAGGACATACGGTGGTGAAGATATAAAAAGTTTGATGGATCCCGTTGATGTTAAAATCTATCAGTTATCATATAGGGTTTGGGGGAAAGAGGACGATATCGCATTAGATCACAATGATTCAAAAGATGAAAACATCTCGAAAGATTCATCTAAACAAGAAATCGAAGATTCAAAAGATTTGAAAGCTTCAAATGAGAAAGAAACCGATGATGAGAATGATTTGAAAGATACTTTGTCAAATGATTCGAAAGATTCAAATGATTCGAAAGATTCATCATCATTAAATGATTCTAGCGATTCAGAAGATTCATCGTCAAATGATTCGGAAGATTCGTCATCGTTAAGTGATTCGGAAGATTCCGAAGATACATTAAGTGATTCGGAAGATACATCATCATTAAATGATTCGAAAGATTCATCATCAAATGATTCAAAAGATTCATCAACCGAACAAGAAACCAATGATGAGACTGTTGAGAATGATACGAAAGATTCAACTGGGCAATAAACTGAAGGATCATCGTAGTGGTTCAGAAGATTAATCAAAAAGATTCATCATCAAAACCAAAGAAAAATGGTTCATCTTAATTCAGCTTCATAGCACATATTTGATGTTTAGAAATTCCATAAAACGAGTCAAGAAATTTAGGGTTTTAAGATTCTATTGAATAGGAAGCAACCTACAGAAGGTTTTTAGATGTAAAGAAGTTTGATTTTTAGGGAGGTCAAAGTATTGACTTTTGGTAAAAGTGATTGATGTTCATATTCATCGTTTTTTATGTTCATTTCTTGATAATCGTTTTCTCTCTTAACATATTTTGGAACCTTTTTGGTGGATTCCATGATTTGGATCTTTTGATGGGTTTTGTGTTAAATTTTGACTAAGAGCAACTCTAAGGGAGGTTCTTATAAGAACCTATTTTTTGTACTTTTTGGTATCATCTGATTTCAATCTCATCAAATTAAAAATTCATATAAAAGTCCATAATTGTAGTTCTTATAAGAACCTCATTTTTGTGGGTCTCATGCATTTGTCAACATCAATAATTATTATATGTTTATAAATAAATATCAAATATTTAATTTTTTTTTTGGTAACCGTGGGTTTCCGGGCCAGCTTGCGCGCACCGACTAATCTCCGGGTGACCATGAATGGCATGGAGTCATCGCAGGTGAACTTTCATGGCCACAAGGGCTTTGTTTAAGTACCAATAAGAATGAGAACATTGTTATTTCACACCAAACATCAAGGTAAGAACCAAGATTCTTATTTAAAAACCTAAAGGGGTTTAGGTTCTTACAAGAACTCTCCACAATGCTACTTCTTATAAGTCATTGCACTTTTTGCTTATAAGAACCTTGCATTGGATATGCTCTAAGGGATGTTTGGGATTGCTTATTTAAACTCTTTCAACCTTTACATCAAAAAAAATCTCCAAAAACACTAAATTTGGTGGGTCCATCAACACCAAAAAAAAACTCTATTTCAACCACACTCTAAAAAACACCAAATTTATGGACCTCACATTAAAATAACATATTTTATTTATTATTAATTTTTTTTAATAAAATAATTATAAATTGTAAATATATATTATAATAATTAATAATCAGTAATTAATTATTTAATATAAACTTATTAAATTGAAACAATAAATTTTTATTAACATTATGTTAAAAAAATTACATTTCATGATAATTATAAAAACCAAATAATTAAAAGTATATATAATTTATATTATATAAATATATTAACTTAATTAATATTAATATAAAATAAATGCAAGTGTGTAATTTGTGTTTTGTCGGTGGATAAGAGCATCTCCAATCGTGCTGTAGAAACACCAAAATCACCAATTTTGAAATTCAATCGCACTGCAAACTGTAAAAAAATTTGGTGATTGAGAGCAACTCCAACCTTGACATCAAATAAAACACAAAATTTGGTGGACCCATCAACATAAAAAAAACTCAACTCCAACCATCATCTAAAAAAACGTCAAATTTATAGACCCCACATTAAAATAACATATTATATATATATATATATGTTAATTTATATAATTATAAAATCAATAACAAATTAAATATTAATAAAAAAATGGGTAGTGGTGGGGCCTGTAACACCCTCAAAATTTGGAAAAACGACTAAATTAAAACTTTCAATAACACCTCAAGGAGGGATAAAATCTCTTACTACAAATCCGTAAATACAATACATTTCTAGATTGAACCATCAACGAGAAAATAAAGTCTTACATAAAGACTAACTAAAGTCGGGTGTTACTATAACCCAATAACAATCGATATCTCCAATATAAGTGCGGAGGACTTCAACAAGCTAATCACCTTTTCGAGCACACCACTAGCACTCATCTCTTCACAGTCTCACTAACTATTCCCAACCGGAACCTGTTGCACATGCCGATAAATAAAAAGGGTTAGGCTAACGCCTAGTGAGTTTGAAGAGTTTTCATCAAAAATATAAAAACCATTAAACGTAAATAATGCAACTTAAATCATGATCCTTTAAAATGAATTACTTTAAATATGAGAACGACTCGTTTTCCAATAATAAGCAATTTATAAATGAACGCCTCAACGCCAAACATTATTTCATGAAGTAATGCAATCCAACACTTACTCAAAACGTGAATGGTTGTAAATGCTCCAATGATGATGTTTGAATAAAAATTTATAAACCAAACGACCAAAATTAAAGCATAAACTCAAGTCTCCAAAATTGCAGCATAAGGGAGATAACCCAAAACTCAAAGCGTCACCGAAAACAAGGATAAAACTAAATACCCCAAAACAACACCTCTCGGTGACGGGGGAATCCCGAATTCCAAGGCTAGTGGCGGAACACAAAAGTAGGCAACATTCCAAGTTACTGAGCTCACCATACTAGGACCCATGGCCACGAGCACGCCGACTTGTACTAAGATGTGGGGGTAGGCCCTCGAGGATCCTAATCATGCTCATTCGCTAGGATTACATTTACGGTCCATGGCTAGTAACCGGTCCCACATAACCGTACCAAAGGCCCCCGAGGACCTAATGTCTCGACTAGCTACAAATGGGAAATAACCATCCCATAAAAACAGGCACAAAAATTAACTCGCGGATGCAGGTCCGGGTATTGGACTCCATGTAACATCCGGAAATTCAGGTAAGTATAAGGTTTTGTTAATCTTGTGTTTATGCGTTTATCGAAGTAGAATTATATGCTTAATTGCTATTTTGTTTAAATATGATTATTTGGTTTGGTTTGGAAGCTTTAGAATCATCCTTAGGAAACAGTGACTCACACGACTTACGTCGCGGGTTGAAGTCGCGGCACAAGTTGCATAGGCCACTGGATTGCACATCTATAAGGAAACGGACGACTTATGCCGCGGGTGCATGTCGCGGTACAAGTCGCGGGAGCACCTGCAGGTCTCCAAAACCCCTTTTCAGCCGATTTCAAAACACAAATACACACACATACTCATTTTTCAAAGGCGATTTTTAGGGTTTGGGCATCAAATTCATCCTCTACTCACCTCCAAGCTTTTAATGCAAACCTTGGGTGGTTAGACATCAATCCTTGGGCATTCAACCTACCTTGGAGTTCATTTATTGGAGTAGATTCCCAAGATTCAAGTCTCATCTTCTTCAACTAGGGTTTTCATCTTTTCTAGGTTTTGGTCAAAAACCTAGATTATGAGTTTACTAATCATTTGTTAAAACTAGATACACATCATAATCTATTACTTGTTATCATCTTGCATCCTACTTGAAATGTTCATTTTATATGTTCAAGTATTTGGGGGATTTCTTTATGAGCCATGTTCATTTATGTCATGCCTTGAGTTATTGGGATATGTATATGTGTATCTTGTTATGAAGATGATATATTATTTGGGACTCCATTTTATGGGTCAAAACCACATGATTAAAATGTGGTCATATTTGTCTTGTTATAGACTTCATATTAAATGTACCCATGGTTGGTATGGATAATATTCTTGGTCATATTGTGCCTTGAGGCCGATTAACAAATTATTTTGGACAAACCAAGTCAGTAGACACTAGGAGGATGTAGTCTTGGGTGCCACCGTGTGGGTATATGCCTAGACCTCCGTCATTCGGGGTAATGCCATGGTTGTAGTCCTTGGATGTGCCGGACCTTTCGGATGTCACTCGTAGTAGTTGGCATCAAGGTATATCGGCTCTTTGGGTGGAACTTGATTGGTGCTATGGGTATCCCCCGTTGACTCCACATTAAATGAAATTTGGTTAACTGCTGATAAGAATTGTAATGCTTTGACATGCTATTTTCTTGTTCAACTCACTAGGCTTTTTGGCCTAACACTTGTTTGGTGTCGATGTGTATCTCAGGTTCTAGTGGGGTCGCTTCTAAGCAGGCGTAGTTGCTTGGGTGAGAGCTTGGGGAAATACACTTGGACTTACATTTTTGGAGAAGTCTTTTGGGCTTATAGATGACACCATTTTTGTAATCTCTTTTCTAGTTGTAGAAATTAGATTAGTTGGTTGTTGTTTATTGTCCGTTCAATTACAACTGTGATTAAACAGGTTTTTATATTTTCCCCTTTTGGGGAGGCTCTTGCTAAGGCAATTTATATACCCTTTCTCCTTTTTGGGAAAGTTTTTGTTATCCCTATTTTCAGGGTGTTACAAGTTGGTATCAGAGCTTTAGTTTAAGTGAACTAGGTATTGTTTCAGCATATCTAGACTTAAGCTTTAGACTATATTGTTTTGCTGTCCATTTGGGTAGAAATCCTAGGTGGGGGGGAGTATTAGGATATACGGAATTACACCAATTGAGAGTTGTGATGATGGTGACAACCACATGCATTGAAATAACTTTATGTATGTTTAAGATCATGGTCTAAAAACTTGTGTGTGCTAAATATTTCAAGATTTCGTGATATGACCCACATGGTGATTTTTGGAAACATGAGAAATAATCGATGCAATTTATTTCAGAAATGAATTTCGTGCACGGATTTGATCGACACTCAACACCTCGAAACTACGCTCCTCGATTTCTCTAGACCAAAGATCCTCAATTTCCCGGCACACTATTGTCATCCAGATACTCAATCATCTTAGGACAATAATTCAAGGGTTCCATAGGTTCACCTTACAATTCCCCTCGAATAATGTTGATTCCAAAATCCTATGGTTCTAATCCAACCAATCAATCCGACCAGAGATGGTCCACTTAAAGTGATCACCATGCTTACCGTCACTCCAAGTGACGAATACTAAAGTCATCAACCTTTCATAACGGTTACTCACTTAGAACTTCTTCACTACCCCAACGGTCGTCACATCAAAGTGGTCCAAGTATACACATGTAGCTCATAGGTTCACCATAACACTGGCCAGGTGCAATTATGAACGTACTGTACATGATCATCCTTGTTACTCTCGACGTGATTCTCGCTCCTAATGACTCCATTATCCTCAAAACATTAAATCTTATAGTGCCTATTGGTGCAATCTCGCTTTCAATCACTTAAAAGTATGCTAGTTTGAGTCTAGGCATCCAAAGATCAATACCTAATTCTCTCAAACTTAAGCTCTGATACCAACTTGTAACACCCTCAAAATTTGGAAAGAGCGACTAAATTAAAACTTTCAATAACACCTCAAAGAGGGATAAAATCTCTTACTACAAATCCGTAAATACAATACATTTCTAGATTGAACCATCAACGAGAAAATAAAGGCTTACATAAAGACTAACTAAAGTCGGGTGCTACTATAACCCAATACCAATCGCTATCTCCAATATAAGTGCGGAAGACTTCAACAAGCTAATCACCTTTTCGAGCACACCACTAGCACTCATCTCTTCACAGTCTCACTAGAACTATTCCCAACCGGAACCTGTTGCACATGCCGACAAATAAAAAGGGTTAGGCTAACGCCTAGTGAGTTCAAGAGTTTTCATCAAGAATATAAAAACCATTAAACGTAAATAATGCAACTTAAATCATGATCATTTAAAATGAATTACTTTAAATATGAGAACGACTCGTTTTCCAATAATAAGAAATTTATAAATGAACGCCTCAACGCCAAACATTATTTCATGAAGTAATGCAATCCAACACTTACTCAAAACGTGAATGGTTGTAAATGCTCCAATGATGATGTTTGAATAAAAATTTATAAACCAAACGACCAAAATTAAAGCATAAACTCAAGTCTCCAAAATTGCAGCATAAGGGAGATAACCCAAAACTCAAAGCGTCACCGAAAACAAGGATAAAACTAAATACCCCAAAACAACACCTCTCGGTGATGGGGGAATCCCGAATTCCAAGGCTAGTGGTGGAACACAAAAGTAGGCCACATTCCAAGTTATTGAGCTCACCATACTAGGACCCATGGCCACGAGCACGCCGACTCGTACTAAGATGTGGGGGTGGGCCCTCGAGGATCCTAATCATGCTCATTCGTTAGGATTACATTTACGGTCCCAATATCTCGACTAGCTACAAATGGGAAATAACCATCCCATAAAAACAGGCATAGAAATTAACTCGCGGATGCAGGTCAGGGTATTGGACTCCACGAGCCCTCACCGTATTATCCTCGAGATCCCAAGACTAATTCCGGCCAATATATAAATAATAGCTCATTTTCTTTTTACATAATAAAGACCGAATCATATGCCTATGGATCCACTGCATTACAGTCTATACATGACTCCAAATGAATGACCAACGCACTCAAAACATGTAACTCTCAAATGACACGTAATAAACGCCATTGTACTAAAAGCTTCCACCCCGGGCTAGTCAACCGGTCAATTGTACTAAAAGCTTCCACCCCGGGCTAGTCAACCGGTCAATTGTATTAAAACTCATTTTAGTCAAAATCGGGTCAATGCTCATCAGTTTACTTAAATCACCAAATGAAAGTCAGTGTAAACATTAAAACACGTTGACCAACGGATATACAAACACAACGACCAAAAGTAAGATTAGTTCAAAACTCAACATTAGTTGAGGCAACCCACTTTCCAAATGAACTTATATCCTTATATTTTCTAAATGCCTCATAACACAATAATATGCATTTTCCAAACGGTTTATAAAATCGAATGCACAAAAGGACATTTACATCAAAGGAACTCCATTTATATATAAAATCATCTAGGAAGTGTATTAACATGATTTATTCACCAAAATGTTCAAGAATCCTAAATGTGGGTGGTTCACAAATTTTATAAAACCAAATAATCCAAATGAGTGAAACTCTTCAAATACCCAACTTTTATTAAACTTCATGTAAACATGTAAATACTTTAAAATGAACATTTTTGGCATGTACAACTTTTTCACAATCCAACTTGAACTCACCTTGCTAGATTTAGGCTAAATCTAGATTTTACCCCCAAAACTTGAATCTCCAAAGATGAAGGCTTAAATCTCCAAGAAACTTCTCTAGATATTAGATCCAACACATCTACAAGGTTCCTTCAACATACAAGTCACCAAAATCACACCTAAGTTGAAGGATGAAAGGAAAAAGGGTGAAACCATTTAACCCTAGCTTAACATTGAGAGAGATGAGGAACTTACCACCACAAAATACCCTTGTATCTTCCCATAGACTTCAAATCTCTTGCTATAACCTTGAATAGATCTCAAAAACGAAACCGAGGCAACTTGAATCACTGAAATCGGAGTTGGGATGAAGAAGATATGAAGAAATGAAGTTTGGTGGCTGAAAATCGGGTTTTAGCTCGACAGGGCGTTTCGCGACTTACCACGCGACTGCAAGTCGCAGCGTAAGTCGCCCGCTTCCCTAAGTCGCGGCACAAGTCGCGGCATGCGCTGTCCGCCCGGTTTTCTTCTCGTTCACTGTTTTGGCCATAACTTCTTCGTTATAGTTCCGATTTTGCTCCGGAAAGAACCGTTGGACTCGTAATTGAATCCTTCATCCAACAAGACTATAAAATCTAGGATTCAAGTCCAAAATCCTATATCTTATTTTTTTCCTTCAAGATACTGATTTATGCATTAACTTAAAACGACGTTTTTCGAAATTCGGGGTGTTACAGGGCCTCTCATATTTGCTGTCTGAAACTTGACCGACATATATGCCGTATGAAATATGTCGCCTACAATTTTTTTTGTGGATTTAACGGATGATTGGAGCACTCCAACCGGCAAAAAAAGGATTTAGCGGTCGGTTGGAGATGCTCTAAGGGGAAGGTGGGATGCATCAATTTGTTGTACAAATGCCTTAGATATAAGTACATTAAAAATTATTCTTTAAAAACAAAATAAGATAAAAAGAGAACAAAAAAGTAAAAAAAAAATAAGAAAATACCAAAAAGACAAAGATACCCCTGGGTTAAATGATCTATTTAACAGAAGTTAGTTTGAAAATCTAAAAGTGAAACAAAATGACAACTACAATGACCATAATTATAATTAGTTCAAAAGAGGGACCAAAGTTGATAGTGGATGGAAACCACAGGGACCAAAAGTGTAATTTACTCTAGAAAATATAAGAACTTTGAGGTGATATCAGTTACAACTATTAGTAAAAACTAATTTAGTATGTCAAAAAGTAATAGACAAAAGATTAAGAGTCTCTATCTTTCTTTTGTAAATCCACTAGAAGGTCCTCGCGCAATGCAGCGAGATATATCACGATTTTAATGTTTCGTTTATTTTTCTGTCGATTTACAGTAAAATTTTGAATAGTTTTGAAAAGTGATAATGTTTTTTTTATAAATTTGTTTAATTTAGGCTTAATAATATAATGTTTTTTATATAAAAAAATTAAGTATTTTGTTATAATTCAATGATTATCTTATATATTTTAGTGACATCTAGAAAAAATAACCAATTACATATTTAATAATATAATTAAAACAAAATTATAGTAATATAATATATTAATTAATAGTGATACATGGAAATGTCTGCATAAAAGGAAGCCCTGCACATACCAAATTAGTGGGTGTTAGAAGTCTGCAGTAGTAATATGTATCTTATGATTTGATACTTGTAAATTAAGAGATTTTTAAAATCTTGCATAAAATGATGGTACCTTGTGCATAATAATTTGTATTTAAGAGTTTTTTATCCGTCCTTTATAATATAGTATAGATATAGATAAGATCAGCAAAAAAAAACTTTTGTGGAGACATTAGGTTTTCTACCGTAAACCAATATTAGATACATAAATTTGCAACAAAATACATAATTATGAAAAATTATGATAAGAGGTCAAGGGATTCACTGAAAAGTCCGACCTTGCAAAGAAGTCTTGGAGAACAACATAAATCTTCAACTGAGGTTCCTAATTAGTTGAATGCTCTCTACATATGGGATAATCCACTTTTTCAAAAGACCTTGAATCAAAACCTGCAAAATAAAGAAAATCACTCTTTACACAACAAGTTTTATGAACATTTCTTGTGTTGAATAATGATGTGGATTTGATACCAAACCAATTTTGAAAAAAAAAACGGATCAAACATGTGATTCATTTATCAAATGAAAATCATGACTTGTGGAAATACGTTGTGAAAGACTTATGGTGTGTGCCATGGCTTTCGTCTTTCTAGAGTTGGTGTTGGATTCATAAAAACTAATTAAGGAACTTCCATTCATAAGAACTACTAAACTAATAACTATCTGAAACCAACCGCGAAAAACTAGCTACACATGGTCCTGATGATCCTGAACACAGTAAAGCCAAGGATAAAATATACCTCAAATCAAAGTCTCATTAGAAACCAAGAATTAGTTGAGAAAGAATAGAAGCTTGAATTTGTTTTACTCCAGACATACATCAACTTGCTTGTGTAAAAATCATACCACACACATTAAAGAATAATTATCTGGTTATGATCAAGAATATGCAAATCTCAAATGTGGAGAAATGGATAAAATGACAGAAAATAAGTAGGTATCACGAAGTGTTTTTGAAGTCTCAAAGATAAGCAATTAAAAACAATCAAAATTGATTTGATAGGCGTTTAGTAAGCAAGATCAAATAAAAATTTGTAAAAGATGACTGAAAATAAGAGTGTCAAGAAGAAAAGGAAACACAAAAAGCAACAGTAAGGGGTTGTTTGTTTTAAAAAAAAAACTATTAATGGCTCTTAAGTCTTAATCGTTCAGACCTTTTTACACACCACCTCTTATTAATCATAACTAAAATAAGATTTCAGACTTTAGACCTCTTAAAAAGCAAACGACACCTAAGAGTATATAAGATGACTTTATTAGTGAATATCAGAAGATGCAATCTTCACAATCCGCAACTATGAGCAGAAATTGGTTGATTAATAAGGGATGTAAGCAAATGACATCCATCGAGCATCTATATTGTAACACCCTCAAATCTGGAAATAACAACTAATTTAAAGTTTTCTATATACATCGATAATTGATTCATCTACAATCACAATTTAAGGTTTAACCTCAATACACACCTTTCATTCCATGCATATAGTCTATAATAAGAACGGGTGCTACTAAAACCCAATAGCAAACACTATCTCCAAACGGCGGAAGACTTCACCAACTACTTACCCTTGTGTAAAGCTAAGGCTCATCTTTTCATAACACTGCTAGGACCAAACCCCCAACTGAAACCTGATGCACATGCCGACAAATAAAAAGGTTAGGCTAACGCCTATGAGTTCAAGAGTTTTCAACATGAATAAATATTTCATTGAAGGGAAGAATGCAGTTTTAATCATGATCTTTCAAAATGATTTGACTTAATTATGAAGACGACTCATTTTCCAACGACATACGTTTTAAGGACGAATGTCCCAATACAAAACATTCTTTATAAAATGATGTCGCCCAAGGCTCACTCAGACATGAATAGAAAACGGACTCCGGATAATAAAACGCGGATAAAACTTTATATCCCGAAACACCCAAAACACGGGTGGGGCATAATACTCAACTCATAGAAATAATGGGAAAACAACCCATATAATATAGTATGCCATTGAAAACACGTGACTAAGATTCAATACTCACGCGGCCATAAAATGGGATGAAATCCAAATATTAAAGCATGGACAATTAAGTATTCAAAATACTGTTGGCCGACAACGGGGGAGACCCGTATCCATTGAGAGTGGAGAAACACAAAAGTATGCCACTCATACAACGTTATTCGTATGACACTTCACGACATGCAAGCCCAAGTGCCCCTACGACACCCTTCAAGCTACACCAAAAGAGACAGCTGACCTTAGCGAATATTATCATGAATACCAAAGGCCCGGCAACATCCGAGGACTAGAACCATGGCATTACCCCGAATGGCGGAGGTCCCAAACGCCCATCATGAAACGCCCATCATCATGATAGCACAACCGGACTCAGCCCTCCTAGTGTACACTTGAAAGGTCGAGGTCATAACACATGGGTCCCGGAGTCCAACCCCGTAATACGCAGTTGACCATCAAATAAAGACCGACTTACGTGCATATGGATCCAATGCAACACAGTCTAACATTACATTACTATACATGAATGACCAACGCACTCGAGCCTGTAATTATCATAAATATGCAATAAAGTGCATTAAGATATATATTGAACATGGGCTCTACCAAAAGCCATTAAAACTTGGACAAATGTCCACGAGACTCTTTTAAGTCGAAACCGAGCTAAAATGCTCAAAACCCATTTGACCAACAAATAACGTTCATCCAAGTAATAAAACGCATCTAGACGACGTTTATGCAGACACATACTTCAAAGATGTGATTAACCCAAAACTCCACACGGATTGGGACATATCATTTTCAAATGGGTTTATGAAATCAAGTACACTTAAAGATGCATATATCATGAATTAGACTTCCTTTGTACAAAATCACCAAAGGTGTATAAATCACACTATTACTTGTCAAGATACCATAATCCCAAATATGGGCATTTTATGAGATTAAAACAACCCAGGTTTAGCAAATATGAAAACTTCTCAAAATACTCAACACATTGACAATTACCAAGTAAAACATATTTTTGCTTCAAAATACTCATTTTGGCATGTACATAGTTTTCACAAAGCAACTTGAACTCACCTTGCTAGATTTAGGCTAAATCTAGGTTTTACCCTAAATCTTGAGCTTCATTTGGTGAAGACTTTGGATCCATAAACACCTACCTCTTGAAACTTTATCTGGGTCACAACCAAAGCCTAGAGATGTACCAAAAGTAACCCAAACTCAGATTCATAAGAAACCTTAGTCAAATCCCCTAATCATCTAAAATACCCAAAGTTTGTCAAAACTTTAAAATATGGAAGATACATCAAAAAAGATGTTTTAGTAGGTTAAAATGAAAGGTTTTAATAAGAATAAAGGTTTAGAAGGTTAAGATTAACTTACAATTCATTTTTAGGAAAACCCCCAAAAACTAGGTCAACAATGGTGGAAAGCTTGATGAGGAAGATGAAGAAGATGAAGATGTTGAGCTTCCACCCACAAGGCTTGAATATCTAGTTCCTAATCTTCTAAAAGCACTTGAAGATTTTGATTTGGTGAAATAAATGGGTTTGGACCGATTTGGAAGAGAGGGGAGAAGGGTTGGTGAAGAAAACAAATGAAGAAATGAGAGGAAAAGTCGGATTTAAATGAAACTTCCAACCCAGATGGTCGCGGGCGCAAGCAAATGGTTGCGTGGGCGCGAGCAGTGAAATTTTCGACCAAAGATTGATTTTTTTCCGAAAGCGATATCCAACCTCACCAACACTCCTAAATACTTCCAAAAGACCAATTTAAGGTTAAATTACATATTAAACTTGAAATTATACTTACCCCAAAAATCTGGGTGTTACATATATCATACGATATTTTATCTACATCATACAAATCTGCAACTCGAATCAAATCAGATCGCAACCAGTAGCGAAGTAAACAAATGACATCCATCGAGCATCTATATCATACGATATTATATCTGCATCATACAAATCCAGAACTCAAATCCAATCAGATCTCAACCAGTAGCAAGAACGACGATGACCCATAGCGTGTTATATATGATAATTTATCGATCTCTATCAATCAAATAGAGATGGATTGAAGAACACGAAATAATTGAAACAAATCACAAATTCCAGTGATAGAACTGAGAGAGTACCATGTAATCGGCAATAAAGAAACTCTCGCAACCAATAGGGCAATTCTTCCGAATCATGCACAAAACAAAAGAAAAACATTTCAATTTTCAATCGAACGTAGAGAACGAAGCAAACGTCGAACAAACACCAACGAAATTGGCAATTGATCACGACGGACGAACTAACCATTGATTCCGATCTTAACCTTGCCAATTATTACTGAACCGAGAAGTATAGAGAGTTAAGTAAGAATGGTGGTGTAGTTAACGGTGGAGGGTGAAACCGCATGATGAGGGTGAAGACCGAAGCGTCAACTGAATTTCTCTAGGAAGGGAAACGCCTGGATCATCTTGTATTTACAAGTTGTACATTGTGCATCAATGTTTGTAATTAAGATATTTTCAAAAAGTGTGTTTGAAAGTGTTGTACTCTATGCTTAAAAGGTTGTCTTTAAGACTTTAAGGGGTTGTTTGGCAGTTGCTAAATGGTTTGGTGCAGAATGATTAAGTGGTCAGAATGATTAAGAGGCTCTTATGATATAGTGCAAAATGAAATATGATTGTTTGTTAATTGTTCATAATGAAATCAGGGCTCTGAATGGTTAAGACAGGGTCAATATACTAAATCATTCAGAGGGTTTTAGAACCATTAAGAACCAGACATTTTTTTTGCCAAATAAGATTTACCTTTTAACGATTCAGATGTTGCCTCTTAATGGAACTATTAAGAGGTAAACAAACAACCCCTAAAACTTTTTGTAGATCTGCTTTATAAAGTAGTATAGATGAGAAATAATAACCAGCTAACAACTCCACATTTTCTTTAGTTTATTTATTTTCATGAATCAATATGCATGATTCATGAGTCTGCATTTCATATCAAACAAAGCAATTAGGGCTCGTTTGGTTTGACGTAATATTTTCAAGAGATTTGGATATGTGTAAGGATTAAGAATTGGAAATATTTGGAATTTTTGGGGTATATGGTTCGTTGCTTGGAATAGAATTGAATATCATTCTCTATATACATTTAAGTTTATATTTTAAATAGTTTTTATTACGATAAATTTAAGTTTATATTTTGATTTTTTTAATAAGTGTATTATAAATTTTATTAATTGATACACATTTAAAAAACATGTAACTAATAAACTACTTACAAACGATACATTTTGTTATTAATAGATATAGATAAATTTCGATTTTTATATTACATAAATATAAATAAAAGGATAATTTTTTTTAAAAGACAACTTAAAATAGAATTATTATTTTTTTAAATAGTGTAGACGAATTTGCAAATATATATTTATTAGATAAATTGTATAAAAATATTAAAATTTTAACTTATTTTTAAAGTATCGACAAGACCTTTTTAATGGTGTAATTTACAAAATCAAATACGTGTTTTTAACGTATCTTTAGTTAAATTTAGAGTAAATTACACCAGGGGTCCCTATGGTTTACTCATAATCTGGATATGGTCCTTATTTTAAAATAATTACACCAGGATCCCTGTGGTTTGCATTTCGTTTCACCTTGAGTCCCTGGGAGACCTAGAGTGCAACGAAATGCAGGGACCCATAATGCAATTTTCAACAAACCACAGAGACCAGAGTGCAACAAAATTCAAACCACAGGACCCAGAGTGAAACGAAATGCAAACCACAGGGATCCCAGGTGTAATTATTTCAAAATAGGGATCATATCCAGATTTTAAGTAAACCACAGGGACCTACGGTGTAATTTACTCTTAAATTTATCATTAATTAATATAATAAGGTATAAATGGAAAATGGAAAATTATAGGAAAGAAAAGAAAAGAAAAAGAAAAAGAAAGGCACACCATAGGAACTATAATTGTAATTTACTATATAATCTAATGAAACAAAAAATGAAAAATAAAAATAAAAGGTATAAAGACCAAAATACCCATAATTTAACAAACCTTTTTGACTAAAGTTGGTCAAATGGACCACAAGTGAAATAAAATAGCAACCATAATGACCAAAATTGTAATTAATTTGGAAAATGGACCAAAGTTGATAATGAATGAAAACCATAAGGACCAAAAATGTAATTTACTCTATATAAATTATAGATATAATGTTGTGTGTGTGAACAAACAGAGACCCAATCGGTTCTTGTCTTCCTCCCCAACAACGACAATCGGTGACACCTTCTCCACCGGTGACATCTCTGATGAGAAAAAAAACGCAGCCACTAACGGTAAACAATAAACGCGGAATTAATCTTCGTTAGGCTAAACTTTTCCGACCCGAATGAACCTTTGAGGATGCAAACAAATAGGGTATTCTAAATGCAAGTAAAATCAACCCCCAAAAACAGAAAGTACGCAACCAAAATAAGACACCTAAATTTTAGCGTGGAAACCCCTCAAAACGAGAGTAAAACCACGGGACTACTAGAGCCGCTTAAAATCCATTACCACCAATATTAGAGCAATACAAAGTCTTCTCTAGATTATACTAGAGGCATACAAAACCATCATACACTTGGAAATAAGCACATCAAGATGTATGGAACCAAAATAGAGCAAAGATGAAGAAATATAACCAAATCTACTGCTGTGCAGAACCTCAGAAAAACCTGACCTTCGGACCTCAAATCCACGATCCCACCGTCCAAAACGTTGGCCTAGATGTTGTGAAACTGCTGACCAAAAATCACGGTGATCCAACCGTTTAATCTCCGGGAACTGAAGGTTTTCTGCAGCTAGGTTTTGAAATACGAAAATGGAGATGCTCTCTCTGCTTTATGTTTCTCTCTCTGCTCTCTCTTGTGGTTGTTCTCTAAAATTGAATGCACACACACTCTTAATGAAAAATAGGGTTGAGATAAATATATATATATATATATATATATGTAGGCTTTTCTTTAAAAAATACATGGGCCTTCCTCATGGGCTAAAACCCATAAGGAAACCCAACAAATCTCCCCCTTTTTGCCTATGAGGAAGAATTCGTCATTCCGGCGATCGAGCAACATATCTTCAGCTTTTCACTTGCCAAAGCCTTTGTCAACATATCGGAACCATTATCATCGGTAT
Organism: Arctium minus; assembly: GCA_954870635.1. NCBI lineage: Eukaryota > Viridiplantae > Streptophyta > Magnoliopsida > Asterales > Asteraceae > Arctium > Arctium minus. The sequence continues at coordinate 141,479,007 of OX941082.1, read as the reverse complement.
GAACTTTATCAAGTTCAAACATCTTGTCTTCAAGAGCATCTATAATCCAATGATACCTCACATCGATATGCTTTGTTCTTTTATGAAACATAGAATTCTTAGCAAGGTGAATCGCACTTTGATTATCACAAAGAACCACGTAGCGTTGTTGCATAAAACCGAGCTCTTACATGAATCGTTTCAGCCACAATAGTTCTTTGCACGCTTCTGTTGCCGCCATATACTCAGCCTCAGTGGTAGACAAAGTAACACACTTTTGCAACCTTGATTGCCATGACACATCTCCCCCTGCAAAGGTCATCAGATATCCAGAAGTGGATTTCATGTTGTCCTTATTTCCTGCCATATCAGAATCAGTGTACCCAACAAGCATTGGCTCCCCATTTCCAAAAGTTATACCCAATTTGGAAGTACCACGTAGATATCTGAGAATCCACTTAACTGCTTCCCAATGCTTCTTACCTGGGTTCGACAGAAAACGACTAACAACACCTACTGCATAGGAAATATCAGGTCGTGTGCATACCATCGCGTATATCAGACTCCCAACAGCTGATGCATACGGAATTCGATCCATCTCTTCAATCTCCTTCTTTGAAGAGGGACAATCTTTATCGGTTAGCTTAAAGTTGGTAGTTAGAGGTGAACTAACCACTTTAGCTTTATCCATGTTGAATCTGCGAAGCACCTTCTCGATGTATTGCTTCTGTGACATGTGCAACTTCTTGGAAGCTCTATCTCGAGTAATCTGAATGCCAAGAATCTGTTTTGCTGGCCCTAAGTCTTTCATAGCAAAAGACTTGCTTAATTCTAACTTCAGCTGGGTAATTCTTTCTGCATTCTTGCCAACAATCAACATGTCATCAACATATAGCAATAAAATAATGAAATCATCATCACCAAACCTTTGGAAGAAAACATAGTGATCTGAAGTAGTCTTCCGGTAGCCTTGCTTACCCATGACTGACTCAAATTTCTTGTACCACTGTCTTGGTGCTTGCTTCAAACCATAAAGACTTTTCTGAAGTCTACACACATAGTCTTCTTTGCCCTTAACCTGAAAACCTTCAGGTTGCTCCATGTAGATTTCCTTATCCAAGTCACCGTGAAGGAAAGTTGTCTTCACATCCATCTGCTCAACCTCAAGATCAAAACTAGCAGCTAAACCAAGAATCACCTGAATAGAACCCATCTTCACGACTGGAGAGAAAATCTCTTCAAAATCAATACCCTTTCTTTAACCGAACCCTTTGACCACCAATCTAGCCTTGTACCTGGGCCGTGAAGTATGCACTTTAGTCTTCACTTTGTAAACCCACTTGTTCTTCAAAGCTCTCTTACCTTTAGGCAACTTCACCAACTCAAAGGTATTGTTCTCATGTAAGGAAGTCATCTCGTCTTGCATGGCATCAACCCACTCTTTCTTGTGCTCATCTTCCATGGCTTCTGCATAGCACTCGGGCTCTCCCCCATCAGTGAGTAAGGGGTTGTTTGTTTACCTCTTAATGGTTCCATTAAGAGTCAACCTCTGAATCGTTAAGAGGTAATCCTGTTTGGCAAAAAAAAAAGGCCTGCCTCTTAATGGTTCTAAAACCCTCTGAATTATTTTGTATCTTGACCCTGTCTTAACCATTCAGAGCCCTGATTTCATTCTTAACAATTAGAAAACAATCATATTTCATTTAACACTATATCATAAGAGCCTCTTAATCATTCTGACCACTTAATCATTTTGCACCAAACCATTCTGCAACCGCCAAACAGCCCCTAAGACATACTCATCAGCAGAAAAACGGGTGGAAGGATGACGATCTCTCGTAGACCGCCTAAGTGGGACAAAGGTTGGAATATTCGGTACTGATAGCTCTGGATGAAAGTCTTCATCTATCTCCAAGTGCTCTGGAGCATCAACATCATCAGTACCATGTTGTTCATCATTCTGAACACCATCTCCATCAAGTGTATCAACATGCTTAGGAGGAACCAGATCCAAATCAGTAAGATCATCATTATGTTGAGGACTCGTATCTTCCTTCCCAACATCTTTCAAAGTTTGATCTTCCATAAAAATAACATCTCGGCTTCGAACAAGTTTCTTCTGAACTGGATCATATAATCTGTAACCGAACTCATCTTGGCCATAACCAAGGAATACACATGGCTTATTCTTCACACCAAGCTTTGATCTTTCATCTTTGGGAATGTGCACAAAAGCCTTGCATCTAAAGACCCGTAAGTGACGGTATGAAACATCTTTACCACTCCAAACCCTGTCAGGAACATCAAAAGACAAAGGAACACAAGGAGTTAGATTAATAACGTGTGCCGACGTATTCAAAGCTTCCCCCCAAAAGGATTTTGGCAATCCTGCATGTGACAACAAACATCTGACACGCTCGACCAATGTTCTGTTCATCCACTCTGCTAATCCATTCAATTGCGGTGTCTTGGGAGGACTCTTTTGATGTCGAATGCCATGTTCTCTACAATAAGCATCAAATGACCCTATGTATTCACCTCCATTATCTGTCTGAATACACTTAAGCTTCTTCCCAGTCTGTCTCTCAACCGAGGCATGAAATTGTTTAAACACATCAAATACTTGATCTTTAGATTTTAAGGTATATACCCATACCTTTCTCGAATGATCATCGATCAATGTGAAAAAATAAGAGCAACCACCAAGTGTCCTAGTATTCATAGGACCACAAACATCGGAATGTACCAAATCAAGTATGTTCTCCTTCCTAGAAGGAGGATGGCTCTTAAACGAAACTCTGTTCTGCTTACCTGCCAGACAATGAGAACACTTCTTTAGATGAACATCATGCACACCAGTTAACACACTTTTCTTCAATAGTAGAGACATCTCCTTTTCACTCATGTGATCAAGCCTCTTATGCCACAACTCAGTCATATCAGTATTCACCACTGCATTGACCATGTCTTTGGAGATCTTTGGATGTGCCATGTATAACTTTGAACATCTTTTACCCCTTGCCACGATCAAGGAACCACGAGTGAGTTTCCATATTCCGTCACCAAAGATGTTTTTGTAACCATCATCATCAAGTAAGCCCGTGGAGATCAAATTAAGTCTAATATCTGGAACATGTTTTACATTGTGTAAAACCAACTCCATTCCAGTGTCAAACTTCAAACAAACATCCCCGATGCTAACAACCTTTGATAACCCATTATTACCCATCTTGACGTTCCCAAAGTTACCTGGAGTGTAAGATGAATAAAAATCTCTCTGTGATGTTACATGACACGTAGCACCACTATCAACAACCCAACTCGAATCATCATGTGCAAGGTTGACCATATCATGATCACAACAAATAAAGAACTCTTCGGTAGTAGTGTTAACTTCGACATTGTCATTACCACCATCATCTTTCTTTTGGTTGTTATTTTGATTGTTGTAATTGGCCTTCTTGTTCTCCCTTTTCAACTGTCTGCAGAACCGTATTGTGTGCCCTTTTCTACCACAGTGATAGCACTCAAAATCACCAAACTTTCATTTGGATTTACTGCGATGCTTCCCTTTGTTACTCGGACTTCTACTTTGACTTATCCCCCTGCTTTCTGTGACCAAGACATCTGAGTGTGAAGAGGAAGCTTGTGACTTTCTTCTCATATCTTCATTTAGAATACTGCATTTAGCCAATTCCATGGAAATAACACCATCGGGTGTGGAGTTGGACAATGATTTCCTGAAAGTCTCCCAAGAGTCCGGTAAAGTACCAAGGATCCACAAGCCTTGGATTTCATCTTCAAACTTGATACCCATTCCTGTAAGCTGATTAATAATACCATAAATGCATTCAAGTGATCAGTGATAGGAGTTCCATCATGGTACTTAAGTTGGATCAACTTTTTAATCAAAAATAACTTATTATTCCCAGTCTTTCGAGCATATAACTGCTCAAGTTTGTTCCACAGAGTATGAGCATGAGTCTCCCCACTAATATGGTTCAAAACATTATCATCTACCCATTGGCGAATATACCCACAAACCTGTCTGTGCAAAATATTCCATTCTGGATCTGTTTTATTCTCAGGTTTGTCGGTTGAAAAAACAGGCAAATAAAAATCCTTCACATAAAGAAGGTCTTCCATCTTTCCTTTCCAAACATGATAATTTGAACCATTTAAACTTATCATCCTACTTTTATTTGCTTCCATCGTTCAAGCAAGTCAAACTCAAAACGATAACCAAAGGCTCTGATACCAATCTGATGGGAAAAAAACGCAGCCACTAACGGTAAACAATAAACGCGGAATTAATCTTCGTTAGGCTAAACTTTCCCGACCCGAATAAACCTTTGAGGATGCAAACAAATAGGGTATTCTAAATGCAAGTAAAATCAACCCCAAAAACAGAAAGTACGCAACCAAAATAAGACACCTAAATTTTAGCGTGGAAACCCCTCAAAACGAAAGTAAAATCACGGGACTACTAGAGCCGCTTAAAATCCACTACCATAAATATTAGAGAAATACAAAGTCTTCTCTAGATTATACTAGAGGCATACAAAACCATCATACACTTGGAAATAAGCACATCAAGATGTATGGAACCAAAATAGAGCAAAGATGAAGAAATATAACCAAATCTGCTGTTGTGCAGAACCTCAGAAAAACCTGACCACCAGACCTCAAATCCATGATCCCACCGTCCAAAACGTTGGCCTAGATGTTGAGAAACTGCTGACCAAAAATCACGGTGATCAAACCGTTCAATCTCCGGGAACTAAAGGTTTTCTGCAGCTGGGTTTTGAAATACGAAAATGGAGATGCTCTATCTGCTTTCTGTTTCTCTCTCTGCTCTCTCTTGTGGTTGCTCTCTAAAATTGAATGCACACACTCTCTTAATGAAAAATAGGGCTGAGATAAATATATATATATATATATATATATATATATATATATGTAGGCTTTTCTTTAAAAAATACATGGGCCTTCGTCATGGGCTAAAACCCATAAGGAAACCCAACAATCTCCAACAGCCACCTCCGCCCTCATCATCGCAACCTCCTCCATCCCCTTCACCACCACCCATTTACTTCGTCGTCGACCAACCTCCTCCAAACCTGCATACATACATCAAATGTTTACATCACACATATTTAATACAAACTTCAGGGCAATAACAAACCCAAATTGTTTGTGTTCTAATACGAGTATGTGTGTTTGAGAGAAAGATGGAGATAAAATCTATGTGTGTGTGTTGTACGTTTGCTTCAACAGGGAATCAATTGGGAAAGATGGTCGGAGAATGGATATTGGGGGGTTATGTTTTCAGATTGGAGAGGGTTGTGGAGGAGAATGGAGCTAGTGGGTGTAGGTGTTGTCAAAGGAATAAGCGAAGAACTTGTGTCATCGACGGGGGACTGTGTTGCCGACAGGGACTGTGTCACCAGGGTAGGTAGGGGATGGGTTTTTTTTTCTCTTCTGTTGTGTTTGTGGGATTTGTATATGTATGTATGTATTTTGCAGGTGAGGGAATGGTGGGCGTGAAAGATAATGGGTCAAAAGGAGAAAGGGGTGGATGTTGGCAAGAGAGGAGTAGGAGACATATCATTCTTTAAATGGGTGGCTTATAATAAATATTTAATTAATACAAAAAAGACAAAAAATGAAAATTGACAAAAATGTCCTCGAGTTAACGAAATGGGTTTAACTGTTAGTGTTACACGGATCTTATGTGTGCTTATTTTGGAAAGAGTGACCCAACCTGAAACAAAATGCAAACCACAAGGACATTTAGAGTAGTTATTTCAAAATATGGATCATATCCAGATTCTGAGTAAACCACGGGGAACAACGGTGTAATTTACTCATAGTGTGTGATTAAAGTTGATTTTTTTAGTGTTTAATGAACCTACCATTTTTAATGTTTTTATTTTTTTATTTTTAGTGGTTAGGTTGAAGATGGTCTAAGACCTTGGGGTTGCTTTCTTTATGACTTGGGAGCAATAAATCCTTGCTTTAAAAGCCACATACATGTCAAGATCAAAATTCAAATTGGTGTGAGGGCTAATTATCAAGACTACTTCAGGAAATGGTCTATCAATAATTCCAAAATATGTTGGAATCCAGTCAAATGAAAATAAAATATGAATAATTGAAGGTTTACAACAATAATTTAGAAAGAAAAAAAATGTTCCAAACACAAGTTAAGACAACATTTGTTGTGTATTGATGCATTTTGGCTTTCTCAATTTTGTTGAGTTCTCAAAAGAACCACCGAGTATGTATGTATATATATATATATATATATATATATATATATATATATATATATAGAGAGAGAGAGAGAGAGAGAGAGAGAGAGAGAGACGTTCAAATGCAACCCCAGTCAAATGGAAATAAAATATGAATAATGAAGGTTTACAACACTAATTTAGAAAGAAAAAAAATTGTTCCAAACACAAGTTAAGACAACATTTGTTGTGTATTGATGCATTTTGGCTTTCTCAATTTTGTTGAGTTCTCAAAAGAACCACCGAGTATGTATGTATGTATATATATATATATATATATATATATATATATATAGAGAGAGAGAGAGAGAGAGACGTTCAAATGCAACCCATTTACATGGTGCAACCCCTTGCAACCCCTTTATCCACCACACATTTTATGTAATTAAAAAAAAAGAAAAAAAGTAAAAGTAAAATGTGTGGTGGATAAAGAGGTTGCATCATGTAAAAGGTTGCATAATAACTCACCCATATATATATATATAGGGTTGAATTTCCTTGAGAAATGTCAATTTTCAAGAGAAGTGTGAGAAATATAGCATTCACATAAGATAATATAACATTCACACAATGAATGTGAATACACATCTATATTGTGTGAAGGCGTGCAAAGGTGATCGTGTTCACATACACTGGTGAAGGTACACATTCAAGTCCTGTAATTATCATGATTTTCACAAAATCTTACCTAACTTTTATAAGATATAATAGTACATTCATTGTTTCTCACGCTTCTCACTAAACGTCGTTTTTTCTCCCACAATCCCAAATGTATATATATGTATCATTAAACTAACAACCATAGGTTAATATGTGCACAACTGCACGAGCATGGAGTATCTCTTAAATTTAATATATGGTGAGTTTGGTTATACATGTTGATACAAAGATGAAAAAATTGTTAATAAACATTACTTTTTATTTTAACGAGATCCAATAATTATTTGAAAATTTTATCACTAAGAGCATCTCCAACAGTTTTGCTAAAATAGAAAAAAATGTGTTTTTGTTCTCTAAACCTCTCCAACAGCTTTGCTATTTTGTTTGCTATAATAGAAAACTTGAAAATTTTCTAAGTTTAAAGAATTCTCTAAAACTTGATGGTAGGAGAGAGAGAAATGATTATTTTATTCAATCTCACCAATGAGATTCAATTTTTATTATTTTATTTTAAGTTTTTTTTAAAAAAATGTATTAGGATGATAAATTAGAGAATATTATAATAATATAAGTTGTTTTGAAATCTCTAAAATAACAAATCTGTTGGGGTTGAATGTAATATTTTTTAAAGATTTTCACTTTTGGTTTTCTATTTTAAAGAAATTATAGCAAAGTTATTGGAGATCTCTGACACTGTGCGGTGACAACGGAAATTTAAGGGCAATGCTAATGGCACCCTTAGAGCATCCACAGTGTGCGATTTTTTCACCAAGGTTTTTCATAGCTTTTTTCTTACACATTATTGTCACCTCAACAACTTAAAAACTTTTATATACTTTCACTATGTGAAAAACTTCACCCAAGCTTTTTCATTACTTTTTTAAACTATTCATGGTCCCACTATTTTAACTTTATATCATTTTTATTCTTATTTATAAAAATAAATACATTAAAATTCATACAAATACATCTTTATATCAAGAAAATATTATTAATTTAATTATGTATTTATTTTACATAATTTTTTAAATATTTTAATACAATATATAGTATATATAAATTTCTTATTGTAAAACAATTAACCACTTAAATAAAGAAAAAATCTAACTATGTAAAAATAAAGAAAAAAAGTTATTTTAAAAGTATGTACAATAAAATTAATAAAAAATAGGTTGTTAAAAAATATATAAAAGTTGTATAAAAAGTATGTAAAATAAAAATTAAAAAATGTTAAACTTAAAAGTATGTATAACCGAAAATAAAAATTGGGTCATCAAGAAATCTGTTAGAATTGTATAAATATGTCAAATTTGAGATATTATTTTAAAAATATAATTACGTTAATTATGTATTTATTTATATTATTTATTTAATAATTATATTTAAATAGGATTACTTTAAATATATTAATAAATAAAACTGGTTAATAAATAAAACTGATTAAATACGAAATTTTTATAAAATTCTATAAAATTAAAACTGATTAAATACGAAGAAGTTACGAAAAAGCAGGTCGTGCAGTTACGACCTATGACGAAAAACCTTACGAAAAACCTCAATCGAAAAACCTATCCACTATGTGAAAAACCTCAAAAGGAGGTTTTTGCTTTTTGAAAAACCTCCCAAAAACCTCCTAACGAGCACACTGTGGATGTTCTTATTAATGTCAAAATCAAGTCGATTACAGGTTTTGATGTTGATGTGTGTGAGGAGAAAATCATTTATAAGAGTGTCATTAGCAAAGTAAACAGATAAGTTGTGGTGGGACATGTATAGTAGCATGTCTCTAGTTGTACGTACGTTGGAACCGAAAAGAGAACAAATGGCAGTGCATGAATGGATGAACAAAAAGGAAAAAGAAAAAGAGAATAGAGAAGATGTTGAGGAGACTTGCAGTTGACTTGGAAACCGATGCTTCTTTTCCAACACTTATCATCCTCTATTTAATTTCTACTAAAATGTTGTTGAATATCTTGGCCTTTTGGTACACACAAAGTTATACTAGAAAAGATAGATTATTGAAGTTGTTACTGTATCCACGATCACTTCCTTCGACTGTAAGCAAACCCTTTTCATTTCATTTCATCATCAATTCTTGAGAATAACACTTGGGTGTTATCAGATTTGCCTCCAGGTTCTAAACCACTTGGATGCAAATGGATCTTCAAAAAGAAGATGAAAGTTGATGGGACGATTGATAAATTCAAGGCCCGGTTAGTAATTCAAGGGTTTCGGCAAAAACCCGGTATTGACTATTTCGATACGTATGCTCCGGTGGCACGTATTTCGACTATTAGATTGTTAATCGCCTTGTCGGCAATACACAATCTGATTATCCATCAAATGGATGTTAAAACTGCCTTCTTGAATGGTGATCTTCAAGAGGAAGTTTACATGAAACAACCGGAAGGTTTCGTTATGCCCGGAAACGAACATAAGGTGTGTAAACTTGTGAAATCCTTGTATGGGTTGAAGCAAGCACCTAAACAATGGCATCAAAAGTTTGATGAAGTCATTTTGTCATGTGGGTTTTCTTTAAACCAATGTGACAAATGTGTTTATAGTAGATTTGATGCTACTGGTGCGGGTGTGATCATCTGCTTGTATGTAGATGACATGTTAATTTTTGGAACTGACCAAAATCATGTAGATGAGACTAAGAAATTGTTTTCATCTAAATTTTCCATGAAAGACATGGGAGAGGCTGATGTAATCCTTGGTATAAGGATTAAACGGGTTAACAAAGGGATTGTTATGACACAATCGCATTATATTGAGAAAATTCTCAATAAGTTTAATTACCGTGAGTGTTCTCCCGTAAGCACTCCCATGGATCCAAGTGTGAAATTAATGCCTAATACGGGCAAGGCTATTTCACAACTTGAATACTCTAAGGCCATTGGTAGCTTGATGTACGCCATGACAAGCACCAGGCCCGATATAGCTTATGTCGTGGGACGATTGAGCCGGTATACTAGTAATCCTAGTACTCAACATTGGCAAGCGGTTCAAAGAGTATTCAAATATCTCAAGGGAATCATGGATTATGGTTTGAGTTATTTAGGATATCCTTCGGTTTTAGAAGGTTATTCGGATGCAAGTTGGATATCCAACATGGAGGATCATTCCTCAACTAGTGGTTGGGTATTTTTGCTTGGAGGAGGTGCCATCTCTTGGGCATCTAAAAAGCAAACTTGTATTACAAACTCAACAATGGAATCTGAGTTTGTTGCACTAGCCGCCGCCGGTAATGAGGCGGAGTGGCTAAGGAATTTAATTCATGAGATTCCATTGTGGCCAAAGCCAATTGCACCTATTTCAATCCATTGTGACAGTACGGCCACTTTGGCTAAGGCTTATAGCTAAGTTTACAATGGTAAGTCTAGACACCTGGGTCTTAGACATAGTATGATTAGAGAATTAATCATGAATGGTGTAATCTCCGTTGAGTTTATTAGAACGCAACAAAATTTGGCAGATCATTTAACTAAAGGTCTGACAAGAGACTTAGTGCACAAGTCTGCGATTGGGATGGGATTAAAGTCCTTATAAATTTATAAAGGTGAGACACCCAATTCCCTTCTAATATGACATTAGAAGTTGAATTCAATGTGGAAAGCTCACACTTATAAATTGGAACACAAGTTGAATCATCCCAGGTATGTGTTCAGTCCTGTAGTGGTTAGGGTGAAGTTTATCTTCTTAATAATTCCTTTGATAAAGTGTATTTGCAGGTACACGAAGTAAAGGAATTACCTATGTGATTGTGAAGTGTAGCCGCATTTCAAAAGGTTGGGACTTGGCCTTTATACAATCATGAGAGGATTAGGACACACGACTTTATAATTGTGTCAAGTTTTAATTTGCTGGACATATAAGAAATTTGTATGTATTTTATCTTCAGGTATTCAAATGAGTTGATGGGTTCAATCCTTGGGACACCTTGATTCTCGAATATTTGGAATGTGTAAAATACTAATGTGGAAATTCAATCGTTTCGATATTTTCATTTATGTGCAAGTTTGGTTTGTTTAATTTAAATGTGTTATTTCATGGGTTACACTAAAATGGGGGAGGATTGTTGGTGATTTTAGTGTCACCAGGCATTTAAGTGTAATTGGTTATAACACGAGTACTAATGGGTTTCAAACTATGATCTAATACAAGTTAGGTGGTGCGGAGTGCACACTTGTTATAAGACGAGTTTGATCCCGGACACGATGAAATGGCGGGGGGTCAAGGGGCAACACCCCTAGCGGTGATCCAAGTGGCAGAGCCTCTGAAGGCATGGTAGAGCCTTTGAAGGCACGTCAGAGCCTCTGAAGGCACGACAGAGCCTCTGAGCCTCGTTGGCACGACAGAGCCTCTTAAGGCTCGACAGAGCCTCTTAAGGCACGTCAGAGCCTCTGAGCCTCTCTGGCACGTCAGAGCCTCTTAAGGCACATCAGAGCCTCTGAGCCTCTTTGGCACGGCAGAGCCTCTGATGGGCGTCTCTGGACCAGAAGCTCTTGGTGTCTATTTTTGGACTAAATCTGCATTTACTGAACATTTAATGGTCAGTTATTTTCTGCCCTTAATTTTAGCTAAATTGATTGTAATCGACTATAATGATAGCGATTTACAATCATTGCCATTTTTTAGCTAAATTGATTGTAATCGACTATAATTGATAGTGATTTACAATCATTGCCATTTTCCGTTATTTCCTATTTTACGAATGGGACTAGTATATATACCGTATATACTTATGTTTTAGACTCACGATTTTAAACAATCATATATACTCTCCAGCAAATTTGCTCTCGTTTTGTGCCTAAAAACGTGAGTGTTCTTGAGTCTTATCCCATATTGGATTTCGTGCAACTCAGACATAGGGTCGAAATACCAATTCGGAAAGTGACTTACACGATTCTCAAGAAATCCGGTCAATGAAGTATGGTCTTTCCAAATCTCTATGTTAATCAATTATACAAAAACATATAATTATAATTTAGATGACCAATAAATAGAACAAATCAAGAAACAGGGTTGATGATTGATTTATTGACTTTAGAATTGTGATTTACCCGCGCTGCATCGCGCGGGTACACAACTAGTATATATATATATATATATATATATGGTTGAATTTCCTTGAGAAATGTCAATTTTTGAGAGAAGTGTGAGAAATGTAGCATTCACACAATGTATGTGAATACACATCTATGTTGTGTGAAGGCGTGCAAAGGTGATCGTGTTCACATACACTGGTGAAGGTACACATTCAAGTCATGTAATTCTCACCATGTTCACAAAATCTTACGTTAACTTTTATAAGATATAATAATACATTTCTCACGTTTCTCACTAAACGTCGTTTTTTCTTCCACAATCCCAAGTGCATATATGTATCATTAAACTAACAACCATAGGTTAGTATGAGTACAACTTCACGAGCATAGAGTATCTCTTAAATTTAATATATGGTGAGTTTGGTTATACATATTGATACAAAGATGAAAAAATTGTTAATAAAAATTACGTTTTATTTTAAAGAGACCCAATAATTATTTGAAAATTTTATCACCAAGGGGCTGTTTGACAGTTACTGAATGGTTTAGTGCAGAATGATTAAGTGGTCTGAATGATTAAGAGACTTTTATGATATAGTGTACAATGAAATATGGTTGTTTGCTAATTGTTCATAATGAAATCAAGGCTCTTAATAGTTAAGGGAGGGTCAGGATACAAAATCATTAAGAGACAACTTTTTTTTGTCAAACAAGATTTACCTCTTAGCGATTCAGATGTTGCTTCTTAATAGAACCATTAAGAGGTAAACAAACAGCCCCTAAGAGCATCTCCAACAGATTTGCTAAAATAGAAAAAAAAATGTGTTTTTGTTCTCTAAACCTCTCCAACAGCTTTGCTATCTTGTTTGCTATAATAGAAAAACTTGAAAAAATTATAAGTTTAAAGGATTCTCTAAAACTTGATGGTAGGAAAGAGAAATGATTATTTTATTCAATCCCACCAATGAGATTCAATTTTTATTATTTTATTTTAAGTTTTTTTTAAAAAGTGTATTGGAATTATAAATTAGAGAATATTATAATAGTATAAGTTGTTTTAAAATCTCTAAAATAACAAATATGTTGGAGTTGAATGTAATACTTTTTAAAGATTTTCACTTTTGGTTTTCTATTTTAAAGAAACTAGTGTGCGACCCGCGCGGTAGTAGTTCTATTTTAAGGAGTACTTAATAGAGTTAAAATAAAACGTATTTTTCAAGTAAAACAATTAATGAGATATAATCTAAAACAACGAATGAGGACATAATTAGAATAATCACAAAAAGTTCCTCATAAGCTACTCCAAGTAGCTTATCAAAAAGTTAGCTTATAAGCTAGCTTATGGTCATCCAAACATATACCCAGAAAATAAGCTAACTTATTTTTGCCAAACAATGTCATAATGTCAACCAAATTAAGCTAATTCCATAAGTTTCCACCTTTTATATATTCACTAATATTTGCCAAACTTTCTCTCCTCCATGAATGTGGGACAATCAACTTAACTCACAATCCAATATTTGAGAAATAATAAAGATAAAGATAAAGATTATAATAATAAATAATAACCTTGTTTTACAAAAAAAAAATCAGCCAAAATGAGCCAACTATATATTTTTAAACAAATATTTTTGGAAATACGATGGTGGTTAAAATTTACATTTAACCAATCTAAACATTTCACATTTGGATTCGTCATCTCCACATTTTATATATTCACTAACATTTGCCAAACTTTATTTACTCCATCAATTTGGGACAACCAACTTAAACTCGCAATCCAAGGTTTGAAAAATTCTCAATCACATTATGCCAAATCATTCACCTTGGTTGTTGTTTTATCATTTCTTTAACATTGGTAAATATATTGATTTCAATTCATTATTTTCTCCTTTAATATACTCACTAACATTTGTTATTATAATAATAAATAATAATCTTTTTTTATAAAAGAAAATAGCCTAAATGAGCCAACTATATACTTTTAAACAAATATTTTTTGGAAATATGATGGTGGTTGAAATTTACATTGAACTAAACTAAGCATTTCATATTTGGATTCATTATCTCCACCTTTTATATAGTCATTAACATTTGTCAAACTTTCTTTTCTCCATCAATGTGGGGCATTATTCGCCTTAGTTGTTGCTTTAATATATATAAAGATAAAGATATTGATGATTGATTGATTGATTTTATATCATAATATTTGTTTTGTAAAAATAGTGTTATCCAAATAAGATAACTTTATGACTCAAACCCATGAGTTAACACAATAACATTTTATCCCTCTTTTTTTATACATGTCACTCTATTGCAATATTTCAATCTCTCACCAATGTGGGATGTCTCAAATCAACCACAGTTCACCAATACCCTTCTCCTTTAATATACTCACTAACATTTGTTATTATAATAATAAATAATAATCTTTTTTTACAAAAGAAAATAGCCGAAATGAGCCAACTATATACTTTTAAACAAATATTTTTTGGAAATATGATGGTGGTTGAAATTTACATTGAACCAACCTAAGCATTTCACATTTGGATTCATTATCTCCACCTTTTATATAGTCATTAACATTTGTCAAACTTTCTTTTCTCCATCAATGTGAGACATTATTCGCCTTGTTGTTGCTTTAATATATATAAAGATAAAGATATTAATGATTGATTGATTTTATATCATAAGATTTATTTTGTAAAAATAGTGTTATCCAAATAAGATAACTTTATGATTCAAACATATGAGTTGACACAATAGCATCTTATCCCTCTTTCTTTATACATGTCACTCTATTGCAATCTTTCAATCTCTCACCAATGTGGGATGTCTCAAATCAACCACAATTCACCAATACCCCAATACTTAATTCTCATGGTGCCACATCATTCACATTGGTTGTTGCTTTAATATATATATATATATATATAAAGATTATAACAAAGTTATTGGAAATCTCTGACGTGACCACGAAATTTAGGGCAATAAGCTAAAAAGCACTCTAAATAAGCAATCCCAAACACCCCTTAAACAGAAGTTGAGGCGGGACATGTATAGTAGCATGCCTCTAGTTGTCCGTACGTTGGAAACGAAAAGAGAACAAATGGCAGTGCATGAATGGATGATGAACAAAAAGAAAAAAGAAAAAGAGAATAGAGAAGAAGTTGAGGAGACTTGCATTTGACTTGGAAACCGATGCTTCGTTTTCAACACTTGATCATCCTCTCTTTAATTTCTTTTAAAATCTTGTTGAATATATCTTGGCCTTTTGGTACACACAAAGTTATACTAGAAAAGAGAGATTATTGACGCTGCTACTGTATCCACGATCACTTCCTTCGACTGTAAGCAAACCCTTTTCATTTCATCAACAAAAAAACACACAATAAAACCCAATTTTCATTTTATTCAAGTTCAGTTTTCATGCATTTGTTGTAGGTGATGATGGAAACCAGAGGTTCTTTTAAGAAGAAAAATGGTGGCTTTCAACCCCAAGATCATGGCTTCTCCCAGTTGATATTGTCATGGTCTCTTGATGACATACTAAATGAGCAACTCTATAAATTCCAGGTCTTTCTTTTTTCTTTATTGCCATTATTCTTTTGCATTTCTTGAATTCTTTTCTTGTTATATATTACTCTGTTTGTTTGGAATTTTTTATTTTAGTTTTCATGGAAACTTATTCTTGTATAATCATATATAATGCATGTAACTCAAGAGTGTTTCTAGTTTTCTTATCCTTAGTCCTTTTGATCTTACTTTGATGTATCGATGCGTTCTTTGTAGGTGGAGGAGATACCTCTTACTTTTCCGTCTGTGGAACATTATCTTAGTTCTTTTGTTTATCCTCTGCTAGAGGAAACACGTTGCGAACTGGCTTCAAGTATGGAGATCATGTACAACGCTCCATTTGCCGAAATTGCTTCTTTTTCGAAGCTCAAAGGTGATAAAGGAAAGCTGTATGATGTTACTGTTGGTACATGGAAAAACAGATTTAGTGAACGTGGCAAAGAGCCTTACCGCACGTTACCTGGTGATCTGTTTATTTTGGCGGATGGCAGACCCGAATCTATTTCTGATTTGCAGCGAAGGACGTGGGTTTTTGCATTGGTTAGTAAAATTCCAGACAAAGATATCACTGATGATAGCAATGAAAATAAAGATGATGATAGCACTTCCAAATATTTCGAAGTTAAGGCATCACAAGATATTGAATTCCAACATGGGATGTTTGTTGTTTTTCTGATGAACATTACAACCCAGAAAAGAATCTGGAATTCTTTGCACATGCAGGGAAATCTGAATATAATCAAAGAGGTTCTAAGTTCTGATTCTGTGGTAAGAAAATGATTTGAAGATAATTGATTGGATACAATCTTGCTTTGTTAAGTTTAATTTTCATTTATTTGTTACGGTCATCTTGTTTGTTTACAGGTTAAGGAGAACTGTGATATATGTTCTTTTGGTGGCAATATTGATTCACACGGACAACATCTCTTATCTAACATGAATGAATCCCAGAGAGATGCAATTATGGCATCCCTATGTAAAACTGAATGTCACCACAATTCTTTTGTGGAACAAATATGGGGACCTCCCGGAACAGGAAAGACGACAACAGTAAGTGTGTTGCTGTTTATTTTGTTGCAAATGAAGCACAGGACACTTACCTGTGCTCCGACAAATGTTGCAATAGTACAGGTAGCCTCACGTGTGCTAAACTTGGTAAGAGAATCGTTCGAAACTAGATTAGAAAGTGGTGATTCTTTCTATTCTGTTGGAGATGTGCTTTTGTTTGGTAATAAGGAGAGGTTGAAAGTTGGTTCAGACATTGAAGACATCTATTTGGAGGTACGGGTAAAGCGGCTTACAGAGTGCATTTGGTCACTCACTGGTTGCATAAGATCAATGATTGATTTACTTGAAGACTGTGTTTCTCAATATCATGTTTTTGTACAAAATGAATTGATCATTGAAGAACAACTTACAAAAGAAAATCAAACCAAGGCCATTACAGAAGAAAATCAAATGAAGACCGACAAAAAAGTTAAATCATTTATTGAGTTTGTGCAAGATCGATTCAGTGCTTCTGCACCCAAACTCAGAAGGTGCATCATTGCATTTTGCACTCATATCCCAAGAAGTTTCATGGGGGAACATATTTTTCGAAATATGGTTTCTCTGTTGGATAATTTAGGTTCTTTGGAATCAATGTTGTTTCAAGAGAATCTGGTTTCGGAAGAACTTGAGCACCTCTTTTCTTCTAAACCATTGCTAGCTGAGTTTGTTGAGTGTGAGGATAAGTTATCGATCAATTTCTTCAGAATCATGTCCGTTTCTGTTCTAAAAACTCTGCAGAAATCTCTTGGAAATCTTAATCTTCCAAGTGTTACGAACATCTATGAAATAATGGACTTCTGTTATGAAAGAGCTTCTCTTATATTTTGCACAGCTTCTAGTTCCTACAAGTTGCATACTGTCAAAATGGAGCCTTTGGAGTTGTTGGTCATAGATGAAGCTGCGCAGTTGAAAGAGGCCGAGTCCACCATCCCTCTCCAACTTCCTGGATTAAGACATGCTATCCTCATCGGAGATGAGTGCCAATTACCTGCAATGGTTAGCAGCAACGTAAGTCTTTACTATTTGTACCTTGATGCTTTTGATTTCTACCATTTTGATTTTACTTTTAAGCTATATCTTGATAGAATCAATGATTGTGAACAGGTTTGTATCGAATCTTGCTTTGGAAGAAGCTTATTTGAAAGATTGAGTTCTTTGAGGCCCTCTAAGCATCTATTGAATGTTCAGTACAGAATGCACCCCTCCATCAGTTTCTTTCCAAACTGGAAATTTTATCAGAATCAGATCCTGGATGGCGAAAATGTGACATGTACAAGTTATGAAAAGCAATATCTTTCAGGACCCATGTTTGGTCCTTATTCATTTATAAATGTTCTTGGTGGACAAGAAGAGAAGGATGATGATGGACAGAGCCGAAGAAATATGGTTGAGGAGGCGGTTGTGATAAAGATAGTGCATAATCTCTATAAAGGTGTACATAACGGTTATATTACTCAGTTTTAGTTTAAACTAGTTGTGTCATTTTGTTTTCCACAACTCAAATGTTCACTTAATGTTACCTCTTTTTTAACATTTATAGCATGGATCGACTCCAAGAAGAAGCTTAGCATTGGGATCGTATCTCCCTATGCAGCACAAGTTGTTTCAATCCAACAAAAACTTTCTAACAAGTATGAGAAACTGGAAGGATTTTCAGTTAAGGTGAAGTCTATTGATGGGTTTCAAGGTGGTGAGGAAGATATCATTATTTTGTCTACTGTAAGATCTAATAGACATGGGTCTGTTGGCTTCTTATCTAGTCCTCAAAGGACTAATGTTTCTGTGACCAGGGCACGGTATGGAATCTTGCTACTTTCTTAATATTTGATCTTTGTAGATGGCTTTTCTTTTCTGATTTACATCTGACTCTGTATATCTTGTCTTGGATTTCTATCTAGACACTGTCTGTGGATATTAGGTAGCGAAAGAACCCTGGCTAATAGTGACTCCGTATGGAGAGAATTAGTTTGTGATGCGAGGAGTCGTCGTTGTTTGTTTGATGCTGATTCTGATGAAAGCTTAAAGATGACTATAATAGCTGCAAAGAAAGATCTTGAACAACTTGATGATCTGGTTAACGGGAATAGTTTGCTTTTTAAAGATGCAAAATGGAAGGTATATATTGTCCCTTGCTTGTTTTCAGATTTGAAAATGGTTATTTTTCCATCCAAAAGATTTTATCATGTAACATTTTACTTTGGTTCTTCTTGTTTGTTGCATTGATTCTATCAGGTTCTATTCAGTGATGACTTCAGAAGATCATTTGCAAAGCTGACAGGTTTGCGCTTGAAGAAGCTGGTTTTAAATCTTTTATTGAGGCTTTCAAGTGGTTGGCGGCCCAAGAACAAAAGCGTAGACTTGTGTTGTGAAAATTCTTCACAGATTTTGAAGAAATTTAAGGTTGAAGGGCGCTATGTTATTTGCACAATTGACATCATCAAGGAGTTTAAGTATGTACAGGTTTTGAAGGTTTGGGATATATTACCTTTGGAGGATATTCCAAAACTGTCAAAACGGCTTGACAGCATATTTGCTGCTCATACAGATGATTATATTCATCGCTGCAATGCAAAATGTTTGGACGGGTATGATCATTTTGTCATCTTCTGTATCTTATTGCAGTGCTTATACATTCTTAATATCATGTTCTTCATACTATTGTTTTGCATTTATGTTGTCAGGGATTTGGAAATTCCAAGGAGTTGGGCGACAACCCAAGAAGTTACCCAATTTCGTAATCTAAGTAACTCATGTGAAGGTGACAGTGAATTGAGTACAAATCCCGGTGATGGTAGAATTTATGTCGAAAACTCAAAAGTGAGTGAAAGCTTGTTGCTTATGAAGTTTTACTCATTGTCAGCTGGGGTAGTGAAGCATTTGCTTTCTAATAAAGAATATGATCTACCCATGCAAGTCACTGATGAGCAGATGGACATCATTTTATTTTCCAAAAGCTCGTTCATAATTGGACGATCAGGAACAGGGAAAACCACCATATTGACAATGAAACTGTTCCAAAATGAAGAGTCTTTTCGTATTGCTTATGAAGGGATTTATGCAGCAGAGAGCAGTCGAGTCAGGGATGTACAAGTTCTTGATGATTCAGAAGAAAACGGACCAACTGTTCTGCGCCAGTTATTTGTGACTGTAAGTCCGAAATTGTGCTATGCTGTGAAGCAGCATGTTTCCCACCTCACAAGGTACACATACATTTATCTAGTTTCCCTTGATTCTTCCATTTTTTTCTCTTGATTATTAGTATTTTTTTGAACCATCTCTTGTTTATTTAACAGCATTACATGTAAAGGGAATTCATCGACAGATGCCAATCTTGACGATGCAGATGTTACATCAGAATTCAGAGATATCCCGGACACATTTGTTGATATACTCCACAAAAATTACCCTCTTGTTGTAACATTTGACAAGTTTCTAATGATGCTGGATGGCACATTGGGAGATTCTTTTTTCGATAGATTTCCTGAGGCAAGAGGACTTTCTTATGGTAGCCATATGAGCTCTAGATCAGTTGCTTTACAAACTTTCTTAAGATCAAAGAAGGTTACATTTGAAAGATTTTGTTCCCTTTACTGGCCCCACTTCAATTCAAATCTAACAAAGAAGCTGGATGCTTCTCGAGTGTTCACCGAAATAATTTCTCATATAAAAGGAGGCCTGCAAGCTGGAGAAAGCAGTGATGGCAAACTGAGCTATGAAGGTTATTCTTTGTTGTCTGAAAGTCGTGCCTCTACTTTGACGAAAGAGAAAAGGGAGATTGTTTACAACCTATTTCAAGCTTACGAAAAGATGAAAATTGAACGTGGAGAATTTGATCTGGGTGACTTGGTGAATGACCTTCATTATCGACTTAGAAATGGGAAATATGAAGGTGATCAGATGGATTTCATTTACATTGATGAGGTTCAAGATCTCAGCATGAGGCAGATTTCTCTTTTCAAATATATTTGCCAAAATGTTGATGAAGGTTTCATTTTTGCTGGTGATACTGCTCAAACTATTGCAAGAGGGATTGATTTTAGGTTTCAGGATATACGATATTTGTTCTATAACGAGTTTTTAAGCAACAGAACAACTGAAAAACGAGAAAAAGGTCTTGTATCCGAGATCTTTCAGTTGAAACAGAACTTTAGAACTCATGCGGGTGTGCTAGAATTAGCTCAGAGTGTTATTGAGATTCTGTACTGTTACTTTGCTCACTCCATTGATGTTTTAGAACCTGAGACTAGTCTCATTTCTGGTGAAGCTCCTGTCTTGCTGGAGTCTGGAAACGATGAAAACGCAATTGTCACAATTTTTGGTGGCAGTGGCGGTGGGACTGGTGGAGAAATTGTCGGCTTTGGTGCTGAACAGGTGATATTGGTACGTGATGATTGCGACAAGACTGAGATTTGTGAATATGTTGGAAAACAGGCTCTTGTTCTAACTATTGTCGAATGTAAAGGTCTCGAATTTCAGGTCAGTGCCATGTTCTTTCTATACTATCTTATAAAACATAACATCGAATGTACTGCCATCATATGTTTCTGAGTTCAAATTGCTTCTGTTATTTGATTTCTAGGATGTTTTGCTCTACAATTTTTTCGGTACATCCCCTATGAAAGACCAATGGAGAGTTATATACGGATATATGAAGGAAAAGAATTTGGTTGATGAGAAAGGTTGTCATTCTTTCCCCAGCTTCAGTGAGGCAAGACATAATGTGTTGTGTTCAGAATTGAAACAATTGTATGTGGCTATAACTCGCACAAGGCAAAGACTATGGATATGCGAGAATAAAGAGGAGCTCTCAAAGCCGATGTTCGACTACTGGAAGAGAAGGGGCCTTGTCCAGTTAAGGAAGCTCGATGACTCAGTGGCACAGGCTATGCGGGTTGCAAGCAGCCCTCAAGAGTGGCGAGAGCGTGGCAAAAAGGTTAATTCTAGTCTCTTACTGTTACTGAAGAAAATGGTTTTTATTGATTTGTGCAATTGCACTCAATGGGGTATATATAGCAGATTACATTGTGTTAATTACAGAAAGAATTAAAGGCATTTACAACTATATCAAAACTGAAAATCTTAGTTTGTAACTCATCCTAAAAATCAGCTATGAATATCATTGCTTTGATGAAGGAGATTTGATATGATTTGGTTGAGAATCAATTGCTTTAAAATCCCCCGCAAACTGAGCATTCCTGGATGCACAAGTTTGGTAGATAGAAATTGATGACGATGCTTTTGTAGGGGCTTGGTAAGCAAATCTGCTGGTTGATCCTTGGTATTAATGTAACAAACCCTATGGCTGCCGTGAGCTACCTTTTCACGAACATAATGATAATCAAGCTCAATATGCTTGGTGCGTGCATGAAAGATAGGATTTGAGGCCATATAGGTTGTGCTCATATTATCACAATGCAACATAACAGGATACTGAATACGAGCACCAAGTTCATACAATAAGTAGCTTAACCAAGTTGTCTCTGCACTTGCATGAGCCAAAGAGCGGTACTCAGATTCTGCGCTGGACCGTGCTATAGTGGGTTGCTTCTTTGAGCACCATGAGATAAGATTAGAACCAAGGTACACAAGATAGCCAGAAGTAGATCGCCTTGTAGTTGGACAACCAGCCCAATCGGCATCGGAGTAGGCCGATAGTTGCACCGGTTGTTGTTGGGGGGTAATCAATAAGCCATGACCAATAGTTCCTTTAATGCAGCGTAAGATACACTTGGCAGCAACTAAATGAGGAACACGAGGCTGACTTATAAACTGAGATACCATGTTGACAACAAATGTGATGTCAGGACGAGTGATGTTGAGGTATTGCAAAGACCCAATCTCACGGAAAACAGTAGGGTTCTCAAGCAAAGGTCCATCAACGACAGTGAGATTCGGTTTTGCAGACATGGGTGTAGATATTGGCTGACTAAACAAGAGATCATGTTTAGCCAAAAGATCATGAGTGTTAGACTAGTCATTGTTAAGGGTGCTAATGTGTAATTACTTAGGGTATCTAAGTGTAATTATTTTCCCTATATATAGGGCTTGTATTTTCTCTCTTTAGCATCAATAACAAAAACCCTTTACCCAAGGTTTGATTTGGTATCAGAGCCGTCAAACCCTAATCCAGCCGTCGCTTCTTCCAAGACCAGCCAGCCGACGCAAGAAAAGACAGCCAGCCGACGCATCTTCCGGCCATCTCCTCACCAACTCGCGCAACCTCCGGCGCCCTTTCCCACAGCCGCGTGAACAGTGCCCCGTGAACAGTGCCGCGTGAACAGTAACGTCCGGCGCCCTTCCTCACCAGCCGACGCAATCTCCGGCAAACAAATCTCACTTCCTTACCACCACCATGGCTGCAATCTTAACTCTTACCAATCAAGAAAAGACGACCCACAACTCTCATAAATTTGCCTTTACCCTAAAACCCACGAACTATGGTTATTGGCGAACAATGGTCGAATCTTTCCTTACCTCTCACAATCTTTTTGGCTATATTGATGGCACTATTCCGTGTCCAGAACCGAAGGTTACAAATGGAACTGCTACTACAGACAATCCAAGCTACCAACCATGGGTCTCCAATGATGCCCACATTCGTATGCTCCTCATCTCTACTGTGTCAGAAGAGTCCTTTCAACACATTCAGGGTAAAAGCTCCCGCGAAGTGTGGCTGTCTTTAGAACAAGCGTATGCCCCGGTAACTTCGTCTCATGAATTTACCCTTAAAAATCAGTTGCTTCGAATCACCATGAAGGGTGATGAAAAACCTGCTGAATACCTCAGCCGAGCACAGGAATATGCAACTGCCCTCGCCAATATAGGCGAACCAATGAAAGACAAAGATCTGGTTATGCTAACTCTTGCAGGACTTCGTGAAGAATACAATGGCCTCAAGGCAAACCTCTTGGCTCGTTCCCCTCCTGTCAACTTCAATGAACTACATGGTTTATTAAGTGACCATGATTATATGATCACAAGAATCTTGGCAACCAATCCGCAAGTTCCTCAAGCCTTTCTGGCGACTGCCTCTCCTGCCCAGCAGCTCTTTCCGACTGCCTCTACACCCCTACCGCAGCCTAGTCTCGACTTCATTCAGCAGCAGCTTCATAATCTTCAACTCATGGCCTCTCAATTGGGATATCAACTAAATCCTACATCTTCACCACGACCACAGGCTTACTTTGGATCACGGTCATTCAATAACAACCATGGTGGTCGCGGCTCTCGTGGATCTTCACGTGGCAACTCACGAACTGCCTCCAACTCTCGCAATCGTGACAGTAATAGCACACGTCAATTCTCTTGGGCTTCTACCCAAAACATGGTCTATGGTCATTGTAACCGATGTGGGATTGGTCACCTACCTTCTCAGTGTCCTAACCAGCCTAACCAATCTCGTGCAACGCCACAAGCTAACTATGCTACCTACTCCGATGCTGGTTCACAATCAGGATCCACTTGGAAGCCCGACACTGGCGCTAATCACCATGCCACTCCAGATCTATCTAGCCTTGACAACTCCGAGGCCTACTTCGGTAACGATTCTTTACTTGTTGGTAATGGTAACTCTATACCCATCTTTCATATTGGCTCCTCAAAACTTTACTCTCCTAACAAAACCTTTCAATTATCCCATATACTTCATGTCCCTGAACTAAAACAAAACCTTTTATCCGTTCAAAAATTTTGTGTAGACAATGATGTTTTCTTTGAATTTCACTCTTCTTATTTTGTTGTGAAGGACGAGTCTACACGCACTATCCTCCTAACGGGCCCCAGTGAACAGGGATTGTACTCCATCCGTCTTCCTAAGCTCAAGTCTCTACCCAAGGTTGCTTTCACTGCTGTCAAAGCTTCCTCGAACATTTGGCATCAACGCTTGGGACACCCTCATGCTCAAGTTTTTCGTTCACTTATTTCTCATTGTGCTTTACCTGTTTCGGACAAATTATCAAATAATTTATGTTCTTCTTGTCAACTAGGCAAATCTTCAAAATTATCTTTATCTGATTCTAATTTTCGTAGCAATAATTTTTTAGATCTAGTTTATTGTGATGTTTGGGGCCATTCGGATACACCATCCCTCGATGGTTATCGTTTTTTTTTGTTGTGTGTTGATCACCACTCTCGCTACATGTGGTTTTATCCTTTAGTCCAAAAATCCGATGTTTACACAGTCTTAACAAACTTCATTAAAATGGCTGAACGCCAATTTAACACCAAGTTAAAGTGCATCCAATCTGACTGAGGGGGGGAGAGTTTCGTCCTCTAACTACCTTTTGTCGCAACCTTGGCATTATTCATCGTCGTTCCTGTCCTCATACAAGTGAACAAAATGGGATTGTCGAACGTCGTCACCGTCATGTTGTGGAAACTGGACTTACCCTCCTGGCCCAATCCAGTCTTCCTCAACGCTTCTGGCAATTTGCCTTTGAAACAGCCGTGTACTTGATAAATCGACTACCTTCTCGTGTCTCCTCAAATAAATCTCCCTATGAACATGTTTTTAAACGCAAACCTGATTACTCCTTTCTTCGAGTTTTTGGATGTCAATGTTTTCCCTATCTTCGTCCGTATAACCGTCACAAGATTGATTTTCGCTCCACTCCATGTGTCTTCCTTGGCTACAGCCCTGTTCACCATGGTTACCGGTGCTTTGATCCTTCCACCGAACGGATATACATAGCCCGTCATGTTCGCTTCAATGAACATGTTTTTCCCTATTCTCCTTCCACCCCTACCCAATCCCCGTCACAATCTGATTCTCCATACACCTCTATTTTTCCTAACCCACCACCCGGTTTTCCAACCGAACCCAACTCACCACCATCACAACCCGGACCCACACCCCCACCCTCACCCCCTACCATATCCACCTCAACCATCTCACCCACTCCTGCACCCACTCCCGGCCCCTCCCCTAATCCCGATTCCACCCCCACCCAAGCACCTCCAACCCCTCGACCTCGGCCTCCTCATCTTCGCCCCAATCCTAAACAAACCAACCGATATGATTCCGCTGCCTATACTGCCACCACTACCCCCACCTCGCCTATTGAACCTACCTCTTTTTCCGTTGCCAACAAGTACCTAGAATGGCGCCAAGCTATGGCCGACGAGTTGACTGCGCTTCATAGAAATGGTACGTGGACATTAGTTCCTCCTGTTCCCAATACTAACGTTGTTGATTGTAAATGGGTTTACAGGTTGAAAACAGATCAGAATGGCAAGATTAGCAGGTACAAGGCCCGACTCGTTGCCAAGGGCTTTCATCAACAGCATGGGGTTGACTATCACGAGACTTTCAGCCCAGTAATCAAACCTGCCACCATCAGAACTGTTCTCTCACTGGCCGTCACAAATAAATGGCCTTTGCGTCAGTTAGATATCCAGACTGCCTTTTTACATGGTGATCTTCAGGAGACGGTCTACATGCGACAACCTCCTGGTTTTACTGATCCTGACAGACCAGATCATGTGTGTTTACTGAATAAGTCTTTATATGGGCTCAAACAAGCTCCTCGTGCCTGGTTTACCAAATTGTCCACTGCACTTCATCAGCTGGGTCTCTATGGGTCCAAAACTGACCCATCACTGTTTATTCTCAACTCCTCTGGCACGCTTGTCTATCTCCTTGTGTATGTTGACGACATCATCATCACCGGTAATAACCCAGGCGCTATAAATACCATCATTGATCGTCTCAACTCTCTGTTTGCCCTTAAAGATCTGGGTCAACTCCATTATTTTTTGGGCATTGAAGTGGTGCATCATGGCTCTGATCTGGTTCTGTCTCAACGGAAATATGTTCTTGATATTCTTCAACGGGCTGGTCTTGCGGATTGCAAGCCTGTTTCATCTCCCATGAGCACTTCTCAAGTGTTCTTACCAGATGACAGCCCCCTACTTGACGATCCCTCTCGATATCGGCAAACAGTCGGTGCCCTTCAGTATGCCACTTTATCACGTCCTGACATTGCCTTTGCGGTCAATAAGGTGTGTCAGTTCATGCACGCTCCTACTGAAAATCACTGGGCTGGTGTCAAACGAATTCTACGTTATCTGAAAGGGACGATCAACCTCGGCTTACTATTTCGTCATAACACGGGGTCTCAACTTCAAGCCTTTTCTGACTCTCACTTGGCTACTAATCTTAGAGCATTCTCAGATTCAGACTGGGCTGGCTGCCCTATCGATCGTCGCTCCACCGGGGGATATGCTATCTATTTGGGCTCCAATCTTATTTCATGGTCAGCTCGCAAACAACGAACTGTCTCTCGATCCTCAACCGAGTCTGAATACAAGGCTATCGCTGACACTGTCGCTGAACTGATTTGGTTACAGTCTCTTCTTCATGAGCTCGGCCTGAATAACACGGCACCAACACTTTGGTGTGATAACCTTGGTGCAACCTATCTTTCTGCAAATCCAGTATTTCGTGCCCGCACAAAGCATGTTGAAGTTGATTACCACTTTGTTCGTGAACAAGTTTCTCAAGGAAAACTGAATGTCAAGTTCATCTCCACTGATGACCAAATTGCTGATGTGTTCACAAAGCCCTTGTCCTCACAAAGATTTGAGTTTCTACGGTCCAAGTTGCAGGTCGTTCCCCGCCCTCAACTTGCGGGGGAATGTTAGACTAGTCATTGTTAAGGGTGCTAATGTGTAATTACTTAGGGTATCTAAGTGTAATTATTTTCCCTATATATAGGGCTTGTATTTTCTCTCTTTAGCATCAATAACAAAAACCCTTTACCCAAGGTTTGATTATGAGCATATTTCAGTTGATTAATATGCAACCCATTAGAGAGGGTAGTGGCTTGCAAACCAAGAAAATAGTGTAGAGGACCTAAATCCTTTACGTCAAACCCACTACCCAAACTGTCGATAAAACTCTGAAGAAGATTGTCATCACTTCCTGTTACCAAAATATCATCCACATAGAGCAAAAAATAGATAATGTTGGTACCATGACGATATATGAACAGGGATGGATCAGCAACACTTTGAACAAAACCAGAAGACAACAAGAATGAACTCATACGTTGAAACCAAGCACGTGGTGCTTGTTTTAAACCATAGAGTGCCTTGTTGAGTTTGCAAATGTGATTTGGCTTTGATGAATCCACAAATCCAGGTGGTTGAACCATATAGACATCCTCATTAAGGATGCCATGAAGGAAGACATTTTTCACATCTAATTGACGTAGAGACCAATGCCTAGAGACAGCAAGCGTAAGAACAGTTCTAATAGTAGTGGGCTTAACAACTGGACTAAACGTTTCAGCAAAATCAATACCTTGTTGTTAATGATAACCCTTTGCAACCAATCGAGCCTTATACCTTTCGATAGAACCATCAGACTTCCGTTTGATACGAAAGACCCATTTACAACCCACTATGTTCTTGGAGGATGAAGGAGGAACGAGAGTCCATGTATTGTTTTTGAGTAATGCATTGATTTCCTCTGTCATAGCTTGTCGCCATTCTGATTTTTGGGAAGCTTGAGAGTAGCAAGTGGGTTCAACGCTATCGACCAAAGAAATTAAAGCATGAGAAACTGGATAACGAATGGTACCATCAGTGCGTTGTTTTGGTTTCACAATGCCATGACGGAGCGAGTGGTGACACCTTGTGGAGGAGGAGGAACTGCTGCTGCTCGGGCTGCTGGTGTTGGGTCGTTGGGGTCGGATTGGGGATCGGTAATAGGATCTGGGTCATTGGGGAGGGGATCAATAATTGGTTCTGGTTGATTGGGAAGTTGATCAGAAATTGGATTGTGGGGAGGTTGTGGAGGGGTTGTCATGACTCGCGGGCCTGTGGCGACGAGAGTAAACAATCGGCGCAATGAGTGGTGGTGGAGAGGATGATGGATCTGTTTGAAAACTTTGAGGAAGGCTGAATGTCGTTTCGGGCTGAAGTAAGGGTTGTGAATGAGGTGTTGGTGAAGTAGTATTTTCGGCTGGAGACATATCATGATGAGATGAATCGGTGCTACTTGACGATTGGGGATGTGGTGGATTTGGATTTGATGTGGACACCAAATCAAATGTAACTGTGCCTGTAGATGGAATCTGCAAAGCTTTAAAAGGAAAACTTGTTTCGTTAAATACAACATGACGCGACAAATAGACCCGGCCTGTTTGACGATTAAGACACTTATATCCCTTATGAGTTGGGCTATACCCTAAGAAAACGCATTCGACACTTTGACTAGAAAGTTTATTAGAGATATAAGGACCTAAATGAGGATAACACGAACAACTAAAGACACGTAGGGAGGAATAAGACGGAGGAGTGCCATAAAGAAGTTGATATGGGGTAACCCAATTAAGTACTCGAGTAGGGAGAATGTTGATGAGATGGATTGAAGTAAGAACAGCCTCAACCCATAAAGTTGGTGGTGCCCCAGCAGTTTGAAGAAGGGTACGAGTCATAGTCGTAATGTGCCTATGTTTTCGTTCGGCCAACCCATTTTGCTCATGGGTGTGTGGGCAAGAAAATCTTTGTTGAATACCCAAAGATTTGCAAAAATGAGAGAAGGCGTTATTGGTATATTCTGTGCCATTATCACTTTGAAGATATTTGATAGATCCATTAAAGAGATTACGGAGGAGAGTGACAAGAGTTTGAAAATGAGTTAAAACTTCACTTTTCTGACGCATGGGATAGAGCCATGTAAAACGAGAGAATTCATCAGTAAAGAGAACATAATACTTAAATCCAGTTACAGACACGGTAGAAGACATCCATACATCACTATGAATTATGTGAAAGAGACTAGTAGCAAACTTTTTATTAGAAGGAAATGATAACTTATGAGATTTACTAACAACACAATCATGACAAAAACTAGGATGAGATAACAAAGGACCAAGAGTGGACTTCAATGAAGAAAGCACAGCAGCGGAGGGGTGGCCGAGACGGTAGTGCCATAAGGACGAGTGCACGGTTGCAAGAGCTTGAGGAGATGATGGAAGAGGTGACGAGGACAATGGATATAAACCATCTTTACAAGGGCCATGAAACAAGAGAGCACCGGTCATTAAACAACGAATTTGATAAAAGTTTGGAGCGAATAAGAAATAAACAAGATTGTCTTTAGTGAATTGAGCAACTGACAACAAATTTTTACGAATAGAAGGGATTCGCAAAACTTGCTCTAGGGAGAATTTGTTTTTGCCCAAGAACATAGAAAGATTACCATAGTGGGAAACAGGCATAGAATCACCGTTTCCTATGTAGACATTGTGAGGTCCACCATAAGTATGTGCATTTTGGAGAGGCATGGCGGTCATGTGATGGGTAGCACCCGTATCCGGGTACCAACTTTGGTTGCCAAACGAATGAGAACCGGCAAATGGAGGAGTAGAAGACGGACCAGCAAAGCGATGTGGGCATTGTTGAAGTCCATGTTGATTAGTATTGCAATTGAAACACCATTGTGGGCCTTGGGGGGTGGGTGCTGGTCCAAGCATTGGACCAAGGAGGACGAGTGGCCCATGGATGGGAAACAGTATTGTTAAAAAATTGACCCTGATGATTTGGGTAACCACGACCTCCTCGACCACGACCACGGCCACGAAAATCGCGACGACTACCGCGACGATTTCCGGCATTAACAGAGCCACGAGACTGCACAACTATGTCGGAGGATTGGGCTGTTGGAGACGCAGATTGGAAAAGAGCGGTGGCAGTGGCATCAGAATGACGATTCTACTGTCCATCAAAGGATAGGATGCGGCCTCGTAGCTCAGCAAAACCTGGAAGGCGGTCAGATTGAGCAATCGCCGTCCTTAACATGAGGTAGTCTTGACCAAGACCTGTGAGAGTAGCAACCACAAGATCTTTTTCCGAAACAGGTTCGTTAATTGCTTCAAGAGAATCGGCTAATGACTTTGCATGCTCTAGATATTCATCAACAGATTGGGATCCTTTTTGAAGATCAAAGAGTTTGAGACGGAGACTTGTAGAACTAGCTACAGATTTTTGAGCATAATGTTGGGCAAGACAATCCCATATACCTTTGGAAGTATCAAACCCAGTGTTGAGTCTCGCGACTTTCTCAGTGAGTGAGGTGTTGAGAATACTTACGATTTGTTGGTCGGTAGTGAGCCAAGCATCGTATTCTGGGTTGTCCTTAGTTTAGGCAGCGGTGTTACCGTTGGCTGGAGTGGTGATAGTTGCAGGAGGGAGTGGGATTGAGCCATCAACATAGCCCCAAAGTTTGGCACCACGAAGATATGGCTTGAGTTGACGAATCCAGAGGAGATAATTGCTTTCGTTTAATTTGATGAACTGGGAAGTATTTTGATGTGGGGTGAGTGGGGCTGCCATTTGGGTGGTAGGGAAGAAGAGAGGACACATATTAGAGAGGAAAAAAAAAAGAACACAAATGAATCCTAGATCTAAAGCTCTGATACCATGAAGAAAATGGTTTTTATTGATTTGTGCAATTGCACTCAATGGGGTATATATAGCAGATTACATTGTGTTAATTACAGAAAGAATTAAAGGCATTTACAACTATATCAAAACTGAAAATCTTAGTTTGTAACTCATCCTAAAAATCAGCTATGAATATCATTGCTTTGATGAAGGAGATTTGATATGATTTGGTTGAGAATCAATTGCTTTAACAGTTACTTTAATTCGTTGAAACGTGCTGCTCTGAAGTTTGTTATCTTGTTTGTTATTCACAATCTTTATATGCTTTTCAGCTATACTATGAGAACAATTTTGTGATGGCAACGATGTGCTTTGAAAGAGCCGGAGACAAAATGTGGGAGATATTGGCCAGGGCTTCGTGTATCAGAACTTCTGCTGAGCAAATGCGAGGAACGAATCCTGAAGCTGCTTCAGGTTATCTTAGAGAAGCAGCAGCAATGTTCGAGTCCATTGGGAAACTTGAGCCTGCTGCTTCATGTTATTGTGATTTGGGGGAGTATCAAAAAGCTGGTAACTTTTATCTTTTATCATCCTAAATAATCGGTCTAAAGTTCAAGTTCTGCACACGTTTAATCATTGTTTGGATCGTAAACTTCTATCATCTGAATTCTAGTTTGTTTTTGCAGGTAGAATTTATTTGGATATGTGTGGGAAGGCTGATGCAGCAGCAGAGTGTTTCACACTCGCAGGGTGTTACAGCGATGCAGCCGAAGCCTATGCAAAAGGAGATCAGTTTTCCAAGTGTCTGTCAGTTTGCAAAAAAGGGAAGCTTTTTGATAAAGGCATGCAGTATATTGAAAACTGGAAAGAACATGCTAATGTTCAAAATAAAGAACTTGAACTGATTAAGCAAGATTTCTTGGAGAGTAGTGCTCTTGATTACCACAAGCGTAAAGATCCCAAATCCATGATGAAATTTGTCAGAGCCTTTCGTTCTATGGAAACAAAGCGTATGTTCTTGAGATCCGTAGACTGTCTTGATGAGCTTTCGTTGTTGGAAGAGGAATCAGGTAATTTTGTTGAAGCTGCGGAACTTGTCAGGTCGTGGGGTGATGTTTTAAAAGAGGCTGATCTTTTGGAGAAGGCTGGACAGTACGAAGATGCAACGTTGCTCATACTTTGGTACATGTTCTTTAGCTCGTTATGGGTAAATGGAAGCAGAGGTTGGCCGTTGAAGCAGTTTGCTCAGAAGGAAGAACTTTGTAAGAAAGCAAAGTCCCTTTCAGAAAACGTCTCTGACAATTTCTATGGTTTTGTTTGTCGTGAGCTTAGAATATTATCTGATCAGCAGAGTAGCTTACCCGAGCTCAAAAAACATTTGCAAGCTTCGCAACAACACGAAAGTCTGCGTGGAGAAATAGTGTCAATTCGGAAAATTTTGGATGCTCATCTTAAGTTGAATTCCTCAAAGTATGACTGGGAGGACGAATTACCCGTTGATTTAAACCAGCATGCTGAGAACAAGATCTTTTGGAACCGAGTTTCTGTTAGAACTCTGGTTTTCTATTGGAACATGTGGAAGGATCATGTTGTGGATATCTTCCAGAGTCTTGAAAGTGTTGACAGTGAAGAAAGAAATGAGCATTTTGAGTTCAGTTTAAATTATTTTGGTGTGAAGAAGCAGTGTGTAAACGGCAACATGGTGTACTTGTTGGTCAGCCAGGATGTCGATTGGACAAGAAACAGTGGTCACAAGGGTCTACATGTGGACGGTAAGCGGCTGATTTTTGATAGCAGGCAGTTGGTGTCTGCTATTCGGTTATATTGGCAGTTGGAATTGGTTTCTGTAGGTATAAAGATACTCGAAACCCTTGAAGCGCTCAACAAGTTCATGTTTCGGGGATCTGCATTTCACAAAAGTACATGTCTTCTATACATTTTTGAGGTCACCAAGTTTCTTCGAGACTGCTGTCATCTCAATCTCAAATATAGTGATAGGAAGTCGCTGGAAAGTTTTCTGGGAATGTCGAGAACTTATTTTGATCTGGTGTTTCCATTAGACTGGAGACGATCGGTTTCTGGGAATTTTGTTTCTTTAAGGGAGACTGATCTTTCACTCGACTTGCTGGAGGATATTGTTTTTCAAAATGTTAACATCAAGGATGACTTGTGCTACTGGAATATCGGACGTGTGATGATGATATGTCTTAGTTCAAGAAAACCGGTAGCACTTTGTGACAAGATTCATTCGGTGCTTCAAGGGCATCCCTCATGGAAGTCATTTATTGAGGTTTTCTGGAATGGTGGTTTAAAAGATGTTGATGTTGCTTTAGCACTCCAGAATGCTTTGGATGATACTTATAAAGCCAACTGGAGGTGTTCTGGGTACATATCACCTCACAGTTTTGTGTATCTATTGGAACGGCTTCTTTTCATGGCATCATTCTCTTCAGGAATATTTTTCACTACAAAATCTTGTTTCGTTGAGTGGTTTACACATCTTCACTTGACTTCTACTCCAAGTACGCCTTTATCGGCATCCACTCAGATAATTCTAGAGCATCTAGGCTTTCTTGTTCGGATAGTCCAAGGAATTCTCTACAATCGAATGGATACTGTATCATGGATTCACCAGTCAAACATAAATCCTAATTATTACCAGCCACTTTTAGTCTTGAAGCTGGTAATGATACTGTGTTTAATTTGTTTGAAAGTATCAGATTGTTCTCAAGTGCTGCTTGATTTGCTGGTTGGGAGGAACAATATTGCTTATTTGCTTCCGAAGAAGTTTGTGGGTGATCTTTTAAGCAGAAGGAAGAGTCGTTATTTGAATCTAAATGCAGATGTAGTTGCAGAAGCATTTCTAACCGTAGAGGATCCTCTGTTGATTGTGAGTATGGAAAATGCAAGTCCTAGAATTCATGCTCCTTGTGCAATGTTT
Source organism: Arctium minus (assembly GCA_954870635.1). Classification (NCBI taxonomy): domain Eukaryota; kingdom Viridiplantae; phylum Streptophyta; class Magnoliopsida; order Asterales; family Asteraceae; genus Arctium; species Arctium minus. Next base: position 141,445,066 of record OX941082.1, on the reverse strand, counting down.
GTGGACCTTGGGAGATCTAGAGAGGAGATAATGAACGCATTGTTCCCCAAAAAAACTACACATACCGACCTGGCTTCTGGGACACCATCTTTGAAGAACCCATTACCAGATGGTATCTTGAATGTGAATCCTGCTGATGGATGCAAGATAAAGAAATGGAATATAATTGATGACATATCTGAAGTTATAAATGGGACGAAGGGAGAGTCACAAAGCTCGTTTTCTGATGCAGCTGCGATCAAGGTAGTAACAGGTTGTTGTTTGTTTTATCATTGTAACTGTTAACTTTGATGCCTTCTGATGTTTTATTTTCTTTTCTTGCCAGAAAGAGTTGGATAAAATTGCACAGGCCTTGGCTACTGCCCTTGCGAATGCGAAAACATGTTCTGGAGAAGATGCAACACTTTTACGTGAAGTACGCTGCGCATTTGATGAACTGAAACTGCTTTCTTGTTGGTTTGATACAAGGTTAGACTTTGAGTATCTAAATATTGGGAAATCAGTTTTCTTCTGTTCTTTTGGTTTGCATGCAATTAGATGTTTCTGAAAGTTTTATATATGGGTATCTTGACTTGTAATTTTCAGTGGATATGAAGTGGGACATTTAGTTTTCTCAAGAGATGAAACCAAGAGCGTGCAACAAGTTGTGGAGGGTCTGCAGAGAAGAAGACCGATGATTGATGATTTCTTGAAGCAGTCTGGCATGAGCGAGGAACCACAAAAGGTAGTGTCAGAGAGCCGAAACACAAGTGTTGAGGAGGAAACAGCTAACGTAGATGGGAATGGTGATAATTCACCAGTTCCAGAATCCGTGTCAAGAAAACAAATGAGCGGTGGTAACACCGAGGAGGCGAAAAACAAGAAAGGGAAAGGAAATAGCAACAAGGGGAGGAAGAATAGAAAGGGCAAAGGTAAGAGGTAATGATGATGGTAAATGAGATGGATATGTGATTTTTAGTTATCAGTTGTTTGTGATCATTTTTCTTCTTCATATGGAAAAGAATTCCCAAGTTGGTTTTTTTTCTTCTAAATCTTTACACTTGTGAAATTTCAATTCCATTCTTGGGCTTATAGTCATCACAAAGTTTCCATAAAAGATCTAATCCAGCATCTTTTCATGTTTCAGCTTTCTAAAGTCATAACTGAAGGGATCTGATGGCAACAAACATGAACAATACAAATACATATAAAAAAATAATCATGTTTTAGAACCTTATTGACATGCCCTCGGCCGAAGCAACTTTGCTTAAATGGAAAATGGATTATTATATATGATCATACAATACAAGAGCCTTCTGCAGATTTGGTGAATAAGTAACCAAAACCTTTGAATATTACTTTACGCAATATATTCATGATGAAACCATAGTAGGTGGGAACATAGATCATCCACATCCTTGTAATTCATTTACACTTTCAATTGTGGCACATCGGCTTTTGCAACTATCTTCTACACACATGTAATTCATCTACACTTTCAAAAGTCGTCTCACTACAACATTTATTAATTACTTTATAAATTATTATTATATATATATTAGTTAATAACATGATATATAATTATTTATTTTAATTTAATGTTAATTAAAATATAAATTTTAATTTCAAATAAATGATTTATATAGAATATAATAATATAATACAATTTGAAAACTTTATATTATATATAAGAGTAAATTACAAATTTTGTCCCTATGGTTAGTGAAGATTTTGGATTGGGTCCTCCAAATGAAATAATTACATGTGTGGTCACCATGGTTTCACTTTTATTTGGATTAGGTCCCTTGACTTAACTCATAACCTAGCTCTAGTTAAATTAAGGGTGTTCTTGTCCTTTTACTTTATTTTAAAAATAAATATATTTCATATATTAATTAAGAGTGAATTACATAAATGGTCCCTCGTGAATGTTTGGATTTCATTAATCGTCCCTCCAGTTCTGAAAGTACATTGGTGGTCCCTAAAAGCGAGATATGGAGCCCAAATTCCTTTCTGGCGCTAACGCCGTTTGAAGAGGTGCCGTTAGGACAACCATGTGCCCCTCATGTGAGGGGCATTTTAGTCTTTTCATGCTATTTTAGTCATTTTTAGAAAAAAATAATATTTATATTAATATTTTATTATAAAAATAAATGAAAACATAAACTAATTTATTAAACTATTAACCATCTTCTTGACCCATATCTTCACCCATGGATGTCTTCTTCCCCAAGATAATCTTCAAAACTCATCCTACAATTTATTAAACTATTAAGCATCTTTCGGCCATTTACAAATCATCAATCATATCAACCAATCAATTAACTCTGTTCAGTAAAAGGAGATACCTTTTTCAAGATTACCACTTTCATGTAAAGGATTCATGGAAAGGGGTTTTAACAAAATGCAAGATAATCAAAAGGTGTGTCTTCTGCAAGTTAGCGACGATGGTGGTTGGGGGTTTTGTGTTATGCACGCTCCATGGATCCATCCCCTTTTCGAAGATGAAGATCCATTCCCTCCCTTCTCGAATCTCGATGATACGATGCAGACGCAGATCCCAGACCTGTCCCTCTTTTATTAGATTCAGATTCATTTTTGAAACTCATTTTTGAATCTCGTTTGTTTTTTTAATCTCGTTTGTTCCTACCCAGATACAAATCGTTCGAGGTTTGTGCTTTACGAGGAACCCCATCAGATTCGTTTAGGGTTTATGTTTGAATTCGTTTTGTTTTGTTTTTCACGAGGAACCTTTCTTAGAAATATGTTTAGGGTTTTGATTTCATTTATATATTTGTATAAGTTTGTTTAGAGTTTTGATTTCATGAATGGATTTGTGTAAGTTTAATTTTTGACTACCCTTGTGATTTCAAAATTTTGATTTCTTGATTTTATGTTCTTGATTTGGGTATGAATGTTAGTATGAGTGTCTTGGGATGGATGTTCTTCACCAGAGTATGAATGTTATTGGAATGGATGTGAGGTTGAAGAAGATAGGTGAAAACAACTAAAATGTCCCTCACGTGAGGGGCACATGGCTGCCCTAACGACACCTCTTCAAACGGCGTTAGCGACAGGGACGAATTTAGGCTCCAAAACTCGATTTTTGGACCACCAATGTACTTTCAGAACTGGAGGGACGAAAAGTGAAATCCAGGCATTCACGAGGGATCATTTATGTAATTCACTCGTTAATTAATATAATATACACATTATTTCTTTCTTGTATATGCATGTAAATATATATATATATATATACATGTAAATATATATTTACACATCCCCATTACTGCCGTCCGCCGACACCTTCCTCTTTTCCCATCTCCTGTTGCTCACCACCATCGCAAAAGAAACTCCACGTTGATCTCCTCCTCTCTCTCCCCACCATCGATCAAGAAGGTTTTAGTTGTTTTTCGTCCAAGAGGGTTTTTATTCACCATCCCAAGCTTCTAGATCGATGTCATTTTCCGACGAAATTATGGGTCGACAAGTGGATCTTTCGATCGTCAACACGCTTTTTAATTCTTCGTTTGATTCATTGAAAATGGAGTCTGCCGGAGTCATGCAGGATCCGATCACCACCACCTCGTAGGATTCGGGTTCTTCCCAAGCGTTCCAGAGATGGAAACAAAAACAATCGGGTACTTCGACCCATTTCATACCCGACCCGTCACCTGCGTATTTATCAAGAGCACCAACTCGTGACACCTTCTCTTTATCATACACCACCGGTGATCATCTCTGAGATATTGAAACCACCTGGTGTGATGGAATCAAAACCCTTAAAAAACCTCACACACATAGATGAAAGAATAAACTTGGAAGAAAAGAAGAACAATATATTAAAAGCAGAAAACTAACTGCTATACGTCCATGCTTCAAAGGAAAAAGAAAATACATCAACTCCTATTTAAAGCAATAAAAGCTAAAAAAATAGACCCATAAGCTCCTAAACAATAGCTACCCACTACCTATTATTCCCCACTAAGCTTGGTCAACTAAAGACCAAGTCCATGCAAACTAAAACTGACCCAAAAACTATCGAACCGTAACCCGCTAACCTGTAAACCATACCGATTAATCCAACAATCACCCCCTTAATCGGTTTTTTTCGTACTTCCCGTTCACAGCAGCGCCGGTTCCTCTTCGATTAAATTTGCCTCTTGCTTCTCCCATTTAGGACACTCATTGTTGTAGTGACCAAATTCACCACATTTGTAACATTTAACATGGTTTTTATCCCGCTGGAAACGTTAATTGACATCCCGACTTTTCCCGAACCCACGGCCTCTTCCCCGGCTACGTTCAAAGCCATCACGATTTGAACCTCCATTGCCACAATGCTTACACACATGCGCCTTTTCGTCATTAACCAACAATAAACTACCTTGAACGTCCTCCTTACCTTTTAAACGCTCCTCGTACGCCTTCAATCTTCCAACGGCTTCATCGAATAGCATTGAATCCAACTCGAAACATTGCTCTATTGAAGCCACGATTTGAAGAAACAATTTAGGCATCGAGTCTAGTAACCTTTTCACCAACTCTGCTTCTTCAAGCTCATATCCAAGAGTTCTTGCTTTTGAGGCTAGACCGGTCAACTTCGTCATGAAATCATCAACCGTTTCACCCTCCTTCATACGCAAGCTTTCAAGCTCCCTCTTTAATGTTGCCCGTCGAGCCGCTCTCACCCGATCCACTCCCAAATACCGTATTTTCAGGCCATCCCACACTTGTTTTGGATTAGTGTAACTCGCCATTTGCAAAACCATGTCTTCGAGTATAGCTTGAAACAAGAAAGCAAGGGCTTGTTTCTTCTTCTTTGGATCAGGTTCTTCGCCTAGAGCCCTTGGTTCGACCATCTCCCATATGCCATACGCATCCATAATCGACTTAACTTTGACCGCTCGCACCGGATAATTGGTTGGGGTCAAAACTGGAACTTGATATGAGATCGAACCTCCTTCTTTAGCTGGTACCATCGCCATTCTATTCTTGTGACAGCCCCAACCTCTTTAATCAAGTTTGTTCCGAGAGCACTTTTCCACCGATCAAGAAGACAAGGTCACAACCACCTTTACCGTCTTCTGTCACCCGCAAAACAAACCGAATCAAAGCCACCTGCTTTGATGTCTTTCTGTCCGTTTATCACGCACCTCCGGTTAGACTCTCGTAAATGCTAGAACAAGCCCGATCAAGAGAAGTCGGAGCTGCTGTTTAAATGCTTCAACTTGCGATCAAGAATGACTCACACCCTCCTCAACCGAACGCAGGCTCTGATACCAATTGATGGAATCAAAACCCTTAAAAAACCTCACACACACAGATGAAAGAATAAACATGGAAGAAAAGAAGAACAATATATTAAAAGCAGAAAACTAACTGCTATACGCCCATGCTTCAAAGGAAAAAGAAAATACATCAACTCCTATTTAAAGCAATAAAAGTTAAAAAATAGACCCATGAGCTCCTAAACAATAGCTACCCACTACCTATTATTCCCTACTAAACTTGGTCAACTAAATACCAAGTCCATGCAAACTAAAACTGACCCGAAAACTACCGAACCGTAACCCGCTAACCCGTAAACCATACCGATTAATCCAACATGGTGGTCCGGCACCACCACGAACTTCTCGATGATCGCGAAATCATGAACCATAGTCGGTTTCCCAAATCGATCTCTACATCTTCTGATTTCGTTCCATCCGGTGAAAATCTGAAGTACTTCAGGTACGACTTGTCGGCTTCCGAATGATGTCGTAACTGGGTGCGAAAAGCTCGTCGGAAACCGGATCAAGTTTTGGGTGTGCGATCATGGTGGACTTCAATTTCTCGTCGAAGTTATACCATCCGACGGTTTTCAAGTCGTGGTTGGAGTAACACGGACTTCATACGGCAAATCATCCTCCGAAATAACCAAAATCCGGTTGTTAAAATAAACTTAACCAGCGTTCGCCACCCCAATGCTATGACTATTATCAACCAAACCACATAATCTACTAGCATAAAATAACATAGGATTATAAGAATAAAATAACTTGCGGTGGAAAACTAAAACACCGAGACGAAAAGTAAATGGAAATCAGAGGATTTTTTGTTTTGTTTTTTAAAATAAAAATTAAAGGACAAAACTATCCTTAATTTAACTAGAGTTAGGTTACTAGAGTTAGGTCAAGGGACCTAATCCAAAATAAAAGTGAAACCATGGTAACCATACATGTAATTATTTCATTTGGAGGATCCACTTCCTATATACCTTTGTTTTTTGTTTTTGTTGCATTATATCAATATGGCATGATCAGCTTCTCTTCTGTCATGACTTTATTAGGAAACATGAAAAACTGGTTTTAGATCTCTCATGGAAACTAAATAACCTAACTTGGGAATTCTTTTCTTGTCTAGAACACACTCAAACTGATTTCTTCCCTTTAACCACTCTTCTATATACTGAACAAAATGCAACACCCTCGAAAATGAACAGAGCAACTAATTTAAAACTTCCAAATTATACAACAAAAAGGATATAATCTATTTTACAATCATCACTTGAGACACCTCAAATTTAACTTTAACAACTAAAAGGTCAAGTCTCGCAGAAAGACAATCAAAGTCGGGTGTTACTAAAACCCCAAAGAAACAGTTGCTCTTATCAACGACTAACGCGGAAGACTTCATCAAGCTACTCACCCTTGCACAAGCTCTAAGCACTCAACGCTTCACCAAAAAGCTAGAACCTCTTCCCTCAACCGGAACCTGATGCACATGCCGACAAATAAAAAGGTTAGGCTAACGCCTAGTGAGTTCAAGAGTTTACAACATGAAATAAATATATTTGTAAAAGAGAAATAAAGTAGTTTAAATCACAGACTCTCTGACAGATTACTTTAAATAACAAACGACACCATTTTTCAAAAGTACATCTTTAGAACAAAGAACCCAATATGAACCTTCTCTCGTAAAGACCACTTTAATCCCCAAACTCAACCAAAACGTGAATAATAAGCAAAGCTCTTAATTTATAAAAATATGAAATAAAACTTTACTTCTCGAAATCCTTCAAACGTGGATGTCATAAAACGCAACCCATAAATCTTGAGTAAACAATTCCCCATAAGTAAAACGTCACCGAAAACATGGATAATAAAATGACACAATAAAATACCCAAATAGCACCTTCCGGTGACGGGGGATACCCGATTCCATTGTACGTGGCAGAACACAAAGTTAAACCACATAACTATGTTGTCGAACTACACCTCAGATCGTGACCGTATTGCCTGCTCTGCCGAGCTACACCTCCAGTCATGACTATATTTCAAGTCTCCACCACACCGTATCCCTTATTGCCTGCTCTGCCGAGCTACATCTCAAGGATACGCGATCTTATTGCATGTTCGGTCTCTAGGGAGTTTCATCCTCGGGGTCCCCACTGACCCTTAGTGCCTACTCCTTATCAGTCAAGATAGGAGCCTCTGCTCCGTACTTGATAACACATGATGTCTAACCCTCGTGCACAAGAATTAGAACACCAAACTCCAACCCAAGGTCCCGGAGTACAACCCCTAAAGGTTCCTCTCCGCAAAACAACCGGGACAACACCAATGCCATCGCGACATTATTTCTCAAGGTGAGAATCCCAAGAGTCCTCACCGGTACATACAACCGACTCACGTGCCTATGGATCAAATGCGACACTATCTAAAATACATGACTCCAAAAGAATGACTCACGCACCCAAACATGTATTCTCCAAAATAAAGTGCAATAAATGCAACTCACACCCCAAAGCTCCACTTAGGTTATTAAATCGGACAAAGGTCCCAAAGTCCTGACAAAGCCGAATCCGATATAAAGACCCAACAATTACGTAAATCTCCAATGGGCGCCAATAACAACATCAAAACGCGTTTGACGAACATTTATGAAAGTACTACGACTCAAGGGTAAATACCCCAAAACTTCCCATTGGTTGAGACAAAACGTTTCCCAAATGGACTCATTCCCTTTATGTTTCCCAAAATGACTCTTAACACAAAGATATGCATTTTCCAATGATTTATAAAATCGTATGCACCAAACGGTCAAATATATAAAATTACCTCCATTTATCTCTTACATCATCAAAGAAACATGTTAACATGATTTATTCATCAAAACGCCCAAAAACCTCAAAGATGCGAGTTACATAAGTTTATAAAGTTAAATATACCCAAATAACCAAAACTTATCAGCAGTTAACAATTTAGTGTAAAACACACACACTTTTAAAATAAGCATTTTGGCACGTACACCGTTTTCACAAATCAACTTGAACTCACCTTGCTAGATTTAGGCTAAATCTAGATTTTTCCCCCAACTAGAGCTCCTTTGAAGAACACTTGGATTCTCAAGACAAAACTTCCAAAAACCTAAATCCATACATATTTAACCATAAATAAACATAATCAACCACAAAGAATCATTTCCCAAACCATATACATGAATACCTCAACTAATACCGAAACCCTAACTTCCATAACTAAAGAGAATAGAACATTACCTTAACCTAAGCTTGAATCCACCAACCAAAACACTTCTAGTTCACCAAAATGGTTACAAACCTCCAATCTATGAAAAGAAGCACAAAGGGTGGATGAAACCCTAGAAAACTTGGTGAAGAAGATGAAGTGGGAGAGATGAGGATCTTACCACCACAAAATACTCTTGTATACTCCAATAGACCTCCAATATCTTGCTATATCCTTGAAGAGCTCTCAAAAACGAAACCGTAGCACTTTGAATCACCCAAATCGGAGCTAGGATGAGAAAGATATGAAGAAAAGAAGTTTGGGGCTGAAAATCGGGTTTTAAGCTCGACCAGGTGCATTTCGCGACTTATGCCGCTAGTGCAAGTCGTGCGCAAGTCGCGAGATGCACTGTTTCCCCCGGTTTTCTTCTTGTTCATTGTTTTGGCCATAACTTCTTCGTTATAGCTCCGTTTTCGCTCCGGAAAGAACCGTTGGACTCGTAATTGAATCATTCATCCATCTAGACTATAAAATATAGGATTCAAGTCCAAGATTAAATATCTTATTTTTCCTTGATATATCGGTTTCTGTATTAACTTGAAGTGATACCTTTCGAAAGTCGGGGTGTTACACAAAATCTATAACAAACACCTGACAAGAAGAAGAAAAACAAAGCCAGAACCGATTTATACTATTTAAGGAATCACCAATCCATCAGATTTACCATGCAAAGCCCTTAGACATCAACTTATGGAGGGCTTCAAGAGTTTCGAGTACCTTTATGTAACACCCGTAATTTTCGGTAAGTAGTTGTCAACCGGGCGTTTCTGTGTCTTGTAAGCAGTGGGGTTTTGCTGGGAAATGTATTGCTTAAAGTCCCTCGGAGTATCGGGAGTATCGGCAGTGAAAAGGTCGGGTTTCGGGGCTCCAGAATGGTCCCGCGACAATGCCCGGCGACTATGACAAGTCACAGTCGCATGGGGCACAGTCGCAGAAGTGAAGCAGAAGCTGAGGGGCTTCATGCGACATTGACCAGCGACAATGCCCAGGGCATTGTTGCGTGGCAATGTCACCCAATAGGTGCAGGGGGCTGTTAAGTCGAGATTTTCAGCTTTCTTTCTCATTCTCTTCTCCAAAACTCTCCCATTCTCTCTCAAATCACTTTCTCTTCATTACCCCCAAACCCTAACTCATTCTAAAGCCATTTCCATGGATTCCAAGGTGTTTCTTCACCATCAAGCTTGTGATCTCAACCTCATGTGCTAGCTCATGTGTCCTCCCACCATTTCTTGAAGATTTCTAAGTTTTCTAGGTTTTCACCAAAACCTAAGTGGTAAGTTCATCTCTTCCATTTCTAAACCCTAATATAAGTTGTAAATACTCCTTTGGTGATTTACTAAGTATTATGTTACTCTATTTTCGGTTTGTAATATTTTGGAGGATGTGTGTCAAAATTAGGGTTTGGACCAAAATGGAGATTTTGGTGTACAATGTTTGAGGAATTTTTCTACGTGGTTGAATATGGTAATTTACGGTTGGAAATGTGTGGATCTAGGTTTTGGAAGCTTGAGTTGAAGAGTTGGAATGGATATCTTCGGAAAGCTTTGGGTGGAATCTATGCTTTTGGAGGCCAATGGTTGGGGAATTGAAACCTAGGTTTAACTTAACCTAGCAAGGTGAGTTCAAGTTGATTTGTGAAAACTATGTACATGCCAAAATATTTATTTTAAAGTGTTTGTGTTTTACACTAAATTGTTAACTGCTGATAAGTTTGGCTTTTTGGAAATGTTCAGCTTTATAAACTTATATAACCCATATCTTTGGGATTTTTTGGAAATGTTGATAAATAAATTATTTTGATATGTTTCCTTGATGATACAGTATATAAATGGAGGTCATTTTATATAATTGTCCATTTGGTGCATACGATTTTATAAACCATGGGAAAATGCATATCATTTGCATTAAGAGTCATTTTGGAAACATGAAGGGATGAGTCCATTTGGAAAACGTTTTGTTTCAACCAGTGAGAAGTTTTGGGTTAATTACTTTTGGGTTGTAGTGTTTACATAATTGTTGGTAAAACGCGTTTCAATGTTTATACTCAATTCCATTGGAGAGTCATGTAAATTGTTGGGCCTTTAGCTCGGTTTTCGGTTTTGTCGGGTCTTGGGGACTTTTGTCCGGTTTAATAACCTAAGTGGAGCTTTGGGGTGCGAGTTGCATTTATTGCATTTTATTTTGGAGAATACATGTTTTGGGTGCGTGAGTCATTCTTTTGGAGTCATGTATTCTAGACGGTATTGCATTGGATCCATAGGCATGTAAGTCAGTCGTGTTTAATGGTGAGGACTCTTGGGATTCTCACTTTGGGAAATAATGTCGTGTTGGCATTGGTGTTGTCCCGGTTGTTTTGCGAAGAGGAGCCCTCATGGGTTGTACTTCGAGACCTTGAGTCTGGTGTTTAGATGTCTAATTCTTGTGCACGAGGGTTAGACATCGAGTGTTATCAAGTAAGGAGCTGAGGCTCCTATCTTGATTGATAGGGAGTAGGCACTAAGGGTCAAGTGGGCACCCTGAGGATGAAACTCCCTAGAGACCGAACAGGCAATAAGATCGCGTATCCTTGAGGTATAGCTCGGCAGAGCAGGCAATAAGATATACGATGTGGTGGAGACTTGAAATATAGTCATGACTGGAGGTGTAGCTTGGCAGAGCAGGCAATACGGTCACGATCTGAGGTGTAGTTCGACAACATAGTTATGTGGCTTAACTTTGGGTTCCGCCACGTACAATGGAATCGGGTATCCCCCGTCACCGGAAGGTGCTTTTTGGGTATTTTAATTGTGTCATTTTATCATCCATGTTTTCGGTGACGCTTTACTTTTTGGGAGTTGGTTACTCAAGATTTATGGGTTGTGTTTTATGACCCGTCCATGTTTGAAGGGTTTCGAGAAGTAAAGTTTATTTCATACTCTTATAAAGTGAGCGCTTTGTTTACTATTCATGTTTTGGTTGAGTTTGGGATTAAAGTGGTTTTTACGAGAAAAATGTTCATATTGGGTTCTTTGTTCTAAAGATGTACTTTTGAAAAATGGTGTCGTTTGATATTTAAAGTAAATCTTTCGGAAGGTCTGTGATTTAAACTACTTTCTTTCCATTTAACAAATATATTTATTTCATGTTGTAAACTCTTGAACTCACTAGGCGTTAGCCTAACCCTTTTTATTTGTCGGCATGTGCATCAGGTTCCGGATGAGGGAAGAGGTTCTAGCGTTTTGGTGAAGTGTTGAGTGCTAAGAGTTTGTGCAAGGGTGAGTAGCTTGACGAAGTCTTCCGCATCAGTCGTTGATAAGAGCAACTGTTTTCTTTGGGGTTTTAGTAACACCCGACTTTGAATTGGTCTTTATGCGAGACTTGACCTTTTAGTTGTTAAAGTTAAATCCAATATTCGTTTGAGGTGTCTCAGCTGATGATTGTAAGATAGATTATATCCTTTTTGTTGTATAATTTGGAAGTTTTAATTTAGTTGCTCTGTTCATTTGCGAGGGTGTTACACTTTATACCTACATAAACCAATACCAACTGTCAATAAGACTGAACCGAAAACACCAACCGGCTGCAATCAAAAGTTAGCCGCTGCCCATCCTCATGAAGACCCTTGTAACCACCGGTTCTTATCCAATCAACATCCTTGCTGACTAACAAGTAAACCATGTTGCCATTTACACACTGCTTCCTCACACCAAAATAATCTAAACTGAACTCAATATGCTCCTCATGTTCGTCTGGGTCTTCGCAGTCAAGACTTCCAAGACTCTGAAAGATTTTAACAACATGATCCTTCCACATGTTCCAATAAAAAACCAGAGTTCTAACAGAGATTCGGTTCATAAAGATCATGTCCTCAAAGTGTTTGGTTATATCAAGGGGTAATTCGTCCTCCCAGCCACACCATGAGGAATTCCATTGAAGGTGATCATCCAAGATTTTCCAAATTGACAAGATCTCTCCACGCAGACTCCAATGTCGTTAGGAAGCTTGTAAATGCTTCTTCAGCTCCGACAAGCTACTCTGTTGATCAGAGAGTATTTCAACCTCACGACAGACATGACCATAGAAAACGTCCGAGTCTTTTTCTGAAAGCGACATTGCTTTCTTACAAAGGTGTTTTTTTTAGGAAACTGCTTTAGCGGCCAACCTTTGTTTCCATTCCCCCATAACCTCACAAGCAGTGTCCATCCTTCTCCCATAACCTTTGTTTCCATTCCCCCATAATCGTCGGCTCCAAACAGTGTCCATCCTTCTCCGAAAGATCAGCCTCTTTTAGAACATCACCCCATGACCTCACAAGCTCAGCACCATCGAGAAAATGACCAGACTCCTCTTCCAACAACAAAAGCTCATCAAGACAGCCTATAGACCTCAAGAATACACGCTTTGATTCCATAGAATAAAAGGTTCTCACAAATCTCATCATGGATATAGGATGTTTACACTCGTGGTGATGAAGAGTGCAACTCTCCAAGAATTCTTGTGTAATCTGTTCAATTTCATTATCTTGAACATTAGCATGCTCTTTCCAGTATTCAATATATTGCTTGCCTTTATTAAAAAGTTTCCCTTTTTTGCAAGCTGATAGACAGTTGGAAAACTGATCTCCCTTGGCGTAGGCTTCTGTTGCATCGCTATAGCACCCTGCGAGTGTCAAACATTCTCCTGCAAAAACAAATCAAAATTCAGATGATACAAGTTTAGAATCCAAATGCTGATTAAAAAATATTGTTACCAGCTCTTGCATACTCCCCCAAATCACGATAACATGAAGCTGCAAGCTCATGTTTCCTCGTGGATTTAAACATTTCCGCCACTTGTCTAAGATAACCTAAAGCAGTTTCAGGATTTGTTCCCTGCATATGCAAAGAATTCCATATTCTTTTTTGGGTTGTAACATTCGTCAAAAGACAACAAACATCCCATGTTGGAATTCAATATGTTTGGATGCCTCAACTTTGAAACATAATGATGTACTATCATCTTCATTTCCATTTTCTGCGATTTCATCAACCAATGCGAACCCCCATGTCCTCCCCACGCGCTGCAAATCAGAAATAGATCCAGGTCTCTCATCCACCAAAATTAAAAGTGTAACACCCCGAATTTCGTTTGGTTTTGCAAAGTTGATTAGAGAAAAAGAGGTTCCTGTGGCTGTCTACAGTGCGCCATCCTTCAGGAAATTCGCACGGGTCGTGCGCAAGGGTCAGGGTCCGGCAGTGGCTTTCGCACGGGCCGTGCGCCCTCCCTTCTTTGAAATCGCACGGGTCGTGCGCTGTGTTGGGAAGAGTGAGATATTTTGTTAAATATCTCATTTTGTTGGATTCCTTTTATTATCTCAATCTCAGTTCTCTCTCTCTCTCCTTTTTCTCTTTTTCTTCTTTTGATCTTCAAGGCTCGTTTGGTTGCTAGTTTTCGGTGTTTTTAGCAAGGGGTCGGTGTTTTAAGCTTCACCTCTACGTCGTGATCGTTATCTGGTTTTCCGGGTTTTATTCTAAAAACCTACCGGTTAGTTCCTACTACCATTTTACAAACTTTATACATATCAAAACTCTTATTTGCGAAATCCGAAGTATTTCTATGGTATGATTTCATGTTCTCTACATTTTGATATAAATGAAGTTTTTGGTGATTTTCGGGGTTCCCGATCAGTTTTGACTAAAATGACTGGTTCCGCCTTATTAAAGTAAAATGATGTTTCACTAGCACATTATGTGGATATGTGAAAAGAATGTTTTAGAACTCATTTAATGATTTTCATTCTTACCAGAAGTTGAACTGGAAATGACATTTGTTTATAAAATGTGTTTATACCATATGTTTATTTATGGTTGGTCACATATGTTGTTGTGACGAGTCTGTACCATTACTAGTGGATCCCTAGGTTTTGAGTCGACTGTATTATTGGGATGTCATATTCCCCATTTTGTAGCTATGGATGCATATGATCCTCGGGGGCAACTTGGTACGGTTATGTGAGGCCGGATACTAGCCATGGTTCATAGTGATCCTAGTGAATAAGTATACATTGGTTTTGCTTGGGGCTAGATCTCACGTTGTAGCACGAACTTATGTGTTCGTATCCTCGGATTCCAATTGTTTAGCTCATAACTCGGATTTTGGCTTACTTAGTGTTACGCCATAATCCTTGGTAAAATGTTTTGTCATTGGTCATTTGATAACATGTTTATAACGGAAAAGCCCGGTTGTGGCAAAGGTTTCAATTGTAAAATTTAATCTCTTTGGAAATATCATCTTTTGATGCAAATGTTTATATCTTTTGAGCTTTATAAACTGTATGTTCTCACCAGGCTTTAAGTCTGACACTTTTTCTCAAATGATGTGTATAACAGGTTTCCCTTAGCGGTGGGTTGTCGGGGTTTTGAGAGACGGGTTTGGTCTCGAGGCATTTTGAGATGACTAGTATTGTATCTGGGCATTTGTTAAGTCCCATTCTTTTGGTACATTATGGATTGTCAACTGATGTAATCTTGATATAGGTGTCTAGATTAGTTTGTTGATGAACCCTATATCTGTACAGGTTTTGTAAAGTCTTAAGGACTGATCCCCTTTTTGAGAAGTTAGTATCAATACGAATGTCATGTTGCCAGGTTTTCCCAGGTTTTAATTTACTATGATTTTTAGGGTGTTACAGGTTGGTATCAGAGCTCTAGTTTAAGCGAACTAGGCATGAATGTAAGATGTCTAGACTTAGACCGAGTATGATAAGAATTGATCCGTGAGATTGGGTAGAGTTTCTAAGATGGGTTAGTCTTAGAGTCAACGGAAAGTGCGTTTATCAGGCGTTGTGGTGATCGTGACGAGAACCTTTATGTGTTATATGTTCATAATCTCACTTAGCTAATGTTATTATGAGGATATCGTACGTAAGTGTGCTTGAATTTCTATTGCTATGACGATTGGTAATGTGGTAGTATGTTTCCTTTGTGTTTATTCAATCTCTCTCTTATCTCTTTCTCTGTTCTGTGAAGCAGTTCAGTAATGGTGAATACGCGTGGTAGACCGCGTACGCGTGTTGATGGTCTGGAAGCCACAACCTCCACCGCTGACCAGCCAGAAGGAGTTGAGGTTGTCGTGCGTCCACCTGTTCAACAAATACTAGGTGGGGGGCCAGAGGTCATTCCGCGTGTAGACCTGGCTTCGTCCCACCCAGTCATCAGAGATGCTAGTTCCCCGTCTGAGTTGATGGCCAACATGATGTTGGCAATGAGGGAAGAGATGGCAAAGCAGCAAGAGTTTCTGCTGAAAGTGATTGAGGACCGCGATGTGAACAATCGGAGAAGTGAGACGGTTGTAGAAAACATTGTAGCGGGTCCTGGAGGCGTTGGTACAGGGGTCAGGGCTGAGGAGCACGGGATTGTTGGTGCTCCGAGAAATAGGAAAAGTTGTTCCTACAAGTCCTTTCTGGGTTACGGACCACCAGAGTTCTCTGGTTCCGACGACCCAATCTTGTGTGTGAAGTGGATTCGAGCGGTCGAGCAAGCTTTTGGCTCTTCCGAATGCGGAGATGATCAGAGAGTGCGTTTCGGTACCCAACTGCTGAGGGATACCGCGCTCATTTGGTGGAATGTCATTCAATCCACCCTATCTGCTGCTGTGTTGGCTCAGTTGTCATGGGCCGAGTTCAAGAAAAAGTTGTTAGAAGAATACTGCAATGAAAGAGCAATGGACCGAATTGAGAAAGAATTTCGGTCTCTGGTAAAGGGAAGCCTGACGGTGAGGGAGTACACCCGTCAGTTCATGGAGAAGTTTGATCTGGTGGGACACGCTGCCCAAACAGAGAAGGATAAAATGAAGGCCTATCTGAATGGCCTACCTGCGGACATGCAACCTATGGTCCACAATTCTAAAGCTTCTAACCTCCGCGAGATGATTGAAGAAGCTCAGTACATGGAAGAGATGTTCGCAAGGAACAAAGTTGAGAAAGTCGTAGTGATGACTGATAAGAGAAAGTGGGAGAGCAATTCTGCTCACCCCAAGATATCTCGACCTTTTGGCGGAAACCGAAACTTCAGCAATCAGCAGGAAGCTAGGTGGTGCCACAAGTGTCGAACTAAACACCACGGTGACTGTAATACCACTTCTCAAACTTGTTATAAGTGTGGGAAGCCTGGTCACACTATCAGAGATTGCCCAGTCAGAGGACTCGTCTGTTATGAGTGCAAGGCACCGGGGCACGTGAGAAGAGATTGCCCGAAGCTTGTGTCGGGTAGCATGCCAGCAAGGAAGGAGAACCCTCCGAGGGTTCCGGGTCGATCATTTCAGATGACGGCCGATGAGGCCAGGGCATCCGCTGATGTGGTATCGGGTACTTTTCTTATAAACTTTGTACCTGCTCGCATTTTATTCGATACAGGTGCCAGTTTCTCTTTCGTATCTGAATTGTTCCGTCAGAAAATTTCTATGCCCACTACTAGTCTTGAGGATGCATTAGTGGTAGAAATAGCCGATGGTAGTCAAGTTCTGATCCACGATGTTCTGAAGCAGTGTACTCTTAGTATCGAAGGGAGATAATTCTCGATCGATTTACTGCCGATGTTAATCGGGGGTTTTGATGTGGTGGTCGGCATGGATTGGTTGTCAAATAATCATGCCGAGATCATATGTTCCAAGAAGTTGATTCGACTTCCCAACCCCTCTGGCGAAGTCGTTGCCATCTATGGCGAAAAGAGAAAGGGTGAAGTGGCAATAATCACAATGGCAAAGGCACGCAAGTGCTTAGTAAAAGGATGTTCGTCTTTCCTAGCCTATGTGATCGATGCCAAGTTAAAGAAATCAAAGCTGGAAGATGTGAAGATCGTGCGTGAGTTTCCAGATGTCTTTCCGAACGACTTGCTCGGGTTACCACCCGATCGCCAGGTAGAGTTTCGGATTGATCTTATGCCTGGAGCAGCACCAATTGCTAAAGCTCCTTATCGTTTAGCGCCGTCATAGATGCAAGAAATGATGGCACAACTCCAAGAGCTTCTGGAGAAGGGCTTCATAAGACCGAGTTCGTCACCCTGGGGAGCTCCAGTCTTGTTTGTAAAGAAGAAAGATGGCACAATGAGAATGTGCATCGACTATCGTGAGTTGAATAAAGCTACAGTAAAGAACAGATATCCGCTTCCGAGAATAGACGACTTGTTCGATCAACTTCAAGGAGCGGGTTGTTTTTCCAAAATCGACTTACGTTCGGGTTATCACCAAGTGAAGGTAAGAGAAGATGATGTTCCGAAGACAGCTTTCAGAACGCGTTACGGCCATTACGAGTTTCTTGTAATGCCTTTTGGTCTAACGAACGCACCAGCTGTGTTTATGGACTTAATGAATAGAGTGTGCCGACCATTCCTCGACAAGTCGGTCATTGTATTCATTGATGACATACTCGTGTACTCCAAGAGTGATTCAGAGCACGAACAACATTTGCGTGAAGTTCTGGAGGTATTGAGAAAAGAAAGGTTGTACGCCAAGTTTTCCAAGTGCGACTTTTGGCTTAAAGAAGTACAGCTTCTGGGTCACGTAGTCACTCAGGTCGGAGTGAAAGTAGACCCCTCCAATATTGAAGCTATGATGAATTGGGAGCCTCCTAAGAGTCCGTCCGAGATCCGAAGTTTCTTGGGTCTGGCGGGATACTACCGGAAATTTATCCAAGACTTTTCAAAGATCGCTTCTTCCTTGACGGTTCTGACTCGGAAGAATGTGAAGTTTGAATGGACCGAAACCCAAGAGAAGGCGTTCCGGATCCTTCAAAAGAAGTTGTGTGAAGCTCCGATCTTGACGTTACCTGAAGGGTCGGAAGATTTCGTGGTATACAGCGACGCTTCAAAGATGGGACTGGGATGTGTTGTAACACCCTTAAATCTGGAAATAGCAACTTATTAAAAATTCACTAAATACATCAATAAATAAATCACCATTGACCACAAATTATGACTTAACCTCAATACAACCATTCATTCTATACAAAAGTCTATGATAAGGACGGGTGCTACTAAAACCCCATAATAGTTACTATCTCCAACGTTGCGGAAGACTTCACCAACTACTTACATTTGCACAAAGCTAAGGCTCGACTCTTCATAGGATTGCTAGGACCAACTCCCAACCTTGAAACCTGATGCACATGCCGACAAATAAAAAGGTTAGGCTTAACGCCTAGTGAGCTCAAGAGTTTTTAACATATATAAAATAATCGTTTAAAAGAAAGGATGCAGCTAAAATCGTAGTCCTTCAATATGATACGTCTTACATGTGAAAACGACTCATTTTCCAATATTATGCATTTTAAACAAATAACACAAATTTGGACGTTTTCCAAACCCAACCACTACAAGGATGATAATACCAATGTAAGCCGCCCATTTATAAATTAGCTTTAACCCAAAACTCACTCAAAGCGTAAATATAACGTGAACTCTCCATTTATGAAGATACGGTTAAACCTTATATCTCAAGACACCCAAAACGTGGGTGGGACATAATACTCATCCCACAAAATCAAGGGTAACCCAATAATACAAAACGTCACCGAAAACTTGGATAATAAAACTCAATACCCAAAAACAACACCTTTCGGTGACGGGGGATTCCCGATTCCATAAAATGTGACGGTCCACAAAGTAAGCCCATTTTATGTTGTTATGACTAGTCATATAAACGAAAGTACACGCAAGAGATGTCAGGCTCAGTAGCTTTAAACGTACACCCAAGGAAACTCGAGTTCAACCCCGTCGGGTTCCTATGTCGAGCCCCTCATCTAATATCGTAGTACTTGAGCACGAAGGACTTATACCCACATCCGGTACCTTAACGTGCAGCACGAAGGTCTTACACCCACATCCGGTGCCTAACGTGCCTCGACGTGGAAAACTAATCGTCCCAACGCCGGACAATAATAAACCAAATACGGGATCATGACTCCCAATGCATCAACTGAGCCAAATAATACACATAAGTCCCAACAAGGCTCGAAGTCGAGCTACCAAAACTGGACAATTGTCCAAAACCCCATCAAAATAACAATGCCAAGACGCAGACTTAGCAACCCAATTGACTCATTGATAAATGAAAATAACAATACGATAAAACGTACTCGACCAACGGATATGTCAACACCACGACCGAAAGTAAGATTAGTTCAAAACTCAACATTAGTTGAGACAACCCATTTTCCAAATGAACTTATACCCTTATAATTTTTCCAAATATCTCGTAACACAAAATATGCATTTTCCAACTTTAACTGCTGATAAGAATGAAAATCATAAAATGAGACTATAAACATTCTTTCAAGTACCTCGCATAAATGTGTAATTAACACTTTACAAAACATTCCATTTCATGAATGATGCATAAGACCCGACAACCATTTAAAAGTGTATTTCTTTGACCAAGAATTTATTTATGCAATGAGACCTCAAAACACATTCATTTGTGACACATTTATCAAAATACCCAAAAATCCCAAATATGGGTATTATACAAAGTTTGTAAAGATTAAATACGTCAAATAATCAAAGATTAACAATTAACCCAACATTTGATAATTTCATGAAAAACACATAAAACACTTTAAAATAGACATTTTGGCATGTACAACGTTTTCACAAATCAACTTGAACTCACCTTGCTAGATTTAGGCTAAATCTAGATTTCACCCAACGAGCTCTTTTGAAGGCCGCTTGAATCCTCAAGCCGAAATCTTCTAAAACCTAGATCCGAACATTTTATCCCATAAATAACCATTTTCAATCATAAGGAAACGTTCTCCAAACATAAAAATACCAAGATCTCAAACAAGATCAAAACCCTAATTTTTCCAAAACCATCAAATCCGAGATTTGAGATATCGAACCTTAAGAAATCACCAATGGAGCATTTATAACCTTATTACAAGAAAACTTACCCTTGAAGACAAAGAGACTTCCGAGAACACCCAATCCAACACTCCAACCCGAGTTCCCAACCGAAAGAACTTGATGAGGAAGATGAAGATGGAGGTTTTGTGGTTTAAGGTTCCAACTAGTTAGATGATGAAGAATCATGTGGTTCAAGGGGGAAAACCATCAAAATGGGTTAGGGTTCAGTTTTAGTGTTTGGGAGAGAAAAGAGAAGAAGATGGAAGTGAGAAATGAGGAGAAAGGGTGAGAATTCGGACATTTTAGGAGACAGGGGCCGCGGGCGACCTTGCTACGCGATAGTGACATTGTCACTCTCGCGAGGGCACTCTCGCGGGGAATGTACCGCGGGTGGTACACCCCCGGCGATTGTGCCACGCGATAGTGACACATGTCACTATCGCGAGTCACAATCGCGCCACACGTACCGAGCCCCGAAAAAGTCGAAACTCAAGATTCTCGCATGGGTCGACTCAAGTTTCGAAAGCACAACATTTACCACTCAAAAGATAGGCGGAAGGCGGAGAGATAACCAACGAAGGATGGAACTTGCTTTACGAAAAACCGGGTGTTACAATCCTCCCAACCTTGGAATGATTTCGTCCTCGAAATCTAGGTTCCCATGAAGCCTTGTTCATAGAAGGATTTCCCTTAACCCTTATTCCAACACCTCTAACATGCCATTTGTACTGATACACACGCCAACTGCCCCTCATGGGCACATTACACTCATGACCGAGCGAACACTTAACTCACCCAAGTAAATTTTACCCACAACGTTACGGTTGTCTCCCAACCTTGGTTGGCAATTACTACCTCCAGGTAGTTAGTGACCCCAAATTCTTGCTGACCAAACTTTCCTTCGGATCTACTGTTCCGAACACAACGTCAAAGATCGCAACCAAACTTCCAAGTTCCTCAGAGTTCAACTGATCTATCCTTAATATCGATAAAGATGTTCTTCTAAGGCGCACCAAAACGTTCTTCAAATACTACTTAGCCCAGGTTCGGTCAACACTCAACTCCGTTCCAACACCAATCCCCACAACAATCCTTTAATACAAGCTTTACCACCACGGAAATGCTTAAACGCATCGATACTTAATCCTCAACACCCAAACTCCTTCCAAATTCCATCACTGAAAGGTCAATATTTCTCATGGTTCGACCGGGATACATCCAAACATTCCCAGCTCCACTGACTCCAAGAAAACAAGTCGACACCTAGGGCTAAACGGTCACCTCGAAAACATGGACATTCAGTCCAAAATCCCATTCTAGACAGATAGTCGCACTACGGTTGACACCAAATCAGAGAGTTAAAATTTCAAATCTTACAACTCTAGCAGACAGATCACGAAAATTTCCTTTAAATCGCGGAACCCACTAAGACGATATACTGACAACACAGCCCATGATATGACACCAACTAGCAAACCACCAAAGCGAAACCCAATCTGATTGCCAATAGTTACCTAACGCTTTAACTCACATAATCATCGGAGCATAAAATCTCCCCTTAAATACCCGGGAAGACTTAAGTCTACTAATTTCATTAATACAAACGCGCGCAGATTCGAAAACCCAAGTCCAAAATCCAAGACTGACCACAAGCCAGGTCATTCGACGCCTCCAATTCCAAGGACTCCCTTAGTCCCTAATTACAACTGCTCTTACGCCAGGATTAAAATCTATAGGCCTAATGAGTTCAAGGTTTTTCAACTAGTATGCCAATTTGAGTTTATAAAACTTTCGAATACAAAAGCTTCCTAACGATTAAACGTGCGGCAAAATACACTACCGTCCATGCGATAGGTTTCAAAATTGATTAACCACACAACACATATGAAACCATTTCCAAAAATGTACAGGGACTTGAAGCGTGATCTGTTGCTAGAGGATGCTCACAAGTCCAAGTATTCTATTCATACGAGGAGTACAAAGATGTACAGGGACTTGAAGTTGCACTATTGGTGGCCGGTGATGAAACTTGACGTGGCGCGTTACGTTGAGCGTTGTGTGACGTGTTCGCAAGTTAAGGTCGAACATCAGCGACCGTATGGGAGTCTTCAGTCTTTAGAGATTCCTGAATGGAAGTGGGAGCATATCACCATGGACTTCGTGACGAAGTTGCCTAAAACTCTTCGAGGTCACGATACCGTTTGGGTGATAGTTGACAGATTGACAAAGAGCGCTCACTTTCTGCCTATGCGTGAGACTTTACCGATGGATAAGTTAGCAAAACTTTACATCGATGAGGTGGTCTCGAGGCACGGCATACCATTGTCAATCGTGTCGGATCGCGACAGTCGGTTCACTTCGAACTTCTGGGATGGGTTTCAGAAAGAACTTGGTACTCGAGTGAAGTTGAGTACGGCTTACCATCCGCAAACCGACGGGCAGAGCGAGCGAACGATCCAAACTTTGGAAGACATGTTGAGGTCTTGTGTCATCGATTTCGGGGGTAGTTGGGACTCTCACCTGCCTTTGGTGGAGTTTGCTTACAACAATAGCTACCACTCGAGTATCGGAATGGCACCTTTTGAGGCATTGTATGGGCGAAAGTGTCGGACTCCCGTGTGCTGGCTTGAAGCGGGAGAAAAGCAGTTCGCCGGACCTGAAATCGTGCAAGAGACTGCCGATAAGGTCAAGTGCATTCGTGAAAGAATGAAAGCGTATCAGGATCGTCAGAAAAGCTATGCCGATAAGAAGAGGAGACCGATGGAATTCCAAGTAGGCGACCGCGTTATGCTTAAGGTGTCGCCGTGGAAGGGCATTATTCGGTCCGAAAAACGTGGGAAGCCGAGTCCCCGTTTCCTCGGACCTTTCAAGGTGCTTAAACAGGTGGGTTTGCAAGCCTACCAGTTGGAACTGCCACCGGAGTTGAGCAGAATACACAACACGTTTCATGTTTGCTACCTCCGGAAATGTTTGGCGGTAGAAGACAGCGTCATTCCCCTTTCAGAGTTAAGGGTAGACGAAGGTAACCGTTGTGTGGAAGAACCCGACGCCATCTTAGAGAGAAAGTCTAAGAAGTTGCGTCACAAAGAAGTCACTTTGGTCAAGGTGCAGTGGAAGCATCACCGGGGAGCAAATGTGACGTGGGAAGCCGAGGAGGATATGAAGCGAAGATATCCTCACCTTTTTGAGTAGTTGGGATTTCGGGGACGAAATCATTCCCAAGTTGGGGAGGATTGTAACACCCCGAATTTCGTTTGGTTTTGCGAAGTTGATTAGAGAAAAAGAAGTTCAGGAAATTCGCACGGGTCGTGCGCAAGGGTCAGGGTCCGGTAGTGGCTTTCGCACGGGCCGTGCGCCCTCCCTTCTTTGAAATCGCACGAGTCGTGCGCTGTGTTGGGAAGAGTGAGATATTTTGTTAAATATTTCATTTTGTTGGATTCCTTTTATTATCTCAATCTCAGTTCTCTCTCTCTCTCCTTTTTCTCTTTTTCTTCTTTTGATCTTCAAGGCTCGTTTGGTTGCTAGTTTTCGGTGTTTTTAGCAAGGGGTCGGTGTTTTAAGCTTCACCTCTACATCGTGATCGTTATCTGGTTTTCCGGGTTTTATTCTAAAAACCTACCGGTGATTTCCTACTACCATTTTACAAACTTTATACATATCAAAACTCTTATTTGCGAAATCCGAAGTATTTCTACGGTATGATTTCATGTCCTCTACATTTTGATATAAATGAAGTTTTTGGTGATTTTCGGGGTTCCCGATCAGTTTTGACTAAAATGACTGGTTCCGCCTTATTAAAGTAAAATGATGTTTCACTAGCACATTATGTGGATATGTGAAAAGAATGTTTTAGAACTCATTTAATGATTTTCATTCTTACCAGAAGTTGAACTGGAAATGACATTTGTTTATAAAATGTGTTTATACCATATGTTTATTTATGGTTGGTCACATATGTTGTTGTGACGAGTCTGTACCATTACTAGTGGATCCCTAGGTTTTGAGTCGACTGTATTATTGGGATGTCATATGCCCCATTTTGTAGCTATGGATGCATATGATCCTCGGGGGCAACTTGGTACGGTTATGTGAGGTCGGATACTAGCCATGGTTCATAGTGATCCTAGTGAAGAAGTATACATTGGTTTTGCTTGGGGCTAGATCTCACGTTGTAGCACGGACTTATGTGTTCGTATCCTCGGATTCCAATTGTTTAGCTCATAACTCGGATTTTGGCTTACTTAGTGTTACGCCACAATCCTTGGTAAAATGTTTTGTCATTGGTCATTTGATAACATGTTTATAACGGAAAAGCCCGGTTGTGGCAAAGGTTTCAATTGTAAAATTTAATCTCTTTGGAAATATCATCTTTTGATGCAAATGTTTATATCTTTTGAACTTTATAAACTGTATGTTCTCACCAGGCTTTAAGTCTGACACTTTTTTCTCAAATGATGTGTATAACAGGTTTCCCTTAGCGGTGGGTTGCCGGGGTTTTGAGAGACGGGTTTGGTCTCGAGGCATTTTGAGATGACTAGTATTGTATCTGGGCATTTGTTAAGTCTCATTCTTTTGGTACATTATGGATTGTCAACTGATGTAATCTTGATATAGGTGTCTAGATTAGTTTGTTGATGAACCCTATATCTGTACAGGTTTTGTAAAGTCTTAAGGACTGATCCCCTTTTTGGGAAGTTAGTATCAATACGAATGTCATGTTGCCAGGTTTTCCCAGGTTTTAATTTACTATGATTTTTAGGGTGTTACAAAAAGATCACCAGGTAATGTGCGGTAAGGCTCTTTACCATGTTTGCTAAATCTATTTCTCCAAGTACCAACAGTAACATCATAGAACATTTCTTTATTACCTTTGGCCTTGCCATAAGAAGAAATTTCAGTAAATGGAGCTTTATAGATGATCGCCATACTTGTTTCCTCTAGCAGAGGATAAACAAAAGAAGTGAGATGGTGTTGTTCTGAATGAAAAGTATGTGGTTTCTCCTCCACCTACAAATGATGCAACAAGTCACAAAAAGGATTCATGTAGTAAATGTATATTTGACTTCGAAAATATACATTTTTGGAGATATATCTGAAATCAACATTATAGTTGATAATAATAATAATAATAATAATAATAATAATAATAATAATAATAATAATAATAATAATAATAATAATAATAATAATAATAAGATAAGAATAGAGTAATGTTGGTGTCTCCTGTTTTTAGACTCGTAAGTTTAAAAAAGAACAAAGGGTAAGAAAATTGGAGCAACCCTCAACAAGAATGGGTTTAAAAGTCCGAATAAACAGAGTGAAAACAAGAAAAGAATTCAAGAATGGTAAGAAAGAAGGAGAACCTGGAGTTTGTGATCGAGTATTATACCATGAAAAGATCAAGAGGGAGAAGTGAAGATATTGAAAGAACCTCCTTCCATGATCAAATGCAGTAATTTAAATCTTTGAAGTTGAAGTAAATGGATATAGAATAGTAGCAGGGATCAAGGCATTGTTTGACAAAAATAAGGTAGCTTATAAGTTAGCTTATTTTCTCGGTATATGTTTGGATGACAATAAGCTATCTTATAAGTTAGTTTTTTGATAAGCTACTTGGAGTAACGTATGAGAAGTTTTTCGTAAATATTCCAATTATGCCTCTCATTAATATTCATTATTATATATTAACTTTTAATTATAAATAAATAATTAATATTCTTTTTGGTAATTTAAATGATTATAACTAGTTTTTGTCAAACTTAATTTTTTTCATCAACTAGCTTATCAGCTATCAGTTTATCAGTTATAACTCATAAGCTAGCTTATCAGCTAATTTGCCGAACATAGCCCAAGAATCTTTGTTTACTAATAAAGATTTTGTGTGTACCAAGATCAAGAGAGGAGGAGGAATAGGGTTTTAAAATAAAGAAGAGGGTGTTTATATTTCAAGGGGTTCTTTCAAAAAATGGGACCCACAACATCAATATGACGTCTACACAAAATTAAGGTGTTTTCAGCTCTCAGGCTCCTTCAAAATTTGACACCAAAAAAAGAATGGGTTAAACATATAAAAATCTTATGTGTTTTACTTGTATTGGTAGGATATGGAAAAGATTCAACGGAACTTTAGAAAATAAAAAAGAACCGGAGAATCATAAAAAATGGATGAAAAAAATATATTAAAATGGATGTTAAATTATAGATAACTAGTTGTGTACCCGTGCAAAGCGACGGGATACATCTTGATTTCGAGGTTGACAACTAAAACTCATAATGCAACTCATAATTAACAAATAAAACCCGATATGTATGTTTGAACAAAATTTAGTTATAAGATGTGGGCAAGTAACATAATTTACAGGAAACTTTAGTTATTTCGCACCAAATAAGTTTGCATTCTCGGGTAAAAATCCAATTTGCCAAAAAGCAGATTAAATTAAAGAAGCCATGTAGCTGAAGTTACTAATATGAACTCCTAGTTGCATCTAGGGAAATCATTACTCATCCCACACTTTGATGCCCCACCCCTCAATTAATACCAAGATAAATGCATGTGAGTTTAGCTCCAAGGAAATATCGACATCCAAAATATTTCACTAATGCACACAAAGTTGTCTCGGAAAGATAAGAGAATAAACAGCCTAAAGGAGAAAACACATTCTAGGCTACAAGAGGGAAAATGTGGAATATCTGGGTTTGTTCAGATTTCAGAGATAACAATTCACAAAAAAAGTGAAACAATTAAGATAAAAGAATAAACAGCCTAAAGAAGAAAACACATTCTAGGCTACAAGAGGGAAAATGTGGAATATCTGGGTTTGTTCAGATTTCAGAGATAACAGTTCACAAAAAAAGTGAAAAAATTACCAGAAAAAGTAACCTTATCCAACTGAAACCAATGCAGCGGGTATTCATTTTTACATTTATATTCTCAGAGATGAAGATACTTGAATTCTTGTACAAAGATACAGAAAAAAGAGGAGATGCCTGAATAATACTTACATGTCTTTCTTCCGGATCTCTCTGAGATTGGAGATCGCGCTGGTTTTTTTCAGCCAACGCTTTAGCCTATGCAAACAAAGCTCAATTGTGAGAGTTAAGAAGTCATTTCTCACATAATAATGTCACTTCAAACCATGTCATGCATGAATGAAAACAAATCATGAAAATTTTCTTTCCACAATGGCATATCGCACGCTCTTGAGTACGTTGCTCTCTTTCCAGTCTTGCTCTTCGTCTTTCCTGAGTTTCCCCTACAACTTCTTGGAATTGTGCGACTGTTAGAGGAGGGGTCTTGAAGGTGGTGGAGCTCTAGTCGGTTGTGTGAACAGCGGTATCTCTGACACAGAGAGCCATATATCGTCAGCTGGCTGAATAGGTTCTGATGTAGGAGACTTACCCATCTGAGAACTTGTCTCGACATATGAAGGTGGTGAAGTAGACTGATCAAAAGATCTATGATGATTTGTAGGAATTGCTGGAATGTCAAAAACAGTTTCATGAGATTCTTGAAAATCATCAATAGGCGCTTCCAATACTAGTAGAAAGAAGAAAATTCTCAGGAGCAAGTGCAAAACAATCCAAAAGAAAAAACCAGTAAATCTGAATTAATTAGTTCTCATCTTCAAACCATGGCTCCCTTGAGGTAGATAACTATCACGTTTGACCCATGCAAAACAATCCAGATGGCATGCAAACTTAGCACGACATTCACCTTGAATTTTGTCACACTGAAATCCTAGCTCCTGCAATGCAAAAAAATAAAAATAGCAAGTAATAATAAAAACTGGACAAAATCTTTGTGCACAAAAACTAACCAACTTAACAGGTCCATCTAATAAAAACTCCTAAGATACAAATATGCAAATATCGGTATTTATATCGGCCGGCGATATATCGGCGATATGGACCGATATATCGCTGTCAAAATATCGGCCGATAATATCGATATTTTTGTATCCTGGTTTTGGGCCTTTTTTTGTATCCTGGGCTGGGCTTTTTTAATTTTTTGTTAGTTATATATTTTTGTTAGTTATATATTTTTGTTAGTTATATGGGCCTATGTTTTTGTTATTTTAATCTAAGTTAGGTTTTTATATTACCAATTTAGCATATACGACTACTTCTTCTTCTTTCTTTCATCACATCAGACTTCGACTGAGAGTCTGAGACATGTAATAACAGTGTCGACTTCTTCTTCTCTTCTTCAACACAGTGGTCGACTTCTTCTCTTATAAGTTTATGGATTGCATACTGAATTACTGATATATATATATTATATAATTCTGAGAAATATTATATAAACCGATATTTTTGACCGATATATCACCGATATTTCCAATATATCGTGTATCGGTCCCTGACCGACACACCACCGATATACGATATTAACAGCATAGACACACACTATACGCACTCTCTTTAAGGGTAGTTTAGTTGGTAAATCCAAAAAATAAACAATTCATCATTAAAAAAAATAAAACTTAGTAATTACAAAAAAAAAATGTGACCTCTTAGACATGGCTATCATCCTCTTCCTTACACCTAAACCTTTCGACATATATACAAATTATTGAGGCGATGATACGGCATAGAATACAGCTTTTCCCATGCTTTATAGAATACAGGCGCCTAAAATACCAACAAAACTTTGTATTATGACAATATATAATAACAAAATTATAGTAGTTGCTATACCACATGCAGGATAATATTTAAAACTATAAGCAACAGAAAATACATCCCCAATTCAGCGATCGTGACTTGTTCTCATTTTAGATAGGAATCCAACCATTTAAAAGGGTGTTTCAGATTTACTTGAGCACATAAAAAGATACAAATTATGACAGGTATCTTTCTCGTGGATCATAACTCTTGTGAATAAGTGGTTAGTAAATATAAAAATGACTCCATCACTCCATCACTGATGTAACACCCGCAATTTTCGGTAAGTGATCGTCAAATGGACGCTTCTGTGACTTGTTAACAGTGGGGTTTTGTTGGGAAATGTATTGTTTAAAGTCCCTTGAAGTATCGGGAGTATTGGCAATGAAAAAGTCGGGTTTCGGGGCTTCGGGAAGGTCTCGCAACAATGCCCGGCGACTATGACAGTGTCATAGTCGCACTGTCACAGTCGCAGGGGATGTACCGCGGACTGGGGACACCTGGCGACATTGCCCTGGGTACTTAGAAATACCCTCAACTATTTTCAAGTGGTATGAATTCCGGGGACGGAAATTCCTAAAAGGAGGGGAGAGTTGTAATACTAAAAAAAAAGTAATAATTGGAATAAAGGTTGAGGGGATAAAATAATTCAAACTCAAGTGAACGGTTAAAAGTGAAAAGGAGAAAAAAGAATATGGGTGGAGAGTGTAAGTCATAGGGGCCAGTTTTGCCAAAATCCCTAACGTTTCAAAAAGGAATCGTGGGTTGCAATGGAGAGAATTCTGGGCGGCAACGGTTCAGCAACGGTTCAGGTGAGTTCGTTCATTCATTAAGAAGAAATTGTTCATTTTTATGGGGGGTGTTAGTGAAGAAGAGAAACACATTGAGAGAAGGAAAGGAGATAGTGAGGAACTCCGCCGGAGAATGAAGCAAGATTTCGGGTCGTCAACTTGAGGAGGTCTGAAAATCAAGGTAAGAAGCTTATACATCTCTTGAATCAGTGTTGTTCCAGTGATGTGTGCTTGTTATACGTGTGTATATATATATATATGTGTGTGTGTGTGTGTGTGTGTGTGAATAAGGAGAAAAGGAGGGAACTTGCTTTTGTGAAGTTCCATGGGGGATGAAAACCATACGTGCACACATATGTGTGTGTGTGTGTGTGTATATATATATATATATATATATATGCCACGTATGTGTTTGTATGTAAATGAAGAAGAAAAGAAAAATAAAGTAAAAGGGGATTTCTTCTAAGGGTTTTATGATAGAGAGAAAGCTATATATACATACATGTGCATATATATATATATACATATATATATATATAATGCATGGATTAAAAGATGGAAGTTTATGTATTTCTGAAAAATGGTTGAGAGTTCCTTCCTTTAAGGACACTTACAGGTGAAAACTTCTTTTGGTAATAAATATGTTGGAACATTGAAATTTGGAGACTGTTGTTCATGGAAACCAAATGGGTTGTGGAGTTGCAGGTTTACTTATGTGTATGTATATAAATATATATATATACATATTATAAATCTAAAATGAAAAGAAAAGGGGTGTAGGTACGTGAGGGTGGGAAGTGGCTAGTGAAAAAGAGAAAAAGAAAAAGAAAAGGGATATGATGGAGATGATGGCAGTAGGTAGATGTAGCTTTTCTTTTTGGGTTTCCTTGAAAGTCTCAATAGTACATGTATATGTATATATTATATATGTGGGTATGTATATATACGTTGGGTGTCCTGTATATATAAAGGTACACCACACACACATATGTCTATATATATGTTGGCGTAGAAAGAAGGTAATATATTCACAGTATACATGTGTACATGTATATGTTTGTGAATATATGTATATGTATGTAAATACATATATTGGGTATCTAATAAAACGAGGAATGAGATAAACACCTATTATTTAAGGAGTGTAGACAATATATGAACTAAGGTGTCTAATGGGTTAAAGAGGTTAAATAAAATTTTACGAGATTATTTAAAAACTCGTAAAGGGCAATTATTTATAAAAAAGGGTACTTAGAAATTATTACTATTTATGTAGGATTCGGGAGCTACTTTGCGAAGGGTGAACCTACAATAAATCGAGGTGAGTTTTCATGAGACTTTTCTCGGATGCATACATACGTAATTAAAATTATGTTGGCATGATAATTATTTGGAGTACGTACATGGTGTAAAAATGATACATTTTATGTGCATGTTTATGGTGTATTATTGCATGTATATAAATGTGTTATTTATTTGGAGTACGTATGTTATGCATGATAATTGGGTTATGTACATGTTTACGGGTGAATGTTTCATGTACATTATTTTATAAAGGAGATTGCATGCTATTGTTTTGTTGGTTTATAAACATTCTTAGCATGGCATATTCATGGGGAAATTTTATGTGACACATTTTGGTGTTGATATTGGGTATGGGATCGGGCTCGATATGTCACATCTAGGGGTGGCACGACCCCGTAATGGGTGTCGGACGGGTGTGAGCCGTGCAACCCAGGGAATGCCAGTGACGGAGCGGACCTACCCGATGAGGCAGTTAGGAGATCTCATTGGTGTCAAATGTTTTTCTGAAAACAATATGCATACTATTTTATTGGTGCTTAATGTTTTTATGCTGGATGGAGTGTGTATTTATGTGCACGTAAACCATGAACTCACTTAGCTTTTTAGCTAACTACTAGTATGCATCTCAGGAGTCGGTGGTTCAGGTGTGGACAAAGAAAAGGGCAAAGCATAATTAGATTTACTTTTATTATGTTCTTTAATGCTTTGCTAGTTATCAACTTAATTATTATGTATTTGGAGCGTTATGTAATATAATCCGGTATGGGACGGACTAATGTTGGAGACTTGTATTACTTTAAGTTAAGACTTCCGCTGTGATGGTGATTTGCTTATATCTTGATGTCATATTCGACGACATAAGGTAATATTTGGGCTGAAAGATGTGACATTACCCAAGGGTAAAATGGGGGTGTTACATAATATGTTTGGGGAATGTTTCTATATGGTTGGATATGCTTATTTACGGTTGAAAATGTTTGGATCTAGGTTTTTGGAGGTTTTGGCTTGGAGGATTCAAGTTTCGTCAAGGAAGCTCAAAACGGGGTAATATCTAGATTTAGCCTAAATCTAGCAAGGTGAGTTCAAGTTGATTTGTGAAAACGGTGTACATGCCAAAATGGTTATTTTAAAGTATTTTACATCTTACATGAAATTGTTAACTGCTGATCAGTTTGGTTATTTTGAAAGTGTTTAACTTTATAAACTTGTATAACACACATTCTTGTGATTTTTGGACATTTTGATAAATGAGTCATAAATGTGTGTGTTTGGTAACTTATTGCGTAAATGAGATTATTTGGTTAAAAGGCATTTTAGCGTTGTTTGGGGTAAAAGGTTCAATTTTGTGTTATGGGACGTTTTGAAAGAATAAGGAGCATAAATCCATTTGGAAAACCTTTTGACCCGACTTAAACTGTGTTGGAGTCCATTCGAGTATTTTGGAGCACGTAATTTCATGGTATGGGTTGAGTGAGTTTATTACTTGCAAAACGTAATCTTTGGTCAAAAGAGGTTTTGAGCATTTTGGCTCGATGTCGTATTAAAGAAGTCTCGAGGACACTTGTCCGGTTTTATATGGCTCAATGTAGAGTCCAGTTATGACGTACGTATTAATGTGTTGTGATGCGTATTGAGGTTGGTTACGGACTTGAGTGCTTTGGTCATTCATGTTTAGTCCGGGAAGGTTAGACTGTGTTGCAATGGATCCATAGGCACGTGAGTCAGTCTGTTTTGGGATGGTCAGTTGGGTATTGCGGGGTTGAACTTCGGTACCCATGTTTTATGACCGGAAACTTTACAAGTGATCGCTAGGAGGGTTGAGTCGGCTAGTGCTACCGGAACAGTAGGCGCTAGGACCTCCGCCTCTTGAAGTAATGCCTGGGAGGTAGTCTTTAAGTGTGTCGGGCCTTCGGGATGGAGTTCTTCGGAATGATCCATCAAGGTCAACT
Organism: Arctium minus; assembly: GCA_954870635.1. Classification (NCBI taxonomy): domain Eukaryota; kingdom Viridiplantae; phylum Streptophyta; class Magnoliopsida; order Asterales; family Asteraceae; genus Arctium; species Arctium minus. The sequence continues at coordinate 141,411,953 of OX941082.1, read as the reverse complement.
GACTTGGGGTGACACTTGTAAAGAAGTCGTAGGGACACCGGGCTGGGATGTCGGGAGGTGTCATGCGATTAACGTTGCTTGGGTGGTATACTTTTGTGTTTCCTCCACTCTCTACGGATACGGGTCTCCCCCGTTGTTGGCTATCAGTATTTCAAATAAAAGGATGTCTTATTTTATTGTCAATGGCTCTTCACGGTTGCGTGAGTATTGGACCTAGTGTCCATGTTTTCGGATGTACGACATATGGGGTTTTGGTGATGATTCATGGGTTGAGTATTTTGCCCCACCCGTGTCTGGGTGTTTTGGGACATAACGTTTTATCCGTTTTCTTTAAATGGGAGTCATTTCATATTCATGTTTCGAGTTAGTTTAAGTCATTTCAAGTTATACATCATGTTTGAAATGAAGTGTCCATCTTTGAAAGTGCATAACATTGGATCTGAGTTACTTTATACGTTTTAAAGTGCAACAATTGAAAGGTCATGATGTTAAGTAAAGTTCATTATCTTAAATGTGTTTACTTATGTAAAACTCTTGAGCTCACTAGGCGTTAAGCCTAACCTTTTATTTGTCGGCATGTGCATCAGGTTCCAAATGGGGGTTAGGTTCTAGCAGATATGAAGAGTTGAGCCTTAGTTTTGTGCAAGTGTAAGTGGTTGGTGAAGTCTTCCGCAGTTCGGAGATAGTGGCTACGATTGGGTTTTAGTAGCACCCGTCCGTATTATAGATTGTATGTATAGAATGAATGAGTGTATGGAGGTTAAATCTTACATTATGTTTGTAGATGAATTAAATGTCGATGTATTTAGAAAATTTAAATTAGTTGTTATTTCCAAATTTGAGGGTGTTACAACTGATGACTGTCAAAGATAGTATATAAACCAAAACAAACTTGGACCCTGCATTCAACTTCCAAAATCTATCTTCCATTTTAATGGATCAATAATATATTGTTCACAGACTGAAGGATTGAAAAGATATGCATAAGGGAAAATAAGTGCAACCAATGATAGCGATGATTGAACAGTATCATACCTTCAGCGGCAACTACGACCTTCATATGATTCTTCGTAGATGGGTGGTCTAAAACAAACATTTTCTGGAAGCCGAAGTTATTAACAAACATTTTCTGGATGAATAACAAAAAACAAAAAATCAAAATCGAACAAAAAAACCAAGGAAGCTGAAGTTATTAACAAACATCTACACTAAACACACAGAAAAACAAAAAAACATGATGAATAAAACACACATAGAGCTACAAAGTACATATCCAAGAATCGAACAAAAATTCGAAACCTTTTTCATATGAGAAGTAGAAATCTCAAGTAAAAACCTCAAGTAAAGACCACCGAAAACAAAATCGAAAAAAAATCGAAGGTGAGAAGTAGAATTCTAACCTGATACGACTTGAACACCAATTGCAAAATTGATTGAGAGAAAGCAGAACCTGATACGACTTGAACACCAATTACATAAATGATTGAGAGAAAGCAAAACCCATAGAACGGTGGTCAACGTCGAGAGCATAGCCGATAACCAGTAAAAAATGGGAACAAAATAGAAAGAATTTGAATGTTTGTTACACTGATCGAGAAAAAAAATCACCTTCACACTAAATAGGAACCAAGGCAAACTGCATTTTGGGCAATTTTTAAATAGCAATTAGTTGTAATTTTATTTGAAGCAATTAATTTTAATTTTATATGATCCCATATTAAAGTAGCCCAAAACCCGTGTTAACAATATGAAATCACTCTCAAGTCACATAAGCAAAACAAATCATATTTCAGATAAATCTGCATAATGATACGAAATCACTCTCAAGTAGCCCAAGACCCGTGTTAATGAAGATGATTCTTTTTAAAAGCATCTTAAAGTTTACAACATAATACCAAAATCAGAATTACTCCTTACAAACCAACTTCTCAAGTCCCAAAGAAAGGTTTCTTTTCAAACTCCTGTGCACATAGATCATGAATCAAAATTTTGCAAAATAAAACCCTAATTCTTCGAATAAAATGAAAAATCTCAAAAGGGTTTTTGCAAAAATTACCTCATTTGGGTCTGATTGAAAGAGAAATACCAAATAAAGATCGAGCTTGTTCTTCTTTGTGCTATGTTAAGCGATTTGGTATCCGAGAGCTGCCATTCCTGTTTTTCAAATAAATAGAAGATGAAAGAAGTCGATAAAAACGGAGAAGCAATTGATTGAAAGAAGTTATGTTACCTGAGCAGAACCTAGAACGGTGGTCGACGTTGAAGCAATGTCGTTTGAGAGAGAACCGATCAAGAGCAACGAATTAGGGTTTGGAAGCCAGAGCAACGAATTAGGATTTGTACAGTACCAAAGCGATATATTGTGTTTCATTAAGTTGTACCAAAGCTTTATAAAGTTGTAAATTAAGTAATTGGCTTTAATTAGTTGTATTTTGTGCTTTAGATGTTGTAATTAAGAGATTTTTATGTCTCTTTTATAATATAGTATAGATTAAGGGGTGTTTGTTTTCAATTTAATGGGCTTAATGGATGGTTAGCTTAATTAGTTAAGTTATATTGAGATGTTTGATTTTAACTTAATACTAAGATATTTATTTAACATGTTAAGTTAACACATCTCATCTTAATGCATTAAGTTAGAATTTTTCAAAATTACCCTTGTTCTGTAATTTTTCATCACACATCTTATTAAAAAATAAATAGTTTACCAACATGCATAAATTAAAAAACTTGTAATCAAACATTAATGCTTTATTGTTTTAAATATATTTTAAGTTATAAGTATTGTTTTGAACTAATTGAATACATATTATTTTAAATAATTTATAATATTTTAAATTTTTTGTCATTTTAAGTATTTATCAAATATTTTTTTTTGATTCCAGCACTTACGTAAACATAAGGTTAAAATGGTAATTTTTTATGTTCAGACTATTTATTTAGGACAAAAATCAAACAACAACTTATCTTAATTTATCGGGATAAATGAATGCTTATAGATAACTTAATAGATTCATAGCTTAATAGATAACAAAATCAAACAACCCCTAAGTGATTGTTTTTTTTTTTTTTGTGAAATTTGTTTCGCTCCAATTTTGATTTTCAATTTAAAAAATGGTGGGTGATAATTTTATCTTTTTTAAAAGGTGGTTGAAATCATCTTTTTAACTATATATGTTGGATCATCTCAATCTTAACGATTTAAATGATTTTTTTGATGTTTTTTTTTCAGAGTTTTCTCTTGATCTCATCCTAATAAGGCTCGAAAATGAAAATTTGAGGTAAAAAGTTTTGTTATATATTATTATTTTATTTTTATAATTATTATATACTAAAAATGTACCCTCGCAATGCAGCGGGTTTCTGAAATCTAGAACTCGAACCCTCGATCATTATTCATACTTTTTGTTAGTCTTTTTTGATTTTATTTTACGATTTTGAGAAATCTAGATTTAAAACAAAAATATATTTTAGTTTAATTTAATTATGATTTTTTATAAAAAAAATAATAATAAAGTATTTTGTTACGGGTCAAAAAATGTTTAATTTAAATGATAACTATATTTAAGATATTTTATATTTAAAATTAAAAAGATAACATAAATATTGATAATAGTAGATAATATTGATCAAATCGTCCATTAAATATAAAAAACAAATATTTATATTAATAAATTAGTATTCATTCCACAAATAGATGATGATGTGAGATACTGTGTTTGGATAAGTTGTACCAAGGCATTATGAAATTGTAAATTAGGTAATTGGCTTTAATTAGTTGTATTTTGTGCTTAAAATGTTGTACTTTTTATGTCTCTTTTATAATATAGTATATATATATATATATATATCGGTCTTTTTGAAAAAAATTATTATTTTATAAAACTTTATTAAAAGGGAATTTAATTAAAATACCCTAACATGAAAAATCAGTGTCCAATATGCCCCAAATCTTGTCATTTTTGCCAAAATACTCCATATGTCCGCGTTTTTTGCCGCGTTTTTTAAAAAAACACGGGGTTGCACTATTTGGGCCCGCGTGTTTGTAGAAACGCGGGTATGGTTCGCGTTTGGTGCTAAAACGAAGGGTTGGGGGCTAAAACGTCGGGGGTTGGGGATATAACGCGGGGTTGCTTCACATTTGTTGATTGAATTGTTATATTTAATATATATTTACATTTTATACCCCTATAATTATTTAGTTAGTTTACTTTATACCTTTTACTTTTCTATTTTTCATTTTTCATTATATTAACACATAAAATCGTATATTAACTAAAATACGTTAAAAATACGTTTTAATTTTAACAAGTTACATCATTATAATCGTCTCTTCGAAACCTTCGAAATGAGACCAATATTGAATATTTTTGGATTTAATTATTTAATTATATATCATATGTACTACATAAAACGTATGAAACATATGCATATGTTATTTTTCTTTTTACCATAAAACATAAAACGTCTTATATATCATATATACTACATATTTTTGGACAAGTTATTCATAATTTATATTATTCTTCTACCATTTTACTAATAACGATATTTTAGTAAAAATAACGATATTCTTACCATTGGACTAAAAATATCGTTATTCTACTAAAAATATAGCTATTCTACCATTTTAGTAAAAATAACGATATTTTACCATTGGACTAAAAATAACGATATTTTAGTAAAAATAACGATATTCTACCATTTTACTAATAACGATATTTTAGTAAAAATAACGATATTCTACCATTGGACTAAAAAAATTGTTATTAGTAAAATGGTAAAAAGAAAAATAACATAAATTATGAATAATTTGTCCAAAAATATGTAGTATATATGATATATAATACGTTTTATGTTTTATGGTAAAAAAAATAGCATATGCATACGTTTCATACGTTTTATGTAGTACATATGATATATAATTAAATAATTAAATCCAAAAATATTCAATATTGGACTCATTTTGAAGGTTTCGAAGAGACGATTATAATGATGTAACTTGTTAAAATTAAAACATATTTTTTTAACGTATTTTAGTTAATATACGATTTTATGTGTTAATATGATGAAAATGAAAAATGAAAAATAAAAAAGTAAAAGGTATAAAGTAAACTAACTAAATAATTATAGAAGTATAAAATGTAAATATATATTAAATATAACATCATCATATTAACACATATAATTGTATATTAACTAAAATACATTTAAAAAAATACTTTTAATTTTAACAAGTTACACCATTATAATCGTCTCTTTAATACCTTCGAAATGAGCTCAATATTGAATATTTTTTAATTTAATTATTTTCTTATATATTAAAATATGTCAAAAATACGTTTTAACATATCACATTAACATACATAATTACGTTGTATTTTGTGGATATCACAAATGTCGATTAATTGTAGATATCATATCACAAATGTCGATTATTTTGGGATATCACATGTCGATTAATGAAAACAGAATCATTCGATATACATATATATATATATATATATATATGATTTGAAATAAAGTAAAGTAATTGATTTGAGATAAAGTAAAAATAATTTGATATATATATCGAACGAACGATTCATATATAACTCTCTCCCTCTCTTTCTCTCTCTCTCTCTCTCTCTCTCTATATATATATATATATATATATATATCAAAGTTGCAGATGACAAATATGGGAGAAGATTTAACACCAACATCATAATTTGTCATCAACCAGGTATAATATTATGATAACTAACATTTATGTTAATTTTAACTTACAGGTACAAGTGAAAGTTATAACAAAATATAACAATTTCAGGTGTTCAATTCTTGAGAAGAAATAACTGACTGGGTATGTAATGTGGGACATTCGGTTGGTGTCGTTGTTGTTACCAAAAGATCAAAGACTAAGACAAATGAAGATGTTTATAAAGTCGTGTTTATGTGTGAACATAGTGGTGTTTACAAATGTGACAAAATTTCCAGTCGTCATACTGGAACAAGAAAGTTTGGCTGTTCATTCAGGACATAATCGTCGTCATCATCCCAAGACGAGTCAATTGCAATAGTGCATGTTAATGGTAATCATTACATAAAGGTGATATTAAATGAAGATTACTCAATGCCCACACTCATACACCATTGGACACGTCATGTACTTCCAGATGCAGTATCGTGGATTATCCCATACAAACGTAGATTAGATGTGTATGAAGAATATATAGTGCGTACTCGTATTCGTGAATATGTTAATTTAAATGAATAATCAAAGTTGGAATTTGTTGGAATAAAAAAAATATGCAATATATTTATTATGTTTATTATCTTTATGTTAAAAACTTACGTTCGATGTGATGCATTTTTTTTAAATCGATTAACCAAGGTACAATATATGACAAATAATAATATAATTAAATCAAAAAATATTCAATATTGAGCTTATTTCGAAGGTATCGACGAGACGGTTATAATGGTGTAACTTGTTAAAATTAAAAATTATTTTTTAACGTATTTTAGTTAATATACGCTTATATGTGTTAATATAATGAAAATATAAAACTAAAAATTATAAAGTAAATCAATTAAAAGAGTTTAGGAAAAAAAAATGTAAGTATGAATTAAAAAGAAAAAAATGGGAAAATTAATTAAAATGACCGTATTTCAATATCGTATTACCAAAATGCCCTAAATCTCTTTTGTTTTGCTGAAATACCCTTTTTGGCCGGGATGTAGGGCCGGGATGAGACCCATCCCGGGGTTGTTAAATTTTTTGAGAAATAGAGGGGTTACCCCGGGATTTAGAGAGATATCCCGGGGTTGGAGTTTGAAATTTTTAATTCAATTTATATCCCGGGTAAGATTATTCTAAAATGATTATATCCCGGGGTGAAATTTTTGATTCGATTATATATTATTTTAATATATATATTTACATTTTATACCTCTATAATTATTTAGTTAGTTACTTTATACCTTTTACTTTTCTATTTTTCATTTTACATTTTTATCATATTAACACATATAATCGTATATTAACTAAAATGCGTTAAAAAGATACGTTTTAATTTTAACAAGTTACACCATTATAACCGTCTCTTCGATACCTTCGAAATAAGCTCAATATTGAATATTTTTTGATTTAATTATTTATTATATATTATATCTGGTTTAGTTTTAATATCATTATTATTGTAAAAGCTTTTAAGAATTATCGATTATACAGAGACGACAATTTCAATACATTTATTTTTAAAATGAGAATATTTGAATTTTATTTTTATTATATATTATATCTGGTTTAGTTTTAATATCATTATTATTGTAAAAACTTTTAAGAATTATCGATTATACAGAGACGACAATTTCAATACATTTATTTTTAATATGAGGATATTTGAACGATTAAAATTCTTTGGAATCAATGTTGTTTCAAGAGAATCTCGTTTCAGAAGAACTTGAGCACCTCTTTACTTTTAGACCATTGCAAGTAGGGTTGTAAACGAACACGAACGGAGGCTTGTTCGTGTTCGTTCGTTTAACTTGGTAAACGAACGAAACTTTTTGTGTTCATGTTCGCTCGTTAAAAAAATATGTTTGTTCATGTTCGTTCATTAAGAGTTAAATGAACATAAACGAACGAACATAAATGATCGAACACAAATAAAAAAACAACCACCAATACTCATCATTTCGTTCGTAAAAAATAACATAACAAAATGAAAAATCGGGTAAACTTAGGAGGTATAAAAAATTAAATTTAAAAAGTTAATTTAATTAATGCTTTTACACATTAATGTTATAGGGCCAGGTTCAAACGAGAAGCTAAACATTTTGCGAGAAAGCGAGAAGTGTTTAATCATATATGATACACAAGCTTAATCATATATGATTAAACACATGTTATATTAGCAATACATAGACGTTTAATCATACATGATTAAACACACCTATCAGCCGTGTAATCATATATGATTAAACACTTCTCGCCTTCTCGCAAAATGTTTAACTTCTCGCATGATCCTCCCTCTAATGTCATAATACATATAAATATATTTATATATATAAACAAACATAAACGGACATAAACGAACGTAAATGAACGAACGCTAACGAACATAAATGAACGAACGTTCACGAACGTAAATGAAGGAACGAGACCATTGTTCATGTTCGTTCATTTAACTAAACGAACAAAAAAATGTGTTCATGTTCGTTCATTTATTAAATAAACGAACATAAACGAACTTCCTGCCGAACGATTCGCTGAACGTTCGGTTCGTTTACAGCCCTATTTGCAAAGCTGATTTTGGAGATACGTCTATCAATTTTGTCATAATCAAGTCCCCTTCGGTTCTAAAGACTCTGCTGACATCTCTTGGAGCTCTTAGTCTTCCAAGTGTTAAGGACATCTATGCAATGATGGACTTCTGTTTTGAAAGGGCTTCTCTTATATTCTGCACAACTTCTAGTTCCTACAAGTTGCATACTGTCGAAATGACTCCCTTTGAACTTGTTGGTCATAGATGAAGCTGCCCAGTTGAAAGAGGCTGAGTCCACCATTCCGCTTCAACTTCCTGGAATGAAACATGCTATTCTCATCGGAGATGAGTGCCAATTACCTGCTTAACAACAACGTAAGTCTTTACTAACTTTTTGTACCTTGAGAATTTGATTTTCTATTGTTTTAATTATACTTTTAAGCTATATATGGATAGAGTGGTTGTTTATGAACATGCTTCTAAGGAATGTGGCTTTGGGAGAAGCTTATTTTATAGATTGAGTTATTTGGGGCATTCTAAGCATCTATTAAATATTCAGTACAGAATGCACCCTTCCATCAGTTTCTTCCCAAATCGGAAATTTTATCAGAATCAGATCCTGAATGCAGAAAATGTGACATGTACAAGTTATGAAGCGACATCTTTCAGGACCCATGTTTGGTCCTTACTCATTTATAAATGTTGTTGGGGCAGAGAAGAAAAGGATGATGATGAAAAGAGCCTAAGAAATATGGTTGAGGTGGCCATTGTGATTAAGATAGTGAAGAATCTCTATAGAGGTATACATAATGGTTATATTACATCATTGCAGTTGGTTATTTATGCCTACAATCTTACAGACCTTTTCTTATTTCTCTACTATTATTTTTCTGAAGAAGAATAAAGAACATAGCCAAGAATCAGTTGTTTTTAGTTTCACCTAATATTTATGTTACAAAGGAGTATTCATTTTGACATAAGTTACATACTAATATCTCAAACTCTACCTATGTTTGTTTTCTGTTTTTGTTACTCAGTATGGTCAATGTTCACTTAATTTAACTTCTTTAATATTTATAGCATGGATCGACTCCAAGAAGAAGCTTAGCATTGGGATCGTATCTCTCTATGCATCACAAGTTGTTTCAATCCAACAAAAACTTTCTAACAAGTATGAGAAACTGGAAGGATTTTCAGTTAAGGTGAAGTCTATTGATGGGTTTCAAGGTGGTGAGGAAGATATCATTATTTTGTCTACTGTAAGATCTAATAGACATGGGTCTGTTGGCTTCTTATCTAGTCCTCAAAGGACTAATGTTGATGTGACCAGGGCACGGTATGGAATCTTGCTACTTTCTTAATATTTGATCTTTGTAGATGGCTTTTCTTTCCTGATATACATCTGACTCTCTATTATCTTGCCTTCCATTCCGTTCTAGACACTGTCTCTGGATATTAGGCGATGAAAGAACCCTGGCAAATAGTGATTCCGTATGGAAAGCATTAGTCTGCGATGTGAGGAATCATCATTGTTTATTTGATGCTGATGCTGATGAAGGCATGAAGATGACGATAATAGCTTCAAAGAAAGAGCTAGAACAATTTGATGATTTGGTTAATGGGAAAAGTGTACTTTTTAAGGATGCAAAATGGAAGGTATTCTTCCTGACTTGTCTTTAGATTAGAACATGCTTATTTTTTCTTCCAAAATATGCTATTATGTAATATCCTACTTTTGTTCTTCATGTTTGTTGCATTGATGCTGTCAGGTTCTCTTCAGTGATGACTTCAGAAGATCGTTTAGAAAGGTGTCAGGTTCTCGCTTGAAGAAGCTGGTTTTAAATCTTTTATTGAGACTTTCTAGTGGCTGGAGGCCCAATAGCAAAAGCGTCGACTCGTATTGTGAAAGTTCTTCACAGATTTTGAAGAAATTTAAGGTTGAAGGGCTCTATGTTATTTGCACGATTGATATCATCAAGGAATTTAAGTACGTACAAGTTTTAAAGGTTTGGGATATATTACCTTTGAAGGAGATTCCAAAACTTCATGAGCAACAGGCTTTCACTCACTTTTGAGTTTTCAACATAACTTCTACCATCACCAGGATTCATACTCACTTCACTGCAGTTACTTGGAGTACGATATCGGATAATCTCTTGGGTTGTCGCCCAACTCCTGGGAATTTCCAAGTCCCTGACAACGTATATACAACACGACAATATGAACATGACATTAAGCATGTATAAGCACAACATTATGATTCAGAAGATAGCAAATGAGCATACCCCTCCAAACATTTTTCTGTGCAACGATTAATATAATCATCTGTATACACAACAAATATGTTGTCAAGTCGTTTTGACAGTTTTGGAATCTTCTCCAAAGGTAATATATCCCAAACCTTTAAAACTTGTACGTACTTGAATTCCTTGATGATATCAATCGTGCAAATAACATAAAGCCCTTCGACTCGTAAATTTAAGATTGAAGGGCTCTATCTTATTTGCACGATTGATATCATCAAGGAATTCAAGTACGTACAAGTTTTAAAGGTTTGGGATATATTACCTTTGGAGGAGATTCCAAAACTGTCAAAACGACTTGACAACATATTTGTTGTGTATACAAATGATTATATTAATCGTTGCACAGAAAAATGTTTGGAGGGGTATGCTCATTTGCTCTCTTCTGAATCTTAATGTTGTGCTTATACATGCTTAATGTCATGTTCATATTGTCGTGTTGTATATATGTTGTCAGGGAATTTGGAAATTCCCAGGAGTTGGGGCGACAACCCAAGAGATTATCCAATATCGTACTCCAAGTAACTGCAGTGAAGTGAGTATGAACCCTGGTGGTGGTAGAAGTTATGTTGAAAACTCAAAAGCGAGTGAAAGCTTGTTGCTCATGAAGTTCTACCCCTTTCATCTGGGGTGGGTATCCATTTGCTTTCTGGTAAAGAACATGATCTACCCATGCAAGTCACTCATGAACAGATGGACATAATTTGTTTTCCAAAAGTTCATTCATAATTGGGCGATCAGGAACAGGGAAAACCACTATATTGACGATGAAGATGTTCCGAAATGAAGAGTCTTTTCGTGTTGCTTCTGAAAGATTTTATGCAGCAGAGAGCAGGAATGCCAAAGTTGATGGTCCTAACTCCTGAAGATAGCAAACCAATTGTTCTTCGACAACTTTTTGTGACAGTGAGTCATCGATTGTGTTATGCTGTGAAGCAACAAGTTTCCCACCTTACAAGGTGCACAAATCCATTCCCTTGTTTCTGTCTCTTGTGTATTAGTATTTTTTGAAGCCATGGTGCTGACCTCAACCATTTATTTATTTATTTAACAGCATTGCATGCAATGGGAATTCGTCGACAGAGATCAATCTTGATGAAGCAGATGTTACATCAGAATTCAAAGATATCCCGGACACATTTGTTGACATACTCCAGAAAAATTACCCTCTTGTGATAACATTTGATAAGTTTCTAATGATGCTGGATGGCACTTTGAGAAATTCTTTCTTTGAAAGATTTCATGAGGCAAGAGTACTTTCTTATGGTAGCAATATAATCTCAAGATCTGTTGCTTTGCAAACTTTCATGAGATTAAAGAAGGTTACGTTTGAAATATTTTGTTCTCTTTACTGGCCCCACTTCAATTCAAATCTAACAAAGAAGCTGGATCCTTCTAGAGTGTTCACCGAAATAATTTCTCATATAAAAGGTGGCCTGCAAGCTGGAGAAAGCCGTGATGGCAAACTGAGCTATGAAGGTTACTCTTTGTTGTCAGAAAGTCGTGCTTCCACTCTTACAAGACAGAAAAGAGAGATTATTTACAGCCTATTTCAAGCCTATGAAAAGATTAAAACTGAACGCGGAGAATTTGATTTGGGAGACTTTGTGAATGACCTTCATCGTCGACTTAGAAATGAGAAATATGAAGGTGACCAGATGGATTTCGTTTACATTGATGAGGTGCAAGATCTTAGTATGAGGCAGATTTTCCTTTTCAAATATATTTGCCAAAATGTTGGTGAAGGTTTTATTTTTGCGGGTGATACTGCACAGACAATCGCAAGAGGAATTGACTTTAGGTTTCAGGATATACGATCTCTTTTCTATAAGGAGTTTTTAAGCAACAGAATCACTGAAAAACAAGAGAAAGGTGTTGTATCCGAGATCTTTCACATGCTGGTGTGCTCGAATTAGCTCAGAGTGTCATTGAGATTCTGTACCGTTACTTTGCTCACTCAATTGATATTTTGGAGCCTGGGACTAGTCTCATTTCTGGTGAAGCTCCTGTTTTGCTGGAGTCTGGCAACGATGAAAACACAATTGTGACAATTTTTGGTGGCAGTGGAAGTGGTGGAGAAATTGTCGGTTTTAGTGATGATTGCGCTAAGACTGAGATTTGTGAATATGTTGGAAAACAGGCTCTTGTTCTCACTATAGTTGAATGTAAGGGTCTTGAATTTCAGGTCAGTGCCATGTCCTTTCTTTCACATAATCATAAGTTTATGAGTTCAACTTGCTTCTGTTATTTGATTTCTTGTGTGCCTTTATTTCAGGATGTTCTGCTCTACAATTTTTTTGGTACATCCCCTTTGAAAGACCAGTGGAGGGTTATATATGGATTTATGAAGAAGAGGAATTGGGTTGATGAGAAAGGTTGTCTTTCTTTCCCCAGCTTCAGTGAGGCAAGACATAATGTGCTGTCTTCTGAATTGAAACAATTGTACGTGGCTATAACTCGGACAAGGCAAAGGCTATGGATATGCGAGAACAAGGAGGAGCTCTCCAAGCCAATGTTCGACTACTGGAAGAGGAAGGGCCTGGTCCAGTTAAGGAGGCTCGATGATTCAGTGGCACAGGTTGCAAGCAGCCCTCAGGAGTGGCGCGAGCGTGGTAAAAGGTTAAGTTTAATCTCTTATTGCTATAATTTTTCTTCTGTTTTTGTCAAGTTTGTCATCCTTTTATTTGATATTCACAACCTTTATATGCTTTTCAGCTTTTCTATGAGAAGCAGCGGAAATGTTCGAGTCCATTGGGAGATTCGAGTCTGTTGCATCATGTTATTGTGATACGGGGGAGCATGAAAGAGCTGGTAACCTTTAAATACATACATGTCTATAGATCAAGTGCTTGCACAAGTCTAATCAGCCTTTGGATTCTGTACTTGTATCATCTGAATTCTAATTTGTTTTTGTAGGAAAAATTTATTTGTACAAGTGTGCGCAGACTGATGCAGCAGCAGAGTGTTTCACACTAGCTGGTTGCTATAGTGAGGCAGCCGAAGCCTATGCCAAGGCAGATCAGTTTTCCAACTGTCTGTCGGTTTGCAAAAAGGGGAAACTTTTTGATAAGGGCATGCAGTATGTTGAATACTGGAAAGAGCATGCTAATGATCAAAATAAAGAACTTGAACAAATTGAGCAAGAATTCTTGGAGAGTTGTGCTCTTGATTACCACGAGCGTAAAGATACTATATCCATGATGAAATTTGTCAGAGTTTTTTGTTCTATGGAATCAAAGGGTGTATTCTTGAGGTCTATAGGCTGTCTTGATGAGCTTTTGTTGTTGGAAGAGGAATCAGGTCATTTTCTTGATGTTGCTGAGCTTGTAAGGTCACAGGGTGATGTCCTAAAAGAGGCTGATCTTTTGGGGAAGGCTGGACAGTGCATGGAGGCAACGTTGCTCATACTTTGGTACGTATTCTATAGCTCATTATGGGGAAATGGAAACGGAGGTTGGCCGTTGAAGCAGTTTTGCTCAGAAGGAAGAACTTTGTGTCAAAGCAAAGTCACTTTCAAAAAAGCATTCGGACATTTTCTATGGCTTTGTCTGTCATGAGCTTAACATACTCTCTGATCAGCAGAGTAGCTTGCTGGAGCTGAAGAATCATTTGCAAGCTTCCCAACAGCATAAGAGTCTGCGGGGAGAAATAGTGTCGATTAGGAAAATCTTGGATGCTCACCTTCACTTGAATTCCTCAAAGTATGATTGGGAGGACGAATTACCCATTGAATAAATAAGCACTCTGAGGACAAAATCTTTCAGAACCAAGTTTCTGTTAGAACTCTGGTTTTTTATTGGAACATGTGGAAGGATCATGTTGTGGATATATTCAAGAGTCTTGGAAGTCTTGACAGCGAAGAACCAACTGAACATGAGGGTCATATTGAGTTCAGTTTAAATTATTTTGGTGTGAGGAAGCAGTGTGTAAACGGCAACATGGTTTACTTATTGATCAACAAGGATGCCGATTGGGTAAGAAATGGTGGTCACAAGGGTCTTCATGAGGATGGGAAGCAGCTAACTTTTGATCGCATCCAGTTGGTGTTTGCTATCCAGTCTTATTGGCAGTTGGAATTGGTTTCTGTAGGGGTAAAGGTACTCGAAACTCTTCAGACGCTCAATAAGTTGATTTCTATGGGCTCTGCATTTCACGAAAGTACATGTCTCCTTCACATTTTTGAGGTCTCCAAGTTTCTTTTAGACTGCCGATATCTCAACCTCACATATAATAATAGGAAGAAGCTGGGAATTTTCCTGGGAATCTCGACAAGTTACTTTGATCTGGTGTTTCCATTAGACCGGAGGAGATCAGTTTCTTGGGATTTTATATCTTTGAAGGAGACTGATCTTTCATTCAACTTGCTGGAGGAGATTCTTTTTCAAAATGTTAACATCAAGGGTGACCTCTCCTACTCGAAGATCAGGAAGGTGATGATGATATGTCTTTGTTCCAGAAAACCTATAGCACTTTACGACAAGATTCTTACGGTGCTTCAATGGAATCCGTCATGGAAGTCATTTGTTGAAAATTTTCAGATGTTTATGTTGCACTCCAGAATGCTTTGCAAGATACTTATAGAGCCAACTGGAGGCTTTCTGGGTACATATCACCTCACAGTTTTGTGTACCTCTTGGAACGTCTTTTTTTTCATGGCATATTTCTCCTCTGGAATCTTTTTCACTACAAAATCTTCTTTTGTTGAATGGTTTACCCGTCTTCACTTGGCTTCTACTCCAAGTACAAAATTTTCAAAGCCTGACTTCAGCTTTTTTTGTTGGAATTGTCCATGAAATTCTCTACGATCAAGAGGATACTGTATCATGGATTCGCAACTCAAATATAAATTCTAGATATTACCAACCACTTTTAGTCTTGAAGCTGGTTATGATACTGTGTTTAGTTTGTTTGAAAGTACCAGATTGTTCTCAAGCATTGCTTAATTTGCTGGTTGGGAGGAACAATATTGCTTATTTGCTTCCAAAGAAGTTGTTGGGAAATTCAGAAATGCTTAAGTATGGTTAATGCTGCTACAACAGAATTACTACTGCCAGTACATCATGATTACTACTGCTAGTAGATTTTAATACTGCTACTTAAATAGTTAGTATTGCTTGAAGAGTTAGTACTACTAGTAGTTAGTACTGCTGGAGTTAGTACTGCTAAAGAATTAATGCTGCTGGATCAACTTAATGCTGCTGAATGTTATTAATACTGCTCTTGAACTTAGTGTTGCTTATGAGATGATGAAGACTTCGCATGGCAAGGATGACAACTGGATTATTTGAAGATAATATGGAAAACTTGAAGATAAATATGGAAGATTATTTTGAAGATCTTTTATTATATGTAATTATCTTTTATCTTCAGTATATATAGAATTAGTCAGAATAGTTTAGAACTAATTTTAGAATTCTGAGTTTTTGTTTTCATAGAGAGAATCAACCTCAAGGTTTGTAATCCTAATTCTAGAGAAGTAGAATTCGTATTGGTGAGCCTGTTCATCAATATTGAGGTTGAGTGTTGAATCTTGTAACTTTATAATCATTTAATAAAATTTGCAAGTTGTTCTTTTGATTCACTGTTTTATTGATTATTGAATATTGAAGTGTTATTCCGCAAACTTTTTCAATATTGTTTCTGAGTGTTTATTCTTGTTTAGAATTAAGATCCTGACAAGTGGTATCAGAGCAAGTTTTCTCAGAAATCTTATTCATCATGGAAAACACAGCTGAATCAAACAGTACTCTGGTCTCAAAGGTTCCAATGCTCAGATCCAATGAATTTGACATGTGGAAGATCAGAATCAAGCAATATATTCTCCTCACAGATTACTCTATGTGGGACATCATTGAGAATGGCCCATCTGATGCAGGAAAGATTGGTGAAGATGGCAAAAGAACCCCTCCAAAGACAGATGCAGAAAGGAAGACAAGGCAGACAGAGATGAAAGCCTTGAGCACACTGCTCTTGGCCATTCCAAATGAGTATCAACGCCAATTCTGCAATTGTACTGATGCACAGATGCTCTGGAATGCTCTAGAGAAGAGATTCTCAGGTACCAAAAGTACCAAGAGAAATCAAAAGGCAATCTTAAAGCAACAGTATGAAAACTTCATGTCAACTAAGAATGAGTCCATGACTCAAACTTTTGACAGGTTTAATAAACTAATTGGTGAACTAGCTACTATGGGAGTACAGATTGATCAAGATGATGTGAACAGAAAGTTCTTAAGGTCCCTTGGAGATGAATGGACCATGTACACTGTGTCATTCAGACAGAATGATCAGTTGGAAGAAAAAGAACTTGATGATCTGTACAATGATCTTAGAGTATTTGAAGCTGAGGTGGAGGCAAAGAAGAAGCCTTCTGGATATATTCATAATGCTGCACTCCTATTAGCATCAATTGATTCTACTGCTAACCCTGAATCAGTTAATGCTGCTAATGGAGCAAATCAAGATAAAGGCACTGATTCTGTGTTTGAAGCTTTTCTTTCCAGTCATGGAAATTCCTCTTTGATTAATGATGACTTAGAACAACTTCATCCCGATGATCTGGAAGAGATGGATATTAAATGGCAGATGGCCATGCTCTCCATGAGGGTTAAGAAGTTTATAAAGAGGATTGGGAGAAACAACTTCTCCCAAAGAAGAGAAGATGGAGCAGGGTTTGATAAATCAAAGGTGGAATGCTACAAATGCCATCTGAAGGGACATTTTGCTAGAGAATGCAGAAGTGGAGTGTCTCACAACAACAACCACCAACAAGCTCAATCTGGAAGCTTCAATAACAACAGAAACTCTGCTCAAGCCCTTGTTTCTCAACAAGGAATGGGGTTTGATTGGAGTGATCAAGCAGAAGAAGCTATTCAGAATCAAGCTCTTATGGCTGAAGTATCTGATCTCCCATCTGAGGTAAGTTCTAATCTCTGTTCTAAAACTTGCATAGACACTGTTAAAAGGTACAGGGATCACAATCAGAAGATGAGTGATGACCTTAAGAGATTAGAAAAAGATATAAAAGACTATGTGAGGATTGTAGAGAGGTTTGAAGATCAGATCAAAGGTTTTCAAGCCAATGAACTCCAACACTCATATGACACCAATTACTGGCAGTGGGAGAAAAAGGATTTAGAACTTAAACTGACCAAATCTAAAGAGGAGAGTGAAAAACTGAGAGAGGAGCTAACCAAGGTTAAGCTTGATGTAGAAAAGTTTTCCAATGCTTCTAAAGCAATGGACTCTTTACTACAAAATCAGATTCATGATAAGCTGAGAAGAGGAATTGGGTACAATGCCACACCTCCACCATATAACAACAATTACATTCCGCCTACTTCAGACCT
Source organism: Arctium minus (assembly GCA_954870635.1). Lineage (NCBI taxonomy): Eukaryota > Viridiplantae > Streptophyta > Magnoliopsida > Asterales > Asteraceae > Arctium > Arctium minus. The sequence continues at coordinate 141,394,052 of OX941082.1, read as the reverse complement.
GTTAGACACCAAATATAGGAAGGACTTGCCTGAGGGAGCCACTGAAATAGATCCCTTAGATGAGGTAGTTGTTGAGGATAAGACTGAGAAAGAGGTTGGCAAGAGTAAGGAGAACAAGGTGAGTGGTGAGATTCCTCTAGAGAATAACATTATCACCAATGAGGACTGTGGAAGGGCTTGGATCAAATCCAAGGACATAGAGAAGACAGAGGGAAAGTCTGGTAAGGTCCATTACAAACAGACCACAGTTGTGAATCCAGGTCCTTGCAAACAGTGTGCATGTAAGAAGAATGAGCCCCAAAAACAGGATAAAAAGAGGGGAAATCAAAGAAACTGGAATAATCAGTGGGCACAAAAACAAGGGGTTGATCTGAGTAAAATCAATAGACCAAAACCTTGTTTTATCTGTGGCAAATTGAATCATCTTGCAAAATTCTGTTATTTCAATCCTATGAACCAAAGGATGAATTTTCAAAGATCCATGCAAAAACCCTTTGGTTATAAGAAAATTGAAAAGAACCATGTGGCTAAGAAAACTGTTAAAACTAAAAGCCACATGAAGAAAAAGTCTGTTAAAGAAAGTGTCAATATGTGGGTTCCTAAAAGCACTAAAACTGTTAGTACTGCTACCACAAATAGTGTTGCTGACAATGATAGTGCTGCTAGAAGTAATACTACTGCTAACAATGTTAGTGCTGCTAACAAGGTTAGTACTGCTAAACCTGTTAGTACTGCTTCTAGTGTTGGTTCTGCTAAGCCAATCATATTGACAAAGTACTCTAATAAAGAGTGCTCTGAGTTTAAAAACCTCATCAAAAAGGAATGTAAATACTTTGATGAGAAAGGGAGACCCAAGACCACTTTGGCTTGGGTCCCCAATCAATACTAATTGTTTAATCTTATGTGCAGGGCAACCAACAACTCAAGGGGAAGAGCATTTGGCATGTTGATAGTGGTTGCTCTAGGTACATGACAGGGAACATGTCATGCCTCAAGAATTTCAAGAAGATTGATGGTGGACATGTTGCCTTTGGTAATACTCCAGATGGAGGTAAGATAAGTGGTAAGGGGGATGTAACCAAAGGTAAAATGACCTTTGAAGATGTATTCTATGTTGAGCAGCTAAGATACAACCTGTTAAGTGTATCACAGGTTTGTGACAAACAACATAGTATATTATTTACAGATTCTGAATGCATTATCCTTGTTCCTGGATTCAAGGTAGTTGATGAAAAGATGATACTACTAAGAACTCCCAGAAAGGATAATGTTTATTGCTTAGATATGGAAAGTGTTTCAACTGATTCATCCCTAAACTGTCTTGTTTCAAAAGCTTCTTTGGATGAATCATCACTTTGGCACAGAAGGATGTGTCACATGAATTTTAAAACAATGAATAAACTTGTTAAAAACAACCTTGTAAGAGGTTTACCTTCCAAAGTCTTTTCATGTGATGATCATTGTGTTGCCTGTCTCAAAGGCAAACAACACAAAACTTCTCATAAAACCAAAGAGTTGAACACAATCTCTAATTCTCTTCAGTTGTTGCATATGGATCTGTTTGGTCCTACAAATGTTATGAGTATTGGTAAGAAATCATACTGTCTAGTTATTGTTGATGATTACTCTAGATTTACTTGGGTATATTTTCTAAGGACTAAGGATGAGACAAGTGGACTGATCAAATCCTTTATTCTAAGAATTGAAAACCAAACTAATCAAAAGGTAAAAGTCATTAGGTCAGACAATGGTACTGAATTTAAAAATCATGACCTAAACACCTTTTGTGAGGAAAAAGGAATTGAAAGGCAATACAGTGCTCCTAGGACTCCACAACAAAATGGTGTTGCTGAGAGAAGGAATAGGACACTGATTGAGGCTGCTAGATCTCTGTTGGCAGATTCAAAACTTCCAATTACTTTCTGGGCTGAAGCAGTTAATACTGCTTGCTATGTCCAAAACAGAGTTTTAGTAGTTAAGCCTAAAAACAAGACACCTTATGAGCTTTTAAATAATAGAAAACCTTTTATAGGATTTTTCAAACCTTTTGGGTGTCCTTGTACCATTCTCAATACCAAAACTCACTTAGGAAAGTTTGATAGCAAGGTTGATGATGGTTTTCTTGTTGGTTACTCATCTCAGAGTAAGGCTTACAGAGTTTTTAATACTTCTTCTAGAATAATTGAGGAAAGTGACAATGTCAAATGCAATGAGAACACACCAAATCCTATTGGGTCTGGTCCTCAGTAGTTATTTGACATTGATTCACTAACTAACTCTTTGGGTTTCAGTAGTGATTATCATGCAGGTTCAGGAAGTGGAGGATCAGGGGATGACCAAGTACAAGTACAAGTACAAGACACTATTCCTCAGTCTGTGATCTTTCCCATACCTATAATAGAGCCTGTTGAGGTCTGTGAAAAGGAGAATGCTACTGAACCAATTCAGAGTGAAGAAGAAAGAAGAGATGAAGAGAATCAAGTGCATGAAGAGCCAGAAGCAGCTGATGAGATCCCCTCAGCTGACTTAAATGATTCCAATCTGGATGTGGGAATCAATGAAGAACCTAGTCATCAGACTAGAACTCAAAAGAATCATCCTCCAGAGCTGGTCATAGGAGACATCTCTTCTCCTATGATAACAAGGAATCAAAGCAGACTTCAAGAGCTGCAGGATCAGCAACACACAGTACTCTCCTGCTTTCTATCTCAGATTGAGCCTAAGAAGGTTTATGATGCTATGAAAGACTCCAGTTGGATAGAGGCTATGCAAGAAGAGTTACTGCAGTTCAAGTTGCAAGAAGTTTGGGACTTGGTGGACCTTCCAAAAGGTCATAGAGCTATAGGCACCAAGTGGATTTTCAGGAACAAAAAGGATGAGAGAGGCATTGTGATAAGAAACAAAGCAAGGCTGGTGGCACAAGGGTACACTCAAGAAGAAGGCATTGACTATGAAGAAGTGTTTGCTCCAGTGGCAAGGGTAGAGGCAATTAGGCTATTTCTAGCCTATGCCTCATACATAAAGTTCAAGGTATACCAAATGGATGTGAAGAGTGCCTTTCTGTATGGTACAATTGATGAAGAAGTATATGTCTGTCAGCCCCCTGGATTTGAGAATCCATCATATCCTGACAGAGTATACAAACTGAAGAAAGCACTTTATGGTCTGCATCAAGCCCCAAGAGCATGGTATGATACTCTGTCTACCTATCTCTTGGAGAATGGATTTGAAAGAGGAATAATTGACAAGACCCTCTTCATTAAAAGAAGTAAGAAGGACATCCTATTGGTTCAGATTTATGTGGATGATATCATCTTTGGATCCACAAAAGATCAAATGTGCAGAGACTTTGAAAAGTTGATGCACAAGAGCTTCAAAATGAGTTCAATGGGTGAACTTACCTTCTTCCTTGGGCTTCAAGTGAAACAGAAGAAATATGGGATCTTCATAAGCCAATCAAAATATGTGAAAGACATCCTGGACAAATATGGATTATCAGACTCAAAGCCAGCAAGCACACCTATGGAAACTCATAAACAGATCACTGCTGATCTTGAGGGGGAGGATGTTGATGTCCATCTATACAGATCAATGATTGGATCACTCATGTATCTCACAGCCTCAAGACCAGACATCATGTTTCCTGTGTGTTTGTGTGCCAGATTCCAAGTCAATCCAAAGCAATCACATCTTCAAGCTGTTAAAAGGATTTTCAGATACTTAAGAGGACAACCTAGATTAGGTCTTTGGTATCCTTATGAATCCAACTTTGACTTGATTGCTTATTCAGATAGTGACTTGGGAGGTGCTAACATGGACAGAAAGTCTACTTCAGGTGGATGTCAACTTTTGGGTGCAAGACTAGTATCTTGGCAGTGTAAGAAACAAACCACAGTGTCCCTATCAACAACAGAAGCTGAGTATATTGCTGCTGCAAGTTACTGCTCTTAGGTTCTATGGATTCAGAATCAAATGCTGGACTATGGGGTAACCTTTCTTCACACACCAATCTTCATTGACAATAGCAGTGCTATAAGCATTGTTAACAATCCAGTCAAGCACTCCAAAACCAAACACATTGAGATCAGGTATCACTTTATCAGAGATTGTAATGAAAAGAAGCTAATTCAAGTTGCTAAAGTTCATACTGACAACCAGTTTGCTGATCTATTCACAAAAGCTTTTGATTTGGGTAGATTCACTTTCTTGGTCACAAGTGTGGGCATGATCAACTCTGAATAAGCTCATTTTTCTTAAAAGTGTTTTCATACCTGTTATTGGTTTATTCTTTGGTGCTACTAACATCTTTTTCAGGAAGTTATTACCTTGCTCAGAGTTCCTCAAGCTTCAAGAAGTGTAAGTATAGTTAATGCTGCCAGTGCAGTTTTAATACTGCCAGTGCACAGTTAATACTGCTAGTTAGTTAATATTGCTAGTGGTTAATACTGCTCTCAGTTAATACTGCTAGTTAGTTAATACTGCTAGTGGTTAGTACTGCTAGTGGTTAATACTGCTCTCAGTTAATACTGCTAGTGGTTAATACTGCTCTCAGTTAATACTTCTTATGTCCCGAATCGTATAAATACCCTGTTTGCCCGCCCAAAAGTTCATAACGACTCTTTGCTTTCTATTCATCTGCTCTCTAACCTTTTCTCTCAAGAACCAAGTGTTCCAGTACAGATTATTCAAGCTCAATGGCGTCTATGACATTTATTGACGAGCATAATGAAATCGCGATGCTACAAAAGCCAAAGCAAGCTGCAGGATTTCATCAGATAGTGGATTTTCTGAAATCTAGCCATATCGCCTATGCTCTGACAGTGTCTCCATCAATCTATATCGAGCACCAACAACAATTTTGGGCTAATGCCACCATTGTTACTGAGAATGGTGTGCAAGTGATCAAGACAAGGGTGTGTGGCAAACCCTTGACAGTGACTGAAGAGGTAATTCGTATCAGTCTACGTCTAGACGATGCCTCTGGTATCTCATCTATCTCTAATGATGAACTGTTTTCCACTCTTACCAGAATGGGGTATGGAGGCCCATTGGGTGTTTTCAAGTTCTCAAAAGCTAAATTTTCACCCCAATGGCGTTTCTTTGTCCATACCCTTATGCATTGTATTTCCAAAAAGACTACTGGATGGAGTGAGTTCAGTAGCACCATTGTTTATGCTTTGGTGTGCTTGGCCACTGCCAGAAAGTACAATTTTTCAAGAATGATTTTCAGTGATCTTGTATCAAACTTGGGAAGCAAAAAGAGTTTTTATATGTACCCAAGATTTGTACAAGAAGTTATAACCCACGAATTGACGGATATGCCTCACTTTGATGGGGTATATGTACCAAAAATCCCCAAAGGTAAGGTCTTTTCAAACATGAAAAGATCTCCATTGGACTCGGAAGGAGTTGACACCCCATTGTTCTCTACAATGATGGTGGTGTCCCAAACTGAAGAAGGTATGGCAGCAGGGTCAAGGCCCTCATTAGACCATCCTACTGCTAGCCAATCCCAACCTTCCATCTCTATATCAATCCCTCAGTCCCTAATTCATAAGCCAATTTCACCAATCACCCAAACTTATACAAGGAAAAAGGTAAAGAAGGCTCCTTCCCTTCTTGTACCATCACCCACTGAGCCTTTAAGCCCTCTAATGGAGAATTCTCCATTAGAGAATACCCACAGGGAAACCACAGGGGTGTCTCCCAACCCCAAGGAGGTGCTCACTGAGGAGATGTTTGAGCATATGGGTGCTAAGGCTGCCACTAATCCTGCTAGCACAGAGGAGGTCAGTGGTAACATCAATAAGACCTTCCCCATGGCAACTTTGGGTGAGCAATCATCCAAAGGTCCCTGGTGCCAAGAACCCACGGGGGTGGAGGGTGCTTCTGTTAGGCAGAAGGCTCCCACTACAAAAAGATCCAATGATCCTTCAAAAGAGGGTAACACTTCTGGAGAAGGTGAGGACAAATATAACTACCAAGAATTGATGGATGCTATGGGAAATATCAACTTGGATGTCATCAAACAAGGAGCTGACATTGAAGAAATGAAATTGGTAATCCTATCCCAACAAGTGCAGATTACCAAACTTAAGAAATTGGTAATGAGGCTAGTACAGAAAAAGAAGAAGAAACAGTTTGTGCTAAGGAGAAGGAACTCAGGGGATGATGCTCCCAAAAAGGGGGAGTCAGAAGCTGAGTTCACCATGGAAGAAGCTACAGATAAGGGGGAGAAACAAGGAGTTGAGGGGGAGCTTGATAGGGTCAGTACAAAAAGGGTACAAGCAGTGGAAAAAGATTCAGAGGTTGTACAAGAAGCAGAAATGGAATATCAAGCAGCAGCAGTAACATCAATAGCAGCAGAAACTGTTAATGCTGCTGAACTGAGTGAAGCAGCAGAAATGGTGAAAGAAGTACTAATTGATCTTCAGAGCAGAAATAAGGAAGAGCTTGAGACAGCTGAAGCATTAATCAAAGCCAAGCATGATACTCCCAAAGTCACTTCAAAGGCCAAAGGAGTTGTCATCAAAGAAAATGTTGAAGTTGTCAAGAAAGTCAGTGTTGATAAAGCAAAAAGCAAGGACAAAGGCAAAGCTAAGATGGTGGAATCTGATCAACCAATTAAAAAGCAAAAATTGATTGAGTCAGATGAAGCTTTGGCTAGAAAATTACAAGCTGAACTTGAAGAAGCAGAAAATGTGCAAGTAGCCAAAGATAGGGAGATAGCAAAAGCTATGGCTGCAGAACTCAATGAAGTTTATCAACAAAGTCTTGCAACATAAATAGCAAAGAAGAAAGCAACATCTCTAAGGAAGTCTGGAAAAATCAAGATGGCTGCAAAGAAGAGACAACCTTCAAGGACATACCTTGGTGCTCAAGAGAGAAAGAAGATGATCACTTTCCTCAAGGGTGTTGTAGGTGTCAAAAAGGAAATGTTCTCACAGATGTCTTTTGAGCAAATCAAAGGGCTGTATGATGCAGAGATGACAAAACTTCAAGGGAATGAAACTGCCAGGGTGGAAATGGAGAAGAGAATGAAAGAAAGCAATGATTATTTGATACAAAAGCCATTCCCTGATGAGCAAGAAACACCAGAGAAGGAAGCCACTTTAGGTGAAAGTCTAAGGACTTTAAAAAGAACTAAGATGATAGCCAGAAGAAAATCAGCCAAGAAGCCTAGAGTGGATAAAGAAGAAAGTAAGAAAGTTGCTAAAGAAAAAGGGGCATCTGAATCAGTTGATCAGGTAGAACCATCAAGTACAGATGATGTAAATATGTATATGGTAGTGATGGACAAAGTGCCTGAACCAATTTCAGCAGAACCTGTTGGTGTGAAGCCTCCTGAGGTTATTCTCTGGGATACATTGACAGTGGATGGAAAGGAATACATAAGGCTCAAGAGGAAGGATGAAAAGTATGAGGTATTCAACACTTGGGCAAAGATTGTCAGAACATACTCCAGGTCAGATATAGAAGAAATGTTTGAAATAGGGATGAAGTTGTATGCAGATAAACTGAAAGCTCCAGGGATTTCAATTACTAAACTGGTGATGGAGTATTTGTGTATGATGTTCAAACCTGATGAAGTAGAGCATGTGATCAGGAATGTGTTCCAAACAGTCAACAAGTGGACTCTATATGAAACTAGTGGAGTATATGCACTAACTATGGACTTAAATCACATAGAGTACTTCCTAGTGGATAGAGTGTACAATCACAGTAGACTAAAGCTTCATGCAATGCTGAAGAAGAAGCTAGGATGTGTTCCAGATTCAAAGATGGCTAAATATTTGATTCAAAGAACAATCAATCAAAACTTGGGGCTAAATGTGGATACAGGGGTATGAATCATGAAGTTTTAGGAGCATCAAAGAAGAACTTCTGAAGAACTTGACTTCTTTTCCTAAAAGTCAAGTTAGGGGGAGATTGTTGGGAAATTCAGAAATGCTTAAGTATGGTTAATGCTGCTACAACATAATTACTACCATCATGATTACTACTGCTAGTAGATTTTAATACTGCTTGACAAGTTAATACTGCTACTTAAATAGTTAGTACTGCTTGAAGAGTTAGTACTGCTAGTAGTTAGTACTGCTGGAGTTAGTACTGCTAAAGAATTAATGCTGCTGGATCAACTTAATGCTGCTGAATGTTATTAATACTGCTCTTGAACTTAGTGCTGCTTATGAGATGATGAAGACTTCGCATGGCAAGGATGACAGCTGGATTATTTGAAGATAATATGGAAAGCTTGAAGATAAATATGGAAGATTATTTTGAAGATCTTTTATTATATGTAATTATCTTTTATCTTCAGTATATATAGAATTAGTCAGAATAGTTTAGAACTAATTTTAGAATTCTGAGTTTTTGTTTTCATAGAGAGAATCAACCTCAAGGTTTGTAATCCTAATTCTAGAGAAGTAGAATTCGTATTGGTGAGTCTGTTCATCAATATTGAGGTTGAGTGTTGAATCTTGTAACTTTATAATCATTTAATAAAGTTTGCAAGTTGTTCTTTTGATTCACTGTTTTATTGATTATTGAATATTGAAGTGTTATTCCGCAAACTTCTTCAATATTGTTTCTGAGTGTTTATTCTTGTTTAGAATTAAGATCCTGACAAGTTTCTGTATGATCTTTCAAAAAGAAGGAACCGCAGTTATTTGAATTTAAATGCAACTGTAGTTGCAGAAGCATTTATAAGTGTAGAGGATCCTCTCCTGATTGTGACTATGGAGAAATCAAGTCCAACAATCCATGCTCCTTCTGCGATGTTTGTGGACCTTACAAGATCTAGGGAGGAGATAATGAACGTATTGTTCCGAAAGAACAATATAAATCCGTCTTCTTCTAACAATGTTGGTGTTGGGATGATTCCATCTTCAAACCCGTTACCAGATTCTATTTTGAATGCGAATCCTGTGGATGGATGCAAGGGGGAACTGGTGATAAATTGGAAAGTTATTGATGAAATATCGGAAGCTATAAGAAACGGGAAGAAGGGGAAGCCACCAAACTTCTTGTTATCTGATGGAGCTACAATAAAGGTAGTAACAGGTGGTGTTGTTAGTTTTATCATCGTAAGTTTAAACTTTGATGGCTTCTGATGCTTGTATTTTCTTGCCAGAAAGAGTTGAATAATATCGCAGAAGCATTAGCTACTGCTCTTGCGGACCAAAAGTCATGTGATGAAGCAAACGGTGCATTCAATGACCTGAAGCTGCTTTATTGTTGGTTTGATATGAGGTTAGCAAATATTGAAGCCGTTTACTACTGTTGACACTATTATTAAACTAAAATAGTCTAGATTGGAAATAGATTTTTCTGAAAGTTATCCTCTGGACTTGTAATTTTCAGTGGAGTGGACTTGAATTGAAGGAGTTAACATTCTCAAGTGGTGAAGTGATGGTTTTGGAAGAACTTGTGGAGAAGCTGCAAAGTAACAGACCATTCATTGATGATTTTTTGAAGCAGTCTGGGATGCAAAACGTAGTGTCAGGGAGCAGAAACACAAGTGTTGAGGAGGAAACAGTTAAGGAAGACAACAAAGGCGATCAATCGGAAAAACAAAACAGTCAGGAGGTGAAACGCAAGACTGGGTTCATTTCTTCTTACCTTTGTTCTTTTTCTTCTTGCTATTTCCTTTCCCAGTCTTGTGTTTTATTTCAAAACCCTCCTCCTCCTTTCTTGATCTTAGCCTTTTGGTACAGACAAAGTCTTTATTAGGAAACAGAGATTCTTGATCGCTGCTACTATTCTATATCCACCATCACTTCATTCAATTGTAAAGGAAACCCTTCTCATTTCCAAATCAAAAGAAAACCCATTTTCATTTGCTTCAACTTCAAAGATTTATAAAATTACTGCATGGAAGGAGGTTCTTTCAATATCTTCACTTGATCTTTTCATTGATGATATAATAATAATACTCAATCACAAACTCCAGGTTCTCCTTCTTTCTTACCATTCTTGAATTCTTTTCTTGTTTTCACTCTGTTTATTCAGAAACCCATTCTTGTTCATATCAAAAGTAATATAACTTTCCAAATTTTCTTACCCTTCCTTCTTGTTTTAAACTTTGTTCTTCCTCTTACGATTCTGAAAACACCAACATTACTCTATTCTTATCTTATTATTATTATCAACTATAATGTTGATTTCAGATATATCTCCAAAAATGTATATTTACTACATGAATCTTTTTTTATGACTTGATGCATCATTTGTAGGTGGAGGAGAAACCACATACTTTTCATTCACAAGAACACCATCTCATTTCTTTTGTTTATCCTCTGCTAGAGGAAGCACGTTTCGAACTAGTATGGAGATCATCTTTAAAGCTCCATTTGCTGAAATTTCTTCTTATAGCAAGGCCAAAGGTAATAAAGAAATGCTGTATGATCTTACTGTTGGCACTTGGAGAAACACATTTAGTGAACATGGTAAAGAGCCTTACCGCACATTATCTGGCGATCTTTTAATTTTGGTGGATGAGAGACCTGGATCTATTTCAGATTTGCAGCGCGTGGGGAGGACGTGGGGGTTCGCATTGGTTGATGAAATCGCAGAGGATGAAAATGAAGATGATGGTACATCAGTATGTTTCAAAGTTGAGGCATCCAAACATATTGAATTCCAACAAGGGATGTTTGTTGTCTTTTTGATGAATATTACAACCCAAAAAAGAATCTGGAATTCTTTGCATATGCGGGGAACAAATCCTGAAACTGCTTTAGGTTATCTTAGACAAGTGGCGGAAATGTTTAAATCCGTGGGGAAACATGAGCTTGCAGCTTCATGTTATCGTGATTTGGGGGAGTATGCAAGAGCTGGTAACAACAATTTTTTAATCGGCATTTGGATTCTTAACTTGTATTGTATCATCTGAATTCTGATTTGTTTTTGCAGGAGAATGTTTCACACTCGCAGGGTGTTATAGCGATGCAGCAGAAGCCTACGCCAAGGGAGATCAGTTTTCCAACTGCCTATCAGCTTGCAAAAAAGGGAAACTTTTCAGTAAAGGCATGCAGTATATTGAATACTGGAAAGAGCATGTTAATGTTCAATACAATGAAATTGAACAGATTACGCAAGAATTCTTGGAGAGTTGTGCTCTTTATCACCATGAGCGTAAACATCCTATATCCATGATGCAATTTGTGAGAGCCTTTTGTTCTATGGAATCAAAGCGTGTATTCTTGAGGTCTATAGGCTGTCTTGATGAGCTTTTGTTGTTGGAAGAGGAATCTGGTCATTTTCTTGATGGTGCTGAGCTTGTGAGGTCATGGGGTGATGTTCTAAAAGAGGCTGATCTTTTGGAGAAGGCTGGAGACTGCTTGGAGCCGACGTTGCTCATTCTTTGGTATGTGTTCTTTAGGTCGTTATGGGGAAATGGAAACAAAGGTTGGCCGTTGAAGCAGTTTCCTCAGAAGGAACAACTTTGTAAGAAAGCAATGTCTCTTTCAGAAAAAGACTCTGACATTTTCTATGGTCATGTCTGTCGTGAGCTTGAAATACTCTCTGATCAACAGAGTAGCTTGTCGGAGTTGAAGAAGCATTTACAAGCTTCCAAACGACACTGGAGTCTGCGTGGAGAGATCTTGTCAGTTTGGAAAATCTTGGATGTTCACCTTCACTGGAATTCCTCATGGTACGGCTGGGAGGACGAATTACCCCTTGATATAACCAAACACTCTGAGGGCATGATTTTCGTGAATCGAGTTTCTGTTAGAACTCTGGTTTTTTATTGGAACATGTGGAAGGATCATGTTGTGGAAATCTTTGAGAGTCTTGGAAGTCTTGACAGCAAAGACCCAGACGAACATGAGGAGCATATTGAGTTCAGTTTAGATTATTTTGGTGTGAGGAAGCAGTGTGTAAACGGGAACGTGGTTTACTTGTTAGTCAGCAAGGATGTCGATTGGATAAGAACCGGTGGTCACAAGGGTCTTCATGAGGATGGGAAACGGCTAACTTTTGATTGCAGTCAGTTGGTGGTTTCGATCCAGTCTTATTGGCAGCTGCAATTGGTTTCTGTAGGTATAAAGGTACTCGAAACTCTTGAAGCCCTCCATAAGTTGGTGTCTAACGGCTCTGCATTTCACCAAAGTACATGTCTCCTTCACATCTTTGAGGTCTCCAAGTTTCTTTTAGACTGCCGATATCTCAACCTCACAGATGATAATAAGAAGACGCTGGATAATTTTCTTAAAATCTCGACAACTTATTATGATCTGGTGTTTCCATTAGACTGGAGGAGATCAGTTTCTGAGGATTTTATATCTTTGAAAGAGACTCATCTTTCGCTTGACTTGTTGGACGAGATTATATTTCAAAATGTTAACAACATCGAGGGTGATCATGATCATGCCAGCCCCCCGACAATCGGGAAAGTGATAATGATATTATGTCTTGGTTACAGAAAACCTATAGCACTTTACGACAATATTCTTAGGGTGCTTCGTAATTCCGATTGGGAGATATTCTTTACGGAATTTTGGAACGGTGGCTTGGTAGATGATGTTGCTATGAAATTCTGGCTTGCTTTGCATCATTCTTGTAGAGTCGGCAAAAAGCCTTGTGGAATCTGCATGTCATCTCATAGTTCTGTGTATCTTTTGGATTGTGTTCTTTTCATGACATGTTTGTCCGCGGAATTCTTTTTCACTACAAAATCTTCGTTTCTTCAATGGTTTAGCCATCTTGGCTCGACTTCTACTCCGAGTACAACTTTTTCTGAGGAACGTGTAAGATGTTTGACTGATTTGGTCGAAGAAACTGTGAGATATAAAAAGCAAACTGTATCATGGATTAAAGAATCAAACATAAATCCTGAATACTACCATCCACTTTTGGTGTTGAAGCTGGTTATGCTACTGTGTCTAGTTTGTTTGAAAGTGCCAGATTGTTGTAAAGTATTGCATCGTTTGCTGTTTGGGAGTAAAAATGTTGCTTCTTTGCTTCCAAAGAAGTTTGTGAGTGATCTTGCGAAGAGAAAGAAGCGTCGTGATTTGAATTTGAATGCAGATGTAGTTGCAGAAGCATTTATAAGCGTAGAGGATCCGCTCTTGATTGTGAGTATGGAAAATGGAAGTCCAAGAATCCATGCTCCTGATGCGATTTTTGTGGACGTTAGGAGATGTAGCAGGGAGGAGATAATGGACGTATTGTTCCCGACTGAAAAAACACATAGCGCCTCAGATTCTAACGAAGTGTTGTCAGAAACAGAAAGCAGTAGCGGTAATACTGAACACGAGAAATAATGGTGGTAAATCGGATGGATTGGTGATTCCTTAAATAGTAGAAATCGGTTAATTCTGGCTTTGTTTTTTGTTGTAAGTTGTTTGTAATGGATTTTGTTCAGTTTATAGAAGAGTGGTTAAAGGGAAAAAAGTCAGTTTGAGTGTGTTCTAGAAATGAAAAGAAAAGAAATCCCAAGTTGGGTTATTTTCTTTAAACCAGAAAGTTTCCATGAAAGATCTAAAACCAGTTTTTCATGTTTCCTAATAAATTCATGACAGAAGAGAAGCTGATCATGGCATATATATAGTGTAACAAAAACAGAAAACAAAGGTATATGGGAAGTGATGAAATTACAGTTTTGGGAAGAAAAAGAAGTGATGAAAGGATGCATTCTGTATTCTACATTCAGAATGACCCAACAAAGTTTCTTCAAAAACTGTCCACAAATTATTGTGCGTTGCCGAGACCTTTTTTACGAGGGAAAGTGAAAGAAAGTAGGGAAAAAGAAAAAGTCCCCTGTTCTCTTGAGTCTTTTAGGAGCAAAAGAAAAATAATGTTGATTTTCCTTTCAAAATTGTTCTCCCAAATAACTTTCAGAAGATCTCTTCCTTCTGTTTGGGATCGAACATCAATTGCAATTATTTTGTTAGATGGTGCATGTGGATAGAGCTTCCTTAACTGAACAAGGCCCCTTCTCTTCCGGTAGTCGAACATTGGCTTTGAGAGCTCCTCTTTATTCTTGCATATCCATAGCCTTTGCCTCGTCCAAGTTATAGCCACATACAGTTGTTTCAACTCAGAACACAACACATTATGTCTTGCCTCACTGAAGCTGGGGAAAGAATGACAACCTTTCTCATCAACCAAATTCTTTTCCTTCATATATCCATATATAACCCTCCACTGGTCTTTCAAAGGGGATGTACTAAAAAAATTGTAGAGCAACACATCCTATAAATCAAATAACATAAGCAATTTTAACTCATAATCAAGAAAGAAGAAATAAGGGAAACTAGATAAATGTATGTGTACCTTGTGAGGTGGGAAATATGTTGATTCACAGCGTAACACAATTTCGGACTTACAGTCACAAATAACTGGCGCAAAACAGTTGGGTTTTTTTTTCTGAATCATCAACAACTTCTGCATCCCTGACTCGACTGCTCTCTGCTGCATAAATCCCTTCAGAAGCAATACAAAAAGACACTTCATTTTGGAACAATTTCATTGTCAATATGGTGGTTTTTCCTGTTCCTGATCTCCCGATTATAAACAAACTTCTGCAAAATAAAATGATGTCCATCTGCTCATCAGCAACTTGCATGGGTAGATCATAGTCTTCTACCAGAAAGCAGATGGTTCACTACCCCAGAGGACAATGAGTAAAACTTCATAAGCAACAAGCTTTCACTCACATTTAAGTTTTCGACATAAATTCTACTATCACCAGGAAATGTACTCAATTCACTGGCACCTTTCACACGAGTTACTTAGATTACGAAATTGGGTAACTTCTTGGGTTGTCGGCCAACTCCTTGGAATTTCCAAATTCCTGACAACATAAATGCAAAACAATAGTATGAAGAACATGATATTAAGAATGTATAATCACTGCAATAAGATACAGAAGATAACAAAATGATCATACCCGTCGAAACATTTTGCTGTGCACCGATTAATATAATCATCTGTATAAGCAGCAAATATGCTGTCAAGCCGTTTTGACAGTTTTGGAATATCCTCCAAAGGTAATATATCCCAAACCTTCAAAACCTGTACATACTTAAACTCCTTGATGATTTCAATTGTGCAAATAACATACAACCCTTCAACCTTAAATTTCTTCAAAATCTGTGAAGAAGTTTCACAACACAAGTCTACGCTTTTGTTCTTAGGCCTCCAGCCACTTGAAAGTCTCAGTAAAAGATTTAAAACCAGCTTCTTCAAGCGCGAACCTGTCAGCTTTGCAAATGATCTTCTGAAGTCATCACTGAATAGAACCTGACGGCATCAATGCAACACACAAGAACCAAAGTAAAATGTTACATGGTAAAATCTTTTGCATGAAAAAATAACCATTTTCAAATCTGAAAACAAGCAAGGGGCAATATATACCTTCCATTTTGCATCTTTAAAAAGCAAACTACTCCCGTTAACCAGATCATCAAGTTGTTCAAGCTCTTTCTTTGCAGCTATTATAGTGGTCTTCAAGCTTTCATCGGCATCAGCATAAAACAAACAATGGCGACTCCTCGCATCACAGACTAAATCTTTCCATATGGAGTCACTATTTGCCAGGGTTCTTTCGCTGCCTAATATCCACAGACAGTGTCTAGATAGAAATGTAAGACAAGATATAGAGAGTCAGATGTATATCAAAAAAGAAAAGCCATCTACAAAGATCAAATATTAAGAAAGTATCAAGACTCCATACCGTGCCCTTGTAACAGCAACATTAGTCCTTTGAGGACTACATAAGAAGCCAACAGACCCATGTCTATTAGATCTTACAGTAGATAAAATAATGATATCTTCTTCACCGCCTTGAAACCCATCAATAGACTTCACCTTCACTGAAAATCCTTCGAGTTCCTCATACTTGGGAGCAAGTTTTTTTTTAATTGAAGCGACTTGGGCCGCATATGGAGATACAATCCCAATAGTAAGCTTCTTTTTAGAGTTGGTCCATGCTATAAATGTTAAAGAAGAGGTCAAATTAAGTGAACATTTGAGTTGTGGAAAACAAAATGATACAGCTAGTTTAAACTAATGAGTAATATAACCGTTATGTACACCTTTATAGAGGTTCTGCACTATCTTTATCACAACCGCCACCTCAACCATATTTCTTCGGCTCTGTCCATCATCATCCTTCTCTTCTTGTCCACCAAGAACATTTATAAATGAATAAGGACCAAACATGGGTCCTGAAAGATATTGCTTTTCATAACTTGTACATGTCACATTTTCGCCATCCAGGATCTGATTCTGATAAAATTTCCAGTTTGGAAAGAAACTGATGGATGGGTGCATTCTGTACTGAACATTCAATAGATGCTTAGAGGGCCTCAAAGAACTCAATCTTTCAAATAAGCTTCTTCCAAAGCAAGATTCGATACAAAGCTGTTCACAATCATTGATTCTATCAAGATATAGTTTAAAAGTAAAATCAAAATGGTAGAAATCAAAAGCATCAAGGTACAAATAGTAAAGACTTACGTTGCTGCTAACCATTGCAGGTAATTGGCACTCATCTCCGATGAGGATAGCATGTCTTAATCCAGGAAGTTGGAGAGGGATGGTGGACTCGGCCTCTTTCAACTGCGCAGCTTCATCTATGACCAACAACTCCAAAGGCTCCATTTTGACAGTATGCAACTTGTAGGAACTAGAAGCTGTGCAAAATATAAGAGAAGCTCTTTCAAAACAGAAGTCCGTTATTTCATAGATGTTCTTAACACTTGGAAGATTAAGACCTCCAAGAGATTTCTGCAGAGTTTTTAGAACAGAAACGGACATGATTCTGAAGAAATTAATCGACGATTTATCCTCAAACTCAACAGAATCAGCTAGCAATGGTTTAGAAGTAAAGAGATGCTCAAGTTCTTCTGAAACCAGATTCTCTTGAAACAATATTGATTCCAAAGAACCTAAATTCTCCAATAGAGAAACCATATTTCGAAAAATATGTTCCCCCATGAAACTTCTCGGAATATGAGTGCAGAATGTAACAATGCACCTTCTGAGTTTGGGTGCAGAAGCATTGAATCGATCTCGCACAAACTCAACAAATGATTTGACTTTTTTGTCGGTCATGGTCTTAGTTTGATTATCTTTTGTAAGTTGTTCTTCAATGATCAATTCATTTTGTACAAAAACATGATATTGAGAAACACAGTCTTCAAGTAAATCAATCATTGATCTTATGCAACCAGTCAGTGACCCTATGCACTCTGTAAGCCGCTTTACCCGTTCCTCCAAATAGATGTCTTCAATGTTTGTACGAACTTTCAACCTCCCCTTATTGCCAAACAAGAGCACATCTCCAACCGAACAGAAAGAGTCCCCACTTTTTAATCTAGTTTCAAACGATTCTCTTACCAAGTTTAGGACACGTGAGGCTACCTGTATTATTGCAACATTTGTCGGAGCACAGGTAAGTGTCCTGTGCTTCATTTGCAACAGAATAAACAGCAACACACTTACTGTTGTCGTCTTTCCTGTTCCAGGAGGTCCCCATATTTGTTCCACAAAAGAATTGTGGTAACATTCAGTTTTACAAAGGGATGCTTTAATTGCATCTCTCTGGGATTCATTCATCTTAGACAAGAGATGTTGTCCATGTGAACCAATATTGCAATCAAAAGAACAGATATCACAGTTCTCCTTAACCTGTAAACAAACAAGATGACCATAACAAATAAATGAATATTATAACTTAACAAAGCAAGATAGTATCCAATCAATTATCTTCAAATCATTTTTCTTACCACAGAATCAGAACTTAGAACCTTTTTGATTATATTCAGATTTCCCTGCTGCATGTGCAAAGAATTCCAGATTCTTTTCTGGGTTGTAATATTCATCAGAAAAACAACAAACATCCCATGTTGGAATTCAATATCTTGTGATGCCTTAACTTTGAAATTTAGTGACGAACTATCATCTTCGGTATCTTTGTCTGCAATTTTACTAACCAAAGCAAAAACACATGTCCTTCCCACGCGCTGCAAATCAGAAATAGATTCGGGTCTGCCATCCGTTAAAATAAACAGATCACCAGGTAGCGTGCGGTAAGGCTCTTGGCCACGTTCACTAAATCTGTTTTTCCATGTATCAACAGTGACATCATACAGCATTACTTTATGACCTTTGAGTTTGAACTTCCTAAGAGAAGCAATTTCGGCAAATGGAGCCTTGTACATGATCTCCATACTAGAAGCCAGTTCGCAACGTGTTTCCTCTAGCAGAGGATAAACAAAAGAACTGAGATAATGTTCCACAGACTGAAAAGTAAGAGGTATCTCCTCCACCTACAAAGAACACATCAAGTCAATAGAAAAGTATTCATTTAATGAAGATATAACTATTAGCTAGTCTTTATTGTTTAGGGTAGCCTTTGTAATTTTCTTATTCTTGTACCCTTTTTGTGTAACTTTGTATTCTATAAATGTACATCCTCACACATTGGTGGGGTATTCACTTTGCTATTAATCAGATGGTATCAGAGCCTTGACTTTTTCTCTCCCTCCAACCCCCTCTCTTCCTTTTCCATACCTTCTGTCTTCCTCATCAATTTTCTTACTTCTGCCATGGCTTCCACATCCAACGAAAACAGCATCCCCTTAAACACCATCATTCATATGTTAACAATCAAACTTGGATCCACCAATTACCTTTTATGGAAAAATCAAATCATCCCTATTCTCTCTTATCAAAACCTTCTCAATCATGTTGATGGAACCGGTATTGCTCCTCCCTCTACTCATCTTAAGGCCGATAAAATTGTTGACAACCCGGATTATTCGGCATGGGTCTTAGCTGATCAGAAAACGGTTATTATCCTTCACGCCTCTCTATCTGAGGAAGCCGTCACGTTGATTGTCGGTCTGTCCACGGCCCGACAAATCTGGACAGCCTTAGAGGCCGCCTATGGCAACTCTTCCATCGAAAGGGTTCACACCATCCGTGATCAGCTTCGAATCATTCAGAAGGGATCTAAATTTGTTGCCGAATATGGCCGGTTATTCAAAACCCTTTGTGATCAGCTAGCCGCTATTGGGCATCCGGTGGATGACAGTGATCAACTTCACTGGTTTCTTTGCGGTTTAGGTCCTTCTTTTGAAACCTTTTCTACCACAATTCGATCCGCCAGGCCTGCACCATCGTTTGCTGATTTGCTTGCTAGAACCGAGAGTCACGAGTTGTTTTATCAAGCCCTGCAACGGTCATCCTCTCCTACCGTTGCCTTTACCGCCACTCACCAGCCGCAACCTTCAGCTGGTCGTGGTCGCGGCGGTAGGTCATCCAGGGCACCCAATCAGAATGGTGGTCGAGGTCGTGGGAGACGTCCACCTCATTGCCAATTATGCCGAACCAATGGCCACTATGCTAACTTGTGTCCTCGGTTATCATCTTTTGCTTCGCAACCCCCTGCTGATAATGATGACCTTGCCAAAGCCTTTGCTGCTCACTGTCATGTTACTACTGCTGCTCCAGATTGGTATGTTGATTCCAGTGCTACGGATCACATGACGGCTACCATCGATAACGTTACTAATGCCACTCCGGCCTCAGGTACCAATTTTGTTACCTTTGGGAACAATCAGTGCCTTCCAATTTCACATACCGGTTCTTCTCGTGTTCATCATAATGTGGTCTAAAACTATGTCTTGGTTGTGCCTCGTTTAACCAAAAACCTTTTATCAGTGAGTAAACTCACCAGGGATAACCATGTGGATGTTTTGTTTTCTCACCCTAATTTCGTTGTTCAGGATCGGACCACAAAACGGGTGCTGGCCCAAGGCAAATGTGATCAAGGGCTTTATGTTCTGCAATCAAGTCCACAGGCTTTACTCGCCTCCAATAAGACTCCCAAAGCATCTTTTGAAACTTGGCACTCTAGGCTTGGGCATGTTAATTTTGATACTTTATTTTATCTGCATAAACTTGGACTTTTATTATTTAGTGCTTTACTTCCCAAACCAGGGGTTTGCTTATCATGTCAAATGGCAAAAATTCATAAATTACCTTTTGAATTGAACCATAAACGTGCGGCTCTTCCTCTTGAGCTAATTCATTGTGATGTTTGGGGGCCCTCGCCAGTTGAGTCCCATGATAATTTTCGGTATTATATTGTGTTTGTAGACGACCATTCCCGGTTCTCGTGGTTATATCCTTTGTCTCGGAAATCTGATGTATATAAGGCTATTGAGGTGTTTGTTACATTTGTTCAAACTCAATTTTCTTGTAAGATCAAAGTCTTTCAAAGTGATGGTGGCACCGAGTTTGTTAATCACCGTGTTCGGGACTTGTTTGATGCTAATGGGACTCTTCATCGACTATCTTGTCCGTACACTCCTCCTCAAAATGCTAGAGCGGAACGAAAACACCGGCATATTGTGGAAACCGGGTTGGCCATGCTTTTTAACGCTAATTTACCCTCCACCTTTTGGGTGGATGCGTTTACCTCGGCGGTTCATATTATCAATCGGTTGCCTACTAAGGTGTTGGATGGGAAATCCCCATTCGAAATTTTGTATCATCGTGTCCCGGATTACAATACATTCCGGACATTTGGTTGTCGGGTATTTCCTTACCTCCGACCTTATTCGGAACATAAACTCGCCCCACGTAGCCTACCGTGTGTATTTATAGGCTATAGCTCCAAATATAAAGGGTTTCGTTGTCTTGACCCTGTCACCTCTCGGATTTATGTCTCCCGCCATGCCCAATTCGATGAGGCAATGTTTCCATTTTCCTCGTCCACTGTTGCCGAGCCAAACCTCGATTTACCCGTCCTCACTTTTTCTGATTTTCCCATTCTTCACCCTACCAACCCTCCTGTTCCCCCTTGCCAACCACCTCCCACTAAGCCCTCGCCATGCCCTCTGTGCATGGATTCTCCCTCAACTCCACCACCCATTGCTCCACTTTTGGCTCCTCAACCCACTTCACCAACTGTACCAGCCCCTCCCACTACCATACCGTCGGTCTCGGCTGCTCCACCCCCCTCACCAACTGTACCACCCTCTCCCACTAACACACCGTTGGTCTCGGTTGCTCAACCCACCTCACCAACTGTACCATCCCCTCCTGTCTTGGCTCCCATCAGTTCGACTCATCCTATGATTACTCGGGCCAAGGCTGGTATCTTCAAACCTCGTCATATCGCAGATTTGTCTCAACTTAACCACCTTCCACTGCATTCTGCTCTTTATGCTACCACCGACCCGACCTCCTTTAAAACCGCTGAACGGGATCCCAAATGGGTTAGGGCAATGCAACAAGAACTTGCTGCCTTGCATAAAAATAACACGTGGTCCCTTGTTCCTCGTCCTACCAACCGGAAAATTGTGGGCTCTAAATGGCTTTATCGAACTAAGTTTCACTCTGATGGCTCGGTGGAACGTTACAAAGCTCGCCTTGTCGCTCAGGGTTTTTCTCAAATACCGGGTCTCGACTACTCTCATACATTTAGTCCGGTTGTCAAGGCCTCAACCGTTCGTGTTATCTTGTCGCTTGCGGTCATTCATAAATGGAACTTACATCAGCTTGATGTTAACAACGCTTTTTTACATGGCCATCTTGATGAGTGTGTTTACATGGAACAACCTCCAGGTTTTGCTCATCCTAGCTTTCCTCATCATGTTTGCAAACTAAATAAAGCGTTATATGGCCTCAAACAAGCACCTAGGGCATGGTTTCATCGTTTGAGCACCTTTCTTCTTGCAAATGGATTCAAGGGAAGTCGGGCCGACACGTCTCTATTTGTGTTCAAAAGAGACACATGTATTATGTACATGTTGGTTTATGTTGATGATTTGATTCTTACAGGAAGCGATGAGAAAATTATCACATCCTTTATTTCCAAGTTGAATCAGGAGTTTGCTATCAAAGATTTGGGTCGCCTAAATTATTTTCTCGGTCTTGAAGTTACATACTTGAAGGATGGGCTCTTTCTCAATCAATCTAAGTATACCCAGGAGATACTTAATCGAGCTCACATGATGGATGCTAAGCCATGCTTCACACCACTATCTTCTAACATTTCTCTTGTTAAGGATGGTGAACCGTTTTCTGATCCTACACAGTATCGTGCTATAGTTGGAGCATTACAATATCTGACTATCACGCGCCCGGATATTTCTTATGCTGTCAATCAATTGAGCCAATTTTTGAGTGCTCCAACTAGTGATCATTATCAGCAGCAGGTTAAACGTATTCTCCGGTACCTCAAAGGGACATTGGCGTACGGCTTGACCTTTACTAACCGATCTCAATCAGCCCTTCTCGGCTTTTCCGACGCTGACTGGGCTAGGTGCCTTGAAACTCGTCGATCTACATATGGCCATTCGATCTTCTTAGGGGGGAATCTCGTATCTTGGAGTGCCAAGAAGCAACCCACAGTATCACGGTCAAGCTGTGAATCTGAGTATCGTGCGATGGCAAACACAGCGGCAGAACTTATTTGGCTATCACACCTGCTTCAAGAACTTCATGCTTTACCTGCTAGTCGTCCAACCCTCCTTTGTGATAATCGGAGTGCCATTTTCCTAACTCAAAATCCTATCTCACACAAACGAGTCAAACATATTGAATTGGATTATCACTTCATTCGCGAGCTAGTTACTGCCGGAAAGTTACACACCCGCTTCATTCCAACCAAGCTCCAAGTGGCGGACATCTTCACCAAGAGTTTACCTCGTCCGCAGTTCGAGTTCTTTCGGAATTTACTTCGGTTGGGCCCGCCACCCTCTCGCTTGACGGGGGGGTATTAGCTAGTCGTTATTGTTTAGGGTAGCCTTTGTAATTTTCTTATTCTTGTACCCTTTTTGTGTAACTTTGTATTCTATAAATGTACATCCTCACACATTGGTGGGGCATTCACTTTGCTATTAATCAGAATAACAGATCAAATGAATTATATTTTGATATCCACATTTTTGAAGATATGTTTGAAATCAACATTAAACTTCATAATAATATATATAATATGAACAGGCTAGAACTAAGGGTAAGAAAACTAGAAAAGACTCTTGAGTTACATGCATTATGTATGATTACACAAGAATAATAAGTTTCCATGAAAACTAAAATAAAAAAAAAAAAAAAAATCCAAAACAAACAGAGTCGAAACATGAAAAGAAATTCAAGAAATGCAAAAGAATGGTAATAAAGAAAAAAGAAAGACCTGGAATTTATAGAGTTGCTCATTTAGTATGTCATCAAGAGACCATGACAATATCAACTGGGAGAAGCCATGATCTTGGGGTTGAAAGCCACCATTTTTCTTCTTAAAAGAACCTCTGATTTTCATCATCACCTACAACAAATGCATGAAAACTGAACTTGAATAAAATGAATACTTTTTTGTTGATGAAACGAAAAGGGTTTGCTTACAGTCGAAGAAAGTGATCGTCGAGTGGATACAGTAATAGAGTCAATAATCTCTCTTTTCTAGTATAACTATAACTTCGTGTGTACCAAAAGGCCAAGATATTCAACAAGATTTTATTTAAACAGAGGATGATCGAGTGTTGAAAAAGAAGCAGTCGGTTTCCAAGTCAAATGCAAGTCTCCTCAACTTCTCCGTTTTCTTTTTCTTTTTGTTCATCATCCATTCATGCACTGCCATTTGTTCTCTTTCAGTTTCCCACGTACGTAGAACTAGAGACATCATGCTACTATACAAGTCCCACCTCAACTTATCGGTTTAAATTCCGTGGTCACCACCCACTGTTAGGGGCTATTTGGCAATTGCTGATTGGTTTGGTGTAGAATGATACAAAATCATTCAGATACCATTAAGAAGCAGACCTTTTTTTTTTTTGCCAAACAAGATTTACCGATTCAGGAGTTGCCTCTTAATGGAAGGTAAACAAACAACCCCTTAAGCTATGTTTGGCAAACTAGCTATAAGCTAACTGATGACGCTGATAAACTAATTGGTAGCTGATAAGCTAGCTAATGAATAAGTCAAGTTTGGTAAAAACTAGCTTCTAATGATCAAAAATGACATCTTTACAAAATTGATCAATTACAACATTTAATAATATTATTAAAATGACAATATGCAAATTCCGTTAGCTTTTAATACAGTTATAAAGTCAATTATATTGTGAAAAGTAGTCGTCTACACCAAATTGAATTAGGATTTTTTTAGTATCTACCATATTTTTCTGAATAGAAATACTTGTATGCTCTTGAATTAGGAAAGAAAATACCAAAATCAAAAAACTTTTCGAAAGTATTGAAAAGTCAAGGTTGAGGTTTGATTCAATTGAGAGGCCAAATCTAGAAATGGAGAATCCCGATCAAGAAGAGGAGACACCAGAGACTGAAACAAACACTAAGCCTAGGGACGGATCCAGAAATTTTTTCACACGGTGGCACCATATAATACCGACAATTTTTTTTTTTTGCAAAAAACACGGTTTTTATCGACGTGTCTTCATCTTTTTACCGACGTTCAATATTGTCCGATGTGTTTTTAGCCTAATTCCACAATTTCGAGCAATTTTTAAAGTTGTTTGCTTGATTTCAAGAGATTTTTAAGTTAGTTTTATCGATTTCGAGAGATTTTTTCGGTTTTTTTGGTTGATTTCGATAGTTTCTTTTGGTTTTTGGTTGATTATGAGGTACGGTTGCACCTTCTTGAAATTTTCAAAATAATACGGTAGCACCTTCCAAAACGATACGGTTGCATCTTATACGAACCTAAAAATTTTACCTTTCGTCGGCGAAATAATACGGTGGCACGTGCCACCGTAGCCACCATAGTGGATCCGTCCATGACTAAGCCTTGAAAATTTATTGCAATTTTTTTTTTGTATATCTTGCCTTATAAATGATTGACGATAAGATATATTGTAACTGTTCTTTGTATATCTTGCCTTAGAAAGATGGGACCCCACCATCACTTTGAATCTTAGGGGGAGTTTGGTTCGCAGGATTCCGATGGAATCCGAAGAAATTGGAATGATCAATTCTGTTGATCAAATTCCTTTCAGGCGTTTGATTTCCCATGAAATGGAATTGAATTCCACACATTCCACCATTCATGGATTTGGTCATCCCATCACATTTGAGAAGGGATTCAATTCCATTCCATCTCATTTTCTCAAAAAGACAAAACTATCCACATTTACCTAGATGCATATGAACCCCCGCCGACTACCACCGATCGGAACCACAACCAACCACCGTTCTGAACCACCACCGATCGGAACCACCGTCGACCACCATTCTGAACCACCACCGATCGGAACCACCGTCGACCACCACCGATCAGAACCACCGTCGACCACCGTTCTGAACCACTGCCAACCACCACCGATCGGAACCACCGCCGACCACCGTTCTGAACCATCGCCGACCATCACCGATAGGAACCACCACCAACCACCGTTCGGAACCACTGCCGACCACCACCGATCAGAACCACCGCCGACCACTGCTCTGAACCATTGTCGATCACCACTGATCAGAACCACCGCCGACCACCAACGATCTGAACCACCGTCGACCACCACTGATCTGAACCACCGCCAGCCACCACCATCTGAATAACCTCCAGCCACAACCGTCGACCACCACCAATCTGAACCATCGCCAGCCACCACCTATCTGAACAACCGCCATCCACAACCAATCTGGATAACCGTCAACCACCACCACCACCGACCACCGATCTGAATCACCATTGACCACCAATCTAAACCACCACCGACCTGAACAATGTTAGTTGGATTTTGGTTTCAAAATTTTCGAAAAGGGGTTTTGGTCATTTACTAATATTTCATTCCAATTCCAAAGTTATACTATGTGAACCAAACAAACAGATTCCAATTCCTTTAACAAATTCCATTCCAATGGTTGTCAACCAAACAGGTGGTCAAACCTGATGACATTCCATTCCAATTCCTTCAAAGTCAAATTCATTCAACATATTTCATTCTATCCAAAAACATTTTGTGAACCAAACGCCCCCTTATTCCTTGCACCCATAATTACAATAACAAAGGGGTTTGTGTTTTTACGTCTTTTTCAACATTCCACACAGCCACACTAAGGGGGCGTTTGGTTCCACAATTTGAATGAATTGCAATGGAATTTGACTACAGTTTGGTTGGTAGGAATTCAATTCTTTCACTTAAGCCAAGGAATGATAAATTTCTTAAATTGTCGAATTCAATGGAATTGGAATGATTCCATCACTTTCATTCCGTGAACCAAACATGAGCTTGAAATTTGGTCAATGGAATTGGTCATTCCAAATCCTTCAAATTCTTTCAAATTCCATGAACCAAACGGCCCCTAAAGTTTTGTTTTATTTTTTCCGGATGATTGCAAAAGCTACGAACACTAAAATTTATGGATTGCAAAAACATAAGATTTTTGAATCTCAACTTAGATGATATGTAAATTTATCTTGATTTCCTTTGTTTTTCTAAACTTAAGATTTTTTAAGGCCAAGTATTTTTTGTATTTTTTATTGTGAATTTACTAGTTTTTAAATAAATATAAAGATTTTTATTTAATATGTATTTTATTTTAAGAAATTTTTTTGTTTTTGGATATATGAAATACTTTTTAATTAAAAAAACCGTGAATCACATTAAATTTTAGAGCAGAAAACTTTTGATCCCTATAGTTTGTTTAAAGATCGATTAATCCTTCATAACGGTTGCTAATTGACGTTGTAAAGTAGAGGGACCACGGGCATTATGAAAATGAAAAGTTAGGGACTATCAATGTAGATAGTTTGTTTTAGGGACCAAATCCAAAATTTAGAGACTACCGGTGTAATTCACTCTAAGAGTGCGTTTGGTTTGCGTGATTGGATTGGATTTCAAGTAAGGATTTGGATTTGGAGAGATTTTGATTTGCGGGGATTTGGAATCCGTTCATGTGTTTGGTTTGTAGGATTGAACATGGTTTTGAAGCCTGAAGAGGATGGTTTAAATCGACGATCTGGAGAGGATGATTGAAATCGACGAAGAGGGAAATGAAAAGATTGAAGCGATCGATTGAAGCCTGGAGATAGAAAGATTGAAATCGATGAAGAGGAGTCGATCGATTGAAATCTGGAGATAGAAAGACTGAAGCGATCGATTAAAGTCTAGAGTATTGACGAAGAGTATACCAGGGCTTTAGAAGCAATCGGATTTATGAAATCCATCAGGATTTGGATTTGAAATCCCGGCTCATTGCAAAGGAATTCCAAATCTATCAGGTACATAATTTTAAAAAAGTCAAAGGATTTCAAATCCGATCAACAAATTCCATTCTTGCAAACCAAACACAGGATTGGAATGGATTTGAAATCTAAATCAATTCCAATGTCGCAAACCAAACGCGCCCTAAAGGTTATTATAGATTTGATATTAGTTTTTCGGGAAAAAAATGTAAACATAATATTTAAAGTATATTTTTATACTCAATTTCGAAATCATAATTATAAAATCTTTTCTCACACTTTTATGTTAAAAAAAGTTTTAAAACTTTGATTCTTTTTAAATCCGGCAAAGCCCGGGATCGGATTTGGAACTAGTTATGAAGGACCGAGGCCAGTTGTCGGACATAAGATCAGTCATAGTATTGTGATATATATATTTACACTTATATTTGTATGGTTGTAAGACATGAGATGATTAAGCACTAGATAACTATATCCAACTCATTACACTATTTTTTACACCAAAATAGAATATTCTTGACATATTTTTAGTTAATTATTATATATACATATATATATATATTTAATAATACTCTTATAGGGTGAGACCAAGCTGTTTCCGTGAGACCAAGCCTTAAAACATGAAACTTCACACCGAAACACTGTGAAGGTAAAAAACATTCGAACTTTCATAATGTAATCACACTATGAAGGTAAAAAAAACCTAAACCAAGTTAAAAAAAATCAAACATTCACAGATAAAAGACTGTGAAGGTATATCCGAACCTTCACAGTGAAGACGCTGTGAAGGTAAAAAAAAAACGAACATTCACAGCGAAAAACACCGTAAACGTAACATTTACGGTGTTTTCCCTATGAAAAGTTGGATTTTTTTTACATTCACAGTTTTTTGGTGTGAAGTTTCATACTTTAAAGTTTGGTCTCACGGAAACTTAAGTCTACTCCTATATTTATTAACTATATAGGTTATACTCACATATATTTTTTTTACAATAACTTGATAAATTACAATAACTTATCTTGATGTATCTATATCGAGCAAAAAGTTGTTGGAATAAATAAGAGATCCCAACCCAAGCATATTTTAGAAAAATCCAAACCCTTATATAACTAGAAGCACAATCCTCAATATTCATACTAACCACCAATCAATCATGGGTTTGTTCATCTTTAATTGAGCTAAAAATGTTAAAAACCCAACCAACAATCATACCAATTAATTATAATAGCATGAATAGAAGAATATTAAGCAGGAGGATTTTCTCCATGCAAAGTTAGATACAAACTAAAAACTTCAGTAAAAAAAAAAAAAAAAGTTTTTTGAATATATCATTCATCCCTCTTCTACTTCTACAAACTACAATCAGACAGACACAACTTTAATCTAAAAAAAAACCAACAAAACATTCAAAACCAAAGCCTCTGCCAAATAATCTCTTCTTCTAAGAGTACACTTCTTTCTCTTTCTTTCCACCACCATTATCATCATCTTCCTCCAAGTATTCCTCCTCCTCCAAATTGTACTCTTCTCCATCCCCATCCATCTGCTCATAATCATAATCTCCATCTCTCCCATCATAAGCTTCAAGTTCTTGATCCAGCATTGCATCCTCATCGGCAGAACCCGCCGCTTTCTTCTCGAGATCAAAATTCAACGAATCCTGACCGACCATCGAACCGCTTTGCTTTTCAACCGCTTCCTCCTTGGTCTCCGATGGGATTTCTTTTCCCTTTTGATTATTTCCGTTTGAGTAATTATTATCTTCGTTATTCACAGAAGAAACGACAGATCCTCCTCTTTTCCGCTTCAGAATCTCACTTAGCGGCTTTGGCCCTTCAAACGACAGATTGCCATCCGATTGTTGACTCTCCACCCTCGGGTATTTCCTCTTCACTAGAGATTGACGATCATCCCCACTTTTCAGCTCCGATAATCTCTTAGGTCCAGAAAACTCGCCATCGTTATCAGACGCCATCTCTCGCCGACCCCTATGGTCGTTAAAATCCTCGATCGCTCTACCCTTTATTCTGTCTCTAAGCCTGCTATGGTTGGATGACGTGTGCGGTGGCCTTCCAGGTGAGTACCTGGACCGATGCTGCCTTCCCCTGTCAATTTCCCTTTCTACCCTCGACTCGTTTTCATTGTGAGGTGAAGACGACCTTCCCGGAATCTTTATTCTTCCTCTAAGCCGGCTGCTAAGAGAACCAGGTTCCAGGCGGTGGTGGTGGTGGCTGTCGGTCCTTGGCATCCTGTCAGGGCGGCTGTCACGGGGACGTTCACTACTGACAACTGATCGCAGACCGCCACCAACGTTACCCCTTCTTTGCTTCGATATCCGATGGCGCAGATCCGATTTATCAAACTGATCAGGGCTGTCATCTCTCGGATACCGCTTCCTTCCGAAATTAGATGTGTCACCCAACATCCTCTCGGAAGATGTTCTGTGATCCTCCCATGCATACCCTTCCTCGTTATAGTGCTCGTAATCACGCCGCTCGCCATACATATCTCGATCAACATCGTAGTCGGTAGAACGACCGATATCGAAATCATGACCTCTAGACCTTCCAAACTGTTCTTCATTAGGATAGTATTCAGAATCTCCAAGCTCGTTGTCCACAAGAACGTCGAATCCAGGGGTAGGCTCTCTTGAATATTCATCAACATCCTTTCCGTTCAGAGTACCATCATTATCAGAAACATAATGAGTCTCGTAAACACCATGGTTCGACCTGCTGGCCGGGAATTCGTTCACGACAGGAGGTGGAACAACAGTGGCTGGTCTATACCGAGGAGGCTCCTCGGGCGATGGTGGTTCTACATTCTTCTTCATAGCACCACCGCCACCGCCACCACCGCCATTTCTTGCCGGAGCAGGAGCAGCTGGCATTCTGGGCACTTGTTTCCCTTGAGGAGGCAGAAACTCGACCGGATTTTGGACATTTTCCTGTTGCATAAACTTATGTTCTTGACTAGATTTCTCCGGACCAGCAGAAGCCATCTTAGAAGGCTTGGTAACCGGATTAGGCTGCACGGGTTGCACCACTTTGTTATTGACCATGTTTGGTGGCCCGTGCAAGAAAGGGCATAAATGTCCTTTCAAACAGAAACCTTTCTGGAAGAAAATGCAGGCAACGCCTTGTTTGGACGTAGCATACGGTGGTGTAGGCGTTACTGGAGCCGGAGGTATAGACGGTCCCACCGGAGTAGGAACTTCAGCCCCCAACAATCCATCAAGAGGCTGAAAACAACACAAGAATAATTAATTACCCTTAATAATCAAACATAATCTCTTAACGCACAAACCCGTTTTCATAACAAAAAATTAATAACAATACTTACAGGATGACGGAATCCACATTTCGGATTTAAGCAGTTTCCATTTAACCAGTACCAGCAATCCCTGGGGTTGACCCGTGCAATGTCACTATGACGATACTCGCACTCACTTCCCTGTTTTCAGAATTGATTTAGATAATACAATAACACACTAAATGCTAATATTTAAGAAACCAATAATAACAAATCAAACTTTGCCTTTGGCCCAATTATATCAACGGGTATCTAAAACATATGAAGTTGAAATACAGTGCCTGCTTCATGATTCCAAAAATAACGCACATCACCGTTATCTAGCAAGATTAAGCATGTATTGTACGCAACCTAACATTACAATTCAATTGCAGCTAAAAACAGCAAAAATGTTACTACAAAAGCAACCGAGACAATATAAAGACAAACGACAAATAGGTCAAGACGTAATTGCCACATGCTGCTCAAAAACGGTAGCAAGCGTGTTTATTAGATTCCTTTGCCATTATGCTCTGATGTTTTAATGCTCCTATGTCGTAATCATTTATTCTTAATGCAATCATAAAAGCGAAAGTTATAAAGTCTCGATATAAAGGTTTGGCTTTCTCCACCAAGAAACAAAAAACACAAAAACCAAGTGAAATCCCAATTCAAGTTTTCCTTCTTTTGCAATCAAAGATGAAACCCCATCATGTATCATATAAATTGCCTACTCCCTCCATCCAAAAAACAAATATTCGACATTAAAATCGACATGAACTGATTGGTGCAATAAAAAGATCATATAATCCATTACAATCACAACACTTTGGAGCTATAATCTAACAACATTTATATCAATTTTGAGTATAATGTAGTCGATTGAATAACAAAAATCAAAAGTAGACTCTAATTCACACAAATCACAATTCATGTCATCACAACTTTCATAAAAATAGTATCATCAAACAGTCTTTAAAACAGATCCAATGAAACAAAAAACAAACCTACATCAATTGGAAGATCTTTACACGAAAAAATAAAATAAATAAAAAGACATCAAAGATCCGATGCATTACAAAAAAGCAAGAAAACCCACAATTTCTAGACAAAAATTATGTAAAAAAAGATTACCTTTTTGCAGGTTAGGGGAGATGCAAGAAAGTAAACACAATCGGTGTTTCTTTTCAAAAACTCCTCTTCTTCCGTGGTGGGTGCAGGAGCGATTGATGACGATGATTGAGGAGGAGGCAATTGAGGTTGTTGATGGGTAGCACCACCAACCATGGTTGGGGGTTAGAAACAGAAAAACGAAGGAAACCCTGTGAAAATCTGAACAATAACGATGGTTGGATCTAGGGTTTGTGAGGCGGCTCTAACACCCGTGTTGAAGAATAGGATTGAATCTGTGAAAATAGGGGTTTGTA
This sequence comes from Arctium minus, assembly GCA_954870635.1. Taxonomy (NCBI): domain Eukaryota; kingdom Viridiplantae; phylum Streptophyta; class Magnoliopsida; order Asterales; family Asteraceae; genus Arctium; species Arctium minus. Next base: position 141,362,164 of record OX941082.1, on the reverse strand, counting down.
GGGAAACAAACAAAGAAAGAAAAGATAGCCGCCAAAGAGAAAAGGGGATTGGATTGGATTGATAGAAGAGAAAGTAGCGAGGTGAAGCCCTCACTCAGGCTGAAAGGGGGAAACAGGAAAACAGACCTCCAAAGGCTTTAAGCCAAACAAACAGAAGGATGCACGAGTGATGGAACCCAACCAACGCCGGGCTAACTACATAAACGTACTTGTACTTTGTATATGTGTAACTTATGTCTATTTTAAGTTAAAATATTTGATAAAAATTGATCTTGATTTTAATTAGTAAAGTTGAAATAAAAACTATAAGAAAATTTTGATGCAATATAATTGGTTAGTGAAGTAAATATAAGATTATAAGAGTATTAATCAATTAATTATTTGATTTTGATTTTTTTTTTAAATATATATTTAAACTAAAGTTGTTTATAAATAGTGGGCTTACTGGACATGTCGCCTCTTCTTCAAAATGCGTACTTGAATAACCATTTTTGAAAAATGGGCAAGTTCGTGTTGGACTGTTAAAGTTGACACAGACGATGAAAAAATTACAGATAGGGACACTTGAATTGGTCCGTTTATATTTTTATGATTATTCTTTATTTTTTTCTTATTAAAAATTCACAAAGCCTACTTGGTTCGCATTAAGTTGGACTTCCCTTACAGAGTACCAACTTCCTTCCAAAAATATATTATATATTATGTCATAGTACCTCTCAAATCTCGATTTTAAAATATTAAAGTATTTGATTGTTGAAAAATTCAGACTTTGAAAATTGATACATTCTTAAACAGGAAAGTTTATACTTGATATTTTGTAAAAGTACTTTTTTGTTAAGTTATTACAATTTTAAGAACTTCATTAAAACTAATAATTTGATTAAATTAAGGGATGCTTAAGTAATTTTCCATTTATCCTTAAAGAATCAATTTTGTTATATGACGAATTAACGATTGCTTACCCATTTCTCCAAATCCATGGGCCTAAAGATTGAAATCGGTGTCAAATATTATAAAACTGATTATTGAAATTTCAATTTTACAACACATTCTAACAATGTTTTGCCGCCAAAAAATATACACGATAATAAACTTGAATTTCATGAATTTAACGCATAATAATAAGATATCATAGTTATTAAAAAAGTATTCATTGCGTGATTTATATAATGAACATTACAGATTTTTATGCAATAATAGAAGATCAAGTTGCATCTTTTTTCTGTACTAAGGTTTAGTTGGCCGAAACTTCACCCCTTTCTACCAGAACAGTTTAAAATTTGTTAATTTTCACATTCTATTTAAAAAACCAAGCAATATACACCCCTTAACAATCTACATCCACTTTAAAAGAAACTTGTTTTCAATGTTTGAACCCCATTTGCTTTCAATTGGATGGTATACTTGTGTAAATGACTTCATTGCAAGAAACAACAAATACAAATCAACATGTTTCACAATTCAGGGTTCCCCTTGTAGACAAACCTTTTCAAGTCTTTCACACACAACACCATTTTGCTTGCCTTCTACTTTCTTTCTTTTACTTTCTTTACTTTTGGATTCTTTTTTGATGTTACAACAGGCGCCGAGTAGAAAAACCAGCTCCGTCGTATGCTCCATTCTCGAGGGATATATTTGTTGTCAATGAATAGGGTGATATGGTGTTATGGCTTGTTTAGGCGGCAACTTCCTCAAAATAAAGAGAACTAGAGAGGACGGTAGGATCTCCACCAACTGGTGACGGAAAAATGGTTAGAACATGAAAATCTTGAGGAGAACCCGATGTAGTATAAGGGATATATTTCCGTTCCAAAAAGAAAGAATGGCATCCAGAGCAGTTCGGTTCCTTACCAAGTAGTATATGAAGTTCAAGACAGGATGGTCCATCAAATCTAGATTAGCAGCTTCATCGAATGCATTAAAGCACATCTAACATCCCCATCAAAACAGAAAAAGATGATGAAGAAAATTAGATACCATCATACAACACCAAAAGGTTTGAAATATGTGTTCACGAAAAAGAAGCATTTAATAATTTGATCATATCTTAATTTCATTATACATATATATATATAGAGAGAGAGAGGGGGGGGGGGGGGGGGTTAGTTTAGAAACCTTAAATATTTTAGGAACCCAGGAACCACCCTTCTTGTAAGTATTCATGATGAATGCCGTGACAAGTATTCATGATGAATAATATTCATCATTAATAATCACAAAATAGGTGGTTCCAGGGTTTCTAAAATATTTAGGTTCCTAAATGAACTTGGCCCTATACATATAGAAGGCTAATTATCCCATGATTAGAAGAATCAAGATAAAGGACCTCACCATGATACATCTCACAAGAAAACATGCAAAGCAGATTGATGTCACGTAGCCGACCTGCATGAACAAGATAAATTCAATATTACACAAGTGGTACAAGGGGTAAAATTGGAAGGAAAAAAAAACAATTAGACGATATATATACCTCCTGTAACTTCTTTCGCCGGCCTTTTGATTCAACAGGGAAGCGTTGCAACATTAAAAAGAGCCTGCACAAGGACAAAAGTTAGAGACTCGGTCCTAGAAGGCAACATATCACAAGTGACACAAAGCTTCAGTATCTTTGTAACTTTATAGATGGCTTGCTATAGTAGCAGATAGAATTTGGGATCCTAAATATGTTTAATCACTGCTTCTGCTACTCCCAAAAAGAAAAAGAGTAAAATATTAATAAAAGGACCTATGTTTTTGGTGATGGTGGTTGAAGCTCATTCATGATCACATTCAAGTGATTTTGCGGTTGTGCTTTAAAATTTTGTGATCAATTTATTACTCTTGCATTTCATACCACATATTACTAATGACTAGCGGCATGTTGAAAAAGAAACACAAATACTAGGAGTATTTATCTTGTCTTCAACAAATACTTTATAAATAATCAACGAGACCCGATATATATCTTTTATTTACCCAACAGGCCAACACCATATTAAGTTTTTTTCTATCTCTACAACGAGAAGAGTTGCATAGTAGACAAAATCTCAAAAAGACACGTCATGTTTGTTTTTTTCTATCTCTACATTTTACTTTACACACTAAACATTAATGCACAATTATCATCATTGATCAAGATTTGTGGGTTCTTTGTCATCAACTGTCTTCATGAAATTGACAAAAAAAAAAGGTGATTGGCTTTACAAATATAGAAGTACCCCACTACAACCTATTGTGTGCCAAGGTCGTATTCCATTAGAACTGGTCCAACTATATGAATTATTTCTCCGTTCTTTCCACAACTCTTGTGCATCCCCTCCTCCCTTTCCAACTCTTAACATTTCATTGAGTTGTGTTTCATAATAGGCGACTACTCTGAGACAATCAAGTCAAAAGATCTACGGTCTAGAGCTAATCATGCAACAATAGAGATTTCTTGCTTTGCCAAGTTCTGTTATCCAAGAACTTATGAGAGCTATGTAATAATAGTGATGTGAAGGTCCTTAATAAAGACAAGAAGACAGAATAAGTTTAACCATACTTCCTATCTTCGTTGTTTCCTTGCCATTAGTGGATGAAGAATGACAATTAATGTGAACAGTTGAATGATAACTGAAATCTATGGCTCATGTACAGTCACATTAAATATTTAGCATCATTTTGTGTCCCTCGTTTAGTTATGATCTCCTGTTGGATAGCTTTTTAGTGATTTGATAAACTAACTCAATGCGTTTATTTAAGACATGTATATGTGGAACCAAAGTGCCATAAATATTGTAGAGCCTAGCATGTGGCATTATTGTGCAACAAGAAACAAACATAACAATGAAAGCCTTATGGCATCTGATACTTCAGTAGTGGTGGAGTCTAATAAGAACTCAAAATGGTGAAACCAAATACCAGCCTACTATACAAAGGTTGCAGTTAGAACTCGTACCAAAACCATTACCATCATACAAAAGGAGTGTTGTTATAAGTAACTGTTGGCTGTTTATTAAAATATGTCTTCTTATAGTACAAAATTAAAAGACACCCTCATAAGATCTTCGGGGAATCCATTCACGCCCAAGTGATGACATATGCATGTATACAACTATCAGAAAAGACTGAAAAAGTAGAACAAAATACTCAATGTACCTTCCTCCATAAAGAAGAAAACCCAGGGCTGCAAACAAAGACACCCCTGGCAAACAAAATATGTGAGGTGACTCCAATGGTAAAAAATTTAAAAATAGAATTATTCAAATATATTGTAAGGACTAAAAGACCTGCAAAGAACATCTTGGAGAGGATCACCAAAGGATGGATAGGCTTCCACCAAATTATTATCCACAAAGCTATCTGTTAAGAAGCCATTGAACAGGTTGACACTTCATATTTCTGTAAATATATAAAAATATAAAATATAAAAAAAACTTCTACACCAATGGTTCTTGAATGATGACAAAACGGCCCATAATTCCTGTAAATACCTACTCAGAGGATATGAACCACAGTACGTCATCAAACACTTCTTATGATCTAAGAGCTATACATATGAAATTATTTACACTGACAGCATAGAGAAAATGGACTCAAAAGCAGAAGATTCTCTATATAAACATTTTGAGTTTCTTGTTCCTATCTTTTAATTGACACCATTGACTCTTTTCTTGACTTCGTATCATATCCCAGATTTCCATAAATAGTCTAAACCTCCTGGCCAACTCAAGTGTGGATGTCGATTGGTTAAAGGTAGAAAGAAGCAACATAACCATCGACTCTTTTCTTGCATCCAAAATGTTACGTAAGTAATAACCTCAACTCCTTTTCAACGTTCAAGACATGAACAAGAACTGTCACCTGAATTGCATAAATGATTCCGTTAATTGCAAAGAATGTTGGCCGGATACCATCGGTTGAGACTCCCCTTGCCTGTCAAACGTGTAGAGCATCAAAAAGTGAATTAACTAGCATTTTCAATCAGCACAACTACACCAAAAGCAACTGCATAAACAAAAAGGAGAAGAGATAAAGAACCTGATAGTAAATTTCTGCCCAGAACAAAACTAGGAGAGCATAGGTAGTGAAAAATGCAAGACTTGGCACATCATGAAATATATGTTGGACAATCTGGCAACAGAAAATATACAACCTAAAGGCTCAATATTTGCCACAGCCAAGAAAAAAGCATATAGAAATGATGAGCGAAAGGATGTTCCTAACCTCTGGCTTTACATGTTGGACATCACGATGGAATACAAAGATTAAACATCTAACTGCAGCGGTAACATATTTACGATTAGAAAATACAAATTACAAGATGGAGATAAGTTCATAAGCTATACTTTTTGTAAGAAATATATAACAAAGTATACAGACCCCCATTAACCAAGACATTGAGGAAATGGAAGACCTTCTGGGTGGTCCAACCATATTCTGGCACTCTTAGTTGTATCCTAATTAATTGTACCTGCAACAGTTGGATGCATGATTATTAATTAAAATAAAAAACAGGACAATAGCACATTGCAAGTCTTATTATGCGTATTATGCCTAACTTACGTCTTTTATTGAGAAGGCAACAATAAACAAAGAAACACAAGCACCACACAATCTTAGCATTGTGTCTTGAACCCACAACTTCATAGACTTGGTAAGATATAATTGGGCCAAAGGCCACTGGTCAGAAATTACATTGATCTTTGGTGCAAAAACTAGTACTTCACGAACGCAAAATTGGAAACCTAACACCAACATATTCTATTCGTTGTACTTTTATAAGATTTGGGTAGTTATCAGCTTTTTGTTCCAAATTCACATCAATTTTGAAGTTGAAAAGCAACTTGTTGACATATTCCAAGTCAAAATTATTAGTTTCCTTATCTTGTTTTGGCACTTAAAATTGGAGTTGGTAATCGAATGCCAAAATAGCCTTTTGCCGGCCTCTAAACTCCAACCTGCAAAGAGAACTGAATTTTGTAGGAAACGGGAGGGAGAGTAAAAGCAAATACGCCAGCCTCCGGATCAAACGGCATAAATGACGTGCAGTTAGATTTTGAAGTGATTTTTTGGTGTCCATGATCCCACACATATGCATATTTTTTTGGTGTTAGGGTTAGAGTTGCTCTTAAGCATTCAAATTTGAATGTTTCTTTTGTTTCACAACAACACAAATAAGTGGCAAATCCAATATTTTACTTCTTAAAACCCCAATTTATGAGGAACAGCCGCACATAGCTAAGATACTCAAACAATTATTTAGTACAACATCAACTAAACACCCAAAAATTATCAAACAGAAACCCATAAACAGAACACAGATCATCCAAATCGAAGTCCAAACGCAAATAAAAACGCAATAAATGATCATAATAAAACTAATTGCAAACTCACCAATGCGACAAGGGTTACGATGCCGTAGAGAGCGGCAAGGACGTGAAAAATCCAATCCTGCCAAACATTGGAATGATTGAATTCATCCCACCAACTATACGCGTCCTTGAGGGCGTACATCATCACTGCATCATCATACCAGCCCAGTAACCCCCTACCCATTGCCAGATATACGGTTCGGCGACGGATGGACCACCGGCCGGCGAAATCTTACTAGAACGAAAAAGAACTTTCAAATTTGGGACCAATTAATATTCTACCTTCTGCAATATACGATGAATCCAAAGAATAATCTAGGGTTCTTTTCGAATTTATTATCTCTTTGTAATCAAAGAAGGAGAAGGGGGGATTTGGGATTTTGGAAAGCCGGCAAAACATGAAACGGAGGAGAGGGGGAAGAATATTTGATTTTGGAAGCTGCATCTTTGCATCAGTTTCCTAATTAAACCCTCATCTTTAAGATTGACACGATTCAGTCCTCAACTTCTTCTACTTCACAAAAATGTCATCAAGAATACATATCTTGTACAAGGGTTGGGTTTTGGTGAGAAGTTGAGGTTAACGTGAGAAGTGGTTATCAACCGTTAGATGAGAAATGGATGTACATTAGAATGAGATGTACGGAGATAAGATCCACCAGATCAATTCTCTTATAAGACACAATTCATGGGAGAACATTTGATTAAAAGTGATCAACGATTCAGATCTACTTTTCACGCTTTTCATGTTAAAATCAACTTCTCACGCGATCTTCTCCTCTTGTACAAAATGTATATAACTAGTAATCGAACTTTATTGATGGATGTTGTTGATATTTTGTTTCTAATATTTAAATTTTTTTCATAAAACATGAATATTGAATATGCCTAACAACATGGCTATCTTTTAGCATGTTAAATGTGAGATTTTGAACGGAGCCTGGGCCAATTTTACATGTATTTGACTTTAGATTTTTCTTGAATCTTGATTTGAGTTGGGTCCTCTTTTCTTTGGTGTTATTCTTATGGAAACTTTTGGTTTTATTCTCTTCCAAATTCTTTCATTTCTGTTATGTAAAATATTATCAAAGATTCCTCTTTTTTTAAGGATTTGGCTTTAATGTGAATAAGTCAAACCTTTTGTTCTTGATAATACATTCAAAATAAAATAAGAAAACTTAACAGCTCCTAGTCTTCCCATCTAATGTAGAATTAACAAACACAATTTATTAATTTTAAAATGTAACAAGCATTCATGAACCGAGTAAAAATAACAAGTTAGATTCCATCTGCAAATTAACTATTTTGATTGGATATTTTCTATACAAATAATTCATATGTTATTGTTTTTTACAAGAGTTGATTTGGTTGATAGATGTCAATCAACAAACTAGATATCGGTAGATGAAAGATCTTTTGGCGATTAATGTTCGATTTAGTAAGTAAGACGAATTGTAAGATTATACACTTTTTAAAGGCAAAAGAAAGGAAGGTTGCAAGTGTAGAAGTAAAATGAGGTAAATGAAAATTGATGGAAAGTGCAAGGGATTTAATGCAATTAATGGGTTGCCATGTGATGGGTGTGTTGGAATGAGTTGAGAGTTGTCTGGATTGGACCAGACCAGCAAACACAAAGGCGTCCACCTTTTTACTTCCCACGTGGATAAGGATAGTAGCACCATCGCCAAGTTGGCAAACAATTGCCAAGTTGGATTATCGATTAATTAATTTATATTATAAAGCAGGGATAAAAAACTCTTAAATACAAATTATTATGCACAAGATACCATCATTTTATGTAAAATTTTAAAAATCTCTTAATTTACAAGTATCAAAGCACAAGATACATATTACTACTGTAGATTTTTAACACTCACCAATTTGGTATGTGGCAAGACTTTCTTTTTATGCAGACATTTCCATGTATCACTATTAATTAATATATTATATTACTATAATTTTGTTTTAATTATATTATTAAATATGTAATTGGTTATTTTTTCTAGATGTCATTAAAATATATAAGATAATCATTGAATTCTAACAAAATACTTAATTTTTTTATATAAAAAACATTATATTATTAAGCCTAAATTAAACAAATTTATAAAAAAATATTATCACTTTCTCAAAATCATTCAAAATTGTACTGTAAATCGACAAAAAAATAAAATAAAACATTAAAATTGTGATGTATCTCGCTACATTGCACGAGTACGCTTCTAGTTTTTTATAATAAAAGGTGTTATATTTTCTTATTATAAGTTATATTTAATTGTTTATAAGAAAGTATTTGCAACATTTGAATTGACAAAACTGAACCAAATAACGAGACATGTTTCTCTTTGTATTTGTGCATTTGATCTACTTTTAATACCAAACCAAATAAATCTCAACAGAAAGTAGGGTTTGAAAGTAATAAACGTTCTTCAGCATAAATCTCTCGAGTCGGATTTTGCAAAATGGTATACAAGAATCAAATGAATGATGCTTTACCAAGTTTATTGGTACATTTGCGTCACCAACAAACTGCTAATATCGCCAACTCGAACGTTGCCTTTAACGATAAAGTTGGATACGAGCTTTGCTTACAAATTTAACTACTGTAGGGCTGGAAATTGAGGAACCTGGGGGCGTATCGAGGTGATTCTGACTCAAGGGGTTGATCAAATTTACCCATTTAAGTTTGGACCAAATGTGCAAATTACAACTACTAGTATCACTTTAGGCCAACCACTTGAGCAAGAGGTTAAATTTCCCACAAGTGAGAAACTTCAAAATACTATAAACATGAATCAAATGCATGCAAATTGCATCTTTTGATAATAATTTCACATTGGAAGCAACTCATCTTCCATAAATCACTACATAATTTGCTGGGAAGGCTCTTTTGATATTGCAGCTCATTCTTCCATGGCATCTCCACCAACTTCAACCACTTCAACCAGCTCTTTCAGTGGTGTAATCTTTGTGAGCAAGACCTCTGCAAAAGATCAGGATGATCACCAATAAATAATGCAAAAAAGGGGAGCTTTACCTTACCTACTATTTTGCTTCCTTTTTATGTGTGGGGTGATTAAATAAACTAACATTTTCTTTTTCAAGTGCCAGCTGATACTGGTTTTGATACAAGGAACGATCATGTAACTTCTAACCGATGGAAATGCCCATACGTTTATCTATGGTGTTTTATCCATAGAGATGTTGAACATATGGGAAAGAAGCCTAGAGGCAATTACAGTTCAGATAAAAGAAAGTGATCAAAATCTTGTCTATTTTACATAAAAGCCCAAATCTCTAACAAATTCACAATTATATATGCAGAAGACAGCAGGACAGAGTGGGAAAATACATAATTTACACATGGAATTCTACCGGAGAGAAGTTACACAAAACAATAGAAGGTGATTGACTACAAACTCAGAGCAATTGAGCACGCTAATACCATTTAGAAGCAAGTGTACAGAAGGGAACTGCCACATGTACAGCCTTCTGTAACACCCTAGTTTCTATATTTGTTAGATTTCAATGTTTTAAGTCTTAAATACAAGTATTATGATTAAATTAAGTGCACTAAAAAGGCACCAACAGCTAGCCAACATTAGTAACTATAAATCATCATACTTTATATGACAAGTGGCTTATAAGGCAAAGCATGACACAAGAAGTCTAGTAATAGTAAGCATGACAAAACAAGTCTAGTAAGCATGAAAAAACAAGTCTAGTAAGCATGACAAAGCAAGCTAGTTATGAGTTGTTAGGGCTAGAAGCATGTCTTGGCAAAGTTATTGATGATAAAGCAACCTAGTTATGAGTTGAGGGATGGTTCATTGGTTAAAGGAGTAAAGAGGGATAGCATGAAGTAGTATTATTCTAGTCAATAGCAAATTTTGTTGTAGTAGAGCATCTCCAACCTTGACACCAAAAACACTAAATTTGGTGGGCCCATCAACACCAAAAAAAAACTCAACTCCAACCATACTCTAAAAAAACACCAAATTTGTAGACCCACATCAAAATAACATATTTTATTTATTAAACAATTTTTAGTAAAAATAGTTATAATTTGTAATTAATTAATTTAATGAAGACTTCTCAAATTAAAACTATAAATTTTTAATCAATATTACATTTAAAAAAATTACATGAATTTAAATATAATAAATTAGAAAAAATAAAATTAAAGAATTAATTTATTTATAATTATATATAACATATAATATATATATATATATATGTTAGTTTATATAATTATAAAATCAATATCAAATTAAATATTAATAAAAAATGGGTAGTGGTGGGCCTCTTCATTTTGCCGTGTGAAATTTGACGTGTGAAATCCTTCGCCGGCAAATTTTTTTTGGGTTTAGCGGTCGATTGGAGCACTCCAACCGGCAAAAAAGGGGATTTAGTGGCCGGTTGGAGATGCTCTTATAAGCTATTGAGTTATGTTTCCACTTATGTTTTAACTCTAATGTAATAGTATGATGTGAAAAAATAAAGTTCAATTTAGTTCTCATACAAGACTTAATGGTATGAAAAGAAAGTAACGACACCCATTTAGGATTGGGGCGTTACACCTTCCAAGTCAACATAATAGGTTAAACCCTAAATTTAGAGTATATGAAATTACTAACCAGCCTTCTTGGAAAATGTATAGCCCCTTGAACTAACGTAAGTGCGGGGATTTGGAGTCAGGTGATTCCGCAAGTATTCCTTCTTACCCTACATAAAGCGGCATTCACATGAAGTGCATCAGATGCCAAAGGTTATCAAGAAAATAAAATAAATGATTTGAATGTCATAATATGCAATCCAAAGAGAAAAACAAAACAAACCTTTTCTATCACGCAGACATCTACATTGCTTCCACTTCCTAGGTCATTAAATATGCCAGAGCATATGGCCTTGGTCACCAAGTTCACTCCTTCATCCCTCTGTAAATAAATTAGATGGTCACAAATAATCACGACATATGACATGCCCCCTATGTCCCAAAAAAACAATACTATGAGCACATTAAACATAGAGGCAATAAGATAAAAGAATAGTTGAACTTACACACACAGAAAAACATAGTACTTAAGAAAGAAGGATGGAGTAAGATTTTTTTTAAAGGTGCACATGTGGAACAAGGCTAGGTGAATCAATTATATAGATAAAAAGGTAGATTAATATAGCTATGAGAACTTACAGTAAGCCCTTCACGATACTCTGATTCAAAAATGGCCATTGCAGCAAGAGACCCAGAACCCATTGTGGCATATGGGAGCGTGTCAGTTGATCCATGAGGGTAGATCTGAGAACCACGATTTAGAACACTCTTTGACAAGCTAATAGGTCCAATATGAAATTTTGAAATGACTGGAAGATAAATTTACTCACAGTGTGCAGATGTGGGCCTGTCACATCAACTCCACCAAGCACCAGAGCAGCAGACACGTGACCTTGGTAGCTAGATGGGCAAAAGAAAAATCAGGCCCTAAATAATAGAAAGAACGCTATCATTCCCCTAAGAAACCAACATACAAGTAGGCTCACCGAAAAAGATGGGACTTCAATAGTGTAAGAGCCGTTACAACCCTTGATTCACGACCAGTATGATACCTGTGCAGCTTCAGCTGAGAGCTGATGTTGTCTACCACAAAGAGATAAAATTACATATAGATTAAATCAAATCCTCGAAAACTGTGACATGGTGCAACACATATACGACTAGAAAGAATACCTGTAACAGCCTCTGTATCAGCAGCAGTTCCAGCTCCACAGCAATATATGTTTGGTGCCATGTAATGAATCTTTTCACAATTTTTGTCAGCAACAATGGGGCCTTCTGTTGCTCTGGTATCAGCTCCAAGAATGACACCATTCTGAAGAAGAATGTAGAGGATCAGAGGTAAATCAAACCCAGGAGCAACTATTGAAATCATGGTAATTAGATCACTGCTGAATTACTGGTTTAATTAACTTAATGGTACAAACAAACAAGAAAATCTCTAATGAGTTATCTGGCAAACAGAATAAGCTTCAATGGTTTAGGTCTGTGCTTCTAGTCACTCAACATGTAGTTTTCTCTTCCCATTCATGTTAAATGCAATAAGAAATTTCCTTGTCAACACACTTATCAGGCATTGAAGTGGTGCAATCACATATGCAAGCTAATGCATCACTGAAATCACTTTTTAACTCCCAAAAAGAAATTCAAGTCTCAAGTCAACCTAGCTTTACGTCTTCAATACTATAATCGGAGACGCTTCCCATCAGTTTCTGTACATACACTACGCATACTTCCCATCACACAAGGAGAAAACTCTTAACTCTTAAGTGATGTTCTTTTCCGTACACATTTTTCTTTTTCAGTCCATGGGTTTTGTCTTGTGAGATGAGATGATTATGCTATGATTGCCATCAAATCCCAATCTAGAGGCAAGTGCAAATGTAATGCACTAAGTAGCTTGTCATGGTCAAAGATAATTATCGGTCTTACAGTATTCCCTTTTGTTAGGTGGAATATGAAATGTGCAACATCAAACACCACAAAGGAATTGATTATGCAGTGAGATAGGTTAAAAAGGGAGATGTTAAAATTAGCCTATAATGTATGGGGGCAGCAGTGGCTTGGAATGTCTGGTGAGCCAAGAACGAGGATTTCCCAACAAGGAGCCTTCACGATGAATGCAGGTTCCAGATTATGTCATGCTTTTTTAAAGACCCACAAAACCAAACAAGGGAGTGAAGTTTTTGTGGCCAGCCCATCTATGCACCCCTGATAATTCACTGCTCACTGGAGAATTCCACAATTCGCAAGTGTGCAATTCAAACTAAGGACACCTATGTTATATTTGGGGTCTTTTGTTATAAGCAAATTCTTGTTTTTTCTTACTTTTTTGTTTGTTAGGATAGTATATCCCCTATGAGTTTCTTTATTGGTGTGTGTGTCATCCCTTACTGCTCTAGCTTGGTGATGTACTCTAGGTTTTACATAATAATACATGTGGTTTGTATCCATTTCTATTTATGGTCATCTCTACTAGCATCTACTCCATACGTTTAAATTAGAAAAGCTTGGGTTTAGACTAAAGTGAATATATGAAGAGTCTAACGCTGCATTATGTCTTCAGAGTATCCCCCAAATAAGGGGGATACAGAAAGAAGCAAGCAACAGGCATAGTTAGAGGGCTAGTTGGTAACAATTTGCTCATTAGCTTTTAACAAAATCAAATTGATTAACAACCAACAAGTCAAACACTGAACATAATAAATGGATCAAAGATTTCACACTTAATTGTAGAACAATGGCATAGAAGGTAAAAAATGAGAAACAACCATATCACTGCGTCTGTCACGAAGGATGGCAAATCATAGATGCCATTATAGTTTCTTGGGAACACTCAACGCCCTTGGAAATAAACAACATAAGCCTCCTCTTCAAGCACCCATTAAACAACAATATTTCTAGGGTATACACCTTCAAATATTTCGTAGGATCAAAAAGAATACATTCAAAGCGATACTCAAACTAATTGGAAAAATTATCTATATTAATTGATACTCTCTACAATAATTTATTGGTAGCAAAGATTTGAAAATTAGCCAACTGCACTCCCTCCACTACAAAGAAAAGAGCTATACCTTATATATGGGTTGATTTGCAACTCAAATTTTGACATTGATTCTAAAAAATTTGAGAAAGAAGCAAACAATTAATCCAACAAATAGACACACCAGCATACCTCAAAAATTAAACCAACAATCGTCGTTCCCGTTTTTAAATACGATGGAGATTTTAATCCTTTCTTCGCCAGTATATCGTTTCTCCTACACAAGTCGAAACTGAATCCGGTTTTCGGAACATCCATTGTGTCACTAGGCATCTTCAAGTACCTGTATTTCAAAATATTAATTATGATCTAGAAAATAAACAGAAATTCCACAAGGAATATACGAAACCCCCAATATCAAGGGATTTGCCACTGATTGAAAAGAGAAACTAACGAAAACATTCATACAAAAAATAATAAATGCATGTACTTACGTAAATGTGATGAACTTACAAGTGCAGGATCGATTATTAACCGAGTGGCCGATTTGTAGAAGATCTGCGAGAAGAAACCTGATGAGTAGGGAGATAGCGGAGTTGTCTTGGAGAGTAAGATAAAAGTAAAAAACGGCACCGTTTCGAAGCCAACACCCATGTTTGACTAGTCAACAATTTCATCATCCGACTAACGGTCTGTTCGAAAACTATTATTAAAAAAAACACCTTATTACCAAGGAGATATGGAAAATGTTTTTGCCTAATTTGGGTTTACTAAATTAGACGGAGGTTCAAGGGAAAACCTTAAATAAATGAAAAACTAAAAAACATATTATCAACCGTTAGGTTAGATGATCTGATGGATATGATTAAATGAGTGGATACACAAATATTTTTTAAATTAAAAAAAAAACTCAACCCCCTATTTTTTATTCGAAAAATGAACAAAATTCTATTGTAATAAATTACACCAAATAAACAATCATATTTTTCTCGTTAATTTGACATCCATATTCATTTGTTTTTTCGTGGTTTTTCAGTTTTCCATTTATTTAGAGTTTTCCCCTGAACCTGACCCCTACCAAATTAATCCGAATTTATTTGTTAATTATTTTCTTAATTTCCGATATTGCTAAACCACAAAACTTTGTTGATAAAAACTATTCGTAGCAGTTTGCATGAAAAGGTATAAATACAAAGTTTTTCCCACCCTCTTCATCAACGTTGTTTTCATGGAATATATAGATGTCCTCCCAAATTAATTTCATGTCCTTGAAATCGTTTAGATTGTCATATCTTCTAAAAAAACGTCTACAACGACGCAACTACAACACAAGTGGGGATTAATTTCGCCTTAGGACACTGTATAATAAGCAGTCCTCTATCTGTCCAACAAGTGCTTTCGTTAGAGAAATCATCAACAACTTAGTAAGAAATTAACTTTCAACTTGATTTACATATATTTCTATTTATAATAAATAACATATTATGGTCCGGACTGCATTGGTTTTAACAATTGCCTCATAGATTGATATTCTTTTTTATCAATGTTGATTTCGAGATGATTTATTTATGAAATTTGAGGCTTCACTTTAATTTAAGAAGTGATATTGTAACATGTTGAAGTTCTAAAGTATTATTTAATACTTTAGAACTTCCGTTGACGCTTCATGATAAGGAGCGCGACAAACCGACGGTTGGTTCAAAGTTATTCCATTAAACAGTGGAGGCTAAATTGCTTGAAGGATAGAAAGTACTCGGCTTAAAACAACAAGTAGTAGTCTTAATATTGTCGTTTTTATCTACCCCAAGAAACTACAGTTATCGGTATTCGGTACTAAAGTCACAAACATCAAACATACCGGTAGGTGGTTGGGGGGGAAGGTAAAAGGAACAAGAACACCAATGAAAATGACCAATTCCCCTTGCTAATCATCACTCAAATACAATAGAAACTTCATTCTCTAATGGCTATCCTTGAGCTTGAGGTAAGCAGCAAGCTAAAGATTCTTAGCTTTCCGAAACGAAGTTCTACAAATTTTCTTATTCTGGGTTTGGATCCAAATAGGCAATCAATACAGTTTCACAGAAAAATCCCCAAGAATCCCCCTATAAAGAATTTGGATGAGTAAAGTCAAAGGGTGACAACTTGCTGCCCCGTTGACTTTACAGCGGATTTAGTTCTGTACTTGGAGAAAAACTGAAAACCAAAGAAACCATCCCTCACCAACACCCTGGCTCTTGTTTCATATGCATCCCGCTTGATGAGGCGAGCATCATTGTCTGTCAGTTATCAACAAAAAGCAACCACCACCATTTTGTCATCAGGATTTCGTAGATTACTCCCAAAAAGAACCGAGTAATGCAAACACATAGGGTTGAAAAGCGAGTTACCTGACTATTAGCATGCAGAATGCTATTAGCAAGATCTTCATTTAGCGATACAGGCAGTGGCGGCCCAGGCATGTATCTCATGCTGCAAAAATTGAAGTGGAATCGTTATTTATCAACAGAAATAACATCAATAGATACAGAAGCAATAAAGAGTTTATAGATATCCCACGTACTCGTTTAAGATGGTGGTTATATTGTTCTTCATATGACTAAAGAGGTTGACATTGTCCTGCAGCTGTTGATTGATGTGGTAAAAGGGTCAGCTTCTAGGAAAAGGTACTCAACCATACAAAATTCAAAACTGCAGCCTGTTCTGTCTTTCTTTTATATATATATGTAGGCCTGTAAACGAAACGAACGTTCAGCAAACCGTTTGTGAACTGTTCGGCAGGAAGTTCGTTTATGTTCGTTTATTTAATAAATGAACGAACATGAACACATTTTTTTGTTAGTTAAATGAATGAACATGAACAATGGTCTCGTTCGTTCTTTTACATTCCATGTTCGTTTATATATATATATATATATATATATATATTTATATATATATTTATATATTGACATTAATATAATAATATGCAAAATCATTAATTCAATTAAATTTCTAGAATTCCTTTTTTATCCTAATTTTACCCAATTTTTCATTTTGTTATGCTATTTTTTAGAAACGAAATGATGAGTAACGGTGGTTGTTTTTCATTCATTTATGTTTGTTCGTTTATGTTCAACTGTTCATTCACGTTCATTTAACATCTTAAGTAACGGACACAAACGAACACAAACACAAACAAGCACATTTTCTTAACGAACAAACATGAACACAAAAAAATTCGTTTGTTTACCGTTCGTGTCTATTCGTGTGTTCGGTTAAGTTAAACGAACAAGCACGCACAAACCTCATTTGTGTTCATTTGGTTCATTTAGCCCTATATACATGTATATAATGTGTATGTATATATATACACACACGTGTAGATATATATATATATATATACATATAATATGCACATAACCAAAGGCTCATTTGCCGTATATAAATATTATATACTTAAAAAAACATGCACACAAACATATATATAGAAACATTGGTTGAGCTCTGCTGCCATTGTAAATGCGTGCGATATTATAACAAATGCTAATTTTGGAAGAATTACTTGCCTTTAGTGCAGAAATATTAGTTGAGATCTGACCAAGAACTTGGCTGTTTTGTTCCAGTAGCTGCCTTATTGAGCCTTGTAATGCTGCTTCAATGTGTAGAATAAAAGTCATTGTGTCAATAAAACTATCAAAATGATGACAATCGGCATGGAATTTTATAATTCAGTCACCAAAGAATAGTAATCGAATGATTACAGACCGAAATCTCCAACATTCGAGAGGTTGGAACTCTTCATAAACTGTTTCACCACTAACATCATCTGCAACTACCACCAACACTTCTGTTTATACTTCTCTACCACCGACTCAACCTTCCTACACCGAATCTAACTGCTCTCCGATCAGAAAAGACCAAATTACCCCTACTTCCTTCTTCTTGAATACATAAAAGAAATTTCGCACTTATCAAATTACTACTAAGCATTAGCAAAGATGATTTTCAACTCTGTAAGGGAAAAGCGTTCTAATTTCCTTTTTATTACAGATAGGTTGTTCGTTGATGGGAATGAACACCCTCAAGCTTCAGAGAAGCAGATACCAACAATCACCAAAACCATATTAACATAACACTTCATCACCAGTTCACAAGTATTCACAGATAACCTCCTCGTCGGAGTTGGGACCAAAAACTGTGTAATCTTTTATTGGAAAATTATTTATAGCCGACTCTAGGGGGCGTAGCAAGAGTAAGATACTGCCTGTTACCTTAGCTTTATTAGTTACAACTCCAGTCTTTTTAGTTATGGACTATCTGGGTGCTTCAATATACGAGGGATCGAGATACTACACAAAAATCATCATTGATAATTCACTCTTGTGCATGAGATTATGTCCAGGAATGGAGACGTTTTTTCTACTTCTAAAAACCATCTCCAGTCATCGTCCATTCAATGTAGCTGGTAGCTAGTAGTCACAAATAGAAGTTGAACCAATCAAATTTCAATAATTGTTATTTGATTGTTCAAGCTAGAAGTAAACAGGGAGGAAGTGATAATCTAACTACTTATGATCTAACAAACAAACATGATCATTGATAGCCTTGAAACAAAAGAAACGTATACTAGCGAACCATATATACTGTCCAGTAAATCCCATAAAAGATAAGAAAAAAGTTAACTTACAAAAGGCAAACCTGCAATCTTGGTTCTTAAAACTAAGAAAAAAAATCATTCTTGCGTCTTCATCTTAAAGTTTAGATCAATATTGTAAAACCAATTACAAGTTTACAACACAATTGGTATCAGACAAGAACCCAATTGCTGCTAGACACTTCCCACCATGTAGGGTTTAGTCACTGCCTAATCTAGATGAGAAGTAGTAAACTTTGAAATTTCCTCCTAGCTAAACTCTTATTGATGCTATTCCAACTATGCTCATAACCATATTTGATAAAGCATTTTTGCCTCCATATAAGAGAACCTCAAATTAGCATTCAATCTGATTCCACAGTCTTGACTTTGAGCATTAAATTATTAGTACCTGATGTCCATTTAGGAGTTAGGACTCCCCTGCCCTTCGCTTCTTTTAAGACTTTCATGCATAGTAATCAGTTAAAAGTAGTAAATCAAATTCAGCAAGCCTTTTATGCCAACCTAGTTGGGTTGGGCTAGAAGTGAGCTCAAATAAATTGTGAACTGGCGAATCCCAATAGAAAACATCGGAAAGCCTTGCAGAGTTGGTGCATCATATATACCTATTCCAAACCAAACTAGCAAAGGATATTCCACTCACAGGTAGTGGGATTCCATGAAGACCCCCACCTTGCGAAAAGGTGTGTGCAAAAAAAGTTTTGACCGCAAAAATCAAAAAGCTTGCCAAAAAGATTTTGGACAAAAAGTTGAAATTGAAACAACAATTTTTCAAAAGAAGACGTAAGACTAAATAACAATAAGCATCATATAAAAAGAAGTGAGGGATTGCACAGCATAAAGAGACAAGACACCACACACTCCTTATCTAGCGCAGGGCATGGGTAACCTTTCTGACAACTATCTAACCCTTTTAAAGTTCCACCCCAACCTCTCCAACTCCCTCCATCCTGTTTGTGCTATCCACGTGCCCTACACCCTAGCCCGCTCCAAGATCTTCTATCAAAGGTCATGTTCTCGTAAAAGTCTACAGCCACCATGTCAATCCTCACTTGCTCATCCCACGTCCTCTGCAACCTGCCCCTCCTCCCACCTTCCCCACCCCACTCGACCGTCACACTTTCTACCCGGCTCACCGGAACCGCCATTTGTCTCCTACGAACGTGTCCAAACCACAACCATCTTCCTTCTCTTAGTTAATATGTGATAGGTGCAACTCCCAACTCCTCCAGGAAGACCTTGCCCGGTATCCTATTCAAAATGGTTCGACCATAGTTCCATCTAAGAGTCCTTCTTTATGCAACTTCTAGACACTCACGAGCCTTCTTGGTCGCCCAACTTTCCGACCCATACAACATAGCTCGTCTGATAGCTACTTTATAGAACTTTCCCTTCAGTTTTAGTGGGGACCTTGTCACACAACACCCCCGTGGCAGCCATCCATTTTACCCACCCTGTCATTATGTGATGTGCTATGTCATCATCGACCTCCCCCTCCTTAAGGATCATGGAGCCTAGATAATTGAAAATGTTCTTGTGGGGGTGCCATTTTGCCCCTAAACATTGACTTTTATCCCCTCGCTAAAATACTCCTGCTGAAATTGCACTACATGTATTTGGTCTTAGAAAGGCCAAGACACAAGCCTTGTGTTTCCAATGTTGCCCTCCTCTGTTCCAGCCTCTCGTTCACCTCTACCTTCAATTTCGCTACCAAAACAATGTGCAGACCTTGTGTTTCCAATGTCACCTCTAGCTATTCCACAAGAAAGAAAAAAGTATATCAAGCAATGTCCCCAAACTGCACCTTGTTCTCGATTCAACATCCAAGTTTGCCCTATTTTACCATTGATTTTTATCTCCCTTTTTTATGCATAGCAATCAGTTGAACATAGTGGATGAGAGAATGGAATCTCATCTACGGGTATTCAAGTTTCTCAGTTGGAAAAAATCGTTCAATTGTAACTAACAGATAAGTAATGCCAAATAGGAGACGTTTTAAGGAAGAACATGGGAAAAAAGTCCAAAAATGCATGAGAAGTTAGCATACATGCAAGAAGTAAAGAGTAAAGACATATGACTTGTGCGTACCATCATCAAATTATTAAGTGAAGCTAGTATCTTATAACTTGCACAAAACTATTGATGAGAATTATGACTCAAAGATGACGACAAGTGCTTATTTATGTCTAATTGTGCATGAGTGGAGTATACCGTAGAATTAGCCTTGTAAAAGAGTGTGTGAAATGATGTCATTCATGTTCAGGACCCTAGAATGTGTTATGCACCCACCCTTGCAATTTACTTACAACCGTAAAAAGATGTTACATGAACCATATGGGAAGGCAAAATGCGCTTGGATAGGCAAATCTATTGTGCAAGGGAAATAAGGGAATTTCCAAATAAATATGTTTTGATATCGGTATAAGTTGGTTTGGGGTGGGAGAAAAAGAGCATTCAGCAAGTTAGTAAAAACTCTTGGGAGAGGCTAGTCTCTCGAACATAATAGCAATTGTTTCCCGATTACCTTCGATGAATTCAACCTTTTAAGTCATCATTTATTTCTATGTTTTGGAAGTTATTTTGTTGATGTCTTCCAATTGGTATCAGAGCAACCTTCCTGTGATTTCATGGCTCCTCCATGAGCCGATTCAGTGACGCAAAGGGTGGAATCGGTAGAAGAAAAAATAGCAGTTTAACACCTCCATCTCTGATGATCTATAACAATCTTTACAACAATAGTTTACAAAGCAAATGACTTTCATGAGAGAGGAATTATGTGCTACCTTGTCTGAATTCCGTCAATCGTTCACAAATATTACTCGAGGTGCGAATTGGAGGTTTAGAAAGTTGGACATGCCTTTATTTGACGGAGTCAATCCAGATGGATGCATAATTCGAGAAGAGAGGTATTACATGTTCTATCGTTTGACGAGACTGAGAAATTAGAGGCAGCGGTGGTGGCGCTGGAGGGGGGCCGGGACACTTTACTAAGATATCAATGGGAGAATCAAAGAAGACCGATTATAAGGTCGAACGAGATGAAATCGTTGCTCCTTAGACAATTTCGTCCGAGTAGTACTAGATCCCTCCATGAACAATGGTTGGCCCTCTCCCAGGTAAGTTCTGTAATCGAATATCAGTAGAACATTTATCGAACTTGTTGCCCCATTATCCAACATTCCACATGAGATAGCCATGGGCCATTTCATAAATGGGATAAAGGTTGATATTAGGGTTGGAGTAAGAGTCCTTGGGCCTACTACTTTGAACCAGGCGATGGACTTGTCCCTAAAATGGGAGGAGAAACTCTGTTTGAATTCTGCATGAGAAACTCCGTTTGAATTTTGCATGACGTGATGATGGCCAAATATCGCCATTGGGCCAAGGTTCGGGAATTGCCCTACTCAAGGTGACACCCTTTCAATCGGTGTCGATTTCATCTTCTTCCCAAACGGAACCAATACGATCCCACGTCCTCCATCAAGGACAACTAATAAGTTGGGAGCATCCATTGGGGGTCAAACTGTGGGAGAGGCGCGACAGTTGTCAGGAGTTGCGGAATAAACGAGAGAAGGGTTTGTGCTTCAGATGTGATGAAAAACGGTGTCTATGACATCGTTGTCCATGACGAAATTGAGTGTCATGTTAACGCACGAGGAGGAGGAACCAGAAGAGGGGAACGAACTACAAGGTGATGAGAGGAATGAGCAGATGGCCGCCGAGATTTGTGCTCAATTCAGTTTTGGGAATCAACAACCCAAAAACGATGAAGTTAGTCGGGACTCTGTGCGGGAAGGAAGTGATAGTGATAGTGATGAGTGATCCAAGGGCGACTCATAATTTCTTATCGACAGTCCTGATTTAGAGATTGAGAATCCCAGTGATTGAAACCGGAAGGTTTGGTGTTACTCTGGGAAATAGCGAGGCGGCTAAGGGTCAAGGTGAATGCCAACGGGTCCGGTTACCGATACAGAACATAGAAATCATCGAAGACTTCCTACCTCTTACACAGGGAAATTCGGATGGCATCTTAGGTGTCCAATGGTTAGAAAACGCGGAACCGTCTCTACTAATTGGAAAACACAGGTTAAGAAGTTTCAAATGGGTGGTTTGTCAGTGACATTGAACGGAGACCCTTCTCAAGAATATGATGTCAACAATCGGAAGAGAGGAGGTGGATTTTTGGTGCAAATGAAGCAAGTCGAAAGGATTACGGCATCAAAGGATCCTCCTCAAGTTCCAGATTAAACTCACCTCTTTTTGTTTTCTTTTGCATCTCACAATTTTATATTTTCTTTTTTAGTTTGTGATAGTAAGCTTGTTGTTGATTTGTTGTTGTTCACAAAGGTACGAGTTGATATATATAAGAATTTATTATTGATGATTGGGATATAGGATAATTCAGAAAATTCATTTAATATTGTTACCAAGGGTTAAGTATTTATTAGTTTTCTTGTTCCCCAAGTCTAATTTGGGTCAAGTATGAGTCAAATAACCTCCAAATTATAATATCATTGAGTCAATGTATATTTTCCACAACTTATGCCTTCGTTGTTGACTAAATTAACATTAGGCCTCACGCCTTCATCTTGGGGGTAAATCCATTAAGATATGGTGTTCTGTTTTGTGTGAACCCTTGTAAACCTAGTTCTTGTTAATGTTTGCCATTATACGAGTCCTTTAGATATGTCAAAGTGCATTATTTATGTACTTCTGATTTCTTGTCATGTGTCAATTATGAAACTCGATGTAACAAAGTTTTGTAATGTATGTTGACTTCTAGTAGCAATTTTAGTAAGCATACCACGAAACGTTCATGAAATGCTTATTTGTATGTGTAGTGATCAGAATGTCAAGACTAACAATCGATATTTTCAGTTCAATATGATTCAGCTCTATAAAATTTGTAAGATGATGATTGCTAGCAAAAAAAAAACAAATACATGAGACAGATGTTAAGATCTATTATTATCTTAGTTCCAAATTTCAGCAAGTTATACTACTCCCTCCCAAATTCCATTCCATGAAGCAATTTCTATCTTGGTTTGTCTCAAAATAAATGAAACATTTGCTTTTGTTAGTAAAGTTTATCTACTATTACTTTTTTATCCTTCAGTGATCTTACAAAATTTTAATTACTATCCTTAGGTAATCATTTAATTACAGTTGGGTTAGTCTATGAGATTCTTCTATCATCTTTATTGGAGGCATTATAGATATTCGACTAATAGTCAAACTCTGTCAATTGTTTCAGATATCATGTAACCTTCTATGGCCATGCATTGACAATATGACTTTAATACAATCCTCACCCACTACCAAAAAAGGGATGCAATTGATTTCAGTGTGATTACTTTTCCACTTCAAATTGACAAAAATCATAAGCTTCCCTGCTCTCATGCTCACCCATGGCTTTTGCCATGTCCAGTTCTCCAAGGTAAGCATTATTATTTACGATTAGTCTTTAATTTGCAAAAAAAGAACACAACATCAAGATTTTTCCCCAAAAAATACACCTTGCATATGTTGATCTTCCCTTCTCCTAAAATATGATTATTATACCTTACTTAGCATGTCCACACATAAGGTGTTCTACAATTCAAGTATATCCCCTTCAAGAAAACTTTGTTATTCTTAAAACCAAATTAGCAAACGGGAGAATATGGGGTAAACACTAAAACAAAAGATGATGGGCCCCTAAATTGAACCACAAGCTTGTCAAGATGGAAAAAAAAAACAACCACGCCTCTGTATATACACAAGACACTAACCTTCAGCATGAATCCCATCACCCTGGACTCGATTATTCATCAATACTGAGAATGGTGCCACATTAAACGTTGAAATCGATGGTATACTTGGCTTTGAGGTTGATTCCACCAATTTATCCTGAATAGACATGACACTTATAATACTGAGTATTGTACTAGCATACATTGCCAAGGGAGAGTGAAAGAGAGTGTTTCACAATGTAAATGGAGTATTAGACTTTAGTTCTTACAAGCAAGTTCTTAATTATTATCTTGGGATCTTGCAAAAATCATCTCTAGTAAGTCAAGCTGAGTACCTGACGATATCAAAGCCCTCATTATCCTATAAAACGCTACTGTATAACAAACTACACAAAAGCCACGCTTTTAAGGAATGTTTTGATGAGGTGTTAACTATACTATATGATCATACCTTGAGACCATGATGGAGTATGAGATGAAATCTCACCTACAAGATCTGCTTGAAGATAAAATTTACATCTATTAGGTACAGGAAGCTTCGGCTTTATGTATAATCACCATTCCTTTCATCCCAAAACATGAGTCCACTTTAAAATCTAGAATGAATTTAAAACCAACTTTCAAGCACGAGTTCATTATTGATTACAAAGAAGTTGGCAAACAACTCTTTCTGTAGAATTTTGAAGTGTGACCTATTTATATATATATGTATGTATATATATGTATGTATGTGTATGTTAATTGCTGAAGTATAACTCATTTCTGGGACATGAATTTTAACAAAAGTCAACTCTTCTGAGGCAAAAGAAGCAGTTTTTTTAAGTTTGTCTCTGTCATCAGAAACTACAGATGATTATTAGACGTGGGCCTGCCTGCCAATAGTATTTTGCTTCTGATATTTGTAAATTCATGCATGATAAACCAGAGTATCCTAGGTTACAACATTATTCTAATCAAGCACGTTAAACCAGAGGTTCCCAATATGCACATTTAGACATGGTTATCATATCTGATTAATTTAAATAGTATAACGAAATTTCAAGTGTAGTTGTTAGGAACATATCTCGATTGCGAAAACAACAAATAAGTCACTGCATAGCCTTACCTTCTTATCTTTTAGCTTCTTTCCCAAGTTCAGTTCCTCGTGTTTCCTTCGTTTTCTCTGCCAAATGCCTCATCTTAGTAAGCATTCAAGCAAAAAAGCTTATAATGTTCATAATGCATCTCTTAGCGTACAAAACCAAGTAAGACTTTGCAGTCATGCTAAAAAATCATATCTTGATATAAACCCACGTGTTCTTTTTACAAAACCGGTTCACATATCATGTCTCAGA
This sequence comes from Arctium minus, assembly GCA_954870635.1. Classification (NCBI taxonomy): domain Eukaryota; kingdom Viridiplantae; phylum Streptophyta; class Magnoliopsida; order Asterales; family Asteraceae; genus Arctium; species Arctium minus. The sequence continues at coordinate 141,336,586 of OX941082.1, read as the reverse complement.
GCACTCCAGCAGGTAATAAAAAGTGTATCTAGCCTTAGAAAATTGAAAATTATGGACATAAATGTATATAAATCGCCAACTATTCAGAGTGTCCTGTTAATAGGGCCTAACACTAAATTATAGACGATTATAGCAAATGGACCGCCAAAGTTTAGTCTGATTTTTTAAGTTCTAGACACACATGAGTATGTTAGAGCATGTTTGAAGCAACAATTTTAAAAATAAAAATAAAAGGAGGCCAGCAATTGGAGATATAGTATTTTAATAAACGGAAGGCAATCAAAACATCATACAAAAGAGTGAGAAGCTTACCGCCAACCACCTAACCCTCAGTGCAACATCACGGACAGTTTTATTACGCAATGTGGCAGCAATCTTGACATACCTTATGACACCAGGTTCATTGACATATCTACATGTATTGGACAAGGTCAAGGGCATATAAATCATGAATATGAATATGGCTAAGAAATTGATGCCACTGATTCATTTCTACAAAAAAGATCATGCATTTGGAATTGTCCAACAAAGTATCGAAAACACATCCCAAACCCAAATGCAGACTAATGTCACGGGGCGGACAGGTAACTTTTCAATTAAATCATCAACGATCTAGTAACATTAGAGAGAATACACGATGAAGATACAGGTATAATGTTTGACAAAGTATTTATATGTGTACATGTTCAAGCAGTTCACTAGTTGAACGATAACAAAAAAAATACCATCTTCTTTCCTAAAACTGTATTATAATTTATACATGAACCATGTTCAAGCAGTTCACTAGTTGTTCAGTTATGCAGCCTATTCAAAAGAGAGTGAGATACTTAGGTGGAACAAATTGCACCAAATGTTCGAGAGAAATGTTGTACATTTCATTATAAAGGTTATCCCCAGAGACATCCCAGAAGACTTTCTATAAAATGTGAGGAATCTACATGTATAACCTCTCTGTGTTATTCAAATATGTATGTACACTTCAGATAAATGAATCAATTTTTCTCAAAGTTAGGTACGATAACGTTCCCTTCTAAAAAGCCAGTGGAGTAAGATCAGGAAAAAAAAAGTAAACCAAGCAAACATATTTAAAAACATGGAACAATATACATACTGGGGAAGTGCTTCCTCTAATTTATATTGTTCTTCAACAGACCACTCCACAGCCAAGCTGCCTCGATGCTTCAACTCCGGCACAGAATCAACAACAAGAGAATCAGAAGAAGTCCCAGCTCGTGTAAATGCTGAACTACTGTTTACTGTACCAGAATTCCCTGAAAAAAGCATGTCAGCTGTACCATTCATCCCATGAAAATCCCCCATCGTAATCATCTCAGATTTGCTGCCTCTTGCGCTAGATTGGAAAGATATAGCTTGTTGATTCAGAGCGAAAGTTTGTTGATGGTGAAACCCCGTATCCATTACGCGATTTATTATTGCAAATTGTATACCACTAAACAACCATTAAAAAGCTCGACTAGTATTTAGTCTTTACGTGGAAAAACAAAGTACGAATAGCTGAATCGTTGCACAAAATAGTATGATTAGGAAAAGAAAACTTTGGGAAGAATTTCATATACCCAAATTGAAAGAGGAAAAGAAATACCCATTTTGAAACCCTAGATTCTCATCTCAGATACATACCACACCCAAAAGAATAAAAATCAAGACCTCCATTGATATCATCAACACCAACCTTAAATCGATCCGATTCCACAAACGAAAGAAACACAGAATCACCGAAACAGTGCTGACAAAACCCTTATTCAAACCCTAAATTGACAAAAGACGCAATATCCACACAAAAAAAGTACACAAGTATCGTACTATCGAAGGATTTCAGTACGCAACCATTTATAGAAAATTTGCTGTTTCTGTTACCGCTTCAACTTCATTCATCTATACTTATTGGTGGCGAAGGAAAATAAAGAACAGATCGTGTGGATGGATGAATGCCTTCTTTTTTCTGTTTAGGTTTATAATATCTATTTGGTCCTGCAGATCATAGCATTCAGCAAAAAGTGCGAATCCCATAAGCATTTGATGCCCATTACTGTCATCATTCCACCAACTACCTTTTTCAATCAAAATCTTGGAAACAATCTTGATTTGCACCAATCAGAACCTCAGATGATCATGCTTTTCTTTTGTTTCTTATTTTATTTAAGAGTAAATTACGTTTTTAGTCCCTCTGGTTTGTTAAAAGTTTCTATTTTCGTTCCTATAATTTTGAAATTACGTTTGTCATCCACATGATTTATACTTCATCATTATTTTCTTTTTTATGGTTTAAACTTGATTGCTTTCTTTATTCTTATGGTTTACAATTCATTTTCATTTTAGTTTTTCATACTTAAAAGTAGTAATTAGGCTTATGGAAGAAAATATAAAAGAGTTACAAACCATAGGGACGAAAACTGAATTTCAAAACCACAGGGATGAAATCCATAAATTTTAACAAATTACAAGGACTAAAAACATAATTTTTAGTTTTTAGGTGATTTTTTAAGATATTATTTGAAGTTGTGTTTTAGATTTTTTTTTTCCATTTTGTCTTATTTTATATTTTTAATTAATTTTCAATTATATATCATTTTAAATTGTTATCTATTTTATAAGCTAGTTTGATAAACATATAGTCTAAGGGGGTGTTTGTTTACCTCTTAATGGTTCCATTAAGAGGCAACATCTAAATCGCTAAGAAGTAAATCTTGTTTGGCAAAAAAAAAATGTTGCTTCTTAATGGTTCCAAAATTCTCTTAATGATTTTGTATCATGATCCTCCCTTAACCATTAAGAGTCCTGATTTCATTATGAACAATTAGCAAACAACCATATTTCATTTTACACTATATCATAAAAACCTTTTAATCATTTTGCACTCAATCATTTTGCACTAAATCATTCAGCAATACCAAACAACCTCTAAAATTTATTCTTAAGATTTAACCAGACGTGGGACAAAAGATTTCTATCTCGTCCCGTCTCATCTCATCTTTTACAATGTACCAAACACACCCTATACATCATATGTTTCAGTTGTAGTTTTTGATTAAATTGGATCCATATCCATGTTGAATCGGTCTGTCACATTATCACAGTCTAAAATACAATATATGTTACTAGTTGCAAACATAATGATCACAGTATAAAATAAAAAATTGTTACAATTACAAAATACAATTCGAAACACCAAGAAAATATTTCTCATTTGTAATGATTTACGGTTATAGTTTTTTTGTTCTATCATTGTTCACCATTAAAATTCAAATTTTGACATGTTATTGTAGCCTCTAGTTTGTATAGCAACAATGTCCATTTGTAATACAAAACAAATTATAATAATAACACCATTAAATAAAGGCAAATTTAATGTTGGCATGGGCCACCACTAATAAATGAAAACTAATATGAAGTTCAATATTTAATCTATAAAAAACTCTTAAAAACAATTGTTAAACTTTAATATAATGCTAATTACTAGGGGTGAGTATCGGAAGCGGGTACCCGCATTTGGAACCGGAACCGCTTCGGAATTGTCGGTTCCGGAACCGGAACCGAGGTGATTGGTTTCGGTTCCGGTTTCTAAAATGTGGAATCGATCGGGGCCGGTTCCGGTTCTCAATTTTTTTGAACCGTTACCCGCTGGGTACCCAAAACCGGAACCGGTGGGTACCCGCTATTTTTTAATAAAATATATTTTATTTATTTATAAAAATTTAATAAATCACCTTTTAATGAAGTATCGTTTGTAGTATTTATTAGCATCAACTAATTTTAATGATGTGAAATGTTTTAGAAGCACCGTTTGTAGTATTTATTTGTTTTGTAAGAACTGTTTGTAATATTTATTTGTTTTGTAAGCATCGTTTGTAATATTTATTAGTTTTTAGTTTTTATCTTATTAGTTTCCACGTTTGTGGTATTTATTTCTTTACGTTTGGATTTTGTAATATAATTAATATTTACCCTTTTATAATATAAATGATAAAAAAAATTAAAAATTTGATAGTGGGTACCCGTTCCCGTTCCGGTTCCCAAATATAAAGAACCGGTGTAACCGGTTCCGGTTCCGGTTCCTTCATTCCATGAACCGCCGGTTCCGGTTCCGGGAATTTTAGGCGGGTATCCGCCTTTGCTCACCCCTACTAATTACTTAAAATATCTTAAAAACAACCATTAAAGTTTTATGTACTACATTTGATGATATTTATTAACTTTTAATCTTTATCTCTAACCGCTTTAACTCCCCTAAAATACTCCCCACTTCAACTCTCCGCGTAACTAAATACAAAATAAAAATCAAATTTTAAATATAAAAATATAATTAAGAAAATCTAACAAAATATTTAATGCTTATTTTATAAAAAGATTATATTATTAAACTTAAAATAAATTATATTATTATTAAACTATCGAATAAACTCTTAAAAACAAAGTTTTATGCATTAAGTACTGTTTATTGATACACATTACTTAAAATTCAAGATTACAAGACATGATGTATGAGTACAAATTTCTAAAGCTATATGTTTGAATTCATGACTTGTAACATCCCGTTCTTTAGAGATTTTAATATTGCACCTTGGCATGCGGTATGCCTATACCCTCCACGTGCCATTTTGCCAAACTATTGAAAACTCTTTGTCCAGAGACAAACAAGGAGATAGCCACTGTCTTGATGTTACCTAGATTTTTGGAGGATTTTGATTCGACCAAGTTGAGCATTCAGTCGGGGACTCTCACATTGGAAGCAAGCTTGTGGTTATAATTTCTTAGACATAATCTGCTGCCTAGTGCCCATGATGCAACTCTTTCAAAGGACAAGTGTATCTTTTTGTACTATATTTTGAAGGAGTTGCCATTCGATTTTGGGCCAATCGCTCTCAGCGCGATCCGTTATGCCGCATCACGGTCCGGCTCATGGCTCATTTTTCCTATTTTGCTAACCAAACTCATGAGTGCAGCATGTGTCCCTCCTATAACTGGTGACGAATCTTGTAAGAGTTCGTCCCGTATCGATAATGGAACTGTTCAACGCATTATGCGCTCGGGCCGTTTCACATACGAAGCTCAGCCACAACCATCTGTCCAGCCACGGGTCGAAGGGGGTTCCAAGCAACCCGCAGCCTCCAGTTCAGGATACGACTCCAGCGATTGGCTACAGGTACTACCGAACAGCGTGAAGAACAAAGTATGTTGTTTAATGAACTGTTGGAGCTCCAAAAGGCGCAAATGGAGCAGATCAAAGCCAATACCGAAATCATCAAAAAGATTAAAGGCAAGAGGAGCTTTTCTGGGCATACCAGCGGGATTGGAACCGAGTTATCAAAGGGTTCTACTACATAAATGATCCGGTTAAGGCGTCGACTCTACCGCGGTTCCCTCCGGGCCTATGCCCCCCGTAAGTCATTATCCCAATCGCTTCGCGTCCAAGCAGCCCGCGACCTCCTCCTACTGCCTCTAATCTAGCCGAAACTGCAACCACCGAGGCTGGCCCTTCTGTGGAGGTCGGTAAGCCGTGAACATTCTTGGTTCATCATCACTTATGTTTGAACTTGTTGTCGTTATTTCTTTTGGGTTTTGTGGTGTTTCGTTGTTCTAACTCGTTCTATTTGGGTTGTGTGCTTATGTTATTCATCGTACTCTTTGATGCTTCATATTTAACGGTTTCTTGTTTCTTGTATTTTTTGCTCGTTGTTCATCTATTTTGCAGGACCACTTACTGGATTGATATCATATGTTTCTGACTTTAAAATGATTTAGGCCTTTATTTCGTTTTTTAGCCCAAACACTTTTCCACTTGAAACATAGCCTAGCATATTCTCGCTATCAACATGTCTTGCATTTTTTTTTCAATGGGGACATTGAAGCTTTCTGTTTGGGGGGTGGGGGTTGTTGCAAAAATAGAAACAATTTTTTTTTTGATAAACCAAAGCCAAAGTGGCCACTTTGTCACCACTTTGGCAGCAAGCAAAAATGAAATATAAATCCAAATGGGATCAGTCAAAAATCAAGTGGTTAAGACAATACAAAGAATAAACAGTCAAAAACCAAAGATAATTGGAGTCGTGCAAAAAGACAAGTTTCGGGGTTATATCGAGAAATTTAAGTGAAAACCCAAATACACAAACCCAAAACAAAACCTATTGATTAAAGTCAAAATTATGGGATGCATGAAAGGAGGTGGTGCATTTTCAAACGAGAATGCTTCATTCAAATCAAGAATCGTTGAAATATTCGGTATGAGTTTTCCATTCAAAAGAAAGTAAAGTCAACCCTTTTTGGTCATTATTCGAGTTCTTTTCTTTCATTCTTTTCTTTTTTACTTGAGAACAAGTAATTACTCAAGTTTGGGGGTGTGATAACTCTCAAATCTTGAGAGTTAATTCCTCTCTTTTAGTATTTATTTTACCACATTTTTACCCACTTTGTCCCTCATCTCCTTCAGTTGGTCTTAAGTGTTCGAACATGGTGATGAAGTCTCAAGATTGCAAAAATTTCAGTTTTACTAACTTTTTGTGCAGAACGTGGCCACCTTGTCACCACGTTGCGGTATAAGCTGAAAATTTATGGATAGGTTTTAGCCAATTCTGGAAAGATTGCATTGTGAAGAAAATTAAAGAACTTTCTGCTCTTTCACAAGAATAATCAAGGAAGAAGACAAAATGTGTAATTCAAAGGAAGGTTGAATACTCTTCCTTAAAGCTACTTTTTATGTTTGGTCACATCAACACTTCTTCTTCCTTAGGCTATAAATTGAGGCTTGGAGGCACCATTTCAAGATCATCACTTCCAGGAGCATTCTATATCATCTGGAGCTTAGCATTTAGTTTTCATTATCTCTTTAAAGCTTGTAGTGTAGTTGCATTTAATTTTTGTAAGTTTAATTTCTTTGTACAGTGTAGCCACGTTGTCACCACGTTGTGGGCACCTTGGCAACAACCTTTAAGTTTCATTTATGCAATTTATGTTCATGTTCTCTTCTTCTTCTCTCATGTCTTTTACTGTTATTATGAACTAAACACCCCTTTGGGTGTGGGTATGAGCCAAGGCTAAGACTAGTAGGCAACACTTGGGTGTTGTCATCTTTGCTAACTCTTAGACTTGGTCGCTCGAGTCGGTACTTCAACTCAACGCGGACAAGTCGATCACTTGTTAGTGTTAATAATAGATCTTAGACCTCGAGAGGGGCAGATCCGAAATACGATTTGAGTGATGCAAAGACGATTTGAGAAAGTCTTTTATAACCACGTAGAGATACGGGTTTTTGCATGAATTTAACTAAAGTTCAAAATGTCGGTCGATATGGGTGTCACAAAGAGATTTGGGCTTCTATATCCATACTGGTGGAACTGAAATCTTTAGAGGTTTACTTAGTTAAGTCGGCAAGTCTTGAGTTGGCGGAAGTGGTGACTTTGTGGGTGCAACGTGGACACGTTCCGAGGAAAATCACTTTCGAGATAAAGGGGTTTTTAAGGATATTGTGTGTCATTTTGTTTCTGACCATATTGTTATTACATCAGTATTAGTTAATGCTTGTACCCACATCCTATATTTAATCTTATTAATCCCTTTTAATCGTTGTTTAGTTTGCTTAAAACTCACAAATATTGATATTGTTCTCAAAACTCAAGCAAGCACTAGAAGTTCATGAAAAGTTCTCTGATTCTTAGTTGACTAGTCCCTGTGGAAACGATCTCGGTACTCTACCACTTTATTACTTAATAGTGATCATAGTGTACGGTGTGCACTTGCACCGCCACTGTGGCAACATAGTGGCCACGTTGTGGACCTATACGACTTTCCGCTATCAATATGATACCCTGGTTTTATTTACCTGATGAGTTATTACATGATTACTACCTAATAAGAATAGTTGGGTCGATGTATACATGGAATGGACTACCTTTATGTGGAAATTTGTTACGGTGTCTAGCATGAATAATGATGGAAAGTCTTGTATGCATTATTACAATTAATTGTCTTGCCATGTTATACATATGAACCTTGGACCTCTATTTCCTTGTGCACGAGGATTTAGATATGTCTATTTATGGGTAGAAAGTTGTTGGTCGTATTTGACCGCTAGCAAGTAGGCAATAGAGGGCTTTATAGCCTTTGAGTTGTAACTCGACTAGATTGGATAGACAATAATGTTCGTAAGTCCTTGAGGTGTAACTCGGCGGAGTAAGCATCAGAGGCACAAACGGTTTGAGAATTGTGATGTCTTTATGGCATGGGAACTAGAACCGAGGCATGTATTGGAATTCAGTAACGTCACAGGCGTCACCACTCACGTGTTCTTGACACCCAAGATAGAAACGGGTCTCCCCCATAATTGCAAGAGGTATATCTTGTGTGTATATGGTTAGGTGTGAGTTATCCCTCTTCAAGAAGAAGGTGACATTAGTGCACCCATTTGGAAGTATCAGTAACAATTAATATGACATAATTGTGTAAATTATTAAATTCCAAATCTTGCTACATTATGAGATTGTTGGTCTAACACTACTTGGTATTTCGTTTGACTCACATGTCCTTCTAGTGGCGTTCTTAAGCCGTTTTGATGTACCAGTCGTGCACATAGGAGCCTCGTTGGACCGGGATTTTTGGGATATTGAGAAGAGCGTTTTGGAAATATAGCGACACCCACTTTTAATCTAGCGAGTAGTTGTTTTAGATTAAAATAGGTTGTTTGTATTATATTTCATTTTACCGCTACTATAATTGTTTCAAACTACCCCTCGTTGTTGGGTTTTAGTTGTCGTAGTTACAGGTTTATGAATCCTCGTATTTCAAGTGTTATATTGTTGAAATTTATTTCTTCAATTGGCCCGATTCTTAGGGTGTTACAAGTTGGTATCAGAGCTATAGTTTAAGTGAACTAGGTATGTAAACCAGATGCCTAGACTTAAGATGAGACCACTAGGTTTTGGATTGTGAGGATTGGGTAGTTCATCTAAGATGGGACTGCTTTAGAGTCAACAAAAACTACGTCGTTGAAAATTATGAAAGTGGTAGCGAGAATCTTTATGTAGTGTATGTTCATAATTTCAATTAGCTACTGCTATTATGAATGTATAATTACGTGAATATGCTTGAATTACGATGATTATGATGATCAATGAACCGCATTAGTATGTTCCTTGTGTAAATCTTGTGTTGCCTAGCTCTCACTCTCTCTCAATTGTGTGGCAGACCGAAATGGTAAATGCTCAGAGTCGACGACCGGTCGAAGGGGAAATGCATGAGGATAGTTCGTCCAACCCGAATCCGATAGTCAGGGCGGCGACAGTCTTTCCTCCTGGCATGCCGTCGATATTCACCGGAGTGGTGGAGCACGTACCAAGGGTGGAATTGGCGTCTTCAAATCCGATCCTTCGAGAGGCCAACCCTTAAACTGATATGATGGCCAGTGTTATGCAAATGGTGACGTCGACCATGGAAAAGCAATAAGAAGTATTCCTAAAAATGTTGTAGGAGAGAGATGCTAGTCTCCGAAGACCGAAAGGGGTTGCGGAGAATGTGGTTCGGGGGGTACTGGAAGCGAGAATCGTACTGATGGGTTGGTGACCTTGGAGACAAGGAAACCCGGTAAGGGTTGTTCCCATAAATCCTTCATGGGTTGCAAGCCGCCAGAGTTTGTCGGGGCCGATGATTCAGTGGCTTGCATGAAATGGTTGAGGGAAATCGAGCATGCCTTTAGGGCCTGCGGTTGTGATGAGAGCCAGAAGGTGAATTTCGATTCTCAAATGCTTCGGGGTGCGACTCTAATCTGGTGGGATGTTTGCACTGCAACTATAAAGGAGTCGATTTTGACAAAAATGACTTAGGCAGTATTCAAGAAGAAAGTTTTGGATGAATATTGCAGCGAACAGGAGATGGACTTGATAGAAGAGGAATTATGAGCTTTAAAGAAAGGAGAGTTGTCGGTAAAGGAGTATACCCGACTCTTCATAGAGAAGTTGAACCTTGTGGGGCATGTGGCCCTAACCGAGGGGGAAAAGGTGAAGGCCTATTTGAAAGGTCTACCTGCGGACATGGGGTCAAGATTCCGCAACTCAAAGGATACAAACCTTCGGGAAACGATCGAAGAAGCCAAGCTCATGGAAAGGGTCTATGCGTAAGATAAAGAGGAAAATTCAAAGGTCATTGAGAAGAGAGAATGGGAGAGCCCGCCGAGCTCGTTCAAGAAGCCGAAATTTCAACTACGTGGTAGGAAATTTGATGATCGTCGGGAGGCGAGATGGTGTTCCAAGTGCAAAAGCAAGCACTTTGGTTCTTGCAACCCCAATCCCAACCCCACTACCAATCCACTCTCATGCTTCAAGTGTGGCAAGCCAGGCCACATTAGTCTGAACTGTCCTATGCAAGGGACAACGTGTTTCGAGTGCAAGGAGACGGGGCATGTGAAGAGAGATTGCCCGAAGCTTAAAGGGAATTCGAGAGGAGGTAACTATGGCTGGCAAACGAAGAAGGAGGCCATCCCTAGGGCTCAAGGAAGGGCCTTTCAAATGACGAAAGAAGAACCGAAGGAAACCACCGACGTGGTGTCGGGTACGTTCTTACTCAACTCTTTACCCACAAGAGTATTATTTGATTCTGGTGCGAACTTCTCTTTTGTGTCAAATTTATTCTGCAAGTCTTTGGTTGCGTCTGCTAGTACACTCCAAGATGCTTTGGTTATAGAATTAGAAAATGGGGAACGGGTAGTCATAAGAGACATTCTAAGGGACTGTCATCTAGAAATAAGTGGCGAAACTTTCAAAGTGGATTTACTCCCCATGACCATTGGGAGCTTTGATGTGGTGGTCGGGATGGACTGGTTGGCGAAGCATCAAGCAGAGATCTTATGTTCCAAGAAACTCATACGGATTCTCGTTCGGGATGGATACTTTACCTTAGTGTATGGCGAAAAGCGGAACGATGAAGTGACCATCATCTCATCCATCAAAGCCAGAAAGTATTTGACGAAGAAGTGTCCTTCGTATCTAGCCTTCGTGGTAGATGCAAAGGTAGAGAGGAAGAAATTAGAAGACGTGAAGATTGTCAATGAGTTTACGGACGTGTTCCCCGACGACTTGCCAGGCTTGCCACCCGATCGACAAGTGGAGTTCCGAATCAATCTAGTTTCGGGAGCGACGCCGATAACTCATGCACCGTATCGTCTCGCTCCAACCGAAATGCAAAAAATGATATCTCAACTACAGGAATTACTAGAGAATGGGTTTGTAAGGCCGAGCTCGTCTCTGTGGGGAGCTTCGGTACTATTTGTGAAGAAGAAGGATGGGTCGATGCGCATGTGTATCGATTATCGAGAATTGAACAAGGTGGCTATCAAGAACAAGTATCCATTACCCCGAATATATGACCTCTTTGATCAACTACAAGGGGTCGGATGCTTTTCCAAGATCGATCTTCGATCTGGCTAGCATCAAGTGAAGGTTAGAGAGGGAGACATCGTGAAGACGACTTTTAGGACTCGCTATGGCCACTACGAGTTCCTAGTCATACCATTTGGACTGACGAACGCGTCGGCCATATTCATGGACGTAGTGAATCGAGTGTGTCGGCCATTCTTGGATCGGTCGGTCATCGTGTTCATCGACGACGTCTTAATATACTCCAAGGACGAAGAGGAGCACAATCAATACTTACGGGAAGTCCTAGAGGTGTTGAGAAGAGAGAAATTATACGCCACATTCTCCAAGTGTGAGTTTTGGTTGCGGGAAGTTCAATTCCTTGGGCTTGTGGTGACCCGAGAAGGAGTGAAAGTAAACCCACCAAAGATCGAGGCGATGATGAATTGGGAACCTCCGAAAAGTCCAACGGAGATTCGAAGTTTCTTGGGGCTTGCCTGATATTATCGGAGATTCATTTGAGACTTCTCCAAGATTGCCTCATCCTTAACCGCGTTAACTCGGAAGAATGTGAAGTTTGCATGGACCGAAACCCAAGAGACAGCTTTTCGAACACTGCAATGGAAGTTGTGTGAAGCACCAATTTTATCACTACCCGAGGGAACAGAGGATTTCGTCGTCTATAGTGATGCATCCAAGATGGGCTTGGGTGCGTTCTAATGCAGAGAGGCAAGGTGATCGCGTATGCGACAAGACATCTGAAGGACCACGAAAAGAATTACCCAACTCATGACCTAGAGCTAGTGGCAGTGGTGTTCGCGTTGAAGCTTTGGAGACACTACTTATACGGTACCAAATGCACACTCTATACCGATCATAAGAGCTTGAAGTACGTGTTTGACCAGAAAAAGTTGAACATGCGACAACGAAGATGGCTTGAGTTGCTTTAACGACTACGACTGTGAACTCCTGTACCACCCGGGCAAAGCAAATGTGGTGGCGGACGCATTGAGCCGGAAAGATTATAGTGGGGCGGTGTGCACCTCGTTGGCACGAATCGAGATTATTTCGAGCTTGATAGACATGATCAAGACCGCTCAAGCCGAAACACTACACGAAGTGAATCTTAAGGATGAAGCTATGTTAAAATGACACGCTAGCCTGATGGAAGATGGTAGAGGGTTGAAACTTTTCCAAGGTCGGGTTTGGGTGCCCAAGTTGAGAGGGTGTCGGAGTTTACTCTTGGAAGATGCGCATAAATCGAGGTACTCCATTCACCCAAAATCACGAAGATGTATAGAGATCTGAAGTTGAATTATTGGTGGTCGGTTATGAAGCTCGATGTGGTGAGCTTTGTAGAGAGATGTCTCACTTGTTTATTAGTGAAATCCGAACACCAACGACCGTATGGAAGCCTACAATCTTTAGAAATACCGGAGTGGAAATGGGATCACATCATGATGGATTTCATGACGAAACTACCCAAAACTTTGAAAGGCCACGACACCATTTGGGTAGTAGTGGATCGTTTAACTAAGAGCGCACATTTCTTAGCAATGAGAGAAACGTTACTATTGGACAAGCTGGCAAGATTGTACATCAATGAGGTGGTCTCGAGGCATGCAGTGCCATTATCTATCGTTTCTGATCGGGACAGTCATTTTACCTCTCACTTTTGGAATGCCTTTCAGAGGGAGTTGGGGACAAAGGTTAAGTTGAGCACGGCGTATCACCCTCAAACGGATGGACAAAATGAGCGGACTATTCAAACTCTAGAAGACATGCTTAGATCTTGTGTCATCGACTGTGGGGGAAATTGGGACTCTCACCTTCCATTGGTAGAATTTGCGTATAACAATAGTTACCACTCGAGTTTGGGCATGGCACTGTTCGAAGTTTCATATGGGCGGAATTGTAGGACACCGACGTGTTGGCTTGAAGCGGGCGAGAAATAATTCGCCGGACCGGAAGTAGTGCAAGAGACGATAGATAAAGTAAAGGGTATACGTGAAAGGTTGAAGGCGGCCCAAGACCGCCAAAAGAGTTATGCGGACAAGAAGAGACGACCGATGGAGTTTCAATTGGGCGATCGAGTTATGTTAAAGGTGTCGCCTTGGAAAGGAATCATAAGGTTTGGGAAACGAGGAAAGCTTAGCCCTCGTTTTCTCGGCCCTTTTTCTATTCTTGAGCGGGTGGGACTCTAAGCCTACAAAGTAGAGTTATCGCCCGAGATGTGTGGGATCCACCCCCACGTTCCATGTATGCTACCTTCGGAAGTGTCTAGCGGAGGAAGAGAACGTCATTCCATTGTCCGAGATCCGAGTAGACAACAGTCGTTGTGTAGAAGAACCCGAAGCCATATTGGAGAGAGAAACTAAAAGACTTCATCATAAAGTGGTAGTCATTGTGAAAGTCCAATGGAAACATCACCGGGGTGCAAACATGACGTGGGAAGAGGAAGAGGATATGAGAAGGCGATATCCTTAGTTGTTCGAGTAGTATGGGATTTCGAGGGCGAAATCCATTTCTAGTGGAGGAGGATTGTAACATCCCGTTCTTTAGAGATTTTAATATCGCACCTTGTCATTTTCCTTATCAAGCCTTTATGACCTTATTCTTTGATTAAGGAATCGTAAACCGTCTATAAACCCCTTGCATGTTTTTATGTGGTTATATTGTGTTTACGGTACTCACATGGATAGGAACCGTTAGATTTTGGGATCGTTTGGGCAGCGTGTGGCAGACCAGAGGCGACATTGCCCGGCGACAATGCCCATGGAAATGTCGCGGTGTCAATGTCACATTAGGGGGTCAAGGGGGTGAGGATTCGGGAAATTTTCCAGCAGGTGAGGCTTAGGGTGCGACTTTTCCCCGACGACAATGTCAAGGGCAAAGTCGCAGAGGCATTGTCGCCTACGGGGGAGTGTCTTCCGTATTTAATATGCATTGTTAGGCCAAACACACACACACACACACACTCAAACTTGAAACCTGCAGATCGAAGAATTTCTCTCTTCTAGGGGCGATTATCTTCATCTCTTTACTTCTCCCTCCTCATTCAATACACCTAACCTAACCTAACATTTAAGAGGGCATCAAGAAGTAGTTGAGTACAAGAGTGTGTTTGGGATTTAAAGCTTCAAGTATTTCAAGTTCTCCTCAAGTTCAACCATTTTAGGGTTTTCTCTTTACAAAACCCTAAGTCGTTAGTCTTTTACCTTTACATCTTAACTTATGTTCTTGTTTGTTCAATATGCACATACATGCCTTCTTCTATGTGATTTATTGGGTAACTAGGGTTTGCTCCCTACAAACCTTACTTTGTGGGTCTTTACTCTTTAAATATTGATTGTGCACCTAAATGTTTATTGTACACACATACATACACCTATACGCACTTACATACATCTTTATACATGAGTTGAGATCTAGAAACTAGGGTTCTGTGGGATTGGCTAAAATGTATATGATACCCTGGTTTTATTTACCTGATGAGTTATAACATGATTACTACCTAATAAGAATAGTTGGGTCGATGTATACATGGAATGGATTACCTTTATGTGGAAATTTGTTACATTGTCTAGCATGAATAATGATGGAAAGTCTTGTATGCATTATTACAATTAATTGTCTTGCCATGTTATACATATGAACCTTGGACCTCTATTTCCTTGTGCACGAGGATTTAGATATGCCTATTTATGGGTAGAAAGTTGTTGGTCGTATTTGACCGCTAGCGAGTAAGCAATAGAGGGCTTTATAGCATTTGAGTTGTAACTCGACTAGATTGGATAGACAGTAATGTCCGTAAGTCTTTGAGGTGTAACTCGGCGGAGTAAGCACCAGAGGCACAAATGGTTTGAGGATTGTGATGTCTTTATGGCATGGGAACTAGAACCGGGGCATGTATTGGAATTCAGTAACATCACGGGCGTCACCACTCACGTGTTCTTGACACCCAAGATGGAAACGGGTCTCCCCCATAATTTCAAGAGGTATATCTCGTGTGTGTATATGTTCAGGTGTGAGCTATCCCTCTTCAAGAGGAGGGTGACATTAGTGCAACCATTTGGAAGTATCGACAACAATTAATATGACATAATTGTGTAAATTATTAAATGCCAAATCTTGCTACATTATGAGATTGTTGGTCTAACACTACTTGGTATTTCGTTTGACTCACATGTCCTTCTAGTGGCGTTCTTAAGCCGTTTTGATGTACCGGTCGTGCACATAGGAGCCTCGTTGGACCGGGATTTTTGGGATATTGAGAAGAGCGTTTTGGAAATATAGCGACACCCACTTTTAATCTAGCGAATAGTTGTTTTAGATTAAAATAGGTTGTTTGTATTATATTTCATTTTACCGCTACTATAATTGTTTCAAACTACCCCTCGTTGTTGGGATTTAATTGTCGTAGTTATAGGTTTATGAATCCTCGTATTTCAAGTGTTATATTGTTGAAGTTTATTTATTCAATTGGCCCGATTTTTAGGGTGTTATATAACTAACAGATAAACATAATCAAAACAGGATAAACATTTAAATTTAAATATAAAGAATTTAAAATATATAAGATAATCATTGAATTCTGTAACACCCTCAAATCTGAAAATAACAACTAATTTAAAATTTTATAGATACACCAATAAATGATTCATACACAATCATAATTTAAGGTTTAGCCTCAACATACACAATTTATTATCTACATACAGTTTATGACAAGGACGGGTGCTACTAAAACCCAATAATAGTCACTATCTCCAAACTGCCGAAGACTTCACAAATACTTACACTTGTGAAAAACTAAGCACAACACATCTCTTCATAGCACTACCAGAACCAAACCCCCGACTGGAACCTGATGCACATGCCGACAAATAAAAAGGTTAGGCTTAACGCCTAGTGAGCTCGAGAGTTTTCAACATATATAATTTCATCCTTTAAAAAGGAATAATGCAATTAGAATCAAAATCTTTAAAAATGATATGCTCCATTTATGAAAACGACTCGTTTACCAATAACTATGCATTTTAAACGAAAGAGACACCGAGTTAATTGTTAACCAAACAAAATTGTTTTAAAGACTAAGATCCCAATATAAATCGTTCTTTCGTAAACTTAGATTTAACCTAAAACTTGCTCAACATGAGAATATAAATCGACTCCCAATTTATGATAATGTAAATAACACCTCATATCCCAAAACACCCCAAAACACGGGCGGAGATTAAATACTCAACCCATAAAACATGGAGTAAAATCATGTATGCAAAATGCCACCGAAAACAAATATGTAACATACTCAGGCTGAAGACAACACCTTTCAGTGACGGGGGAGACCCGATTCCGTATAATGTGACGTACACAAAGTAAGCCACATATTACGTAAAATTGGTATTAAGTATCGGGCTCTACGTCTTTCAATATACACCCATAGATACTTGCACGGAGGACTTACACCATACCGAAGATGCCTAACCGCGCCGCAATGGGGAAAACTAGCGTTCCACCGTTGGACAAATAATAAAAGTAACGAGCTCAACATCATTTAGAATACACCCATAGATACTTGCATGAATGACTTATAACCCAATCTGATGCCTAACGTGTCGCAGGAAGGACTTACAACCCAATCTGATGCCTAACGTGTCGCGATGTGGAAACCAAGTCGTCCAATCATCGGACAAAGTGATAAAAGTGCTCATAGATCCATAGCAGACGGGCTAAAACATTACATGACTCAAAACGAATGAACTAACGCATTCAAAATATGTAATTCCCAAATAAGATGCAGTAAATGCAAATCATAACCAAGCGCTCTACATTGAGCTATTAAAACCGAACAAGTGTCCCCAAGACCCAACAAAATCCATGTAACACCCCGAATTCTGGAAACCTATGTTTTATTCTTCTCTATTTGGAATCTTCTGATCTTATGGATTTACCTATATATTATCGAGGTTGTTTGGTTTAAGCATCGTGGATTGAAAAACATCAAAATTTGGAGATTTTGGGTTTCTCGCGATTATGCCCGCGAGAGTGACATGGTGTCACAATCGCGGAGGGAACAATCGTCGGAGGTCGATGACCTACAGTACATTTCTCGCGATTGTGCCAAGCGAGAGTGACAAGGTCACAATCGCAGGGCACTATCGCCCAGCTTGTACCGCGGGTGTGTGGTCCCTCACGACTATGCCCGCGAGAGTGACAAATGTCACTCTCGTCGTGTCACTATCGCCGACGAGGGTTTGGGTATAAAAAGTGTAGGTCGCGAATTTAGTCATTTATATCTGATTCTAGGGTTTGGTGTGCGTTTCTCTCTGCCGAAAATCAGTAAGTATGTCTTCCTTACAACCTTTTTCATCATTTATGGTGATTCTAAGTCATCAATGATGGTCCTTAACATTTAGGAAGTATTGTGGTGAGCTCTCAAGTGTTTTTTCATCTCCTCCATTTCTAGGGTTTGGTTTCTTTTTTAAGGAAACTACCATGGTGAGTTCTTACCCATTTTACTAAACTTTATACATGTCAAAAGGTTGATTTTGAATACTTAATATCTCCTCTTTCATACATTTGATTTGTGGAATTTCTTGCTAAACCTAACTTTGGAGATATAAGTGTTTGTGGTGATTTTTGGGAAATAACGATTTATGAGCTTTAATAATGTTCCTTTAGCTTGTTTTACTTGGGTTATACCTTTGAGAGAATAACATTGCTATGCAAAACTATGAATTTGGAAATATTGGTATTGTGGTTAACTGCTGATAAGTTTGCATATTAAACTCACTTCATATTTTGAGGATTTGAAATAAAAAGGGAATCATCTATATTTTTACTAGTGGTCACTTGGTAAACAATGGAAGTAGTTTTGGTGGGAATTACCCTTCATGTCACTTATTGTATGTAAACCATTATTGGGATTTATGGTTGGGTCTTATGCGCATTATTTGGCTTATTTGATGCATTGGGAGTCATGACCCCGTATTTGGTTTATTGTTGTCCGGCGTTGGGACGACTAGTTTTCCACGTCGAGGCACGTTAGGCATCGGATGTGGTATAAGTCCTTCGTGCTCAAGTACTACGATATTGGATAAGGAGCTCGACGTAGGAACCCCTCGGGGTTGAACTTGAGTTTCCGTGGGTGTATGTTTAAAGCTACTGAGTCTGACATCCCTTGCGTGTACTTTATGTGTTTATTGGCTTTACTGAACCATCGAATGGCTTACTTTTGTGTTCTGTCATTCGGGTTAGTAGGCGGGTCTCCCCCGTTAACCCAAGAGGTATTTGTTATATTTCAAAGAACATTACTGTTATTATTACCTTATTGTTGTTGTATAAAAGAAACCTTTTTCTTATTTACATATTCAATTTCTTAAATTGCAAATGTTTGATCTCACTAGGCTTTAGCCTAACACTTTTTCTTAAAATGACATGTATAACAGGTCAGGTTTCCGATGGGGCTCGTCGGGACTGAGCGGTTAACTTTGGGGGCAAGAGCGGTCTTTTTGGGAGATGTATAGACCGGCATTTTGAAATAGTGAATATACCTTTTGGAAGAATAGCAACACCCAATATTAATCTTTCTTACTTAAGTTAGATTATTAGGTTGTTAGTCTATCCTTCATTTGATGCATTGTAATGATTATAGTGTTGTTTCCCCGTTCTATCGGGATGATACTTTGGGATTGATTTTTAGCAGGTTTTATAACCAGGTTTTTATCTATTTATAGCCGTCATATTGCATAAATTTCGAATTTTTATTCCGCTAATCTTTAGGGTGTTACAATCCAAACCAAGTCGTAAGCTCAACAAATCCAAAGACCCAACGTTGAAAATCATAAAATGAAATCAAACGTAAATAACCCGAAATAATGCAACCCATGCTTCAAAACACACAATTAACTCCAACATAATTTAGACTGGGGCAAAACATTTTCCAAGTGAGTTTACACCTTTTATCTTTTCAAATCATCCCATAACACCCAATAAAATGCATTTATACTAAAAAACATACTCCATGAAATAAATTATTAAGATATCCAAAATATATGATTTATTTATCAAAATGCCCAAAATCTCAAATGTGGGTGTTTTATAAGTTTATAAAGTTTAACACTTCCAAATAACCAAAACTTATCAAGTGATCGGCAGTTAACAATTCCATGTAAAACATATAAATACTTTAAAATAGACATTTTGGCATGTACACCGTTTTCACAAATCAACTTGAACTCACCTTGCTAAATTTAGGCTAAATCTTGGTTTTACCCCAACTTTGAGCTTCCTTTGGTAAATGCTTTAGATCCACAAACATCCTTCACTAGAAACTTTATCTAGGTCACAAACAAACCTAAAACACACCAAGAGTAACTCCCAAAATCAGATCCATACAAATCTGTTAGTGAATGCCCAAAAGCTAATCATACGATTGTTGTAATTTTGAGTTTTGTTTCATGAAATTAATAAATAAATTAAAGGCATTGCCCAATTTATTATGTACATGTTATATTATGTGTTTTAATTATTCATAATAAATAACCTTAGAATAATGTATTCTAAATGTCCATAGTTAAATATTATTTTGGGTTTTAAGGTTGAAGTAATATTATAATGACTAGCATATGTAGAGATTCATATAGAGATATTGAATCTGCATATGGGTACAAAATGGAGATTTTGTGTATCGGACGTGACTCGCTATGAGAACACTTCATTGGATATCATGTGAGTGTCATAAGTGTTTCTCATGTAGTCAATGTACATGTAATTCTTCGACTTGAGAAATATGGAGTTTGATATGTGTGAGTAATATATTTTGACATTTGTTCTAATCATTCCGTAACTGAGTGACAAAATTATTGTTGAGTATGTTATAAATCACATGGTAGAACTAGCATATATCGAGATAGGATTTGTCCATCCTTTATGACGGGAGTGATGTCTCTGGGGCCCTTGATAAATATATATACTAAGGAAATGCATGCATGCTCGGATAATTGATATGATATATCATGATCTGTTTTATTAGTATATTAGGGATTCAAGAAACTAGAGATTGGACATAACGAGAATGACACGTTCAATGTCTCATGTTCAATCTAGACATCAAGGACAAATGAATTAAATGTGTAAACTAAAATTGACTACAAACCGATAATTTGTTGTATCACCAATTCTCGTCATTTGGGTGACGATGATGTATTGCTAGATACCGCTCATTGTTTATAAATATAAATACGAGATTTATAATTATTACCAACATGTCGAGAACCCATTGGGTCACACGCTTTGAACATATTCGAATAAGGAGTTTAAATAATTAAAACGTTTAATTATTATATCTGATTTGTATTGATTTAATCTGATTAAATAAAAACATATATTATTTGTGTTGGACATAAATAAAGTTGACTAGAGATGGCCTTTGTAAGGGAGTGATGGTGTATGGAAATTCTTACACTCAAGCATGGATACTTCTACACTCAAGTAAGGTGTAGGGATGATGGTGCTTTCATGTCATGCCTTTCATATCCATATAAATATATGACATTTTATACAAGAGTTGTTCTTGCAAATCTCTCTAAAAAATCACCTACAACTATATTCTCCCTTTCCTTTCTAAGTTTTGAAACCGTGACTAGCATCACGAGAAGGCAAAGGATTCGGATTGTTCGCGTGGATACCGTGGAGGCATCAAGCTTGCTTTGTTGCTGTGATTCAAAGTCTCGTTAACTGTGAGGTATAATTTCGAAACACCCGATTTATTCCAGTTCGTATGGGTCCTTGGAGGGTTATGGTTTTATTTTCTGCTGTGCTTGAGATCCCGTAACCCAACAAAATCTTTGTCAAAACCTAAATCCTCTAAAATACCCAAAACAAGACAAAACTCATAATATGAGAGAGACATCAAGAGAGATGTTCTAGGAGGTTAAGATGAAAGGTTTTAACAATAAAAAAGGTTTAGAAATTGTTAGAATGACTTACAAATAGGGATGGCAGAAAACCCCGAACTATGGTCAACAATGGTGAGGAGATGATGAAGAAGATGAAGATGTTGATCTTCCACCCATAAAGCTTGAATATCTAGCTCTCAATCCTTTAGATGAACTTGAAGATTTCGATTTGGTGAAATGGGAGGGTTTGGACCAAGTTGGAAGAGAGAAAAGAAGTGTTGGTAGAGGTAACAAATGAAGTTAGGAGCCAAAAAATCGGGTTTTATGAGAATCAGACCCGTGCCCGACCGGGTCCGGTCTTTCTCGATTGAGCCATTCTTTTCATAGGTCAAGATATTTCTAACTTGCTCGACTGGACCAGTCTGTCCCGACTGGATGGCGATCGGGAAGGGCATAAAATGTTATTCTCATATGATTTCTTAATTAATCCCCTAACCAAACACATCTAATCCATAATTTACTTACTTAGAATTTTACGGGTGTTACAAATTCTAACAAAATACTTAATTTTTTTAATATAAAAAGCATTATATTATTAAGCATAAATTAAACAAATTTATAAAAAAAACCATTATCAATCTCTCAAAACCATCCAAAATCGTACTGTAAATCGATAAAAAAAAATAAAAAAAAAACATTAAAATTGTGATGTATCTCGCTGCATTGCGCGAGTACGCTTCTAGTGTTTTATAAATGATGTATTATTTGAAAACTAAGAGTTTGACCTAAATATTTTATAAGATGATATAAATTAATTGACAAAAAATGAAATTTTACGTATTTAGTCTGCACACTACCTGTTGAAATTTATGTGTTTAGTCTTCACGTGAGTGACATTTTGGTCTTTTTAGTCTCCTTCCTTCCATCTTTTTTTTCATCAACCAAGAAAAACCATCACCTACCACCACCCTACACCACCGACCATCACCCACCGACAATCATAACAAAATCCATAACATTCAAAAAATTCATACAAATTCATAAACCAGATTCATACAAAACATCACAAGAACATTCATCAAAAATTAAAACTCAATAACATCCATAAAAATTCAAACTCAATAATATTCATAAAATTAAAGTTTCAAAGAATATCCATAATAATAAGATTGATGCACAACAACATAAATCTAGATATAATTACAAATCTCTGAATCAAATCTCCAAAATTGCAACCCTAAATTTAAAAAAAAACATCTAGACCTGCATCTTGAATTTCGTTCTACATATTTGAACACTAAAGATGAACTTGGATTTGTTGTTGACCCAAATAAGAACCTGAATCAGTTGGCGGACTTCGAACGGATAAGGAGAAGGGTGTTGATGGACTCAGGATGGAGAAGGTTTCCACAATGCTTTTACAGTGCTTTTCACATATAATGAAAGGAACACAACTATGGCTTTACGACGATGCTTGGTGGTCCACGAGGCTGAGATGATGGTGAAGACAAGGAAGGAGGCGACAGAGATGGCCTTCACGACAAGGGTCGGGGACATGGAGGGTTTTCATATCAAGGGGCGGGAAAAGGGAAGTATGTGGCATTCGTTTTCACGACAATGGGGGTCGGGGAAGATATTTTTAGGTATATAACCTTAAATGAGATATTAATTAAATCTATGATCTTCTAATGAGTATAAAACCCTTTTTTTTATTTAATAGGCCTGGAGGCCATGAATTTAATTAAAAACTACATATATATCATATATTTATATTAATATATTGTATATATATTATTTATTTTAAAATAAATATAAAAGGCAAAGATACCAAAATCCTCCTTGGGTGAGGGGCACATGACTAACTTAACTGACCGTTGACTAACAACATTAAAAGGAATAACAACTTTAGGCCTCCAAATATTTAAAAAAAAAAAAGACCAATAGTGTATTTTGTGAATATTAGGAACCAAAACCAAAATCCAAACATAGATAAGGGGACATGAATATAATTCACTATTTCAATTTTTAATCTGTAAGCTATGATACAACCCCATACATTATTTGGTTGTATCATAGTGAATTACATCTTTTGTTCTTTATCTATGGTTGCTATTTGGTTTTTGTTGATCCCAAAAGTAAGTGAGAAAGTAAAATAAGTATTGTAGAAGGGGGGTTGAACACAATACACAAAATTTTCACTTAATTTTAATTCTTTTATTGATATCACTATCTAGAATTATACATAGGAAAACTTTAAAGATTGTTGCGAAAAGAACGAATAAGCTATACTAACAATCTTTTCACAAAGTAGCTAGAACACAACTTAAAAGCACAAAGATTGAAAGTTATTAGGATGAGGAAGTAAGGTTGCCAACTTTCTTGAGTGCACTGAGTTCATTTGTAAAAGCGTGACTTGCATGGAGAAGGTCTTCACCTTTATATATTACCTTATGTATTGAATGCAAATGACACTTGTCAAACTGATATTGGATCCCTGAGATTTTTTTCCATAAATAATAAGATATTTGACATGACTTATCAGGATACAAATAAGACCTTTGTACCTTGATAAGACAATACCTTAATAAAATATATCTGGCACAAATCTTTTTGAGATATTTTGAGAAGGTATCAATCAATTCAGAACGTGGGTGAATATTTTTTGTGCAATAGAAAGTTCCTTTCCTTTTGTCAAAAGGATGTTGGAAATAGGGGAACTAGCCAAAGCATTATGATTTGACTATTAGAGCAATCTGTCGAAAATGACTTCTATCGGCAAGAGCTCATCCTACCGACCAAAAGAATGTGGATCGGAAGGTATAACATCTGCCGACCGAAGAGAACAGCTTCGACAGATGCTCAGCTTAGTGATCTTGGAAGCTTGTATTGATCCACATCGGATGGCTTACTTCTCGCTGGTTTCGGTTGGTCTTCGACTTTACCGATTTTTTGAGGCACAACAAAGTTATTACAAAGAACCTTAAAATAAACTAAGTATGGAGATGTTCAAACAAATTACAAATATGAAATGATAAGCCGAAGGGGAGGTCATCTTCAAATCCTTGATGACCCAACAGTTTTGCCCCCTAAAATTCATAAAGTACATCAGTGAGGCATTTTGTGTGTGTTTGAAGGTCAAACTAGTCCTTCCACTTAACACCTTATAGTATATGCTCTCTTAACTTGGTTGTGTGCCCTCAATTCGTCATTTTATCCCTTGTCCCCTTACACCACTGTGACTACCATCTTCTTTGGTAATCCCCATCTTTACTACCATTCACCATCACTCTCATCCATTAACAACCATCGCGATCCTAAAAAATCCAAATAAAAAAACACAAATCCAAAAGAAGAACACCATATATATAAAAAACATCAACAAGCAAGTTTATGAATTCATTTATGACATTCGTGATATAGAATTAAGATCCATAAAATAAAAGGCTAAATTGAAATCTCCAAAATCAAAACCCATTAATCGTGTTTTACCCAAACCCCTTTAAAGTTCTTGAATGAAACCTTAAAGTAGATAAAGAACCAGAAAAGCATAACCTAAATCTAAATTTAAATACAAGTAAAGACATAGATCTATATTGAAATATAAACAAGAAAACCCTTAAATAAGAACCTAAATCTAAATATAATTACAAATTTTCAAATTCAAAACGAGTATGGAAAAACACATATTGAACTTGGAACAAACCATAAATTGGGAAATGTATATGGAACAAACCCTAAGTCGTCAGATTGAAACCCCTTTTATTTGAGGCTTGAATCCTTGCATCTGAAGCTTGAAATGTATATGGAACAAACCCTAGATTTGAAGCTTGACCTGTTCGAGGGAAGGGTTCACACTTGAACCCGTTCGAGGAAGTTTAGGGGTGGGGGATGGTTTCACGGGATGTTGTAGGTTCGAGGGGAGGGGGGAGGGTTTCTTTAAAAGAAACTTCGATGAAACAATTTATTTTTAAAGGAAAAATAAAAAAATGGGAGAAGACGAAAATACCTCTCAAGTGAGGGGAACATGACTTGTAATAGTCCTCGTTTCCGTCTCTAAACCGAGACCCAACGAAGGGTGTTACGAACAAAGTCTCAACCATTTATATATAATTGAAAGAAGACATGTTAGAAGAATGCGAAAGCAAAACATAGTTTATATTAATCAAAACATTCCATGATGGATCATAGTTACAAAGTACATATTTATGTTCTAATAACACATACTAAGCTAAGTTATAAAAAACAAATTATACAAACCAAAGCAACACTTGATTAGACCACGAAATGAAGTTTTCGATAATCCATAATTCCTTTTCACCTATCAAATAATATTGTCCACAACTGAGATACATATTTATAATGACTTGTGATTACAACTCTCATTTCAATGCATACAATATTTTGAAAATCAATTCATAGCCTCAAATAAACTATTGTATCATGTATATGCATGTAAAACATTTGAACATTTAAGATTTCCGAATTTAATTTCTCTTGGTGCACGTCGCCCCTTTCCGACTTTTATTGGGAACCCCTCTTCAAGGATACATATTACATGATATACATAGTTATGCCATTGAAGGCTATCCATATCTCTACTATATATTAAAAGCCTTAAACGGTTCTTGAAAATACCGTTCTTGAAAAACGATTTTTGGAAAGCCCATTTTTGCGCTCCGTCTTCCTCTCATGTTCTCGTTCTACTCCCACGATTCAATCAGGCTACCAGTGATGAAATCGACCGCTCCGGCGAAGACCACAATCAGTTTATTGGAAAGCGATCGTTTCCTCTTCTCATAACTTTCGCCTCCCTCATTTCTCTCCTCAACTAGGGTTCTTCAATCTTCCATTTTCCGTGTGGGAAGAGAATTACACCGTTCCCCTGATAAATTTCGATTGAAAACCCTAGGTTTTGATTCGTTCTTATAATCGAATTCATACTCTTCTCATACGATTCCTCTACCAGGTAATCAACAATTTGGGTTTTTCATTTCACGACTTCTTCTTCACAACCAAGTTAAAAGATAAAACCTCTGTTTTGTGTTTTATGAGTTTGATTCATGATTCGAATTGTGTTCATGATTACTTGAAGGAGTCTGACCGGTTAAACATTTTCGTTTGATTTCTGCCACCAAGATAGTGAAATCAGGATGGGAGATCATTTTGTGTTTTTGGTTGATCGGTTGCTGATAGAGTTCACTTTAGAGGCTGCAATTGAAAGCAGAAACCCTTCGTATCTGTTATCCCAGATTTATCTAGTTGGTAAACAATCATAAAACACAATAAGATCAAGAGATATAAAGATTAATAATAACGTACCAATCCCTTGAATAAACAATGAAACCCTTGAGTGTTCTTGATACCCTTTGAATACAGAGAATAATACGGCTAACTATTTAGAAAATTATTAGAGTTAACCTAAAACTAAACTAAACATAACTTTAAATACTCAGGCTTTTAGGCCTAATGGGCTTATGGGCTTGAGGCCCAATAGTAACTAAACTATTAGCTTATTACACAATTAACCCTCTAACTTTAACTTTAGCACAATTGCAGTTTAAACCCTGAACTTTAACTTTAATCTTGAATACAATTATTTGATCCAACAATCTCCCCCTTTGGATTCAAGATTAAAAAAAATTTGCAATTGTCTTCGGGTCTTCTCTTTTCTTCAGATATGACGTTGATAGCTTCAAAACTTCAAATCTTTGAAAATCTTCAGCAGTCTTCAGATTATATTATCCTTCTTTGATAATTCTCCCTTTTTATATCTTCTCCCCCTTTTTGATGAATGGTGAGAATCATCATCATCAAAACTTTGCAAAACAATCTCCCCCTTTTCAAGACAATCTCCCCCATTGTGTATGATTACTTAAGCACAGTTTTCATCATGTAACGAGCCCTGTATGGAAATAAGAGCAGTCTCTCCAAATGGAAAGAGTGATTATTTCAATCTTTTCAGATTAAAATAGAAAGTAGTAACCATTCGAATCTTTTCAAATTCAAACAGTTAATAAGTGTAACCCTGAATCAACAAATGACTCAGTTAGAATGCCTGTCAATGACACAAAGTCACTGAGTAACACAAAGTTACTATATAAGGAGTTGGTTTGATGTAGACTCTCCAGGTCTTCCATTCAACCATCGAATAACACATGGTTATCTATGAACGTTCTGATAGAAAACAAATTTATGTGTGTTCGTGCATGTGTATGAAAGAATTAAGCACCGATGATTGCTTTTTAATGTAGGCTCAAATTATGTAAACTTGTTGAGACAGTAACAAATTATACAAAGACTCAATGTGCTTGAGAAAGGGTTCGAAGGTGGGGAAACTTTTCTTCTTTTTCAATATTAGTATCTTCCAAATAAAGAACCAATAGCATATGTGTTGCATCCCCAGAAAATGTGAAACATTCTCTTTTTGAGAAAAGAATGAGTAGCTGGTGGGGTTGTATGCAAGAGATGACATGGGCTAGTTGCCTTTTTCAATGATGGTCACCAAAGAATGTGAACCAATCAGATTATGTGGCTGCCCGACTTAGAAAGAAGTTTGGTACAGAGTCTAGTATTCTTTTACTCTGTTCACTCACCCTCTTTCTTTTAATGCTTACGTCTAACCAATATCTCCTTTTCATTTTACCTCTTCACACACCATCACTCAATTCTTTTGACCCCTCTCCCCTCAATCACTCAGGGAATACTTCCTGGGTAGGAAACACTGGTTATCGTGAATCCATGGAAGTTCTGTTAAGTTCTCACACTGAATCCCATGTATTTTCCTAAAAGAAACATGATGTTCAACAGGCTATTGTACATGTAAGCACAAATACCACTTGTTACATGAGAAATAAGACTTTCGGAGATGTCAAAACAATTATGTATGACGATGCAATTCTCCCCCTCAAATTAAAAGAGTTTGACAATTAAGCTCATAGGAGTTTTGTCATGAAAAATAAGATTTTGGAGAATAAAAAACGAATGTTGTTTATATGA
Organism: Arctium minus; assembly: GCA_954870635.1. Taxonomy (NCBI): domain Eukaryota; kingdom Viridiplantae; phylum Streptophyta; class Magnoliopsida; order Asterales; family Asteraceae; genus Arctium; species Arctium minus. The sequence goes on along the minus strand of OX941082.1, from coordinate 141,308,328 downwards.
ACAATATATAAACATATTTTCAATGAAAGCACATGAAATGACGTTTGATTCAATCAACAGTGAATATAAAGAACGTGAGTATTACCATAGAAAGTTTTAACTTTTGATACATGGTAATAACAAAGTCAAAATAGAATGTTCTGAACCGTTATGTGTATGAATACTTGACAAAGTATATTGACAAGATAAAACGCAAGTATTTATCTTTAAGAACACACGGTCAGATAAGCATTTAAGTATTCAAAAATCTGTTAATATCACAGATATTCTCTCCCTTAACTTAATTTTTTTTTTTTAAGATTAAGAAAAAAAAACAGAAAAATAAGGCACTGAAGTGCGGGTTCTAATCCGATGTGATTAGAAGCCATAGTCACTTGACCAAACCTGCATAAATAAAGAAAAATAATGGTAATCATTTATGAAAATGATTCCTCCTTCGTTAACAACAGTTGGAAAATAACACACAAGATCAAAACTTGGAATACTCCCCCTAGAATCATGATGAAGGTTTAAGACATGTTCAACATACCAAGTTTGCTGATTAGAAATTGAAAACGCTTTTCATCCAACGGCTTGGTGAAAAGGTCAGCTAACTGGAAGTCAGTTTGAACAAAGTGCATTTCAATATTACCTTTTTCAACATGATCCTTAATGAAGTGATAGCGTACATCGATATGCTTGGTCTTCGAATGCTGTACCGGATTAGCAGTTATAGATATTGCGCTATTGGAATCACAATAAATAGGAACACGCTTGTAGTTGTATCCAAAGTCCCTTAATTGTATCGTCATCCAGAGGACTTGAGAACAGCAGCTAGCAGCAGCTACATACTCAGCCTCGGCAGTGGATGTTGAAACACAGTTTTGTTTCTTTGAAGTCCAACTCACAAGTTTGTCACCTATGAATTGACATGATCCAGAGGTGCTCTTCCGATCTAGCTTACATCCTGCATGATCAGCATCTGTAAAGGCAGTTAGTTCAAAACGAGAATCCTTTGGATACCAAAGGCCTAAATTAGGAGAACCTTTGAGATATCTAAGGATTCGCTTAACAGCAGATAAGTGCGATTCTTTAGGATTAGACTGATATCTCGCACAAAAACATGTGGCAAACATTATATCCGGGCGACTGGGAGTCAGATAAAGTAAAGAACCAATCATGCTACGATACACCTTTTGATCAACAGGTTTCCCGGAGGGATCCGCGTCTAAGAGTGTACCAGTAGCCATTGGTGTTTTCATGACTGAACTATCTGACATATTGAACCTTTTCAAAATATCGTTTATATATTTAGCTTGATTAATAAATATGCCTTCGGGTAATTGCTTTACTTGAAGACCAAGAAATAAATTCAATTCACCCATCATCGACATTTCAAACTTTGTTTCCATTATCTTTGAAAAGTTCTTGCAAAATTTCGGATTTGTAGACCCAAATATTATGTCGTCAACATAAATCTGAATAACAATCAAGTCCTCACCTTGCCTTTTGAGAAATAAGGTAGTATCTACTGTACCTTTCTTGAAACCAGAAGCAAGTAGAAATTTAGTGAGAGTTTCATACCAGGCTCGCGGTGCTTGTTTAAGACCATAAAGCGCTTTGTCTAAAACATAGACATGATCAGGGTGATGAGGATCAACGAAACCTTCAGGTTGAGCCACGTAGACCTCCTCATGCAAAACGCCGTTCAGGAAAGCCGACTTTACATCCATTTGATAGACTGTAAAGTTTTTGTGCACTGCATAGGCTAGGAAGATTCTGATGGCTTCGATCCTTGCAACCGGGGAGAATGTTTCATCATAGTCAATGCCCTCTTGTTGACAATACCCTTTTGTGACCAGTCGAGCTTTGTTTCTCACTACTACTCCAGCTTCGTCTTTCTTATTTCTGAACACCCACTTTGTTCCAATAACGGATTTACCTTTAGGTAGTGGGATCAAGCGCCATACCTTGTTCCTTTCGAATTGTAGAAGCTCGTCTTGCATAGCAGAAATCCAGAATGGATCACGTAGAGCTTCAGCCGCTTTCTTTGGCTCTAAGGAACTGAGGAAGCTTGAAAACATGCAGAAGTTAGCTGTTGCAGATCTTGTTGTGACACCAGATTGTACGTCACCTATCACGTTTTCCAGGGGATGATCCTTAGTCCAACGATGTGTGCTTGGTAAGGCTTCAACTGTTTGTTGCGTATTTGACGCATCGTTGTCATCTTGCACGGCAGGTTGCTCCATAGATGTACTCGGGACATCTTGTACTGGTGTTTCTGATACTGAAGCTTCTGGACTAACAGTTGAAGTGCTCGGGACTTCGATTCCAGAAGAACTATCTGTAGAGACAGATTCAGCATTAGTAGAGTCATAAACTAACTTTGTACTCGTACCTGATGGAGATGAAGTGTCAGTGACTTCTTCGGAAGGTCCAGACATGTCTTCAGATATAGTAGGGACCTCCAAGCCTGTACCACTTGTTATTGATGTTGATATGCCTTTTTCAAAATCTGCACATATATCATCAAAGGCATCAATAAACAGTAAATCTAACTCAGATGAAGTAGAGTTAGAGTTTGAAGAATTGGATCTTTTAGCAGCTGGTTCTATTCTGGATTGAATAGAAGCTTTGTCCTTAATTACGAGTTCTGAACTGTTGTGTCTAGAAGTCCTTGTAGAATTCTCATCAAAGGAGACATTCATGCTCTCAACAACAGTCTTGGTTCGAATAATGTAAATTCGATAAGCTTTGGATGTGAGAGAGTATCCAACGAGATATCCTTCATCCGCTTTCTTATCAAACTTTGATAATCCTTGACCCTCTTTTAGAATGTAACACCTGCAACCAAATACACGAAGGAACTTGATGTTAGGTGTACGATTGTTGATCAACTCATATGCTGTCTTATTAAAGCGCTTGACCACAATGGTACGGTTCTGTGTAAAACATGCTGTGGCGACTGCCTCACCCAAAGGTACATGGGTAGATCTGAGTAAGCAAGCATAGTCCGAGCTGCTTCAACCAGAGAGCGGTTCTTCCGTTCAACAATGTCATTTTGCTGCGGAGTGTAGGCGGCGGAGAAATTATGTGAAATACCCACGGAAGTAAGATAACTCTTCAGGGTGTCATTCTTGAACTCCGTGCCATTATCACTATGAATGGTTCTGACTGACAGTTGAAGTCGTACTTGAATGCGCTTGATGAAAGCGATAATCAACTCTGGTGCATCTGACTTGTTGCGAAAAAACTCGAGCCATGTATACCTTGAGTAGTCATCTATCATTACCAACACATATTTCTTTCCGTTGATAGATGTTGTGCGCATTGGGCCACAAAGGTCCATATGAAGAAGTTCCAGTGCAGATGAGGTTGATGATTCAGATTTGGACTTGAATGAGCTACGCTTCATTTTGCCCAACTCACATGCGGAACAGAGTGAGTCTTTTTCGAACCTCATTTCTGGTAGACCTTTGACCAGACCTTGTCTCTGTAGTTTCGCTATAGATCTGAAATTTTGATGAGACAAGCGTCGATGCCACGTCCACGATTGTGCTTTGGAAGCTTTGGCTAGTAGGCATACTAGACGTGTAGCTGACAGTGTAGGAAAATCTACATAGTATAGATTTCCATGGCGCTCAGCTTTGAAGACTTCGTAACCATCGGGATCCTCTAGATAGCAATGAGTGGTTGTGAAGCGGACTTGATATTTCATGTCACAGAAGTGACTGGTACTGAACAGGTTGTGATCAAGTCCTTCAACATATAGCACTTTTTGAATCTTCACAACACCGTTATCGAGCATTCCATATCCTCTGACGTGGCCTTCGGCTTCAGAATTGGCAAATCTAACTGCTCCGGCAGGCTCCTCCACATAGTTATGCAAGAGGTGCTTGAATCCTGTCATGTGGCGTGAACATCCGGAATCTATTACCCACAATCGACAGGCCTGCAAAAGAGACAACTAGTTTTGCTTAGGCACCCATATCAGGATGGGTCCTTCGCGGTTAGCATCAAGCAACTCAGGAATATCATCTGGTTTGACTTTCACTCTCCATTCATAACGCGGTTTTGGAACCTATTTCCAAACCATCTTAACATTTAATTCCTGAAAGTGCTTTTTAGAAGTAGAATTGGCAACCTTAGCACGATACACTTTTGGTTGTGTAGAAGAATCAGAATTAGAATTAGACTTAGAGTTCAGCTTAGCTTTGCTTTTATTCTTTTTGGACTTAGGAGGGGAGTAGTATTTGAATGAATTATCCCAACAGTGTTTGCAATAAAGATTCTTTCGAGCAAAATTCATAAACTTAGATTTATCGGAACAAATATTACATTCATGTTTATCAAAAGAAGTACTATTCAAAATAACAATGTCTGTAGGACAACTACTAGAATTCAAACTATTCTTTTTATTCAAAATAAGATCTTTATTCTTCTTACTCTTCCCAACTCCATTTCCTCTTATATCTGAAACAAAAACAGGAACCTTGTTAGTCTCTAACTTAGAAGGTGGTTCTTTTCTAGTGCTCTTTGAAGTCTCACCCTTTTCAAAAATACTCGGAGGATATTCAGGACAATCAGAGTAAACAACTGTAGGTTTTGCAGGAGCATCAAATTCTGGATTGGTTCTTACCTTCCAGCTTGGATCATTGAACATTTGTTTATCACTTGAAGCATTTTTAAACAAAGTAACTTTCAAATCTTTGATCTCTATGCAAAGCTCTTGATTTTATTTGAAAGATTTTTCAAGCTTATGTTTGAGATCAAAGTTTTCATCTTCAACCTCATCAAGAGACTGTTGCAACAAATCGATTTGCTTCATCAATTCAGATGTATGATCATTCACATAATTTGATCCCTTTGAATTAGAAACAGGATCAGAGTCTGAAGCATTCATCATTTCAGAAAACATATCTTCAGTCATGGACTCAATAAACTCCAGTTTTTCATTTTGAGAACAAGAGCCATTCGCGATAGCATGTTCTTCTTCAACCTATTCAACAAGTAAAGGTTTAGAAGCAATATGATTTGAGACTGATTTGTTGGAAGGTGTGGTAAATAGTGATTCAAACTCAGTAAATTCGATCTTTCAAGTCGCATAGCTTTTGTTTAAATCACCATATTGAAAACCAACTGATTTAAAAAGATTTTGAGAATCAGTGTCACCAGACTTGTTTTTTCCCATTTCTTCTTGACCTTTGGTCTCAGATAAAGGTGTAGGAGTACTTGCTTCAACAAAAGTTGCACGAATGTCAGGAATGGGTCTAATTGCGGAGCCGAATTTATCAAAATTATATAAATGCTCCGGTGCCTTTTTCAAAATTTCATTAGTTGGCACACCCAAACCTGGTTTTAGTTTGTAAAACCTTTCGTCTTGGAGTTTATTGGTCAGCAGATTTAATGTTTGCTCAGTCTGGCCTCGTTTCATATTAATGTCCTCCAGTTGTTTGATTTTGGTAAAAGCTTCATTTCTTTCTTTATAGCAAACTTCAAATTTTATTTGAAACTCACCCTTTTCAGCATTAAGATTCACAAGATCTGTTTCTAAACCAGACATTTTTTCTTTTAAAGACGCTTTTTCAGCTTTTAAATCATCTTTTTCCTTTTCCTTTTCTTCCACAACAACTTTTAAAATAGCATTTTCATCACGAAAGCTTAAAACAGATTGATGTGCAGAGCTAAGTTTGCCTTTTAGTAAAGCAAATTCATCTTTCATACCATGTATTTGGGCCATTAAAGATTCAATAAGTTCAGAATTTTCACTAACCTCAGAGTTTGCTTCTTCGGATTGTGTCTCAGAGTCTTCATCGTCACCTTCCAGCTTTGCCATGTAAGAAACTTGGGTGAAGTGTGCTTGCTCCTCGTCATCAGAACTTTGGAACAGCCAGTTCTCTTCTTCAGCCATTAGTACTTTTCCTTCTTCAGCTTTCTTGGCAATTAGTGACTTTCTTGAGTAGTACTCTAAGTTCTTCACTTTCTTGAATTTGCAGTCCCTTGAGAAGTGCCTAAATTTGCCACAGTTGTAGCATCTTCCTGGTTCATCCTTTCGCTCTTCTCGCTTCTCCTCTCTCTTTCCTTCTCTTTCCTTCTCTTCTATCTTCCTTCCGATCTTCTCGTCCTTCCTCTCTCTTTCCATGCCTCGGCTTGTATTGCATCTCAGACTTCTCTTTCTTGTATCCATCATACTTTGGCTTTGAGTAAAATCTTTTCTTGCCAAAGCTTTTCTTGAATCGTCGTGTAATGAGAGCCAAGTCTTCAGAGAACTTTTGAATATCAGGATCTGAATCAACTTCCAGTTCTTCATCGCTCGAGTCAGAGTCAGTAACTAGAGCTTTAGACGCCTTTTTCTTCGACCTTGCAGAGGATACAGAACCTTTGCCGGCTATGAGAGCCACAGAATCCTTCAGATGATTAGACTCATTATTCATAGATCTCACCTCATCCTCATGTTGAGCAAGAGTAGAGAAGATATGGGTGACATTTTCTCGAGCCATATTCTTCGACATCTGGAGGTTGATAGCAAAGTTCTTCCATTCTGGATTTAGATTCTTGATGAACTTGTAGTTTATCTCAGAAGCAGATTTGGCGATGTTGTTCCTCCGCAAGTCATTGAGAATAATGTTGTACCTATTGTAGGTGTCTAATATCAGCTCTCTTTCTTTTGCATGAAATCCCTCGTAAGCATTTATGCACAGATTCTGCTTAGCTTGTATAGAGGCTTCATTTCCTTCAAACTGCCTTGCTAGTTCATCCTAGATTCCTTTAGCAGTGCTCTGACTGTCGACACGATTGTAGATGTCGTTTGGAATTGCCATTGTCAGATAGATTAGAGCCTCTTCTTCTAACTTGAGTTGTTCTTTCTGCTTTTCAGTGAAGAACTGAACAAGTTTAGGAATCTCTCTGTCAGGGATTTCAGGAGAGGAATCTGTAGCAGGTTGACCCTTTACTGTGATCATTGGAGTTTTAGGACCTTCAATGATTACTGTCATGAATTCTCTGTTCTTGTGATTCAGAAACTGAATCATTCTGGTCTTCCATTGCTGATACTCATTAGCCTTAAGGACAGGCGGTTTGGACTGAGAGCCCATCGAGAGAAGCTGGTTCGACATCTTAGCTGTACCACTTGTTAGTAATTAAACTTATATGTACCAAGACAACCAACTAGATGAGATCGTTAGAATCAAAATGAAAACCACACTCAAAAATTTTCAGAAAAATAAATTCCCGAAAATAATTAAATGCAGTCCTTTCAATCAGTGTAAAGCTTCAAATAATACTGAACAAAAAGAAACAGTTGATCTCGAACAGAACTTTGTCCCCCTTCGCAGACTTAGCACGGGGGTCCATATTACAGTTTGCAAAAATCGACCGGATATGTGCTTCGACCGGTATAGAGTCGACCGGGGTTTTGCTTAGACCGGTACCTTGCTTCGACCAAGATGTTGCTTGTACCGGTACTTTGTTCGACCGGGGAAGTGCAAAGACCGGTAAGATGCAAGACCGGAACTATGCTTGACCGGTAAAATTGATTCGACCGGTAACAATTAGACCGATATGGGTGTTAGACCGGGACCTTGTGAGTATCGGTGCTTTGCTTAGACTGACAATGCTTAGACCGATAGAGGTCTTCGATCGGAACTTCCTTAGACCGGTAGGATGTAACAACCGGTCTTATGCTCGACCGGTAAAGATTCGACCGGTAGAGTGCTTTGACCGGTATTGGTTTCGACCGATACAAGGTATGGATCGATAGTGTCTTAGACCGATATATTGTTCGACCGGTGTGTTCTTAATCAGCCAAGAAACGATGAACACGATGAGTACTCAACCCATAAAGCAATTACGAACTCAAAAACAGATGCACAAATCAGACTATTTCACTCATAAACATGTAACAATCACAACTCAATCAATAACAAAGATTAAAATCAACTTTCATGCATTCAAATTTAAAGAACACAGTGTCGATATTCATGCAAACCCAGAAAACACAAAATCACAAATTCAATCACTTGATACTTTCTAATTCAATTAATCAATCAGATAGCATTCAGAAGTATGAACCTCAACTAATCAGATCAACTTTGAACCAATAAACACATTAATTCATGAAATCAGATGAACAAAAACAAAAAAAAAATCGATGAATAGTAACTTCGATGAATAGTGATTTTGATGAACAGTGAATTCGATGAATAGTAAATTTCGATGAATAGTGAAATCGCAAAACACAGATTTAATCCTAAAACTTGATTCTTTAGGCTCTGATACCACTTGTTATCCCAGATTTATCTAGTTGGTAAACAATCATAGAACACAATAAGATCAAGAGATATAAAGATTAATAATAACGTACCAATCCCTTGAATAAACAATGAAACCCTTGAGTGTTCTTGATACCCTTTGAATACAGAGAATAATACGGCTAACTATTTAGAAAATTATTAGAGTTAACCTAAAACTAAACTAAACATAACTTTAAATACCCAGGCTTTTAGGCCTAATGGGCTTATGGGCTTGAGGCCCAATAGTAACTAAACTATTAGCTTATTACACAATTAACCCTCTAACTTTAACTTTAGCACAATTGCAGTTTAAACCCTGAACTTTAACTTTAATCTTGAATACAATTATTTGATCCAACAGTATCCAATGGCTCCTGCCAATGAAACAGTGATTAATTGTTCATCTCATATGGATCCTGAATCTGTTTATACTCCTAGAAAAATGGTTGAATGCAGGATATGTCAAGATGAGGATTTTGATTCGAATATGGAAACTCCTTGTTCTTGTTGTGGTAGCTTGAAGGTTGGTTTATTCTGCCCAACTGCTTTTAAGCATAGACAAATTATAAACATTTCTCATTATGAATAAATTTTATGCATACACCATTATCGTACCAATTATGCTCTTGTATTTTAATTTTTAATATGTCTTTTGGGTTTTTCATTTCACGATTTCTTCTTCTTCAGTGCCTTTAACAATGAAATCATGGGCAGATGTGGACGACGAGGATTACTATGCCACCACAGCTCCCCCACCCTCTGTTTGGGCTGCTGCTTTACGTTAAACTGCCACTCTTTTGATGTCATCTTGCCGTTTGGTTTTAATTGCAATTGTTAATGTAGAATCTTTAATTCACTTTTTTCTAGCCTTGTTTGTTTTCGAAATTCTAGGTTTTTGAATCGAATTTTTGATGCATCATGTGGTTTCAGCTCTTTCTTGGACCTTTATTCTTTGTACACTAAAATTTGATTTGTATGCTTACAGTACCCTGGAATTAAGATCTGTATTTGTTTAGTAAGTAGGGATAAATTTGGTTTCTTAACATAGAACAGAGACTAGAAACCTGGCAAATACAAAACATAATGATGGAGAAAAAGGAGAAACTTTGGATTGCAAGATAAATGTGAATGGTAAAAACACAAATGGAATGTGGAAGAACACAAGACTTATAGATAATGAAAAGGGTACTTTTTACCGTTGAACTGAAGTTATCATTAGGTCTAAAATTTCTTAATTTATGCGCGCTCTTTGAAAATGGAATATAACATTCCTTGGTAACCATTTCAAAGAAAAAAAGAGGCAATGGACCCGAGTTTTAGGTTAGAACATACCATTTTGAAAGAGAAGTCTGCAACTCTTTAACGTGCTTCTTACTGCAGGTCTTTGTTGTGGCTGAGGATGTGCTCACTATGTTCCCGATCATACCTAAAAGTCTTTCTAACAGGGCATATTGGCTGTCATTTATTGGCACTTTATGTTCTTCGTTGTATTCCCTCTACTCTCAATATGGGGTAATGTTCAGTCTTGTTGGATTTCTCTTTATGTTTGTCATCTCTCGATGCTTGTGCTAATACTTGTTTGCAAAAACCAAGGGCTTGGAATTTGCAGGCGGTGCAAGTGTGGCTTCAGTCAGTAATTGCAACCAAGGATTTTATCTACTTCATTTATTGCCTTACTTTTGCATCTGAGATTTTGTATGTATGAATTTAGACCCTTATTGTATGGTGTTTTTATTTATTTATGTAAATGATAACTTATTTCCCTTTGATGCATTGGTTCTTAAAGAAGTAGAAATATTACTTAAAAGTTGAGGATTGTTGGTTGATTAAAATAAACCCATTAAAGCTGATTACTTGGTTGGAAGTTGGACCGCGCGAGTGCATAAAACCGATTGATAATTCTTTTATCTACTTGGTAATCTTAAGTGTGTGTATAAGTCCATGGTTTTCAAAGACCAGATAGAACATAAAACTATTTGAATCGGGTAGAATAAAGTATTATTTATTTCATTATTATGATTCAAAGGAGTATTTGATGCTTTATTTTGTAGGAAAGTGAAAGTGAAAGTGAAAGTGAAAGTGAAAGTGAAAGCGAAAGTGAAAGTGAAAGCGAAAGTGAAAGTGAAAGCGAAAGTGAAAGTGAAAGTTAAAGCGAAAGTGAAAGCGAAAGTGAAAGTGAAAGCAAAAGTGAAGATTAAGGTTTTGATGAAAGTGATGATGAAGAAAACAATCATGAATCGGAGGCAGTTATCCAGAATACAACTGAAGTTTTGCCTCCCAAGGGGAGTGACAGACAACTTTCGAAGAAGGAATTGAAGAAGAAGGAGCTTGCAGACCTTGAAACAGTGCTTGCAGAATTGGGATTGAATGAGAGCAATGGCAAACACAACTCCAGTGGTAAGCTACTTTAAACTTCTCCTAAATCAAAATCCTACAACTTTTATGCATGTTTTAATGTTGTTTTTCCATGTTCTTATTGTTGTTTTCAATTGCTCCATTCGGTAGTAATCCTAATTAACAACTTGACTATTTGCTCATGTCATATGCTAGATTTTCATAATGGTGATCATTCTAATAGAGTAGTTGTGATTGACCCTCTTATATGTTGGAAAATGGTTCATTTTGACTTGTATTAGAAGCCATTGTGAGGATGCTCAATTGTTCTTTTTAGGCTTGAGTCTAAATACAATCCATTTGTTTTCTTCTTTAGCTTTGACTCATCAATCTCACAAACACCATAGTCAATCGAGTACCGTTCGTGAGAGGCTCTGTTCTACTTGAATTTAGCATGCTTGATTTGGATTCGAGAATATTATTTAAGGGCATGAATCGAGTACTGTGAACTTGTTGGGCCAAAGGTGTCTGATACCATGATCATTAAGAAAATTCCTGCAACAATGTTTGTTTTTTTTTCAACCAAAACTAAGCAACTACTCATCTTCGTAACATCCTTCATAAAAGTGCTATCTTTCTCTTTATATTTTTTTAATTTGATTTCATAAAAGAATGTGAAGAAACACATGCTTAAGTTGAGACATCCATTTCACAAATTTGCAACTTAGTCCACAATTCAAGCTCTGAGCAGTATTCAGGATACAAGTCGAGTCGACTGCCAAACATGCTTATTATGTGTATTGAAACTTGTGGATTCAAATATGAGCATTTTGCTTATTTTGTTTTAGTTTCTTTTTTGTTGTTACCATTATTGTTATAATTACTATTGTTATCACTTTGCACACATACATACATCCAAATTGAACTGCTAACAGATTTATACACTTAAATCGGAAATATACTCATAAACGTATGGATTATATTCTGGAAGACTAGGTGAGAGTTAGTTCGTTTTGATTGTGATTTGTGAGATAGAGTAAATGATTTGTTTCCATGTGATTGAATAGCTTGGAATGAGGAGTGCATTGGAGATTTTGTGTGGTCAAGCATATGGAGTAGGTCAACTTGATATGCTAGGGATATAAATGCAGAGATTGTGGGTTGCTGCTCCATTTTTGATGTTTATATACATCTTCGCGACGCCGTTGCTGAAGTTGATCGGACAAATGGAGGATATATCAAACGCGGTTGGGGGATTGGTGTTACGGATGATCCCAAAACTCTTTGCTTACTCGATTAACTTCTCACTCTCTAAGTTTCTGCAGGCACAAAGCAAAATGATGGTGATGGCGTGTATATCGACGGTGGCGTTAGGTCTGCATACTCAGTTTAGTTGGCTGCTTATGTTGAAATTGGGGTGGGGGCTTGCCGGAGGAGCTCAGATGCTGAACTTGTCTTGGTGGTTCATCGTAGTAGCTCAACTGATCTATATTCTCTATGGGGCATGTGGTCGAGCATGGTCTGGGTTTAGTTGGGCCGCCTTCCATAATTTGTGGGGATTTGTTAGGTTATCTCTCGCATCATCTGTTATGCTTTGGTAAGATTTTTTTTCCATAGCAATTTCTATTCCATACGTTTATCTGATTTCATATGTTCATATGTTCTTCTAATTGATCTCGTGTGCATATATTTTTAAATCATCACAAATTGAATTGATATGAAATAAGAAATCTAATGGAAATGAGTAATTAAGTGGATGGATCCCCAGTTTGTACATCATCATGTAGATTTGACTGAGATTCCTTGGTGTTATTGTACGGTACCTGCAAGAACGAATTACCATTAAAATTATCTCAGATTCACTTCAAAATTTGGATGTGGTTTGGGAAACAAAAAGCTTACAAAATCTCATAAACGATTTGACACGTCCAGTTCAACTTTATTAATTAAATCTGCAAGTCGTTAATGCTTCATAAGTAATTTGATCTTAATTATTCTGCTGCAATAATTTGTCGAAAATTGTGCATCAACTGCAACTTGGAAACATGGTATTTTATGGCGTTAGTGCTCTTTGTCGGATATATGAAGGATGTTGAAACTACTATGGATGCACTTTCCATATGGTAAGTATTATCCTCCCCTTTTCTTGTTTATTTTTACTTATCTATGGACTTGTTTGAATTTATGAAATAAATTTGCATGAAAAACACAAAGTTTTTCTCATTTTATGGGCATTAATGACATAGGTAGACCTAGAAATTTTTTCTAAGTTCTGAAGGTTGACACCATTTAACTATAATAAACGAAGATATGAATTAATTTTTTACAAAATTATCATTGGTATGTTCGTTAGTTTCTTGTTTTTTTGTATGTGGGTCCTGTGTTTGAGTCTTTTATCCCAATTCTTTTGGAAACATAGTAAACCTAAAATTAAAAGATAAAAGCTAAGAAAATGATACAAATGAGATTCAGACTCGAGTCTAGAGGGGAGAAAAGACCGTGTAAACCAACTCTACCAAATAAAACTTGTGTTATCATTGTAGTTCAAAGAAATATTCGGTGGTGCCTTTCGCGAGTCACGACCCTAATTTTTTTAAACTATGACGGAGGAATAAAACGGTAACCCCTGATGAATAGCATGTTTAGCAGCATCAAGTTGCACATTTTTTTATCATACGCCTTATGTTACCGGACAATAATGTGAATTACATGTGCTGTGGGTGGAATCATGCGTCTTTAGTTCCATATATTTGTAGGGTTTTTCCATTTCAATTTGGTTTGGGGCAATTTGGTAGAACTATAAACCAATAATTAGGTGTGTGGAGGCCCAAGACAATACACACGATTACTTCCAATTGCGATATAAAACCTAGGGACGAACCCATAATTTTTTTAAAACAGTAGCATCATTTGACTATAAAAAATAAATATAGATATATTTTTCACAAAATCATTGTTGGTGTGTTGGTTAGTTCATTGCTTTCTATCCACACATTTTATTTTTTTTCACCGTTAGCATATTAAAAATACATAATTGTAGATTAACTAAAATATATTAAAAATATGTTTCATTATTATTATAAATTATATTATTATATTTTCGTCAATAATTTTAATATAAACTAATTATTGAATATTTTTATGGGTAGTATATAAATGTGTAACATTATATATATACTATCTATATCTATATTATTATATTAAAATAGTTATTTTCAAAATTCAATGTTACATTTAACACCCTTACAATTAGTTATTTATTTTACTTTATATTTCTTGTTTTTTCATTTTACACCTTTGTCATATTAACACAAATAATCGTATATGAACAAAATGCAATGAAAAAATACGTTTCTTTTTTTTTACAAATTATACCATTATAATCGTATTGTCAATACCTTAAAAATGAGTCGAATATTGAATATTTTTTTTAACTTAACCATATTATTAAATATCATAAATATATATGAATTAATTTGTTTTCTATCCATATGTTTATTTTAACCGTTAGCAAAAGGTTTCCAATTGCCAACTTTGAAGGTAATTTGGCTAAAATCTCTTGATCATCCTTAGCTTGACCTTAAGGCATGGCCGGACGTATTGTGTCACTTGGGTATGAACATTCATACCCTGGAAAAATATGATTATGCTGAAATTGGTTTAATGATAGTTTGCAAAGGTTACGTTTTTTTTGTAACACCCGTAATTTCGTATTGTACCCTCGACGGTGTGACGGGAGTCATTTGACTATTGGGTCGTAAAGTATCGGGAAATCAGGTAGGTTTCATATTGGAATAATCGGGAATCGAATCGAGTGCGGAATACGCGAGAAAGTGGGATTTTGGGGTGTCACGGGTTGCTACGCGACTTAGGGTCGCTACATAAGCCGTGTAACTCACTGGAAGTCGAATTTGCAGGAAACGAGCGACCTATGCCGCGGGTGCAAGTCGCAGCATACGTCGCGGAAGCCATCTGATGGGTTTTAATCGCGATTTTAGGGTTTCAGTCTCATTTCTCTCTTATCTTCTCCTTCCCATAGTCGTTTGGAGCGATTATTGAACCTAGGGTTCGTCTTTTGGAGCTTTTCAAGTAGAGAAGGAAGTAGATTGAAGTATTGGGTGAATCTAAGAGTTTATAACCAAGGTAATATACCATTTCTCTCCATCTATGAAGTTAGGATTTGGTGTTCTTCATCTTGTGTTACATTCCTAGATCTAGTATAACTTTGTAGATGTTTGTGGTAGTGAATCTATAGAGAGTTTGGAGCTAGTGGAAGGATTCGAGATCTTCTCTTCTAAGGAGCTCAAGTTGTGGGTAAAACCTAGATTTAGTCTAAATCTAGCAAGGTGAGTTCTAGTTGCTTTGAAAAACTATATACATGTCAAAATGCACATATTTTGGGTTTTAAAAGTATATTCATGGGTTTGCTTCATTTTGAGAAGTTTTGTAAATATTTGTACACTTGCACATATTTGGGTTTCAAATGTTTGAAAATGGTTTACAATAATCCATGAGATGTTGGGGTTGTCAAAGAGGGGATTTTAATCCACCAATCATGTTCCTTGACTATTTGATAAATGTGGGCATTGTGTTGCTTTGGGTCCTATTATGGGAAGCTTTGGAGTACAAATGGTTTTAAATGGGATTTTAGTGTGTGTTATAAATTTTAAAAAACAGTTATTGAAGTATGGTCAATCGGGGTTTGACTCAATCTACAGGTTTTATATTTGAAAACTTTAACCCCTTTGACTTTAAAAGTGTGAGTTGTTGGAACAAGTACCTTTTAAATCTGGAATATTTGGTAAAGTTGTGAATCGGCTTATATAGCCATATTGGCTCTAATTGAGTATCAAAGGCTTTATGAGGCCTTTCAGCTTGAATCGTACACTAACGAGTTTTGGGACGTTGTCCGGGCTAAACGGCTCCTTATGGAGTGCTTTATGAAAATACAATTATTATACCAAAATTGGTTATTACATGTTTGGATGTGTTAGTTCATTCATACGGAGTCATGTAATGTTTAGACTGTAATGCATTGGATCCATAGGCATATGAGTCGTTATGTTCATCATGGAGTTTTAATGTCCATGTTTGAGTCTAGTGAGTGGTCCCCAAGTCATGTTGATTATGTAAGCTTGCGGTGGTAGCTCGGATGAGCCGTATACGGAGCTAAGTCTTGCGGTGGTGCCCATAGTGAACCGGATACGGGGACTTGTGACTTTGGTCGTGACACTCATTAGAGGTCGAGTAGACACTAGGATTAGTGGTGTCTTGCGGTGGTAGCTCAGATGAGCCGTATACGGGGAACCATGGTCTTATGTGAAACTCGTGAACGTCGATACATGGCTTAACTTTGTGTGCCCGTCACATACGATGGAATCGGGTATCCCCCGTCACTGAAAGGTGTTATCTTGGGTATTCCCTTATCCATGCCTTCAGTGTTAAAACGTACCATTTTAATTATACAATGAGTCTTTTGGAGAAATACCGTGTGGGTGCATTTTGGGGAATTTGGGCGTCAGTTGGTTATTTAAAATGGGTGATTAGAAATGTGAAGGAACGTGTTTTGTTAATAAAGCCACTTTACAATCAGCACTTCTAAATTGGCCTATCCAGGGTAAATGTTTATTTAAATGTTTTATGATTTATATTATGAAAACTCCTTTAACTCACTAGGCGTTAAGCCTAACACTTTTTCTTTCGACATGTATATCAGGTCTTAGATGGATCTGAGTGGCGATTGGAGCTTGGTAGAAGTTCCGGTAGGATGGCTCTAGTGACGTCATCCGGTTTGGTGAAGATAGCAGATTGGTGGTTTTAGTAGCACCCGATAATGTTGTCCATAGTTCGTGGGACTAGATAGTTCCGTTAGAACTCTGATACATTGTTGTAGAGATTCTCCTTTGTAACTTTAGATTCTTGTCGTTTCAAGGCTTTGTATTTACGAGTTTTGGAAGTTTTATTTTGTCTGCTATTTTCGAATTTTAGGGGTGTTACATTTTTTAAGATAGTTTTACAGGAATTACTGTGATAACATGTGGTGGTGTTTCTTGATGTGTGTTTTTATCGTTGTTTACAGGATGTGAAAACGTCAATAGGGATCAGCTGTACACGTGCACCTGGATGGATCAACAACGAGCGATGGCAAAAATTGATTTCTTTAAGGTTGTGACCCGTCTTTGAGGTATCTTAGATACAATATGTTGTATCGAAAATAAAGATAGCAAGTCAAATTTTTATACCAGTTTTGATCATTCATACATTATCCCTGATGGAGGCTGGTCTGTTCTGATGAACTTGTTGTTATTCAATATAGTACTTGTATACATGAATGACATTTTTCGGGAAAACTTGTTTACATACCGCTGCATCGCGCAAGTATTTTACTAGTTGTTTATAATAACTAAATATGAACAAATTTTCATGACAACATATACACAAATATGTATCTCAGTTTTGGGAATCAAACAAAAAGAAAAGATAAGTAATCTATTTGGTTTTTGGCAAAACGAAACTTAAACTCTACAACCCTCTACCCTTGCGTACTAAACTTCTATTTTTTCTCACAAAATATGGAATTGTATATGTGTGAGTGTTTCCTGCTGGAGATTGCAATAAAATGAGAGGAATAACAAGAAGAGACTACCTATTTATACCAAAGGTTGATGAGTTTGAAATTAGGTTAGTCACTACTTGATGTGACCTCATCCCATGCACCATATGCCACCATAGATCACCTCAAACTGCCACTAACATCCCCTTTTTTCAACCCATTTTCTTTTGTCTTTGGTGCATAAATCAACTTTATTTACACCCCATTTTTTTGTTTATTAATACATAAATTCTTTTATTTATTTCTATTTATTAATATTCAACAACTTTTTCTTTCTTTCTTTCTGTTTTGTTAAAATTTTAGCGGCTAAATTTCTTTTATGTTTTATTAGTTAAAACAGGATGTTGCACGACTGCATTAACGGAGCCAACTCTAACAATGTTAAAAGAAAAGACCAGTTTGGGTTTAGAAACATGAAAAATAGACCACTGGTGTACTTTATGAATTTTAGGGATCAAACTAAAAAGCAAATATAGATAAACAAAAAAAAATGTAAGTTACTGTTTTCAGATTATTATAAAACTACAACACTTCCATTCCCTAAAATAACTAATAAGGGGCTGTTTGCCTTAAAAAAACATCTTAATGACTCTTGAGTCTGAATCGGTCAGACATTTTTACATTTAGGTTGTTTGTTTTTTTCGGTTTTCAGAACATCTTAACTCTTAAATACATCTGAAATAAAAAGTGGTGACCTAACTTTTTAAAACCTCTTATCGCCACCTCATTTCATATGCTCTTCTTTCTCTCAAGACGTCTCCAAACGTTACAAAAACAAACAATTTTATTGATTCAAATTTTAGACTTCAACACCACCTCTTATTAATCAAAAATGAAATAAGACTTCAGACTTCTTAAAAAACAAACGTCACCTAAGTATTTTTATAATTTTTGACGATTAGATAAGAATTTTATTTGGAAATGTAGTAACAATGCAATTTGTTTTTTCAAGGGACTGATATTGAATATTATTGTATAGTACATGGAGCAATTTTGCCATTTACCAACTTTGGTCGGGCTAAGTACATCTTACCCGGTTAACCCGGGTAGGGCTACAAAGGCTTCTCTCAACTAATTTATCGTCTTCTCGGAACACACAACAACAAACGCATCGATTTCTAAACTAACCTCCTTCCATCAATTGATTCGGTCGGCAATCGGCAAAGTCTTCGCCATCCTCGGCGTTTACAACTTCTAACGGAATTCCTGTTACACATCGTTATAATCTATTAGGTAATATTTTGAAATTTGAAGCATGAAATTTGGTGTTCGTTGCGATTCTAATTGCAAATCGTGGAATCGGAGTTCCAAAACATACCTTAAGTTAGCCATACGAACAGAATCATCAGTCAATCATCAAAGCGATGATATAAATATATAATTATCAGAATGAGTATTTGTCGTGAAATTAAATCTGAACATGTTTAATTTGTGTGGGTTTTTCTCTGGATTTATGGTTTGTGTAGAGAAGCATGTACCATCCAAGAGGGAATAACGCGTATGGACAGGGGCAACAGCAACAGCAGCAACCTTACTCTGGTCAATCTGCTTTTGGTCAAAATGTAAGGTTTATATTTTACGTCTGTCATTTGTGTGCAATAATTTGTGTTAGAACTAGGCTTCTAGCGCTTCAGTCGCTTAAGTATCGCACCCAAAACAATAAAAGGCATCTCACCTTAGGTGATTGTTTTCACACAATAAAAGAAGATACTCAAACTTTCAACCATTTGATAGCCAATCCTGGGCAAACCTATACACACATGGGCAATGGCTGTTGATGGAAGATGGTTTATTTGTCTAATTTTCTTGTGACGGCTAGGCTTAGGGTCTTTTGGGCCTTGACCAAACTGATGCAAGACTTATCTGCGAGCAGAAAAAGTAAAAAAGGATTAGTAAAACAATAAAGTACGCAAGGAGATTGTTTCATACTATGAAATACAAAGAACTAAACCACTTGATCGAGACAATCAACCTTGAGGATTACTACCTATATGTATATATATATAAATGTATGTATGTATAATATGAGCTACTACTTATTCTGAAAATAAGAAATAAATACCAACAATTATCCTACTAACAGTCCTCTTCCCAATTCTTTTATTCTACTAACAATTGGATAATGAGACAATCTGTTTTTTGTTTACTAACAATTGAGAAATGAGACAATTGGTGGTCATCAATCTTCAGACACAAGTCACACAACATAAAAACCCATTTTTTGCACCAGGTCGAGAGACAATTGGTTTTTTGTTTACTGTGACGGAGTGTTTGACGAAGGAGAGAGGGGTGATGCTGTGAAACTTAGGGTCAAGATTGATTGCATTATTTAAAACCAAACCCCATTAATAATTCCATTATCGTTTCCTATCTCAACCAAACACTGTCAATGATTATCATTACAATTCTATGGCTTCTAATACCCCCAACCAAACTCCCCATCAATGATACTGAACAATTTAAAGTCATATAAAAGAAAACCAAACCAAACGGACCCAGTAAATCCCACTTAAAAGTAGGGTCTAGGAGAGTGGAGATGTACGCAGACTTTACCTACCTTAAAGAGTAGAGCGGTTGTTTACGTGAAAGCCCGTGCTTTTGCAAGAGTGTGAGGCTGGGAGCAAACTTGTAGCACGAATCATGGTTTTAAGAAGCGGAAGAGGCATACGCCTTGAGGCGAGGCAGTCCAAAGCCGGACTTCAGGGGGAATCTCTCATGCTTTGGACAAGACATGCACCTTTGTGATATGAGACAGTGAGACGTATTCTATTTCACAAAAGAGTAAAACCCTATACTTCTATAGAACACATCTATGCTCAAGCAAAAAAAGGATGGCAACTTCTTTCTAGGTTTCTACTCTCAACGACCCATCTTCTCTTTCTCTCACATGCAATTGAGTGCTTTCTAATATTTTAATTAATCTTTTATATGTTTATTAGAAATATATAATATATTATTTTATTAATAACGTTTGTATTTGTTTTATTATTTTTTCTTAAAACAATTTGTTTTTGTATATGTTTTTTACTATAAACATATAATATAACACTATATTTGATAGTTTTTGTTTTTTAGTTTTCTGATTAATATTTTTTAAGTTTTTATTATATATATAATATATTATTATAGTTAATTAACTTTTGTATTTGTTTTATTTTGTTTTTAATTGAATGCTAGGCAAATGATTTTGGATATAGTATATGAAGGATGTCTCAACATTTGTCTTACATGTGTTATGCTATTGTAGAAAATGCATGAACTTAGTGGCATTATGGAAGATACCATATTCGTCTTTCAAAAAAACGAACACTTTTGTCAGTTTTGTAGTCAGACAGGTATTTTCTTGGTTGATAAGGTGCAAAATATCTATATCCTCGTTTTTAATGAAAGAGATACACTTTTCAAGTACAAATATTTTTGGCTTTTGTCGTGAATCAACTCCTACAAATATCTCTGTCTAGTTTTGGTGATGCTCCCCTCATCCCAAAACAAAAAAAAGCCTTTTGCTCGAAATGTAAAATTATTCAATTGAGGTGTAAAGAACATCAATTTCCTGATATATCGTCTACAAAGATTTAATATCATATTGTCATGGAACACCTTAAAAGATACCTTCAAATGGACTTCATAAAAATATAGAGATTGTATGAATTCTTATAAACAAGAATTTTGAATGACACTCATTTGATTATTAAAAAATGAGAATGAATTTATCAAGAAAATTTAGAATTGTAGCGGGTTTATAGTAAGCATATACAAAAGAAAATACTATAAAACCAGGTTCTTAAAAAGTTCGAAACACTAAAAAGCTCATTTGTTTTGAGACAAAACCAAAAGGACTATGCTCAATTCATCTGGGGTGGCATGGTTAAAATTTAACGTCTTCACCCTTTTCTATGTAATTCTGGTAATCCAATATCAACTTTGAAGTTTGATGTCAAAAGTCAAAACATCTAGTTTTTGGAATGGGCGTAAAATTTTGAGGAAAACTACGACTTATATAAGCTATAAAAAAATTTATTGTAATTAATAAATTGAAGAATACACATCAGTGTGTTATAAGTTTGAGGAAAACTATGACTTATATAAGCTATAAAAAATATTATTGTAACTAATAAATTGAAGAATACACATCAATGTGTTATAAGTTTGATGGCATGGCCTTCAATTTTTTTGTGCAATGAGTTGGTCTACTTTCTGATTCATGTTGCTTTCATTGGTGATAACTTAGCTATTAACTTGACTTATGTTTCTGATTTCTCACTTTTATTTGGGTGAAGTTGGGAACCGATGGGGGGGACTCTCAGATGTCCATGTCGTCACGTCATTCAGCCATGTTAGGTGGTCATTCGTCTGCTGGAGCTCATTATGGTGGTCAGTATACTTCCATGTATGGTTCAGTGGCACTCAACAGTGCTCTACAGGTCAGTGAACATATGATTTAGTATCAAAAATAAAATTTCATATATTACCCGGTTTTAGATGATGAAGACTCTGGTTAATCTATTTAAAAACGTTGTATCTGATTCACCAAGCTTGATTTCTGTGTTATGTTCTGCAAACATATTAATTGCATCCGGTAGCATCTAAACTCTATTGTTACTTCTAAAGGCTACTGGTGCAAGTGCCAAAGGATCTGGATCATCTGCTTTGGAAGGTCGAAGTGCTTATGTTTCATCCATGCAAGAGTCACCAAAATTCGCATCTGGTGACTACTCTGTGCTTAACCAAAAGTATGGTAAAAAGGGGGAACAAATGTTTACTGATAAGCTTTCTGATTATCCACCAGGGGATAGACGCCAGTATGTTGAAAGGCCAGGCGTTTATTCTGTCCGAGATTCGCAAAATGAGCCGACTACTAGGTTTGGTGATTCAATTGCTTTTGGTCATCATCAACATCAGGTTTTGTATCATTATTTTCTACTTCTATCAGTGGTTCTTGTTTGTTTCAAACTGTACGCCAATTTGTTTCTTCACTGGTATATGGAAGCTTGATTTGTAGCTTGTTGTGACATATATTTCATGTCTAATTGTTTCTGAACCAGCCGGACATATATGATCGCTTGGATGCTGCATCAGCACTCCGGAAAGAATTGCTACAGGCTCAGACACTACAATCTTCTTCTATTGAAGGGAGTTCTAGGTAACCTACTTCACACGATGTATGTGGATTAATGTCTTTTAGTTTAATCGTATTGTTTCTTGTTTTCATTTTTTCCGGAAACTTTATACCATGGTCATGTTTTTTCTTCTTCAAGTTATTTGTCCATCTATGTCCCTCTTATGTTGTGCTTACCAATGCATGAGGAGCAAGAGATGTACTTGATGCTGATGGCATACTTCTTTACTCAGTCACATGACAATCACTTTCTAAGACGAAACTATTGAAGATAAAATGTTCATAATCTGATGTCTTAAAGCACTAAGCAGCAAAACGTTTCTGGCAGACAAGCTGATTATCTAGCAGCAAGGACGGCTACAGTTCGTCACGCAGGTCAAGAACTTTTGCCGTATAGTGGGAGAATGGATCCCGATCCTAACACTTTGTCAATGATGAGTGGTCTGTCGCATCGTGGCCATCATGCTCCCTCAATACTAGGGGCTGCCCCACGGAGAGATGTGGATGATCTTTTGTATGCTCCTGGTTCTGCAAATCCTGGTTATGGAGTTAGCCTACCACCTGGCAGGGACTATGCTTCAGGAAAGGGTCTTCATACTACAACCCTTGAGCCAGGTTATCCAGGTGGTATTTTAGCACGTGCTGGTTATGCAAGGCTTGATGATCGTAAAGATGATAGGGGACATGCTCGGGAACTTGAGCGAAGAGATGAAGAACGTCGTAGGGAGCTTTTGCGGGAGAGAGAGAAAGAACGCGAACGTGAGCGTGAGCGTGAACGAGAAAGAGAACGTAAGAGGGAACGAGAACGTATCTTGGAGCGTCGTGGAAAGAAGAGAGAGAGGGAGACCAAACGTGTTACTGAAATTAGGCGTGAACGAACTCCTCCCAGAATCTCTAGGGACCGAGGTGGTTCATCATCAACAAAGGCCGAGAGATCGTTTCGACGGGAATCACCACGTATTGAAGCTCCGCATAGGTGGATTTTGTTGCTTAATTTGCGCCTGCTAAAGTTCTGTTTGCATAGTTGATACCGTCTTTTGCAGTCTAAATGACTAACATTGTGTTCTGTTATGCTGAAGGCGTCGTTCACCTGTTAAAGAAAAACGAAGAGAATATGTCTGCAAGGTAAAAAGGCACATAAGAGATATGTCATTGAATGATTATAAGCTTCTCATCCGTTGCCGAGTTTCCTTTTTTCTTCTTGGGTTGTGGGTGGTGAATTCTACATAGCAACTATCCTGTTTCTCCAATCTTCTGCTACTCTGTTGAATTTGAACCGAAGAGTACTGCCCCTTTTGTACTCATTCCTGTTACACTGCTATCGAAATCACTTCATTCGTGACTTGTCTTTTTTTTTTTTCTGTCTTGATAGAAGATGCACTTCTTGGCATTCTTTGTTGCTCATCTGCCATCGAACCCTTCTATTCATTTTTGTATCTCGCCTTCCATGAATCTTGTAGAACCCTTATGGGTAGATCATAGCACTTTGGTGATCTAAGGTGGTTTGGGTTAAATTTGTGAAGATGCCTATTACATTCTGAATTATCTTCACCTTTGAATTCTTCCTCTTCGATTGAGAAGTGAGCTCTAATGAGACCTATGCATCAATTGAATTTTTTTGAGACATATATGGCTCATGCCTATTTAGAGAATGCTCTGAAAGCAGGAAGATACGATTTATACTACACTTGAATATCTGCTTCCTGTCACTTGCGTATAGTTTTGATGGTTTTGAGGGTCATCTTTGCAGGTTTATTCATCCAGTTTAGTAGATGTTGAGAGAGACTATTTGTCTATTGATAGGCGGTATCCTAGGCTATTTACTTCTCCAGAATGTTCAAAGGTGTCTTATGCTTTTGTATCAACTACTTTTCTTCTCCATATTTAATGTTAAACATGAGTGCTAACTTGCTGCAGGTGATTGTTAATTGGTCAAGGGAGAATCTTAAAATTCCATTGAATGTCCCTGTCAGGTATGGTTGCCTTTGTTTTGTTTTCTTTCTTTTTTCCTGTAGTTCTAGTCTTTTGACTCTTCAGCCATTTCGTAAGCTAGCTTCTTTTTCTCCATACATGGTTCACCAAACATGTTATTTCCATAAGAAGTCATTTGCCCTCAAAAAGGATTTTAAAATAAAGGTGACATGCTTAGGGGCTGGATTGTTTGATGTCAGTATGACTTTCTTTTATGATATACTCTCTCTAAAGAGGTAAATGACACTTGTTCTTGGTAGGATGTCAAAAATAATTTGTATTCTTTCACATGAGTTTATCTAAAGCAAAGATGCTACCCTACATGTATAAGGCAACCATTGTGGATTAGAAAATTATCTTTTTATTTCATCTTGTTAGTTGCAATAATGCTCATTAGTTTAGAATTGTGGTTGGGCATTAGGAGTGCAATAGGTGAGGATTCCGCAGGAGCGGGCCTTAATGTTACTTATCCTTTGGTTGTAGTTTCGTTTTGCTTTGTTTAGTTTATGTACTCTCTGCTACGCTACCATTTTGTTTACTTGCTTTAACCTTTTTTTATTGCCTACTGTACCTTTTTAAAGTATCTAATATTTATATAAGGCATATTTAACTCGCACACACTTTTCACCATTGATGACACTTGAACCCTTCAGGAAGGTGGGGTTACCGGGTACTGCTGGGCCAATGGCCCATAGTTTTCAAAAGTGGTTGAGGCATACGCCTCAAGGCGCACCTCAAGGCGAAAACCGCACTTGAGGCGTCGCCTCTCAATGTCTGGCTGATTCGTATGCCTTGCATGTGTGAGGTGGTAGGTGATG
The DNA here is from genome assembly GCA_954870635.1 of Arctium minus. Taxonomy (NCBI): domain Eukaryota; kingdom Viridiplantae; phylum Streptophyta; class Magnoliopsida; order Asterales; family Asteraceae; genus Arctium; species Arctium minus. Next base: position 141,283,203 of record OX941082.1, on the reverse strand, counting down.
TGGGTGTGCCTCTTTATTTAAATAATAAAAAGTCAAAAACTAAACCTTAGTAAAAAAAGAACGACTGGTTCTTGTTTTTCTCTCAACAGCGATTTACCTCCAATCACATTTTAAAACCTCCTTTTTTCTCCCTCTCACCCATTAGGTACACACGCATATATTTATTCTTTGAACCTGCTGCATTGTAGCACCTGAGTTGAAGTCTTTTTTTGGACCTACTTGAGTATATTATATTATATATATATTGTATGTACAATTTTTCTTTGTTAGTATGTGTGTGTGTATATATATATTATTTTCTTTGTTAGTATGCATGTATATATATATTTTCTGTATGTATATTGTGTAATTCTTGTCCGATATATAATGTATCCAATATATTTCTGTTTAATATATTCTGTGATTTCTGTCTAGTATGTTTCCGCCTCGAGGCTTACGCCTTGCCTCATGTTCTGTACTTTAAAACCTTGCAATGGCCCTTTGGTTTGCCTACTGTACTTGCTCTACTTTTACAAACCTCTTCGTACTTTACCCTTTACGCCCCGAGCTGGTAAAGGTTGCTTACATCCTGCCCCAACCCTACTTCTGAGTGTGACATATTGGGTGTGTTTGGTTTGGTTTTTTAGTAGGATTTCTTTAAAAATTGAGCTTATGGTCAATGATGTTCTTAATCTATGTGGGAAGTTGTGTTTCTATTCCATTATTTGACTGATAGTGTATCAGTTTGAATGTCTTTTGTTGTGCATACTTTGAAGAATAAACATTGCAGGAGCAAAAATTAACAAATTGTTTGTCACTGTTAAAACAGTTTCGAACATGATTATGTTCAAGATGATAAGGAATCTCAACAGAAAGAGGCATCCACTGCAAAAATGGTTGAGGACCCTGTAAAATCAGAGCATGGAAGTACTCGGTGGAATGCAAAGGTGAATATTTTCACTGAGCAATTTATGACTTGAATTAATTTATAATAGTAAATACACTTGTGTTTGGATGATGGTGGTAACAAGCTTTCCCAACTTACCCAGAGAGAACAAAACATTGATATGTAATTGGTAACTAAAGAAAACTGCTGAAAAGATCTTGTTGTGAATGTTGTGTCGCTATATGAATTGTAACAAACTTGCCCAACTTAAACCACTTAGAGGGAACAAAACATTGAAGCGTTGGTAACTAAAGAGAACTGTAGAAAACTTGAAAAGAGCTTGATGTGAAGGATGTATTTTCTAATGGAGACCTTTTTGTTGTGTGTCAGTACCGATTGTTTCTGAAGAAGCAACCGGTTACTGCGTGACAGAGTGAGAACACTCTTAGTGATGGGCTAACTCAGATCTTCAAGTGGGCCTGCCTGCTTTCTGGATTGCAGTCCTTTTAAGAGTGTTTGCTGACAGTCAACTGGCCATTGCGCTTAAAATTGATTTATATATCACCCTGACCAGATCTGTCGGGATATTAAATTCAAATTCACTGCAGAAACTGGAACTATTCGAATTTTGACTGAATTTGTAACTGATCATCATTTGATTTTTATGAACTACACACTAATCAATTTGTTCTTTAATCAATCAAGAAACTCTGAAAATAAAGAAATCAACCAAACCGCAACACCACAGTTTATGGTTCGAAATGGAGATTCATTCAATCTCCACTCAACTCCATGGCAGCCACTGTGATTCCTTTGCTTTTCTTTCTCTTCTGAAATACAAAGTTCTTCTTTCTCTCAGTTTACAGAACTTTCTCAATGTTACAAAGAAAAATTACAAGATATTGTCCTCATTAAAAGCCATAAAACACCATTTATTTATAGCAGTAGCTACAACTGATCTAAAGGAGGCTGTAATACAAAGGCCTCACCATCTGTTAATTTTAGCAAACATCCCACTCTGTATCAGTTAGGAATAACTGATTGTTGATTGGATCAAGTATCAACAATCTAGTTGTTTCATGAATTTAGTTTTTGGATTCTTCTTAGGTTGTTCCAGATTCTTACCATATATGGGTTTGTTTTGTTTGTATGTTCATACTTTCTGTTTCAGTTGATGTTTTATTTTTCTTTCAATTCTTTATAACTAGAATACAAAGATAAGCACTCGTAGTATTTCTATTTCTAATTAGCTGTACATAAGTTGACATTGTTAATTAAATTTCTAGTTCTTGTACCACTTACATTGGTGTTGTTTTTTCCCCACAAGACACTTTTAAATTCTTGGAAGACCTTTGCTTTGTCTGTAAATTATGGTGAGGTAGCTCTCTCCCTCTCTTCCATTTTTGGTACTCTCCTGTATCAGCGGATACAAAATCATATCTTACCACCTAAACTCGTATTAGGGATAATTGAGAGTATATGCAACCTGCAGGGTTATGCATGTTTTTCTGTCTTGGTGGGGATCTCCAATTATGGCGAAGAAAAATTTATATGGGATGACTTTTTGGAATGTTGTTTTGCATACCATTTATTGTTTCGGCGACATCATTATTATTCATACCATTTATGTGCGTTTAGATAATTGTGTAGTTGATCTTTCCATGCCAAAACAAGTGATTAGATCGGAAAGGTTCAATCAGAAATAAAACTATAAGAGAGGTTGTTTAGGAATTTAGTTTTTGTTCAATATGGCTGATAACCTTCATGAAGGGTCAATGTATGGTTCAGGAATGGAGGGAGTATTTGCTTTGACATCAAAGTATTTAAGTTATTTTGTCTTCTCCTCATCCTTTATACACTTGCACTCCCAACGTTTAGATTATTAAATATTTTGATTTATTTAGTGAAAAAGTTTGGAACCTCTCTCATTGTGGGTGCATTTTCTGTTTGGTGTATGCGTTAGGAGTTATCTTCTTTTGATTCAGATCTGTTCTGCATCTTAATACTTCAACTGATGTTCACTGGTTTTTAACATATTGTCACATTCATCTACATTATTTGGTACTTCTATGTTATTGTAGGAGAAAATGCTTGCTGCTTGCTTCATGCATGGATCAAATGCATGCACAATGTTGCTTCATATGTGATTTCTTTTGTTTATTCGGTTCAGGTGATATTAATGAGTGGGCTTAGCCGTAATGCTTTGGAGGAGCTATCATCTGAAAGAGATTACGAGGATCGGATTCCCCATTTTTGCAATATGCTTAGGTTTGCTTGTCTTAGGAATGGGAATGCTTTAATGGCAATTGGAGGGTTGTGGGAAACTGTTGATGGCAATGATCCTTCAGTTGACAAATCCACTCTGGTTCAGACGGCTCTAAGGTTTGTTTTTGCATAATAAATTTTATCCTTACATAATCTCTTGACATCTGTTAATTTATATTATGTAGGCATGCCAAAGACCTCACAGGACTTGATTTGAAGAATTGCCAACATTGGAATCCTTTCCTCGAGGTAATTCTTAATTGTTTTGAGATATTATAGTGTGGGGAGTTTTCCAGAGAGGCCAAAATATATTGCTATTGTTACTACAGGCTAATGTTAAAGACTTGCATCAGCCCAAGGAGTACATGTGATGGATGAAATATTGAGGGAATGTAGGTCTGTCAATGTACAGATCAATTATTGGAACTGCATATCTTCAAATAATCACACTGCTTCTAAATCAAATAAAGTTAAAACTAGAACCAAAGATAGGTGAAAGCTGCTGATTGCCAGCTGCTTGATATCCAACAAAGTATCTGAAATGTTTTTTAGAACCGAACCTTGGTATCTGATGTTTTGAAATAATAAACCAATTGAGCAGAACCTACTAGCCAACTGATTAGAACCTGATGAATTCTTGATCAATTGACTAATACACAGAGTTTAATATAGAATTAGAAATGGAATTGAGTGGTTACAGTAAGTTCCAACAATTTGCCTACCTATACCAGTGCACCAAGGACTTGTACTTTCCTACTGCAAACCAGCCTTCTGGACTTATTGACTTCCACACCCAGCCCCCAACTCTCACCTTGTTCTCAAGGTGATAATAAAAAATCCGGTTTAAAGTTCAAACGCCTTACATTAACCTGGAAAAGGGTTGAAGATAATGACCAACATGCAAACATCCTGATGTCTTTTCTTGAGCAATCTCTTGAACTTCAAACGAGTTTTCATAAAGCTCCCCCGGAGATCATGTCTTCAGCATTTCCTTCATGCTGTGCCATGTGTCGAAGAGCTCGCTCAATATGATGCTTCCTCGTTGGCATTCTCCACAATCCATGAAAATGCACTGTTCTCAATCAGAAGAGAGTTTCCGGTTTTTATTCCTTGTGTGTATCTTTCAACTCACATTTTGCAAAGTTGGCAATTACTTGTGCAACTTGAGCATGGACATCTGGATGTCTGCATCTGACCGTTCCTAACAGTTCTTTAATACCACTTCAGCTCTTAGCATTAGCTGCAATTTGTCATTGCCACAAAGGTTAGTGACAGCTCCAACCACCATTCGAAGAGTTTGAGGACCGTTAGCATTTTCTGTCGTCATTGTTAGCAAACTTATAAGCCCTTGAGCCATTATAAGCTTCTGTTGGGTTCGTTCATTATAAGGTTCTCAAACTCTGGATATTCTAATCTTCAGAGCTCGGAAGAAGAGCTAGCAAGGATTTAAGGCCACCGTCTCTTACACTCTTTTCTTGATTGGTTGCTTCAGCTGCCAACTTTGCAATAACCTGTACAACATAGATTTGCACTTTAGGCTCTTTTGCTTTCACCAGGGATAGAAGTTTTTTTAGTCCAAGTTGCTCAAAGAGTTTTGCCACGGAGCCTTTCTCCTGCTACCCTCCTGTCATGTCTATACTTTGATCACTCTTCAGTTGTTTTCTTGTCTCATCATCAAAAAAACTTATTTGCAACAAGTGATTTTGTAACATGGATATTTCTTCTTCAAGTTTCTCTCTGATGTACCTCATCTTCCAGCATCTTGTGAAACTATAAGATTTTTCGGCTCTCCCTGCTGCCTCCAATCTTTTCCATTGCAATACTTGATTTCGGAGATTACCAAAGTTTATCTGAGAAGCCGGTCAGGGAGTTGTAAGCATAATCTGTGTAGGCATGAAGGATTGTGCCGGAATCATGCATGATTCGTAAACCATAGTCAGCAGTGCCCTGCAAGTAACGAAGAATTCGTTTGACTGCAGTCTAATGATTTTCAGTGGGGGAGTGCATAAATTGGCAAACTTTGTTGACCGCGAAAATGATATCCGGACGAGACAATGTGACATACTGAAGGGCACCCACAATTTGGCGGTATTTGACCGGATCAACAAAAGTAGCACTATCACCAAGAGCAAGATTAGCAGTTGTAGTCATAGGAGATGAAACCGGTTTAGCATTAGACAGGCCTGCGCGTTGCAAGAGTTCAAGGATGTATTTCCTTTGTGAAAGAAGCATATCATGACCCTGACTGGTTACTTCAATACCGAGAAAATAAGACAAGCGACCCATATCCTGAACAACAAAGGATTGGCTAAGACGACGTACCACTTTGTCAATAGCCTCCGGATTATTTCCTGTTAAAAGAATGTCATCAACATATATTAGCATGTACAAAATGGTGCCCCTGTGGGAGTAAATAAACAAGGAAGGGTCCGTCTTGGAGCCCTGAAAGCCAAGAGAATGAAGGACCGTAGAAAGGCGATGAAACCATGCTCTAGGGCATGCTTTAATCCATATAAGGCTTTATGAAGTAGGCAAATATGATCGGGTTTGGCGGGGTCAACGAACCCTGGTGGTTGTTGCAGATAAACTGTCTCGTTGAGATCACCATGTAGGAAGACATTTTGCACATCAAGTTGCCTTAGGGACCATTTCTATGTTATGACTAGGGATAGAACAACATGGATGGTGGTTGATTTGACCACGGGACTGAATGTCTCCTGATAATCAATGCCTGGTTGTTGCCGAAACCCTTTGGCGACTAGTCGTGCCTTGTAACGTTTTATTGCCCCTGTTTGGTCCCTTTTCAATTTGTATACCCACTTGCAATCAACGACGTTGGAATTCGGAACACGTGGCACTAGTGTCCATGTACCATTCCGCATCAGCGCCGAATACTCGTCAGCCATGGCACTACGCCACTGAAGATACTTGTTAGCAATAGTAAAGGTGGCCGGTTTGGTATCAGGTGAAGGAAGTTGGGTATGGTATGAGGAGGCATTGTAGGGTTTGGCCGGTTTGGGATTGGGGCGTAGGTTGGGTGGTCGAGTACGGATGGGTTGTTCGGTGGTAGAGGAGGGAGTGGGGGGGGGTAGGGGTAGGCTGAGGTGGTGGTTTGGTGACTTTGGAACGGCGGTGATAGGTCTGAATGATGGGTGGTTGGGTCGTGGGGTGGGCATTGGGAAGTGTGGTGGTAGGTGGTGTTTCGTGTGGGACAGATTGCACGGTAGGTATTGTTGAGGGTGTTGGTTCTGGTGGAGTAGGATGTGTATTAGGTTCAGTGGAGGGTGAATCGGTGGGTGGTAGGTCAGAATTGGGATAGGTGGAGACGTAGGGATTTGGGGTGGTTGGAGTAGAGGTGAGTGTAGGAGATGTTTGGAAAGGAAATGCTTGTTCATTGAATCGAACATGACGGGCCACGTAAATAAGATCAGACTGTGGGTCGTAACACCGATAGCCATGATGAGTGGTGCTGTAACCAAGGAACACACAAGGTGTAGAACGAAAGTCCATTTTGTGTTTATTGTATCGACGGAGATGAGGGTAGCATTGACATCCAAAAACCCGAAGAAAGGAAAAATCAAGTCTGTGCTTGAACACATGTTCAAAGGGTGAGGTGAGTTGGTTCTGGATGGCATTCAATTAATGAGATAGACTGCGATGTCGAAAGCAAAATGCCAAAACCGTTGTGGAACATGGGATTGAGCGAGCAAAGTAAGGCCGGTTTCAACAACATGTTGATGTCGTCGTTCAACAAACCCATTTTGCTCGCTTGTATGTGGACATGAAAGGCGATGGGTGATGCCGAGAGGAGAGAAGAATTGGGAGAGATTCCGAAACTCGCCTCCCCCCAGTCGGTTTGGACAGATTTTAGTTTGGTTTGAAAATGCCTTTCAGCCATCGCAAGAAACCGTTTGAAAGTGGCATAAACATCAAACTTTAATTTTAATGGAAAAATCCACATAAATCTGGAGTAATGATCAACACACAACAGAAAATAATTGTGACCATCAAAAGAAGGAACAGGAGCTGGCCCCATACATCACAAAAAACTAAATCCAAAATGTGCAAACTTTTATAAGTAGATGGTAACAAATGAAGTTTGGACGATTTGCCAACAAAACATGAATCACAAAAAACACTAGCACACTTATTTTGTAAAGGTAAACTGTATTTAGATAACATGGACTTCAAAAGCTGTGGATGTCCAAGTCTTTGGTGCCATGTAGTGGAAGAAGCACGAGTAGTGGAAAAGGACATTTTCTGAACAGGTTGAATCTGAGGAAGACGGAAGGAGTAGAGACCACCATTACTTGGACCCGTGAGGAGGATAGTGTGTGTAAACTTGTCCTTTACAGCAAAGAAAGTAGAGTGAAATTTAAAATACACATGATTATCAAGACAGAATTTTTGGACAGAAAGTAGGTTTTGTTTTATGTCAGGTACGCGTAGTATGTCTTTAAGGGAAAATGTTTTGTTTGGTGAAGAAAGATGTGAGGAACCAATGTGTAGGATGGGTAAACCCTTACCATTGCCAACATGAAGGTTGTCCTCACCGTAGTAGGCCTCAGAGTTATCAAAGCTAGATAGGTTTGGTGCAACATGATGGCTAGAGCCGGTGTCCGGAAGCCAAACTTGTGACCGGTACTCTGTAAAGTTGGCAGAAGGTGGTTGTCTCGTCCTCATAGTGGCAGGGTCGCGATTAGGGTAAAGAGACGGGATATGACCAATCCCACACCTGTTGCATGTGCCGGAAAACACTATTCACGCCGAAGTTATTGTTTACGCCGGAAATGACTGTTCACGACGGTGCTGTAAGGTTGCCTTGTGATGGCAGAAAGTGGGACGGCGGCTATTAGGGTTTTGGGAGTGGCGGCTATTAGGGTTTTAGGAGCGGTGACTCTGATACCAAGATAAACTTTGGTAATTGTGTATTGTATTATTGTGTGAAATACGATTACAATCAAGGGTATATATAAGAGAAACATTTACACTCTAAACCCTCTAATATAAATATGTACATATATCACACTTAATTGTCTAACAACCGACTTCTTCTTCAGCAACCTTCTGTGAGTATTTCATTTTGTAGCAACTTCTTATTCGATAAGTTCTGCACTAGCGGTATCCGGGTTACCAATAGAGCTCAACCTCCCAGGAGGTCATGGGTTCAAACCTCACCAAGGGGTAGGAGGGTGTGTGAGTTCATTTGCGGTATATAAAGATTATATACTTCAAAAGAAAAAGTTATGCACTAACTGTCACTGCTTGAGTCTTTCAATTAGGTTTTTTATGAAGGCTTTCATCTTCAAATCCTACTTTGACTCTTCCATCTCCCTGCTTTTCTTGATTTACTGCCAATTGCGCTTCAAGCATTCTTATTCAATAAGTTCTGCACTAGCCGACACAACTTGAGTCTTCCCATTAGGTTTCTTATGAAGGCTTTTATCTTCAAATCCTACTTTGACTTTTCTGTCTCCCTGCTTTTCTTGATTTACTGTCAATTGCGCTTCAATCATCTTAGAGTCCATATGGTCTCTTTGATATTTTAGTCTCACCTTCTTCAAAGTATCTGTATAACTTTTTTCAGCTTCAGATATTTGCTTCTTTGCTTCCAGCCCTATTTTCTCAACCTCATCCAGATATGCTTTTTGCTGGCTCTCATGTTCTGCAATGAGAATTCTACTTGTACATCAAGCTTTCTTGCGAAACTCTTGTAATCAAACTTTTCCTTTCACCCTCAAGGCCTCAACATATTTTCTACTCTCCTAGCATCAATGACTGCTAGTGGTGGACCGGTGGTGGTAGCGGCGGCGGCGGTTCCCGATGAGGGCCACCTAACCAGCCTTCCCTCATCAATATGTATCACGACTTCGTCCCCTTACCAATGATCCCAACCTGTGTACTAACATAATCGATATAAAGTTGTGAGAAAACCAAATTACAACTTTCTGCTCTCCCAACAAATCTGCTATTTTCATTGTTTTTGGGTCTAATAAACCCACTGACACCTCCACTTCCGTCCTTGTAACTATATAAAATCTTGCGTATACTGGAAATTCTTGTGATGATCTTCTTTGTCATAGATAAATGGTTTTCTAAGATTCTTCCACCTGATGGGCATTGTATTCAGATTGTTTAGAGTTTCCTGGAATTATTTTAATCTAAGATTCGGTCTTGTAGCAATTGATCTGTACTTAACTCTATTTATATGGCGTGAGAAATTAAAGTCAGAAGGAAGTAACATTCAGGAGGTAAAATCTGAAGTCAGAAAAATAACTGAAAGTTGGAATGTTTATCGGTCAAGTTTAAGGTCTGAGTGGTAGTCGGAAGATGAAAACCATGTTGAATTTGACTATATGTCTTGATGGCACACATCATTGTCCTTTATTGAGCTATGCATAGAACGATGAGCAAGAGTAGGACTTCACCTTGATATGGCATGTACCCTGACTACTGTGTTTCTGAGAGTATTACATAGGGTTGCCCGTTCTTCAGGGTCTTGTCAGCCCCATGCTTTATACTCGTACTCTCTTATTTAGCTTAGCATTTCACTGGTCTTGAGTTGTACGTTAAGCTACCCTCCAGCACCTCCAAGGCTTTTATATTGATTGTCTGGCATTGCTCTGATTAAATTCTTGATCTTAATCCTTTCTCACTATTTTCAATCACGAGTCGTATATTGTAACCCAGATCTCTATTTCTGTGAGTTCACATCTCTGACCACTCAAGAAATGTTAGTAATCACAGTTGTCCATTACACGAGCTCTCTTTTCTTGCCTAATCAAAATCAACTGTACCTTAGCTATTCCTCTATAAGTCGCACAATATTTGTGATGAATGACTTGGATAACTTCAGCTAACCGGGTTTATGAGTATGTTATCAAGTTCCTTGAGAATTTTTATTTTTCGATACTAATAAGCTACCAGGATCATGTGTACTTACATTTCTCTAGTTGTTGATCTGTAGCTGAGCGATAGCATACTGTTGCATCGACAACTGTTTTTTACTTTTATTTTTCGATACTAATTTTATGTATGTTTCCAGATTCATTATGATCGGGTTGGGAAAGATGGTCTTTTTAGCCATAAGGAGGTCACTGTACTCTACATTCCCGATTTATCAGATTGTTTACCTTCAGTAGATGCATGGAGGGATCAGTGGCTTTCCCACAAGAAAGCTATTGCTGAGCAAGAGCGTCTTCATGCTCTTAAAAGAGAGGTATATTGTTTTTATCTTACATAAGTTAAAAATAGAATAGAAAGAAAAGACAAATGAATCAACAGCATCACTAAATGTAAAAGGAAAATAAACTTTTTGCACTTTGTAGTTTGCACTATCTGATCATTGTATGTGAAGTCAAGTCTTCAGCTCCTATGGCATCCTGCAGGTGTGGTTGATTCACCTCATAGTTTTTATATGCAACTCCTAAATGTTCGACAGTTTTTAGCCTCTATGCAGGCAAGGATGAGGCTATCATCTTATTTGGTTCCATTGATTGACTAGTCTTTACCAAGGTATAGATTAAGTTGGTGTTGATTGTTGGAATGAAAATGACAATGCACTGTATGTGTTCATTTGTCAAAGATAATAAGAATAAAAGTAGTTCAAGTATTTATGTGTTCATTAAGTGGATTTTAACAATGTGAAGCTCGATTTTATTTTCAGTTTAGTCTAGAAGTTTCATTTTGTGCCTTTTTTTGTCATGTCCTCTCAACCTGGCTTTTGTAGGCAGAAAAGTGAAACTACAGAGAACGCAAGAGGGTATTCCAGAGGGAGGGGGAGAAGGATTTTCTGTTCTAGTTTAACCATGAAGTTAGTATCAGCTCCCTTCTCTTCTCAACCCTTTCTTTCTAGCCGGCTTGCCTAGACAGTGGTCTTAAAGGGAAGAAATAACATGGGAACTAGCTTTTGTGGGCTGAAAAGGGAAATAAAAAAGCGGAGAGATGGGAGCTTCTCAGTTTGACAAGCAGTTTTTTTCACCAGCTTTTTCTCATACGTCTTCTCCACCTAATTTGTGTAGGCTAAAATGCGAGATTAAACACAAACAAAGAAAATATTATAAGGAAGGGAATTGAGGATGTACGTAGTGGAAGTAAAATGTAAAATCGAAAGGGAAGTATTACAGAAGGATTGTGGCTGAAAACCGTGGTCAATTTGGAAGTAATAGATTAGCACCTATGTTTCCGGAGACTGGAGAAATGATTTGAGACCCTAAGCTGGCCTATAACATATTACATAAGGTGCAATTTCAGCGGTGTTGATGCAGAAGCAGATATAGTTTGTTCTTTTGGACCTGATGAGGATGCTATAGGTGCAGTAGTGTGTTTTACAGAAATAGTAAAGACTGTTTTGCTAGGATTTAAGTAAATAGGAGGAGAAATGTATGTTCTCCATATCAGTTAACTGTTGATTATTTGTATGGACCTTTGATGTTTCTGGCATTCACAATCTTCCATTTATTGTCAGAGTTTGTTGGAGATGTTTGTCTGGAAGCAAAACTCTTCCCTTCTGGTTTTTTATAACGTGTCATCAACCTTGATTAGTTTCCAAAGCTTAAACCTGTTTCATGTTTGCACAATCCAAAAGCTGGTTGTCCCTGCTGTGAGTTAATACTGGCCCCACCAGTCTTTTGACACCCCCATATGCTGTTCCACAGATGGAGGATAAATTTAAAATTCGGTGATGTGCCTTTAATGTCTGTTGCTGGCTCTTTTAGGAACTTATATCAAGTAGCATATTTTGCCACCATGTATGTCAGAAGTTGAACCATGTTCCATTACATGTCTGTAACCATGCGGTACACATTCGAGTCGTTTGTCATCATAATCTACTAATATTTCAGTTATTTGGGTTATCTCCTTAGCAACTAGGTAATCCAATTTGTCATCTACAGTGTCGGTCCTTCAGTTTATATTGATCCTTCTTTCTCATTTTAGTGTTGCACCCTTTTCTGAAACTAAAATTTTCTGTGATTAATATAGATATCTCAAGGAAAGAAGGAAGGATTGAAAGGTATGGTTGTGAGCATTCGTGGAATTTATTTATTTCTTTTTATTTAAGTATTGAAAATTAAGCTTTTATAAGCCTATTGATTCTGCTCAGGTAAGGAACTTGGGACAACCAAAGATCTGAAGAATGATGCAAAACCAGAAAAAAAGAAAGCATCTGGATCCTCTGGGTCGGCATCAAAACTCATTGAAAAGGCAAAAGGTAAAGTAAAGGAATCTGGAAAAGAGAGGGTTCAAAGCAATACGGTAATGGTGAAGAAAGGCGGGGTTGAGACAATTGGTGAAGGTGATAATTCTGAAAAAATAAATCAGATAGAAGTTGCTCCTGTTCAGACGACTGGTAGTGGAAAAAAGAAAGTTATAAGAAAAGTTGTAAAAAAGAAGGTTGTTGAAAAAGATAAAGCTGGAAAAGCAGCTGAACAAAGTGATCCATTAGTTCCTAAGAAGATGGGAGAGACTACTACAAACACAGAGGCTGCTGGTCGAGATGAAGAGTCATCTGGTAATCCTTCCGCTGTTAAGACTTTTACAAGGAAGAAAGTTACCAAAAAGGTTCCTGTGGCAAAAGTCGTAAAGAAAGAAGATGAAGGCACACAAGCTGAGGTGATACCAGTTAAAGAGCAAGAGAGTTCTGAAAATAAGCCAAAGAATGCAGATGCAGGCAGTGCAAGTGGGAAGACAACGGTCAAGAAGAAAATAATCAAAAGGGTTACTAAGAGAAAGGTTGTTGCCAAGGTTGCCAACAATAAGGATAAAGTTGCAGAGGAAGCAGGAATAACTATTGGGGAGCAAAGTTCAACATTAGGCAACAAGGAAAGTGAAGTCAAATTAGAAAGCAATGAATCAGTCTCAATGACAAAGACTCCAAGTGTGGTCCCTGAGAAGAACAAGAATGGTGGTGATCTAGTTAAAAATGAAAACAAGGGTGAAAATGATCGTGGAAAGGAAGAGAAGAAGGGTAAAGTGGATAGTGGTTCTTCATCCAAAATGAAGTCTGATAATGAGAAATCAAAAGATGGGGAGAAATCTAAGGAGGGGAAAGTGAGAAAAGACAATGATGGTAAAGCAGAATCGAAGGGTAAGGAAGTGAAAGAGAAGAAAAAGGATGAAGAGCCTCCTCGGCATCCTGGGTTGTTGCTCCAAACAAAAGAGAACAATGATTCTAAAGTAAGTGATTTTTATACTATACTCTTTCGTTCTTTACAATGAAAGTAAGTTAACAATTGTCATATCTGACAGTTGCGTTCATTGTCACTTTCACTGGATTCCCTCCTGGGTTATGATGATAATGATATTGAAGAATCGACATTCGAGGTGTGTTGTTTACACAAGTATTATTTGTTTTGCTTCTCTGCCTACGACAACTGCATCAAATTCCTAGTAGTTAAACTAAAGTAATTGTTCCATTACATCTGTTAACTTACCATTTTCTTCATCACATCCCCCCTCTTGGCAGTTATCGCTATTTGCTGAAACAATTTATGAAATGCTTCAGTATCAAATGGGTTCTCGGATTTTAACATTTCTCCAGGTTGGTTTGAGTCAATACCAGTTAGTGATGCACTGTTTAGTTCCCCTGTTATTTTTTGTGTTTGCGGGTACTGGACTACTGCTTCTGTTTCCATTTTTCTAATTGCTGGTCTCATTTTCTTTACATCAGAAATTACGGATCAAGTTTGTGGTTAAAAGAAACGAAAAGAAGAGACGGTTAGAAGAAATTTCTGAGAAGGAAAAAGTGAAAACATCCACCAAACGTGTAAAAACTGATAATGCCACAGTGGAAAGCAAATCTGTTGAAACTGAACCACTGGTAGAAGCCCTCAAGAAGGATGAGAAAACTATTGCCAAGGTGGAAAATATGCTTACTGAGAATGTAGAAAACACAAAACTAGAAGGTGAGGATCCCGAAGAAGATCCTGAAGAGGATCCTGAAGAAGATCCCGAAGAAGACCCTGAAGAAGATCCTGAAGAAGATGAAGATATGACTGATGCAAGCCCCAAAGATGACACAGAGAATGAGGCAATCTTGCAATCCTCTATTCTTTTCTTCCTTTGCACTCTCCCTCTCTATCTAATCTCTTTAGGCATTACTCTCTGCTGGGAGGAAGTCGGCAGTTCTTGATGGGAAATTATATAATTTTGCATAGCTTGGTGAAATATTTATTTTAATTTAATGGATTATCTGAAAACAATTAATTAGGTGGTCATACCATTATTTCAACCTATATCCCATGGTTTGTAGTAAGTGTCATCTCATTTTCTTGAAAGCTTTGCAAGTGGACCGAGTATTAGGTCTTTCCTGAAGGGTAGACATCTCCTATTTCAAACATTTTTGCTGATGTGTTGATCTGATATCAAATTCTATGACCTGCTTGCAGGAGAAGGCTGCAGTTGAGAAAGTTGGCATAGATGTGAAGTCCAAAAATATGGAAAAGAAGGTGAAAGTTGAACAAGAGGGGGATGGCAAAGAAACTGCAAGTCCGAATGTTAAGTTGGAGAATGCAGATAACCAGGAAAAGGCAAAGGTGGATGTAAAAAAGAATGAAAACATCGATAAGGAACTTTTGCAGGCATGTTTTCTTCAAATCTCATCGTTGTGATGTTTCCATGATTTTCTTCAATTAATAAAAAAATAATTGCTGCTCAGGCTCATTCTAATTTAACACCTGCATTCTTCCTCAAAACAGGCTTTCAGGTTTTTTGACCGAAATCGAGTTGGCCACATCAGGGTAAGTTGAGTTGGTATTTCAGTTCCATCATTGCCATGTTCAGTGGTGAGGGAAGTCTAATTAATACTAAATCCATTTCTTCTTAGGTTGAAGATATGCGGTTGATCATCCATAATTTGGGGAATTTCTTGTCTCATAGGGATGTCAAGGTAATAACCCTTTTATAACAAAAATAATACGCATTTAATTCAAAACTATTTGGGGTAAGGTTAGAAATGAAACCCAATAGGAATTTGCATGTTCTAAAAAAGGGAAAAAGGTTATAAAGAGATGCAATACAACTAACTTACAAAGAAGTGGACAATTGGAGGCAAGGACGGATCCAGAATTTTTTTCAAAAATAATTACAAAAAGCACGGTTTTTATCGACGTGTCTTCATTTTTTTACCGACGTTCAATATTGTCCGATGTGTTTTTAGCCTAATTCCACAATTTCTTGGGATTTTTAAAGCTGTTTGCTTGATTTCGAGGAATTTTTTAGTTTTTTTTATCGATTTCGAGAGATTTTTTCGGTTTTTTTTTGGGTTGATTTCGATAGTTTCTTTGGGTTTCTTGGTTGATTATGAGGTACGGTTGCACCTTCTTGAAATTTCCAAAATAATACGGTAGCACCTTTCAAAACGATACGGTTGCACCTTTCACGTACCTAATTTTTTTTACCCTTCGTCGGAGAAATAATACGGTGGCACGTGCCACCGTATTCATTACACTAAATCCGTCCATGATTGGAGGGATCTTTCATTGCTTCCTCTTTCTGCCAATCTTGGCTGACCTCTACCTCTGTTTCGGACTTACTCCCCTCATGTATTTCTTTTTGAAGTGTTTATGCTATAGAGGACCGAACCATGTTGATGTCTCAACTTCTCACCAACTAGTGCCAACGTGACCTTCTCTTGTATTTCTAATCCCATTCTTGATTTTTTAGCGACCATCCATTTGTAAACCATAACCGGCTTGAAGTTTTATTGAACTCACTTTTCAGCTTCAATGGCACTTCTCCATCACATAATGTTTTTCATCGGATAAAATATATCCTACCAAACTGATTATCTTCCAAACATGTAATCTGGTTTAATTTACTCTATAGGGTATTTGATCCAAGGCTTTTTCCATATCTCTAACTTTGCAAAAAAGTTATTGAATTTGTTGCAAATTTTAATTTGATTCCATAAATTGCGAATAGGTTCCATGTAATGAAGACCCGAACCCAAATCCTACAGTGATGAACATGAGCATTTCTGTATTGAGAAAGATCATTAACTGTTTCCTGAACCTCGATTATCTCTTGCAATCAACACTAGTCTCCTCCGAGAAAAACATATGCATTTCTAGTCTCATTAGTCAACTCAATGTCATTGGTGAGACCGCATGCAAAAAGGGATATTAGCTTATTTCCTGAATCTTTTCTTGGGAGTATGCTAGTTAAGAAGATGGTGTTTGTTTTTAAGCTCTACCTCAGTTATATTCTATCCTTTCATACAATTTTGATCGTTAAAAATGAAATACCTGCCAAACTTTGACTTGTATTTATGCATCAGGAACTCGTTCAAAGTGCACTGCTGGAAAGCAACACCGGGAGAGATGACCGCATTCTGTACAATAAACTGGTGAGGATGTCTGACATCTGAAATGATAGAGCTTCTTGAACTAGATTTTTTATGGGTGATTTCCTGAAGGAACAATTGGTTGATGGAAATCATCAACCTTTGCCTTCGAACGCATGTATATCTCATCCATACATGATCGGTATGTACGTCTTTCTGTAGACTTGTAACCATACATGATTGATGTTATACAACCGGCGGCTTTTGAGCAGGTTATAAGATTCTTTTACGTATCTTGAACGAAAAAATAGCATCATGTTTTTGTTTACTTTCTAATCAGTCGGATCCATTTACTGGTCAAGATTTATTGTTTATGAACCAAAACATATGCCATCAACTATCGTATGTGAATGCATTTGAAAAACTGTAAACATGTAATCACACTTTTATCTGTTTTGTAATCGCATGTAAACATGAAAGAATATCGTATGTGAATGCATTTGAAAAACCCTAAACATGTAATCGTGTTTTTATCTGTTCTGTTTGGATTTGATACATGAAAGAATAACGTTCCATCGTCCCATGAGCCAACAATGCTTATGTACGCAGAACTTGCTTATATCCCTTAACAAAAACCCAAACCTCTAGAGGAGACTGGTATTAACTGCCACTAGGGAAAACAGTGTAGACTGTCTGAACAATCGTAAGTGCAAAAAGCAAAATCGCTGCCAAAACCGACAGGATAGCCCACGGACTCCTGAAATAGGTGTGGATGAGGTTTGCCCGCCACTCGTTCCATGGTTTCTTGCAGTAATGGTGCACCTGGTTATGAACGATATCCAGTTCGCTCTCCGGCTCCAACGTAATATCCTTTGATAGCGAGTTAAACAGTTTAGCCACCGCCTTATTGCTTCCGATTGCATTCTGGATTATACCTTGGGAATGCAGAAGATTGACGTCGTTGGCATGGTCGATGATGTTATCCATGAAAAATATGTATGACGTCACCTCGTTCCCGGCCCCGACATGGAGTCTCTCGAAAGCAATCAGGTTCAAAAACAACGATTCCGTTGCATCATCCACCATCACTGGTGGAAGCTTCAGCACTCCACCATGGAAAGATATGCCTTTCAGGCTTCTTGATTTGGTTTTCTTGAAGCGGATTCCGGCTTCATATAGCTCAGTGGCGGACCTAACGATCTCTTCACCTTCTTCGATGACTAATCTGTGGTACGATTTCGTGATCGGTTTCTTCTTGTGGTGTGGATTCTCCCATAGTAGGCCCTTTCTGTAGACGTCGAGCGGATGCAGGCATTTACCCATTTTTGTGACCCGAGTGTTTGGGGAGCAGAATTTTTGCATCATTTTGTTTACGAATTCATCATCATGCTGCACAGATTGATCAATTAAACTGTTATATCTATTGATCAAACGATTTTGGATCAACAAAATTGGTTTTACAGGACGTTAAATATGTCTAAATGTATGTCAGATTATAATATCGACCGGTGATCACCTGGTTTGGCCTATTCTCGTCTTTTGCAACAGCAACGATCGTGTTAAGAAGCAGCATCGGTAATTGGTTCTCGAGCATGAGCATATCGCGCTTGAGGTATGGCATAATGTAGAGCTTTCCATGGTTGCTGAAAATAGGATCATTAGAAGCATAATCATCAACAACATCATCATCATCAGGATTCTCACTAACACCAACTTGAGTAGTTGCTACACGCAAGATTTCGAGCATGAAACACCCATCCAAGATCATCATCTTCACGAAACCACCCGTATCTTGATGCCATTTCTGATCCAATGAACTGTACGAGTGCCGGAGATCGTCCACCACCTCCATCACCGCATCCACATAACATTTGAAGGGTTTCTTGTATCTTTTCAGAAAGTGAAGAAGAGCGCGATGTTTGTTCTCTTCCATGGCTTCCAAATTCGGTTCACCAAAATGGTACGGCCCGAAAGAGACCGATTGCGGTTTGTAGGCTTTCTTGTTCAAATCCGTCACGCACGATGGCACTCGGTAAATGGATCGTTTCTTCCATTGCTCCATTTCGGATGACGAGTCTCCCATTTGCTTTAGTTCTTCGTTCACATTCGTCACCCACTCGTTTTCTTCTGCCATTATCGTACACGAAATCTGTTGATGATTTGTGGGTTATGATGTTGATGGCCATTGGGTTCTTTAATCGCAGTTGTTGTAAGCTCATCAATGAAGTAAGAATATGTAGGTCGTACATGAACATGTAATCTTTTTGGTTCCTTTTGTTTTTTCTTATGATTTTTATGGATTCTTTGAAGGGGATTGAAGGTGTTCTAACCTTCGACAGAAAGCAAAGTCAGATGTTGAATACGTTTTCTTGATCATTTGATGGGAAACCCTTTTACTTTTCTTGGCATTTATTTCACAAAATATAAAACAAAGTTTGCTACAAACAATTAATCGTTTTGGTATACTTTGAATAATTTCATGGGCCTTAAAGTTAATAATTATGCAAGCTGTCTAGTGACTTTGAGAAGACTTGAACCGATGATATTTATGAACAAACGCAAAATTTTATCATTTAAAATTTAGAGAATCTGTTTTTCAATCCATTTACTGATAAAACAATCCTCCAAATAAACCAAACACACACACTTTTTATATCCCATAAAATAAATCAAACAAAATTTAAGTTTTTCACACCAGCTATATATACGATCTACTAATCATACTCTGTCCATATTAAAATATTTGGTTATTAAGTTAAAATTTTAAGAATATGTAATCATGTATTTTTTTTAATCATCTTTGGTTTTTTGTCAGGTTTATATTGTTCGAGGGTAGTTTGTGTCATCTTGAAATTTATGAAGGATTGCGCTTAACTTTGAGAGATCTTGGAGGGTAGCGGAGCAACAAGTGTACGTACTTCTAGAAGGATCATTCTTCAATAAAAGATTTGATTCACTTGTGATTTTATGAAAATACGGTTAAAAAGTGGGATCATTATCAAACTCCTCATGTATCAATTGCTTCCACATAATTTTCTAAATAAATATTTAAGTTAATTTTTAACCGACATAAATGATTTGTAAATTTAACATATCATTTATTTGATTTAAAAATACAGGGTTTTCACTTGACAAAAGTCACTTACACCTATTTTCCTTTGTGAGGGATCATTAATAAAGAGTTGATCAAAACCAGTTTCTGCAATTCAAAGATGAATCCATATTATCCCACCATTGATCATCAACCACACAACTACTACCTCTACAGTTTTCCAGTATCTCAACATCGTCATAGAGGCTGGATTTGCAATATTCCTATGATGGTTACACCAAACTACGCCGTTTTCCGGTGGAATATGTTGACCAAGTCCTCATCCTCAACACCCATTTTACTAATTACGCTCAAGTCCACCCACTCGCAACCATCGATCAACAACAACAACAGCCTGTTCATTCATATACTCTGATTCCGGTACTCGACCCAATGCTAGAAGAAAACTCAATCTTGGACAGATATGGAAACTTTTATGACCCTGCAGATCATCCTTTCGAAGCTGACAACATTTGGTGGACAATCGACCAAGAGGAGAGTCTTGTTTTGGAAGAAGCAGTCAACAACAACATTAATGGCACTCGTACGGCTTCCGGTTTATCGGAGGAAACGATCACACGCCGTCTACAAGCGAGCGCTGCACGAGAAAAGAGCGGCAAAGGGGAAGAAGAATCTGATGATGTGTGTGCTATTTGCTTAGATGGATATGATGATGAATACAAGAAGATGGGAAGACTAGAATGTGGACATGTGTATCATTCAGAATGCATCAAGACTTGGCTTTTGCGTAAAAACGTTTGCCCCATGTGTAAGGCCACTGCATTCACCATATGACTAGAAGTGATTTCATGTTTCAATCATATATTGGTGCTTTGTAATAATTAGGTATTCGAATATATTTGTATATATATGGGATTAAAACTAAAATTCTTTGATTGCTTAATGAATTGCACAATATTATTGGCTCGACCGGTGGTACGAACCAAAAGGGTTCGTAATAGTCACATTGCCACATGAAGTTTCACATGAATCTAATTCATGAGCATTTGCTGCCCCCAAAACACGCCATAGCATGCTGCTACAACTACTACTGCTAATAGTATCTGTAAATGCATAGTTGCTTAATTTATGTGAAGTTGTGATTTTGGGTATTAGCATTCAGAGAAGCAATTAGGGCCTTATCTCCTATAGTTCGGGGAAAATGTTACAAATAGACATATACTTTTTAGCGAAAATTTGAACTCATTTTCACCAAGCTTACACATAAAACTTTTACAAATAAAGCTTTTATATGTAAACCTTGATTGGTTTTTCAATTAAAAATAATATAATTATAAAAGAAAAACTTTATGCAATTTTTTTTTGGCATAAACTTCTTTATTTTTGAATTAATTCCAAAAAATATAAAAATTAATTATTTTTTAAATGCATTTTTAAACTTTTTAAAAAAATGAATTTTGTCATTTTAATTTTTGTAAATATAAAGATATTTTTAAATTTAAAAAATAATTTTAAATATAAAATTTAAAACCCATATTTTAAAATTTCAAATTTTAAAATTAATTATTTATGGAAAACTTTACGTTGAAAAAGTTTTTGCATAAAGTTTTTCTTTTTAATTTTTTCATCATAATCCAAAAATATAAAAATTAATTATTTTTAAAAAAGTTTATGCGGAAACATTTTATGCATAAACTTAATTTATTATTTTTGAAAAAACAAAAACCAAAGTTTACGAAGGTTCGTTATATTTTTCTACGAAGCTTCCTTATAATTTTCATGCGAATGTTGTTTTTTTTCATGTACATGATTGATTTTTTTTAATGAAAATTAATAGGTGATATAAGAAAGTGAATGATAATTAAAGAAATTAAAACAAAATTTATAGGTGAAACAAAGATTTTTTCATTTTGTTTCAAGATTTAGTTTGTGATTTTTATATGAATTATTTGCAGAAAAAAAAGATCCAATGCTGAATAAATCAAATTTTAGAATGAATGAAATAAATTATGAAATGTTATAATTAAGTGAATGAGAACAATTATTTATGGAATCCCGTTCGCACCTTTTTTTTTTTAAACTAGAATCTCAAACCATGTCATTCATACAAACCAATATCAACCGTCCATCTAGTCTAATAAATATCTAATTTCATAAAGTGTTTTCTAATATAAAACGTTGATCATAATTAAAAACTCTAATCATCTTCCACAAATATTCAAATCATAATAAATAAACCCTAATTATTTCCATAAATATTTGAATTGATTGGTTTGTAAGCATGTCATGGTTTGTATTTGAAAACATGGTCAAAATAAGAAAACATTAAACGACCAAATCACATGTGGTTTTCCACTAGGATCACATGCGAATAAGGAAGACAATTAACGCAAGGGTACTGAGTGGGTGACTTGGCCAGCAACCTCAGTTCGTGGCTATAGTCATGTGAATCATAAAGTTTCATTGGGAACCATAAGTTGTTTAAGAACCCGTGAACCGTCCACACAACATAATGTGTGTTTACTCAGGATGAAGATTCACCATGAATTACACATTCATGATAAATAATATGTCAATATTCCTGATGAATATGCCAAATGTTATGTTATGGGCAGTTCATGGGTTCCAGGGTCGTTCCAATCTTTTTGGAGGCCCTGTTACACTTGTATCAAAAATACGAGTCGATTGGAACACAAAACAAATAACAAATAGAAGTTAAATAGAAAAGTTCATATTAAATTGAAAGTCTTACAAATTAATGAAAATAACCATTGAGTAGCTAAAACCAAATCATTAGGCATCTCTGATTTTGAGCTCTTGGGAATTTCAATCGACAACCGATTGAATCGAGAATAGATATGGGAAGAAGATTGAAGCAATATCCGACTGATTCTGATTTGAGGATTATTGACTAACCTTATAACTCAGCCACAAAAATGTGAAATTTGGGTCCCAAATATTTTGGGGGTCCTGTTCTGAATCCCATATTTAACATGCCAAGGGACGGGCCTGGTGGGTTCCTAACCAATTTTAGTTTTTTAACGGAATCTACTAATATATATATATATATATATATATATATATATATATATATATATATATATATATATATATATATATATATATATATATATATAAAGAGAAAGAGAGAGAATCAAATTCATACGAGAATGATAACCAAATAATAGAATAAAAAATCGGTCTAATCACATTACGCGATCTTGATCGCGACCTGTGGTCATGGGCATATCACCCACACACCATTGCATTAATTGTTAGTGTAAAATCACATATGGTTTTACACATCATTTATTTATTTTCTTATTTTATTATTGTTTTGATATCCCTCCCTATATATATATATATATATATATATATATATATATATATATATATATATATATATATATATATATATATATATATATATATATATATATATATATATATATATATATATATATATATATATATAGAGGGGCGTTCAAATGCACCCTCCTTAAATTTTGCAACCTTTGCAACCCTAATCTCTACCCTTCATCTTATTTTCAGAATTTTCCTTTTTTTTTAAATTACAAAAGGGCAATATTGGAAGTCAATATTTATATTCTAATTCAATATTTTAGTAGTTGCCGTTTTATTTAGGATTGAGAGAATCTTTCCTATTTTTTTTGCAGATGGTTGTTGCATTGCTTTTGGAAGGTGATCGGATAAATTTTAATTTTCATAGTGAACTCCGATTAAGGTTGCAATAGAAATAGGGTTCCGGCAAACATATTTTTCAACTTTGTCAACAACATAGATTACGATGAATCCTACAGAATTGTTTAACGAAGTCGTTCATGAAGATGACAACGCTATCCAATTTGAGGATGATAATACTGTTGACGATGACAACAAGCTTCGACGGAATACCGTTGATGGTCATATCCAGCAATACTCCCAAACCCATCTCCCTAACTGTTTTTTCCTGTAAATAGATCAAGCCCATTACTGTTTCGTGTCATGCCGTGGTGATGTTCTAGTACGTAAAGTACTCAGCCTTTTTGTATTTCCAGTACTAGACCATGCATTCATCTCACCTTCACTTGCATTCAATGATGAGTTTTTGTTTCATGGTTAGTCCCACAATCATTCATCAAAAATACCCATCAAATTTTCATTTAAGCATGTTGGGTTATGAACCAGATTCAACAGATGCACTGATGAATTTTTAATGCAACCAAAATTCACTAGTTATGGTATCATGATGCACCATCATTCATTAATATACAATTTGATGAAACTCCTCTTCATTAGTACATACAATTCCTGCTGACATATATGCATCCATGATTCATTTCCATATTAAACATGATTCATAAACGCATTCAGGCTCATTAAGGATGCATTTTGTGTTTAAGTAACAAATCTAAGTACACAACATGCTTTATTCCACACACAACAACCTTAATGTAAGAGGGGAAAAAAGGGAGATTTATCCTCCATGTGAGCATATATGCCAGAGCTGAGAAAGCTAGAATCAGAGATAGAAATTCTTAATCATACAGTTGATGCTACCATATTAAAGCTAACAAAGCTTCCCATGATTCATCACCAAATGAAAACATAATGTTGGTCTCATTCATCGCATCTATCAACATACCATTGTAATCCCACTGACACCCTTCAAAACCCATGACAAAAACTTAAGCTCCCAATACCATACAAATCAAATTCATGAACACTTTGAGAAATCAGATTCAGTAACAAATATGCCAGAGCTGAGAAAGCTAGAATCAGAGATAGAAATTCTTAATCATACAGTTGATGCTACCATATTAAAGCTAACAAAGCTTCCCATGATTCATTACCAAATGAAAACATAATGTTGGTCTCATTCATCGCATCTATCAACATACCATTGTAATCCCACTGACACCCTTTAAAACCCATGACAAAAACTTAAGCTCCCAATACCATACAAATCAAATTCATGAACACTTTGAGAAATCAGATTCAGTAACAATTTCATCATATTCTTCACCAGTAGGTTCCAAAGTCAAAAATTCAACCTATTTAAATTATTCAAAATGCTCAGGCCTTTACTAATTTAGTGGGACTAATCATCTACTTTATCATTAGAAGAACTGAAAAGGTATCAATGATTTTTTTTCCAGCATCGCAAAAATCCAACAAATTCGAAATGAGATTTGTTTAAAAACGAACCTGGTTGCATCTAATTCGGATTTGTGATGATGTGCACTGAAGCCGAACCCTGTTTTTCTCTCAGATAGGGTTTGATTTCAACCGGTGTTTAGGGCTCAATATCAATTAGAACGGGATCTTCTGTTGTGTTCTTATATTTCGAAAACGAAGTCTTCATCCGTATTCTGTCACTAGGTCTGTGAACTGATGCAATAATCAAACAATCGATTATATTGATGAAAACCTAATGAAACCTGATGAAAAATTGAACGATTTTCATACCTCTAACACGATGCTCAGCGCCTCAGATGTCGTTTATCTCTGCCATTAGAAGTAGTTCAATATTTACCCTAGTCTAGAAGATTCATCGGGTTTTACGATTAATCAGGGAAAGGGGGCGAGTGATTCCGGTGATAGAATATCCAATTTCCGTTTTTCCGGAGCCGGAGATATCCCCTAAAATATTATGTCCAATATACCCCTGGTGGCTATTTGATTCATTATCCCGTGACCTTTTAAATGAAATAAATTACAATTTTGCCACCGAGTTCATTATACCCATTGATCAAATTTTGGACGGTGATGATTTGGTTGCATTGGTTGCAAGAAATTCATGGGGATGCATAAAAACTCACCCCTCTCTCTCTCTCTCTCTCTCTCTCTCTCTCTCACTCTCTCTCTCTATATATATCTATAATGGGAAGACTAGAATGTGGACATGGGTATCATTCAGAATGCATCAAGACTTGGCTTTTGCGTAAAAACGTTTGCCTCATGTGTAAGGCTACTGCATTCACCATATAACTAGATTTCAAGTCTTTCAATATTCGGTATTCGAATACATTTGTATATATATGGAATTAAAACTAAAATTCATTAATTACTTAATTGCACAAATATTATTGATATAGATACAAGTGTTTCTTAATTTATCTACCACTGGATATGGGTAATATAGTATGCTTGTTGATGCTATCTAAGGTGATTGAGCTGGTGTTGGTCGCATTCGTATATTCATACTCATCAATTGGTACTTGTTTAAGCAAATACTCAGATTCTTGTTCATTTGAAGTAGTTTGCACCCATGGATGCTTGTGTACCATTGATGCCAATATTCCTTCCAGCTCCATTGCCACTTCCTTCATGGTCGGCCTTTCGTCTCCTTGCACACGCAAACATCTTTCTGCAAGTCTCGAGACATTCATGATGATCTCGTTCGCAACACCATCATCTAACACCAAGTGTTCATCAATAACCTGAAAGAGTCTCCCTTCTTTCAAAGAAGAAAGGAAATACATGGCAAGGTTCCTTTCATTCTCTGGCCTATCAAAGCTAAGAGCCTTCTTTCTGGTTACAAGTTCTACTAGCACGACCCCAAAACTATAAACATCGCTCTTATCTGTAAGCTGGTTCGTTAGTAAGTATTCGGGGTCTAAATAGCCTATTGTTCCTTGGACTATTGTAGCCAACTCCATCTGATCCATAGGAATTAGCTTAGATGCTCCGAAATCAGACACTTTTGCTACATAATTATCATCTAGAAGTATATTCGTTGGCTTGATATCTCGATGGATAATTGGGACAGAGGCTGCAGAGTGTAAATACGAAAGTGCTCCTGCGGTCCCCGTGGCTATTCTGAGTCGAATGTCCCAAGTGAGAGCCAACGACCTGCTTTCGTTGTGTATGTGATCAGAGAGGGTGCCATTTGAAATGAATTCGTAAACCAATAACGGGACTTCTGTTTCCAAACAACATCCAATCAGCTTCACCACATTTCTATGATTGATTTGGGAAAGGATAACCACTTCATTGATAAATTGCTCTATCTGGGATTGAGTTTGATCTACTAGTTTGGATTTCTTTATGGCAACTGTTCTTTTATCAGATAAAACACCTTTATAAACTGTGCCATAACCACCCTTGCCGATAATCCTGGTCTCATCGTAGTTGTTGGTTGCTTTCTTAAGCTCCTCTATGGTGAAGACTTTGGCCTGGTCATGATGAGAACCCCCTTCCCCAGAAATTCGTTGCTGCAACATTATTCCACCATTTTGCCTAAAGAATTTTTCTTTAAGCAAAATAAGCTTACGCTTCTTGAGTCCCAAGTACAACCAGGCGACGAATATAAGCAGAAATATGGCAGCACTTAAGGTACCTGCAACAAGAAGAATTAGCTTAATTATAGCATGCATGAGGATAATTGATTTCGTAAGAATATGTACGTAGAACCCTCTCATATTATTCTCCATAATAGTCCTTAAGGAGAGAAATAAGGTTCCAACATATATATATATATATATATATATATATATATATTGGATATAAACGGTCCAAGTCTAGCTGAAGTACGTGGGACTCTAACACGCCCCTCGAGCGGGGCTACAAGGCTCGTACATATTGTTGTGAGAGCAGTAGACCTTGGATTTGATACCATGTCAAAATATGTGAAACCTAGCTAATTGGGCTACTTTCTAATTAAAAGAGTTTTTCAACAGAGAAATGAGGTTTCATTTTTTCAACATATATTGATTAGAAATGTTCCTTGTCGAAGTAGCTCAACATATATAAACCGAAAAGAGAAGGCGATTTTTAATTTCTTACCTACAACAATTCGTATAACGAGTGATTCATCAGCAATACAACCTGTTCCATCTTTCTTGTCACCTCCAGAAAAACCTTTTGGACAACGACACTCATAGCCTCCGTCATAATCAAAGCATTCATGTTGGCAAACACCGCGTTCACACTCTTTAATATCTGTAGAATATATATATATAGTAAATCGTCAAGCATTTCATTAGACTAGGCAAACTTAATTAATTAGGGTGAAACAATTAAGGGTTAGAATTAACACTTAGGTGCCGTTTGTTTTTTAAGAGGTTTAAAGTCTGAAGTCTTATTTTAGTTATGATTAATAAGAGGTGGTGTGTTAAAAGGACTGAACGATTCAGACTTAAGAGTCATTAAGAGATTTTTAAAAAAAAACAAACAACCCCTTACTCTTGCAGCTATCTTCAATATAAGGGTTGCCTGCATAACCATCTTCGCAACGACAGCGATAACCAGGACCACCATATTCTTCGACACATTGACTGTTTCCCTTGCATAAGAATTCGTGGGTGTTCTTCCTTGCTATCTCACAAGTCTCGTTTCCAATTGCCCAGTCAAGTAACATCGGCATCTTTTCTACACTTCCAAAATCATGCAGATTATTGGTAGAAAAGTTGAACTTTCCTTCTTGAACCACAAACCCATAGCTACACGGGTTGAAGCCCAATATATTTGTATGGTTATTGTAGCTACTTAGATATATGTCAACATATCTCATTCTTTCTGGGATAGCTACTTGACAACACCCGACTCCTGAGCAAGATCCATTTGTGATGCCTGTGCTACTAGAACATGAAGAAATGCATCCGGTACCAATATCAGACCCGTTCCCCGACCCCCGCCTTTTCCCTTCGATATACGCATGTGTGTCACACCCAATGGCAACAAAACTGTTATTGGTTGAGATCCCGAAATTCCTTGTACTCAAATATGGATTGTTTCTTCGGGTTCGACCAGATCTATTGTAGCAATCGTAGGCTACAAGACCCATAATCTCCATCTCATTCGCGGAGATGGAAATATTTGTTATAGAAATATTGGTTGTGCTTTTTCCAAGGAAAAGTATGGGTTCGCCGGATGATCGGTTACATGTTACAAGGAAATCAGAAGTGTGGTAGCATCCTTTCCCTGAACCAAAGGGGAATTCAATGGTCACATTGCCACATGAAGTTTCACATGATGAATCTTGAGCAATTGTTGTCCCCAAAGACGCCATAGCAGCTGCTACTACCAGTAGTATTTGTAATTGCATGGTTGCTTTATGTGAGTTTGGGTACTAAATGCGAATGGTGATCAAAGATCTTATATGGACAGTGCATGCCATCAAGACTTAATTGGTCCAAAGCTTCTTCCGGTAAACAATTAGCTCCTACTTTTGTTGACTGCTAGCTGATTGGAGAAAAACTACTACTTTATTTTTATTTTCATCCACTAAAATGAAATTAAATATTTAATTAGAAAATATTTTCAACTTGTATTGTCATTTACCGAGGTTTTTAAATTAGAAACAAACCAATATATAGAATAGTCTACGATTTAGAGTATATTAAAATGCAATTTCTGTGCATATAAGTAATTTGTAATATGCATACGTGCATATGCATTGATGCATAAAAACAAAAAAAACAGCTTAATTTACTTGTATGCACAAATACATATCGTACTGATCAAGGACAACCATGGTGTTCCTCAGTTTTTTACTTTTTTTAAGGTTTTCCCTTGAACCTCTTCTCTCTATATATATATATGTATACTCGATTTTGTGTGTGCATGCATATGCATATTCATATACATATACACATACATATAGATAATAGATATTTATGTACATACATGCTTACACGGTAACAATTTTGGCATTTGGTGTTGATTTCCCTTTCAGTTGCTGTTTTCAGCGGACCCAGACACATCCCAATCCCACAACGACTTTTAACTTTCTTCAAGTCAATTTACATAAGGTTTTTCTTTTTTTATTTATAGTTAGAATTTTGGTCCCTAAACTCTTTTGATTGATTTACTTTATACCTTTTAGTTTTACATTTTTATTACATTAATACATATAAACGTATATTAATTAAAATACATTAACAAAGTAATTTTTAATTTTAACAAGTTACACCATTATAATCGTCTCGTCAATACCTTCGAAATGAGTACAATATTGAATATTTTTTGATTTAATTATATTATTATATGTCATATATTGTACCTTGGTTAATCGATTTTTTTTTGAAAAAAAAGAAAATGTATCACATCGAACGTAAGTTTTTAGCATAAAGATAATAAACATAATAACTATATTGTGTATTTTTTATTCCAACATATTCCAATTTTGATTATTCATTTAAATCAACATATTCACGAGTACGAGTACACTCTATATATTCTTCATACACATCTAATCTACGTTTGCATGAGATAATCTACGACATTGCATCTGGAAGTGCGTGATGTGTCCAATGGTGTATGAGTGTGGGCATTGGGTAATCTCCTTTTAGTACCACCTTTATGTAATGATTACCATTAACATGCACTATTGCAATTGACTCGTCTTGGGATGATGACGGCGGTTGTATCCTGAATGGTAAGTATGTCGCACTGCCTTCAATACTGAGAACATGTAGTATGACATTGAACCTTGAAGCAGTTAGAATTCCCATTTCGGGTATAGCGATCCAATGCCTAGGTGGTGCAAAGACGCCCTTTTGGAAATTTTGTCACCTTTGTAAACCTCACTATGTTCACACATAATGAATCGTTCGTTCGATATATATATCGAACTTTGAAAACGAATGAATTGTTCGTTCGATATATATATCGAATTATTTTTACTTTATTTCAAATCAATAACTTTACTTTATTTCAAATCATATATTATATATATATATGTATGTATATATATATTTTTTTTGAGAGGAATAGATCCAGGCAATTTTATAAAGAGTAAAAAAGGCTTAAGTCAATAACAATCACGACAAAACGCCAAAAAAAGCAATAAAAGCAAGATACGACACCATACCAAGCAAACAGAAGCCAAAACAAACAAAGGCTACACGACCTCTCCAAACTAGAGAAGAAAATGCAAGTCCAAAACAAACGCACTCTATGCCACCACGCCCATAATTGAGAGAATATGCCAAAGTTGTCACCCATCATGACGCATTCCATCCGTAGTTCTTATCTTCCACTTGGCACGTAGTTTAACTATAGCCAAAATCTCTTTGCACAGTTGATCTACCGTTCTTCTTTGGTTTCGGAAAATTCGTCGGTTACGTTCTTGCCAGACAAAGTAAACCGCAACCGCTAACAAAAGCCTATGAACCATAGATTTAGGTGCTCGGGTAGTGTCACCAATGGCCAAAATAATAACACACCAAGAATCTGGAAATCCCATCCAATCCGTCGCATACTTCACTTTCTTCCAAACTTGATTTACATAACTACAATCGAAGAACAAGTGTTCATGAGAATCTCGTACATTTTGACACAAAGCACAAACCCAGTCAGGTGGTTCTTCCTTCCACACCTCCATACGATCATGCGTTGGGTGTCTCCGATGACATGCTATCCAAAGACAGAAGGCATGTTTTGGAATATGCCCCGCAAACCATACAGTCGAATGCCACGACACTATGTCATGAGCACCCTCTAACGAACGCCACGCCTCATTGACCGAGAACTCAACCGGTTTGTTTTGGACATTAAGCCGTAAAACATGGTCTCGCCTATCGTACAAGGTTGGCACATCAATTGTTTGTAACACATCGTACCTCTGGATCCAACAATCCGGCCACACACCATGTCAACCATCAATTACATCTCGTACTGTAGCTAAAGAGACATGGCCGATGGAGTGAATGAATCGATAGGAAAAATGAGCCGCAAGGTGGCCAAACCATAGCCACGAATCCTCCCAAGCGTTCGTGTGGTTACCATCCCCAATCCGAGTAACAAAAAAACGTCTCAGGTGTGGCCGAAGATTCATGATAGTACGTATAACCCATGACCACCACAGAGACCTCTGTGCCATCCAGAAGTTTGTTGCCCGAAAGTAATTCTGAAGAAGCCATCTCACCCATAAAGACTCACGGCGATTTAGAATATCCCACACATGCTTTGCAAGTAAAGCACGATTCCATACTGACAAACGTTTTAAGCCAAGCCCGCCATGCACATAGGATTTGCAAACCTCGTTCCACGCAATACGACATTTTCCTTTCGAACTATCACCATGGGCCCAAAGGAAATCCCGGAAAGCTCCTTCCAAGTCGTGAACCACACCGGATGGGAAAAGAAAATTTTGCATCCAATATAGTTGCATTGATTGTAGAACGGACTTTATCAATTGCAATCTTACACCAAACGATAAGAACTTGTTCTTCCAATTAAGAATTCGGCTTTTCACCCTCGCAACGATTGGCCGAAAATCAACACTTTTCAATCGCGTAGGAGACAAAGGCACACCCAAACAACGCATTGGAAAAGACCCCGATCGAAAAGGCAAGCAAGCAATGATAGCTTATTTAGTGTGTTCTGGAACATTGCCAAAAAAGACTTCACATTTCTCCAAATTAGGAGCAAGGCCCGATCTAGTCTTGAAGATGTGTAGAGCATTTTTAAGGATTTCCACCGATTGCACGTCCCCATTCGTAAAAACTAACAAGTCATCCACAACATCCCACGCCGCCTTAAAGATGTATATATTGAATGATTATGTTTTCATTGATCGACATGTGATATACTAAAATAATCGAAATTTGTGATATCCACAATTATTCACATGTGATATCCACAATTAATCGACATTTGTGATATCCACAATTAATCACATGTTATATCCACAAAATACAACATTTTGCCTCTTCTTAAGAATACATGAAAATTATGAATTCAAAGAGTTTGTTTGTGATGGCACATATAAAACAATATGTTGTCTTTTTCTACAACATATAATATGTGATGCACATGAAAATTGGGAAGAGTTTGTGGAAGACAAAGAATACATGAAAATTTTGAATTACGTTTTGCAGTACATGTGATATTATACATTAATTTTAATTGTGTTTTGTTACAGATCAAATATGATTTTATTTTCATATATATATATATATATAACATATAATAAAATATCGATTTCCTTAACGTATTTTAAAACATATAATAAAATAATTAAATCCAAAAATATTCAATATTGGGCTCATTTCGAAGGTATCGAAGAGACGATTGTAATGGTGTAACTTGTTAAAATTAAAACGTATTTTGAAACATATTTTAGTTAATATACGATTATATGTATTAATATGGTGATGGCGTAAAATGAAAATTAGAAAAGTAAAAGGTATAAAGTAACCTAATTAAATAATTATAGGGGTATAAACTATAACTATAAATTAAAAATCAATTGAAAATATTTTGGAAGTTAGTTGTCGATGGTGTGAGGGAGACAGGGTATAGAGGGGGTATGAGATTAGTAAGGGGTAAGGAAAGCATCCCCTTTACATAATTACATTCCTTTTTTCTACTTATTTTCCACCACAAGTTAATAATTCGCAAGTATGAATATAGTTTTAAATATTATGGATAAATATATGAAATAATAATTTTTTTTATAATTTTATATATATATATATAGAGGTGGTTTCGATTGGAAACCATATTAGATTGAAAACTTTGAAAACCGTCAATTTCATTGATTAAATTAATGAAATTGGTTCATAAAGTTGTTTAATATGATCAAGTTGTTTCATATAATTCTTTTGTTAATGAAATTGTTTCATATATTTGTGTTTTTTTATGTAGTTTCATCTATTTTTCTCATTATGATGCAATTGTTTCATGTATTTTCGCAGTCTGATGAAACTTTTTCATTTTTACATAAAAAACGCAAATATATGCAACGATTTTATCAGTAAAAGAATTATATGAAACAATTTCATCAAATTAAACAATTTCATGAAACAATTTCATTAATTTAACAAATGAAATCGAGGGTTTCCACGGTTTTCAAAATTAGAGTGGTTTCCATTTGATCGCTCCCCTATATATATATATATATAGTCTTCATTGTGAGATTTGTCCCATAGAAAGAATAGTGAAATCTTACTTGATTTGGTGAGCTATATATATATATATAGAGAGAGAGTCGGGTTCAAACGAGAACTGTTGGGTCATCTAAGATTTAAAGATAACCTCTCCTTTAGTCTTTATTGATGATTGAACCTTGTATTTTGATTTATGGTTCTTTGTAATAGCTTAGTTAGTTTAACAGATCGGTGAGTCGAAGATAAACCGAATCCAACATGAAGGAAGTCTACAATGCGGATTGAGATGGACTTCAAGAGTAAACTAAGCATAATCTGCCGATTCCAATTCGGCAGATCATATCCCTGTACCGAATCTTCTCATGTTCGGCAGAACTCTCTTCTGCCGAACCTTCACCTGTTCGGCATTCATTCCTTCTGTGCCGAGTTCCTCTTTCGGCACATACCTAAGTTACCGAATTTCTTCTTCGGTAACTTTTCTTGTACAGATTGCTTCTTTATCTAGTACGAGCATTTATGTTAAATCCTCATAATTTGACATACTTCCTCTTTCCCAATGATCTTCTGACAATGGAAATAGAAGCTTCTTTCTTCCTTTAGAAGATATACATTTAGTCTTAAATTGATTAGATGTTTATTTTCTAATAGATCTCAAAAAGATTTTTCCAAGAATATTTTATTTAGATATTGTACTTTCATAGTACAAAAGTTACCTTTTGTATTGTGACAAGTCACTTCAAATATCTTATAATTTATTGTCAACCTCTCAACCACCAAAGCCTTTACTCCTACTTGTCCTTTGCACTCATTACATTGGATAGTATATAAAGGATGGAAGTAGCACCTTGCTACGTACGCTTTCAACTCAAGCTTTGGCATTCACAAGATTTCAAGCAGGTTGATAGTTGTCTTTCTTTTTCTTAAGGTTTAAGTCTTTGTGTTTTTAATATCTTCTAAGTGTTAGATTGTTTAGAGCAGTTCTCATCTATTCTTATTCCGCAACAATCTTTATTTTCTCTTTGTGTAATTCTTGATATTCATTATCAATAAAAGAATTAAAATTAAGTAATTTTGTGTTATTGTATTCAACCCCCCCCCCCTTCTACAATACTTGTTTACTTATTTGAGACTAACAAGTGGTATCAGAGCGGTTGGTTTAATCTAATAAACCAGATCCGTAATGACTTCTCCTTCTACAAAACCTGAGACTTCTTCTCAAAATTCTTTTTACTCTGACAATGGATCTACTGTTAAACCTCCTAAGTTCAACTCGAACAACTTCTCCTTATGGAAAAGTAGGATGATGCTCTTCCTTGAAGGAGCTGACAGTCGATATCTTACCATCCTTAGTGACGGTCCTCTTATCCCAAAAGTCTGGGATAGATTTGTCAAAACTCCTAAGGATAAAGAAAAGAAAAAGGACAATCTCTTTCAAGTTTCCGATGACTCATCAGAGGAGGAAAGAACTTCTGCAACTGGTCGATATGTCTTAAAAACGACCAAAGAATACAATGATGAAGATAAGCGCACAGTTGGACTTGATTCCAAAGTGCGAACCATCATTGCTCAATCCCTTCCTGATGAAGTATACCAATCTCTTGTCAGTCTTAAAACGGCAAAAGATATGTGGTCAACTCTATGTGTTTTGTACGAAGGTACAAATGAAGTAAAGAAATCTAAAAAGATCTCTCTCGTACGTAGATACGAATTTTTCTCTCATGAAAAGGGAGAATCTCTTCCCTCCTATTACAACCGTTTTAACAGTCTCTTAAATGAGTTAAAACTTGTTGGAAAACTTTATGACAACGAGGAAATCATATGCAAATTCATGGATGGTCTTCCAGATTTCTGGAATACCCTTTCCACTTGCATTAAGACTTCCAGGGACTTGGAAAGCCTTCCTCTCACTTCTCTCTATGGTATGTTTCTTAATCACGAACAAACCCAACTTCAAAGGAAAACCATCTATAAAGAAATAAGAGCCCCCTCTATGGCTCTTATCAGTGATGGCTCCAAGAAATCTGTGTGTATTCCTCGTATAACCTACCCTTCTGATGATTCAGATAGAGAAAGTCATGAAAATCTGAATCACTCCTCGGAAGCTTATCTAAGTGAAGTTGATGATGAAGGAGAAAATCCCTCTGTCAATCTATTGACAGAGGAAATGGGTATGCTTGCAAATTTCTCTAAATTTCGAAAGAATTCTTCTAATAAATTTCAAAGAAACAGAAATTTTTCTTCTTCTAGAAACTCCTTGAACAAATCCAAGGAGGATTGCTATGCATGTGGTAAGAAAGGCCATTTTGCATCTGAATGCAGAAGCAATTCTTCTAGGATTTCCATATCAAATTCTTCTAACTCTTCTAAAGGAAGACATCTTCGATCTAATTCTACAGGTAGATCGCATCCAAGAAAACCTTCTCCATCTTCTTCCTTCAAAGAACTTACCAACAAAGCCGACAAATACAAAGCCAAATATAGAAGAGAGAAAGAAAGAAATTTCAACTCTCAACGAAAAGGCAAAGGCTTGATGGCTGAAACTCTAGATTGGACAGACGAACCCACTTCCGACAGTGAGAAAGAAGTGTCAAGTAAATGTCTTATGGCCAAACTTGATAAAGAACCTAAAGACTCTTGTTCTAGGATGGACTTCACTGCTGAGTGCTCTTCCTCTTCTTCTCAGGTACATCCCTTCCTCTCTCTCACTAATGAAGAAAAGATTGAAGCTTTTGACTCTTTAACTGTACTTTTTCACAATGAAAAGGATGCAAAGAAAAGAGCAAATGCTCAAGTCAAATCTCTCTCATCCCAACTTCATGAGTCTCTATCCCAGCTAGAACAGTTTAACAAACTAAAAGCTGAGTTAGATGACTTAAAGACTATAAACTTTGTGCTTGCCAAGGAGAAGAACAAGCTTCTAAAGAAGCTACAGAAGGAACAAGAAACCCTAAACAAATGGAACACCTCTTCCAAAAATCTTGAGAAAATCTTTCAAGATCAAGTTGTTGGTGAAACTTATGGTCTAGGGTACTGGAAAGAAAATTCTTTGTGCCTCCCTTCTGAAAACATATCCTCTCTTACTCAGGATATTCCTCTGTCTTCTAAATTACCTTCTTATTCTACTGACTGGGATGATTCTATGTCAGAAGAATCTAATTCTGTATATTCAATGGATCTTCGCGATTCAAGAAAATTTGGCCACTTTGTGTCTGCTAAATCTTCCAAACCTATTCTAACAGAAGATCAAGACTCAAATGAGTTGGTCAAACCTGTAAATGATCTTCTTATGTCATTAAATTTAAACAACGACTCTTCTTCTTCTTCTTCTTCCCATTCTTCGAAAAAGGCCCATTTCCTCTCTAAAGGAAAATCCGTTGTCGTTAATACTCCTAACAAAAGAAAGATTACACCTTCTTCAAAAGGTAAATCTCTCATGAACACAACGGACTTCATCCCAAGAGCCCTAAAAATAAAGAAGTCCAAAGGAATTTCAAACATTTCTTCATCTTCCATTTACAAAGGAATCCTTGGACTGGCTCCCCATAACCCTCACGTTCCGTACAGCTATCCCATTCCCTCTCACCTTTCCAAACCTCCTAAATCCAAAACTCAAGGAAAGGTAAAAGCTGCTTCTCTTGATCCAATGAAGAAATTTATTTACCGAAAGTGTTACAACTGCGGTGATACTTTTCACTTGGCCAAAGACTGTCCAAAGGACCGTATCGAAAGATATCATCCGACCAATCCTTCTTCTTCCTCTTCTAACCCTAAAGGACCCACCTCAAAACGGGTTCCAAAAGACTAATTTGTTCTTATCTGCAGGTCTATGAGCATCATCAAACATGGTATCTTGATAGCGGATGCTCACGACATATGACTGGGAACAAATCTCTTCTTCTAAACTTTGTGAAAGAAAAGGGACCAACTGTAACTTTTGGTGATAACTCTCGCGGTTCCACTAAAGGTTATGGAACTCTTTCTAACGGTTCCATTACTTTTAACAAAGTTGCCTATGTGAAGGGACTGATGCATAATCTTTTAAGCATTAGTCAGCTATGTGATTTAGGTTTCTATGTAATTTTCAGAGAAATTGATTGTCTCATCACTGATAAACAGTTTCACACTGTCCTATCTGGTTTTAGAAAGGATAATGTGTACGTCATCAATATGAATGACAAATCAACTGAAAAGGAAAGCATCTGCTTCATTTCTGAAGACTCTGAAAATAAAAACTGGCTCTGGCATAAACGTCTTTCTCATCTCAACTTCAAAACGTTAAATGCTCTCTCCAACAAAGAGCTTGTTGTTGGCTTGCCGAAAATTTCTTTCTCAAAAGAAAAGCTTTGTGCAGCTTGTGAGAAAGGCAAACTGACAAAATCTTCTTTCAAATCAAAACAGTGTTTTTCTATTTCTACTCCTCTACAGATGCTGCATATGGATCTTTGTGGGCCTGTCAGCACACCTAGCCTAGGTGGAAAAAGGTACATTCTTGTAATTATTGATGAATACACACGTTACACTTGGGTATTCTTTCTCAGGTACAAAAGTGATACACCTGAAGAAATCATCAACTTTATCAAGAAATCTGAAGTTCTCAATGGTCAATTAGTCAGATCTATCAGAAGTGACAATGGAACCGAATTCAGAAATGCTACTTTAGATACCTTTCTTTGTGACAAAGGTATTTCTCAAAACTTTGCAGCAGTAAGATCTCCACAACAAAATGGTGTTGTGGAAAGAAAGAATCGTACGCTATGTGAAGCTGCAAGATCCATGCTAAGTGAATCAAATCTTCCAACCTATTTTTGGGCTGAAGCTATCAATACAACATGTTTCACTCAAAATCGATCTATCATTGTGAAAAGGCACAACAAGACTTCCTATGAAGTCTTCTATGGCCGAAAACCAAACATTGGTTTTCTTCATGTTTTCGGCTGCCTTTGCTTTATCTTAAATGATCGAGAGCATCTTGGGAAATTTGATCCCAAAGCTGATGAAGGTATATTTGTGGATTATTCTCTCTCCTCTAAAGCCTACAGAGTATATAATCTAAGACGAAAATGTATTGATGAGTCAATACATGTGAAGTTTGATGATCATAAGACATCCTCACTATCTTGTGATGACACTGAACTTCATGAATGGATTATTTCCTGTGTTGGAGAAGAGTCTCCAAATATTCTCTCTTCAGGACCTCCATATGTCCCATTTTCAGTATCCTTTACTACTCTCCATCATGATTCGACAGAATCTTTACCAACTGCCGAACTCACAGCTACTACCGAATCCATAGCTCCTACCGAAACTACCTTACATACTTCTTCTCTTCATCATATTCATCCTATACCTACTGATCCTTCACCTTCATACTTTCCAAACACAGTTCCTGCACCTCTTCCCCCAGCTTTAAAATGGACCAAAGATCATCCGATAAATCAAATTATAGGAGATCAGCTAGCAGGTGTCCAAACTAGAAGAGGTATTGGAAACATTTGTCTCTATGTGAA
Organism: Arctium minus; assembly: GCA_954870635.1. Taxonomy (NCBI): domain Eukaryota; kingdom Viridiplantae; phylum Streptophyta; class Magnoliopsida; order Asterales; family Asteraceae; genus Arctium; species Arctium minus. Next base: position 141,244,394 of record OX941082.1, on the reverse strand, counting down.
TTTTCTATCTGTTATCGAACCCAAGAAGAGTTATCTCAATTTGAGAGAAACAAAGTCTGGAGACTTGTGCCAAGACCTTTCGGCAAAACCATTATAGGTACTAAGTGGGTTTTCCGAAACAAAATGGACGTAGTCGGTACTGTAATCCGGAATAAAGCCAGGCTTGTTGCTCAAGGATATAGGCAGGAGGAAGGTATTGATTATGATGAAACCTTTGCTCCTGTTGCTAGACTTGAGGCAATAAGAATCTTTCTTGCTAATGCTGCTCACAAAAACTTCCGGGTCTTTCAAATGGATGTTAAGAGTGCTTTTCTCAATGGAGAACTTGCTGAAGAAGTCTATGTGAAACAACCACCTGGCTTTGAAGATTCAGCTCATCCGTACCATGTGTTCAGACTTGACAAAGCTCTCTATGGTCTGAAACAAGCTCCTCGTGCTTGGTATGACACCTTGTCTGATTTTCTTCTATCCAACCGATATACCAGAGGTAAAATTGATAATACTCTCTTTCTCAAGAAAACAAACACTAATATCATTCTTGTTCAAATCTATGTGGCTGATATCATTTTCGGTGCCACTGATGAAATTCTTTGTCAAGAGTTTGCCTCTCTCATGAAAAGTAAATATGAGATGAGTATGATGGGTGAACTTACTTTCTTTCTTGGTCTTCAAATTAAACAAACCTCTGAAGGTATTTTCATTTGTCAGAATAAATATATTCGTGATCTTTTGAAAAAGTTTGATTTTGAAAATTGTTCTCCCATGAAAACTCCAATGGCACCACCTCTAAAAATTCATGCAGATTCCACCGGCAAGTCGGTAGATATCACGAATTATAGAGGAATGATAGGGTCTCTTCTTTATCTTACTTCCAGTAGACCTGACATCATGTTTGCTATGTGTCTGTGTGCACGTTATCAAGCCAATCCCAAGGAATCTCACTTGGCGGTTGTGAAACGTATTTTTCGGTACTTAAAAGGTACCATGAATCTGGGTCTTTGGTATCCCAAGGACTCAGGTTTTGATCTAATTGGCTATTCAGATTCTGACTTTGCAGGGTCTAAGGTTGACAGAAAAAGTACAACTGGCAGCTGTCAATTACTAGGTGGAAACTTAGTCAGTTGGTCCAGTAAGAAGCAAAATTCGGTATCCACCTCCACTGCCGAAGCCGAATATGTTGCAGCTGGAAGTTGCTGTGCCCAAATCTTGTGGATGAAAAACCAACTACAAGATTATGCCAAAGTTTATTCTCATATACCGATTCTATGTGACAATTCTAGTGCCATAGCCATTGCCAACAATCCAGTGCTGCATTCCAGATCTAAACACATTGATATTCGGTATCACTTTATAAGAGATCATATCTCTAAAGGTGATATTGAACTTCACTTCATTCCTACAGATCTTCAACTTGCAGACCTCTTTACGAAACCACTGGATGAGGCACGTTTCAACTTCCTTGTGGGATCCTCAGGTATGTTAAATTTTTCGTAAAAAAAAAAAAAAAAAAAAAAAATTCAATAATTGACGGTACCTCCTCTATCGAAGATTTCCTTTCGGTATATGTCTTATTTCGGTATGCCTTTGTTCGTTATACCACTTACCGAATTATCTCTCATACTTCGATAGTTCTCTACTTCTTACCGAAATATCTCTCATATTTCGGCAACTATCTCTTTTCGGTATATCTCTCTTTTCAATACCGAAAATTTCTCTCATACCGAAAATTTCTCTCATACCGAAAATTTCGGTATCTTGTATGATGTGTCATCCTTATCCACTTCTCTCATACCGAATATCTTCGGCACCTTCTCTTTACTCTATGGGCTTATGCCACGTGGCACTACAGGGTTCGTGCGTCAGTTGATGGGACGTCCACGACCTGACACTTAGCCGTTTTTCGGCCCTTACACTTCTCAATAACGCACGTTTGCGTCGTACCATCATTACCATTATTTTTTTTGGCTTTTGAATTCTCACCTTTCCCTCTTCTTTTTCAAACCTATAAATACTTCTTCTCTTTTCATTTTTATTCTTTTCTCATCTTCTTCATCAAGACACACTAAACCTGCACCTCTCTTCTTCTTCAATGGCATCCTCCAAATCAACTAAGGCTTCCAAGGATACTCCTCTCACTCGTGAATCTCTCACTTTCCCTGCTTGCAACCAAGTTGCTCGTCTCTCTGCGGATGCTGATCACCCAGAGTTCAACCAAGTCTCCATCTTTCTCCAAAGATCTCCAATATGCCATGCTCTCACTTCATCCACCAAGATGAGCAAAATGCTCCTTGGTAACTTTTGGTTGACCTGTAAGTATGACTCTACTACTCACCAGGTGTCTGCTTCCGTTCTATCCTCTGAAGAACACCCCGATCTCTCTTTTGGGGTGGATGATATTCGCTCGGTTCTCCAAATACCAGAGTTTAATGTATATGCTCCATTCCCTACTCATCAAGAGCATGATGAAGTTGTTACCGCTCTCCAGTATGTGCACGAAGGCAAAACCAAGGGTTCCGGCACTCTCCTTCGAAAGAATATGGGTGCACTATGGAACTACTTCTTTCACCTCCTATACTGTCTTTCCCACAAAACTTCGGGATGGGATCAATCTCCGACAGCTATCACTCGTCTTGCTCATGCCCTTATTTTTATGAGGAGGATCGACTTTGCACAGGTATTCTTCGACTCTTTGATCACCGCCATCTCTCCTCCCAGAAATCACAATGTGGCACTTCCCCGCTTCATCTCTCTCATCATCAACCACAAGCTATCTGCACATCTGCGTGCCGATGCTGCTCTCCCCGAACCGATGATCAAGTTTGACTTGCCAATTTCTCAAATTAGCAAGAAATCTATTTTCAAACCGATAAAGCCTACCGACTCTACGCTCACCTCAGGTATGCTCTCTTTCATCTCTTCTCCCAATCCGATTTGGGGAACGCTTGTTGAAGGTGAATCCGAAAGGCCTTCATCTTCTCCTAAGCCATCCAAATCGGTGGTCCCTTCTCCCCCAAAACCTTCCCGAGCTAAGTCGGTGGCTATTAAAAAGAAAAAGGCCACCGGCAACGTCGCACTTTCTCTCATGACTCTGCCACCGACGAATCCTTCGGTGGCTACCCCAGTCATACCCCCTTTTATTTCTGTTAAGCGACGGAGCTCAAAATCCCCTCCTAAGTCTCGTTCTAAGAAACTTAGGAAACCTTCGGCCGAAACTCACACTCCATCTACCGATTCTCAACAATCGGTAGATGTTGAACTTTCCCCTCCAGGGCCACGGGGATCCATTAAACCCACTCCCAGCTCCTCCAAACCTTCTCCACAAGATTTGGATGTACAAAAGGAGTCCCCAAATATTCCTTATCCTCCTCCTTTATATGTGGAGGTTGAAAATGAGTTGGTCTTCTCTCCGGACCGACATTCTGCTTCCTCACCGCACAGCCTATCACCCGGGGTCAGTCCCGTTGATATTGCACAAACTGGGGTTTCATCCCAAGATATGTACCGACGACTATTCTCTCCCACTTCCTCACCGATGAACTCCCCTTCCCCTCAACCATCGCCGAAGAACTCACCACCAAAGAGATCTCCCTCACCCAAACCATCTCCTGCAAAAATGGCTGGGTCTTCTACCCATGTACCGGTCACAATATCTGCCGACTTACTTGCCGACATCAGTGACACCAACCGGCAGGTACGGATGCTTGGTACCCAGTTCGAAAAGCTTCGCCAGTCTTTGCGTGAACCTGTGCTCCTCGACTCTCTGAACGCCAACAACATCTCTTTAGAGGAACTTCTGAAGCTCGTCAAGGAGCAAAATTCTGAGGTTGTCGCTCTTAATCGCGACATCTTTCAGTGTTTGGATGTCATGCACAACCAGATTGCTGGTCTTCGTTCTCCTCTATCCGCAGCTATGGATTCTATTCTCAAGGAGGTGGTCAGACTTAATGATCAAAATACCTCCTTGACCTTATCGATGGATGCTCTCAAGGTCGCCTCGGATGCTAGGGATCAGGATCTTATCCGTCTACGGTAGCAGACTTCGGCTCAGGAGTCTATTAATTCTGACATTCTCAGTGCCTTGCAGAATTTAAATCGGCGTCTTGACTCTCTGCCTGCCGATATTGCTCAGTATTGTGCTCAGTCTCTTGATATTGATATCACTGAGTCTGCATTCACTCCTGCCGATCGCCATGTTTTGGAACGTATTGATCGGCGAGTAGGCCGTGTGTCGGTCAGATCCAGTATTTCTTCCCCGGCTCGTACTGAGGGGGAGAAACAAACTGAGGGGGAGCAACTCCGTTCTCAAGTTCATATCAGTACGAGTCAGGAAAAACCCTCTACTACCGAAACCAAACCATCTGCTTCTACCGAACCTTCTGCTACCGAGAAGGGAACCGATCACCCCAAGGTGGTCGAAGAACCTAAGGGGGAGAAACTGCCCAAAAAGGATAAGGGAAAAGCTATTATGTCACCGGATGAAATAGCTGCTGAAGAAAAGCATCGTAAAGATGCTCTTTTAAAGAAAGTTGCGGATGGTGCTGGTCTTCATCTTCCTCCTCCAAAGGTTACCTCTTCTGATCTAGGCCTGTCTGAAGAAGAACTGAAAGCTGCAAAGCTTGCCCAGATTGCTCGTGACAGAGATGTCGAGCTAGCGTTGAAGATAGCTGCTGAAGAAGATCCTACCAATACAATTAAAACTCAGATGAGCGCTCTAGAGGACTCGGCGAAGAGAAATGAGGAAATAAAGACTATGTGTATCGATTGGTACCGAAAAACCCTCAACAGACGTTGGTGCTCTGCCAAAATCACAGATGTCAAAATAATCAAACCGTCTGCAAGCTGCAAGGTTATTCGGCTAAAGATTATCAGGGATGATGCTTCTTTGTCTATGGACCGACTAGACTCTCTTGTTCGGTTTGGAGTATCAGAATGGGTAGAAATTGGTATCTGCTTGTTAAAAAGCCAAAGATCTGCAAAAGCTGAGGTTGATAAATACATTGCAGATCTTCAAACCAAGTTCAGAACCTACCGAAAAAGATACAACATTGTCCATACTCCTGCCGAAGAAGAGATTATCAACAATCTAATGTCTGGTCGTCCTCCTCCCAAATCAAAGTCGAAATCCAAAAAGGAAGACGTGTTTGCCCAAATGGCTAAAGAAGGAAAGGTCCCGGATACTTCAAATCTTGATCTCTCTTTACCTATTCCGGTTCCTCATCCTTCAACAACTGTGATTTCTGAGCCGACTCATGGTATCTTCTTCAACAACGCGCTTGGGCAGATCTCCTTCTTCAGATCAAGCCAAATCCCTATTGCCGACACAACCTTTCTCCACGGGATTATTCAAATAATTCCAATGTCGGCTAAGGATTTCTATGTGGCTACTACCGATGAATTAAAGAAGAGGGATGCTGAACCGCATTTTTCTTTTGAATAAATTCGGTATAGTTTATTTTGTTTTCCTCTGTATTGTAATCTTCTTAAAAAGATTAATACATTGAGCTTTTATGTCTTATCGTAAATAATTTGTACAAATATTTATTTCATTCTTTTATACTTGTAAATGTCGGATACTCTAGAAAATCCAAATATAAACAAAAAGAATGGTCTATGTGAAAAAGAACCCAAAAGAATATGAAAAAGGGTCAAAATGCATTATTCATTAACTTCTATGTTGTATGAGATGTTATCATCAAATAGGGGGAGATTGTTGGGTCATCTAAGATTTAAAGATAACCTCTCCTTTAGTCTTTATTGATGATTGAACCTTGTATTTTGATTTATGGTTCTTTGTAATAGCTTAGTTAGTTTAACAGATCGGTGAGTCGAAGATAAACCGAATCCAACATGAAGGAAGTCTACAATGCGGATTGAGATGGACTTCAAGAGTAAACTAAGCATAATCTGCCGATTCCAATTCGGCAGATCATATCCCTGTACCGAATCTTCTCATGTTCGGCAGAACTCTCTTCTGCCGAACCTTCACCTGTTCGGCATTCATTCCTTCTGTGTCGAGTTCCTCTTTCGGCACATACCTAAGTTACCGAATTTCTTCTTCGGTAACTTTTCTCGTACATATTGCTTCTTTATCTAGTACGAGCATTTATGTTAAATCCTCATAATTTGACATACTTCCTCTTTCCCAATGATCTTCTGACAATGGAAATAGAAGCTTCTTTCTTCCTTTAGAAGATTTACATTTAGTCTTAAATTGATTAGATGTTTATTTTCTAATAGATCTCAAAAAGATTTTTCCAAGAATATTTTATTTAGATATTGTACTTTCATAGTACAAAAGTTACCTTTTGTATTGTGACAAGTCACTTCAAATATCTTATAATTTATTGTCAACCTCTCAACCACCAAAGCCTTTACTCCTACTTGTCCTTTGCACTCATTACATTGAATAGTATATAAAGGATGGAAGTAGCACCTTGCTACGTACGCTTTCAACTCAAGCTTTGGCATTCACAAGATTTCAAGCAGGTTGATAGTTGTCTTTCTTTTTCTTAAGGTTTAAGTCTTTGTGTTCTTAATATCTTCTAAGTGTTAGATTGTTTAGAGCAGTTCTCATCTATTCTTATTCCGCAACAATCTTTATTTTCTCTTTGTGTAATTCTTGATATTCATTATCAATAAAAGAATTAAAATTAAGTAATTTTGTGTTATTGTATTCAACCCCCCCTTCTACAATACTTGTTTACTTCTTTGGGACTAACAAGAACAATAACTATTTAAAAGAATACGAGAACTAACAAAATCATTAGTGATTTTACATTAACACACAAAAAATGGACTTTGGCCACGGTTTCAGGTCCGCGTGACTTTTTTGCACATTAATGTAAAATCACTAATGATTTTTTAGTTCTTGTGTTCTTTTAAATAGTTACTGTTCTCGTTTGATCCTCCCTCTCTCTCTCTCCCTCTCTCTCTCTCTCTATATATATATATAGAGAGAGAGAGTCTATCTCTCTCTCTATATATATATATATAGAGAGAGAGATGTTCATTTGAGAAATGCTAAATGTATGAGAAATAGAGAAATGATTCTAGCCCTTTATCTGGTCAATATTTGCGGCCTTGATCGTGAAGCACATGATAATTCCTTGGATGATCTTTAGAAGATACAGGGGTAGTTTCGTAAAATATGCAAGACGAGTTCATACGTGAACCTATGTGATTCATATATGAACTATATGTTCATATGTGAATCAGTTAATTAGTTCATATGTGAATCTGTTAATTAGTTCAACTGGTTCACATATGAATCAGTTAATTAGTTCATATGTGAATCAGTTAATTAGTTCATATATGAATCACAAAGGTTAATATATGAATCAGTTAAAAAAGTTCATATGTGAATTGCATTGGTTCACATATGAACATATAGTTCTTATGTGAAGCATACATGTTCATATATGAACTCCTTCCATGTATTTGTAAAAATTACGAAAATGTCTTATTTTTGGAATAGCCGAAACTGTTGACCAGTCAAAGCCGCAATTGTTGACCAGTCAAATATGATATTGACTATATGAAAGGCTAGGATTACTTCTCTATTTCTCATATATTTACCATTTCTCAAATGAACCTAAGACTATATATATATATATATGTAATTTAGGCTTATCACTTGTCCCACATTGGAAGAGTGATAAACTATTTCATAGTTTATAATCCTTAAACAACTTGTAGAGTTGTTTAAGAGATCAAATGAACTAAAGAGGAATTTGGCCTTGTTGGGTGAATTTTACACCTACATTTAACGGTCAAAAGATAACACTGGCACCTTGTGCGTGTGATTCCCTTAAAATCAGATTTTTTAGTGCTTGTATCCAGTGTAGAATGTGGGTTTCATGCGACCTAGGTCGCCCCAAACTCGCATTCTCTTTAGTTGTCGTGAAACACAGTGTCTAATGCGACTTCCGTGCGATCTAACCCGCCCCAAACTCGCATAGACCACTTGATAGGAACCGGATTGAAGTGTGTGTTAGAGAGGCTTATCGATCATTGTTGAGAGGTGGCGACGCCTACTAGAGAGGGTGGAAGGTCGACAATTGCAAGCAATAACTAGTTAGCTCGAGAATGTAGCAAAAATATAGATGGAATGCAAATAACATAAGAAGTATATTGAATAGGCACCGGTAATTGAGGACATTGCTTACTTAAACAATACGATGGTTGACGAGTAATCTACATTTTCAACCAATGCGAATAGTAATATACTTTTCCTTCGTATGCTTTTCATTCATGCTCTACCAACATTTTAGGCCATTTTGGAGCTGGTTGGGTCTCACTTACAATCTCTTGTCAACCTTAATTCCACCCTCTTTTGTAGACCTTCCTCTCTCATAAAATCTATTAGGCTCTCAAACATTCTAAGAAATATGTCAATTTGGTTGTAGATTTGTGTTTTCTTGATGACTTTGATAGTGTTTTAGAAATAATCAAAAAACTCACCTGAATTGATATATTATAGTTGGAGTAACAACACATCCAACCACCAATAGCCATATAATGGGTAGACATTTTAAAAATGGTTGAGGGAATTGATTACTCCAGCATTACTTATTACAACAAAATTGGGTTTATATATAGGACACTTAAAATGTCTAAGCATCCTAATAACATACTTTATATGACTTTAAGTTTATAGAACCAAATTATAAAACGTTCATTTCAATGTGTTACAATATGTTTATAGGACCCTTGTAGGCATTTTAACAAGTTTTTTAAGATTCTTTTAAAATAAAGTGTCGTATTAAAAGATTTGTTTATATGACACTTTTCAAAATTGTCTTATAAAAGAGCTAATATGACATTTTATTCTAAAAGCGTCCTAAAAAACTTGTTAAAACGCTTAAAAGTGTCCTATAAATTAAACCTATTGTAACACTTCTAGATATGATGCTTTATGGTTTGGTCCTATAAACTCAAATCTTATAAAATATGTTATTAGGACACTTAGACATTTTAAGCGTCTTAATTATAAACCCAATTTTGTTGTAATGACTTATGAACCCATTTAGTAGTGTTTTATATGATTATTTCTAAAGCATTATTAGACTCGTCATTAAGACATAAGTCTACATCCTAGTTGATATATTTAATTAGGATTAGAAACCATTTTCCTATTGAATTTTGTACGTACGTATGTATCCAGTTTCAAGGTCTTTGTAAAACTCCCCTCAAATATAATAAGTGTAGGCTTATCTAGTTATGTTTGCAATGCCATAAAACCCTTATACTATATTCACAAACAACACATACATGAGAAAACATACTAAAAGGTCCCACGGCCGTGCCAAAATACATGGCAAACGTGCATGACCATGTCAAATTACAAAGGATTCTTGTATGACCGTGCCAAATGCACAAAGTCTGCTTCTACGTTTTCTAATTCGACTGTTCCATTCTTTTTGTCATACATTGTTTGCTTCTAACCCACACTTCATTCTTTGTCATAATAATATCACACATCACATACTAGTACATTTATTTCTTGAATTCACAAGACAACTTATAACACCTAATGACAAGGTTTTGAGTCGTATTCATACCTTGAATTCACATATATATAATCAAGTATAACTATAATAAAATTGAAAATTTAATGAAAATTAAACCAGGAAAGGTAATAGAAATAGAACGATAAACAAGTAATCGAATATCTTGAAGATTTGATAGATACAGGCTTGCAATTGCAGTGTCCTAAGACCAATTAAATTTCGCCCTCAATCATGCTTTGGTTATGGACGTCACCTATACAACTATCTAATTGGATTGATGCACGTCAATCCAGTTCCATCGAATCGATAATATGTTTCAAAGAATAGCTTATGAAATGAAGAGAGAAAAATGCAGGAAATTTTGTGTATATGATATCTAGAAAGGATCAGGTACTTATACCTTTTGATCTCAACTGGAAATAATTGTTGAAAAACTTCTAGAGACCCGTGTGGTAAGTCACGTTAGGTTCTATTTCATCGACAACAAACAAATACCATCCACGTGAAAAGTCACTCTAGTCTCTGTTTTGGTTAGACTAAAAAAATATGAATTTAAGGTTAATAGAGATAGAGCCCATTTTGACATTAAATAATTATTATGTCCCTCACTAATGCCAGTACAACCTTAGTACTTGGGTTTTTCTCCATTTTGATAGCCAATGTGGGTCTAGCCTTATAATTTAAAAACCCATTATGTGGTAACAAGTAGTGTTATAAACGAACCAACCGTTCAGCGGGAAGTTCGTTTATTTAATAAATGAATGAACATGAACACATTTTTTTTGTTCGTTTAGTTAAATGAGCGAGCATGAATAATGATCTCGTTCGTTCATTTACGTTCATGAACGTTCGTTCGTTAATGTTCATTCATTTACGTTTGTTTATGTTTGTTTATCTATATCTATACTATATTATAAAGATGACATAAAAAAACTCTTAAAAACAAGTCTTAAAGCTTAATGTACCGCTATTTAATGTTAATTACTTAAAAAACAACCATAAAAGCTGTATGTACTACAGTTAATGCTATTCATTAATTTTCAATCATCATCTCTAACCATTTTAACTCCTCTAAAATCATTTCCCATTTTAACTCCCCTAAAATAACTCTCAGCATATTTTAGATATAAAAAATCTAAAATATAATTAAAAAATCTTACAGAATATTTTATAAAAAAAAAATTATATTATTAAACCAAAATAAATTACATTATATTATTAAGTCTAAATTAAACAAATTTATATAAAAAAAATCATTATCACTCTCTCACAACCATCCAAAATCGTAATGTAAATCGACAAAAAACAGAAAATAAAATGAAACATTAAAATCGTGATGTATCTAGCTGCATTGTGCGAGTACACTTTAGTATATATAAAATATATATATATATATATATATATATATATTATGACATTAATTTGTAAAAGCATTAATTAAATTATTTATTAAAAATTATTTTTTTATACCTTCTAAGTTTACTCGATTTTTCATCTTGTTATGTTATTTTTTACGAACGAAATGATGAGTAATGGTGGTTGTTTTTTATTCATTTGTGTTCGTTCATTTATGTTCGTTCGTTTTACGTTCGTTTAGCTCTTAATGAACGAACATAAACGAACACGAACAAACATATTTTCTTAACGAACGAACATGAACAAAAAAAATTTCGTTCGTTTGTTCGGTTAAGTTAAACGAACGAACACGAACAAACCTCAATTCATGTTCGTTCAGTTCGTTAAATACCCATTTCATGAGACCACCCGAATCTTGATGCCATTTCTGATCATTCTTCCATATTTTAATTTTTGATCTTTTAGATCTTCAAAGGTGTAGAAGATTGTCTTGAAAATAAAAGATTTGATTCACTAGTGATTTTATGAAAATACGGTTAAAAAAGTGGGATCATTAACGAACTCCTCATGTATTCATTGCTTCCACATAATTTTCTAAATTAATAATAATAAATGTTGTACATCATATTTAAATTATTTTTTAATGACAAATGATTTGTTAATTTAACATATGTACTTGATTTAATTAAATTTTGAACTCTATATCCTACTATTAAATATAGGGATTTCACTAACGAGAATCACTTGGGAGATGTTTGGGTCGAGATGAGAGACCTGAGCGATGGAGGCTGAGGTCTACGCGAATAAGAGGGGGATTTAGAGGATAGGTTATCACTTTTTTGTTTAGATGAATTTAAGAGGTAAGAGCCTCTAAAAAAACAAAAATAACAAACACTCTGAATTTGGTAAAATCTGTTCGATTCAGACAAAAGTGTTCATTAAGAACAACTAAGGCCTTACTAACCATTTTCCTTAGGTAATTTATAAAGGATTATCAATAACACAAAATTGTGCAAAAAAAAATCCTAGGATAAGATTAAGAACAACAATCGATAATCCGTCAATGATGTAAAACATGACTTATTGATCACTAATGAAAAAAAAAACAGAGAAAAAGGAAAAAAGGAAGAATTGGTTTTTTATCGTCTATCAGAGATCCATGGATGTCATCTACATTGAATCTACTCATATGATTTTGAACTCTATCCAAATTTTTTGGTTCAAAACCCAAACCTCTGTCTTTCAAAACCTAATGACAAGGTTTTGAATCGTATTCTTATTGATGAATCCAATTTTGATTCTTTCAAGTAATTAATTTAACCAAAAAAGCCCATCGAATCAACACAGAAGCTTAAAAAATCCCTCGAAATCAACCAAAAACATAAAAAGTCCCCCAATAGGGGAATTCGGCTAAAAACACATCGACAACAATTTCTTAAATTTTTCGTTTGTGCACGCGCTCAACTAAAATCCTGGGTCCGCCACTGATGGTGACTTTTGTGTTTATTCACTGGCTGGATCGGGCTAAACACCAATCTGCAGCCCAAATGGTTTATGGATCAGGCTAAACACCAATCTGCAGCCCAAATGGTTTACATTCATGGTGTTTGTAATTGTATATACGGTGTTGTATTCAAACACAGGTTTACAAACACATTACTAATGCTAAGAAAAAAAAATGTTCATAAATGTGCGTCTTTAGTAACCCTTTTCTTATTTGAATTTTGAAAAATTAGACAACTTTTAGAAAAAATGACTTTAGTAAATGTAACTAACTGTCTTCATAAGAGTGTTACTAAAACTTTAAGGCACCATTACATTTACATATTATTGTTGTGGGTTAGGTCTCGGAGCTCCTCCCCATATATGTCGATAGTTCGAGTTTCCACATGTCATGCAACTAGGATATAAATTTTAATTATTTAGAATTATTGATAATTATATCAAATGTTTTTATTATTGAACAATATATTTTAGTTATCAATTATTATTATTTTTGTAATTATTATTTGATTATTTTCTCCATATTATATGTATCAGTTTTTTTAAAATTATAAGTTAATGTATATTTCTTTTTAAATTTTGGTTGAAAATTCAAAATTATTTATATATAATAAACTTCAAAACTTTTAATTAACATATTATATTATTTACTACCTTATTTGTGTTGATTAATATATTATATTACTATAAATTTATTTTAATTATATTATTAAATATTGTAATTGATTATTTTTGCTAGATGTCATTTTTGGTAATTTAAAATCTTATAAACTAGTTTTTGTCAAACATGACTTTTTCATTAGCTAGCTTATCAACTAGTTTGCCAAACATAGCCTAAATAGATTTTGTTCTCGTATTAACCCCCCCCCCCATATATATATATATATATATATATATATATATATATATATATGGTGTATGGTGCGTTTCTTTTGCAATCCAAACAATTTGTACAAACTATGCAAACCAATCTTAGCCGTTCATCAAGTCTAACGAATATGTGATTTTATTATGTTTTCTAATTTAAAATCATGATTATAATGAATAAACTTAATATTTCCTAATTTAAAATCATGATAATAATGAATAAACTTAACATTTTTCATATATATCTCAATCATTATTGATGAATCATAATCATTATCCATAAATATATCTATTGTTTCCTAATATAATGGTTTGCATAGTTTATACAAATTGTTTGAGTTTATATATATATATATATATATATATATATATATATATATATATGTATATATGAAATTGTATCTGTATGAAAATTATAAAAAAAATTGAATCTAAACAAAATATGTTCTATTTTAATATAATTTATACTATAATCAATAACAAATTAGTTAATTGCTTACTTTATTTATATGGTTATTTAATTGTCGTTTATTATTTAATTTAGGGAAGTTTCAATAAAATTACTCGAACAACTTTATTTAATCATCAACCAAGACACGTCAATGATCTATTTAATTACCGTTATTATTCAAAAAAAAAATTACCGTTATTAATAAATGATTTTTACGTTAGGATCGACTTGTCAATTTCCATACATAATCAAAGTTAAGTGCGAGAATTTCGGAAACTTTTTAAATCGTATCTATGCGTATCAGACTTCATTAGGAATGCAAATCTTTGGATATTAATGAAGAGAAGAGATTTAATTCTTCCAGTACAAGTAAACCCACCTCCTTATAAATATATATATATATATATATATATATATAACAAGATCATCCTTATAATCAATTCATTCTACTCTTTTTCCTTATTAATTCCACTCAATCAATCAATCACATACCTTTCGTTTACATCTTCATCCATCCAGAGTTAATAAAGAGTTGATCAAAATCAGTTTCTAGCTGCTTCAAAGATGAATCCATATTATCAACCATACAACCACCTCTACAGTTTTCAACATCATAGAAGAGGCTGGATTTGCAATCCTACTCCAAACTACGCCGTTTTCAACCCACAACCACCGGTGGAATACGTTGACCAAGTCGTCATCCTCAACACCCATTTTACTAATTACGCTCAAGTCCACCCACTCGCAACCATCGATCAACAACAACAACAGCCTGTTCATTCATATACTCTGATTCCGGTACTCGACCCAATGCTAGAAGAAAACTCAATCTTGGACAGATATGGAAACTTTTATGACCCTGCAGATCATCCATTCGAAGCTGACAACATTTGGTGGACAATCGACCAAGAGGAGAGTCTTGTTTTTGAAGAAGCAGTTGACAACAATGGTACTAGTACGGGTTCTGGTTTATCAGAGGAAACGATCACACGGCGTCTGCAAGCGAGCGCGGCACGAGAAAAGAGCGGCAAAGGGGAAGAAGATGAATCTGATGATGTGTGTGCTATTTGCTTAGATGAATACGATGATGATGAATACAAGAAGATGGGAAGACTAGAATGTGGACATGGGTATCATTCAGAATGCATCAAGACTTGGCTTTTGCGTAAAAACGTTTGCCCCATGTGCAAGGCCACTGCAATCACCATATAATTACTAGCTAGAGACTTCAAGTCTTTCAATATTCGTCGATGCTGCTTTGTAATAATTAGGTATTCGAATATATTTGTGTATATGGAAACTAAAATTCTTTGATTGCTTGCTTAATGAATTGCACAATATTATTGATATAGATACAAGTCTTAATGGCAACAAACATAACATTTCTGTGATTGATTTGGGAAAGGATATATAACCACTTCATTTATAAATTGCTCAATTAATTTGGGGTTGGGTTTGATCTACTTTAGTTTGGATTATTTGTTGATGGCAAGTACTGTTGTTGTTTTTATCAGATAGAACACCTTTATAAACTGTGCCATATATAGTTGTTGGTTGCTTTCTTAAGCTCCTCTATATATGGTGAAGACTTTGATGAGAACCCCCATCCCCAGAAATTCGTTGCTGCAACATGATTCCACCATTTTGCCTCTGTGAGAATATGTGTAACCCTCTCATAATACTCTCTATAAAAGGCTTTGAGAAAGAAACAATGTTCCAACAGGATATAAATAGTCCATATCTAGTCGATATGGACTTTACTACTTTAGCATGCCCCGCTTCCAATGGAGGCTATCAGTTTACGTTTGTTATAATAAAATTGGGTTTATATATAGGATGCCAAAAATTTATACACGTCCTAATAGACCACTTAGTAAGACTTATTTTATAGAAACAAAAAAATAAAACGTCTTATCTAAAGGCGTTGTAATAAGCTTATATGATAATTTTAGGTGTCGTAACAAGTTTTTAGAACCTTTTTATAAAAAATAAACGTTGTATTAGCTATTTTATAGGACACTATTTAAAAAAGTATCCTATAAAAAGATGGGTTTATAAGACACTTAAAGTGTCCTATAAAATAGCTAATGTGATGGTTTGTATTAAAAGTGTCGTAGAAAACTTGTTAAGACGCTCAGAAATGTCCTATAAACTTATTACAAGATAGGACATTTTAGTTCTTGGTCTTATAAACGAAGTATTATAAAACAGTCTATTAAGACACTTGGGGGTCATTTAGTTCGCATAATGGAATTTGATGAAATTGGAATTCATTGAAGGAATTTAATTGAAATGAAATTTGATGGAATTTGACGACGGGTTTGGTTGGTAGGACTTCAATTCCTTCACTTAAGCCAAAGAATGGTAAATTCCTTAAATTATGGAATTCAAAAGATTCTATCATTTTCATTATGTATACCAAACATAGGATTTGAAAATTGGTCAAAAGAATTATCCATTCCGATTCATTCTAATTCCTTCAAAATCAATGAATCAAACACACTTTTAGAAATTGATGTAGTGATATAAACTCAATTTTGTTGTAGTGTGTCTAGAATAGCTCTTGAGGAGAAAAGAGATGTTCCAATCGTATATTGATTAGAAATGTTCCAAATGAGATTTTAATAGACTTGACGGAGTAGCTTAGCATATATATATAAACTGAAAAAAGAAGGCCACTTTTAATAGGGGAGGCTAATTGCTCCAAAAAAAATGTTATTTGCTCCTTAATGATTGGAAAAATGATTGTGTTTTTTTTGTTTTTTTGTTGTCTTTTTTTTTATTCTTTTTTTTATGGGAATTTAATTAAAATGCCCTTTATTGAAAAATCAGTACCCAATATGCCCCCAATCTTGTTATTTTTGCCAGAATACCCCCTAGGTCCGCGTTTTTCACTGTTACACGCGGACCTGGTCCGCATTTTGTCCGCGTTCACTATTACACGCGGACTCGGGCCGCGTTTTGTCCGCGTTTTTCACTGTTACACGCGGACCTGGTCCGCGTTTTGTCCGCGTTCACTATTACACGCGGACTCAGGCCGTTTTGTCCGCGTTTTTCACTGTTACACGCGGACCTGGTCCGCGTTTGGCTTCAATGCACGGGGACGAGTGTTTGGGCCGCGTTTTTCACTGTTACACGCGGGTTGGGGCCGCGTTTTTTGTTAAAAAACGAGGGTTAGGTCCGCGTTTGATAGTGTAAAGCGTATTAGGTTTGGAAAATTAGGGTTTCAGGCCTATGATTTCATGTGTGGTCAACTGTTTGTGACGTATTTTTTTGAATGATTTAACTGTTTTTTTCCACATTTTAGTCTGATTCTCATACAATAAGTGTACCATTGTCATTGAATATGTGGTTCACATTCATTTTCTCCATTCAATTTTTCCTATAAAGATTAGTAAGATTAGATGCAAAATCGTTCATCACATCCACTTGAATTGCTTCATTTTTCATACTACTGAAAAAATGAGTTCATCTGTTCAAAAAACTAGAGTCTTATTATGTTTCGATGGTCAATGGGTGCAAAACAACAATGGGTGGGATTATATTGGCTACACAAAGCGTAGTGTATATATTCCAATAATGGTTTCGTATAAGACGTTTATCGATTACGTCGTGGGAAAGTGTGGAATCGGAGATTCTGCTGCTTGCAAGTTGGTGTTCAGACGTGCAGATGGCTCACTGATGGAGATAACCAACGATGACGAAATCCTTGGTTTTATGCTACTTGCAGCCGATTCAGAAATACCTCCACAACTTTTTGTGTATGTCGCACCATTGATGGGCGATGACGAAGATGATGACGAAGGTGATGACGAAGATGATGACGAAATCCATGTCGGTGGTAGTCAACTGGAGCCTGACTCTCAATTTCAGGCATCCTACGACACCACACTTTATTCTGATCATGCATATCGTCCTAACGAATCTTATCCCGAAGTTGTTCCGGAGACGCAACTAGAAGAAGAAGAAGAAGAAGAAGAAGAAGAAGCAGAAGACCCAAAAAGACGGTTTGTTGGAGTTGCTGATGACGAAACACATGTTTTCACAACTGGTATATCTGATCTGGACAAATCAGATACCGATAATGACGAGGACGAAGAAACATATACCCCTAGCAATAAATCATTTGGTGCGTTAAACGATTATTTTGATATGCCCCCTTCCCTTCCTAACCCGGAGACCCATATACCAGCCTACCAACCCGCACCTTACAATCGTAGTACAACAATACATGAAGGTCAAATATTTCATACGAAGGAGGAAATGACCGTACAGTTGGGAATGAAGTTCTTGCGAGAGGGTTTCGTGTTTAGAGCGAAGAAATCCGACAAACGCAGATACAAGGCTGTCTGTGACCAACAAAATTGTGAATGGAGTATGTCCGCGAAGTCCGTGGGCCCTAAAGGAGGGTTGTTTGTCGTTAGAAAGCTGAACGACGTACACACATGTTCGAGGACACAACTAAATGCCAGCCACCGACAGGCCAACAAAAGGACTTTGGGTCACATACTGAAAGACAAGTTTCTTGACGCTAGCAGGTTATTTCGGCCGAAGGACATCGTCAACGATATAAATCAACAGTACGGGATCAACATTGGTTACCACCAAGGATGGCGTGCGCGATGCAAGGTACTAATAATGGTGAGAGGCACACCCGAGGAGTCATACGAACGACTCCCTGCGTATTTATATAACTTGGAGCTGAAGAATCCGGGTACACGCACCAGAATAAGGACGGATTCAAACGGACGTTTCGAATTGTGTTTCGCTGCACTTGGATGTGCGGTAAGTATATTAAATCGTCGTAGCCTTACATATTATGAATTTTAACATTTACAAATAATAACCACGTACGTTTATTGCAGATCCGGACGTTTTTGACAAATCTGCGTCCTGTCCTTGTAATAGACGTTGCCCATTTAAAGGGGCATTACCTGGGTATGATGTTCTTGGCGGTTGCCATGGACGGAAATAACAACATTGTGCCCTTGGCTTTCGGAGTAGGAAAGTCCGAGACGGGGGAGGAGTGGGGTTGGTTTCTGAACATGTTGCGGGAATGGATCGGAGCCCCGGAAGGGTTGGTGTTTATGTCCGATAGGGCTCCTTCCATAAGCGCGGCAATTTCTGCCGTGTACCCCTCCACCCCTCACGCCCTATGTTGTCGACATTTGGAGATGAACGTGAAAAGCGCGGACAAACGTATCACAACAAACAAGACCACGTATTGGAAGGCGTGCAAAGCATATACTATTAGGGAGTTCGAGACCTACATGAATGCACTACGATATGAAGTACCTCGTGGAGCACAAGTTATGGACGAGGCTGGTAAAGAGAGGTGGTCAAGGGCCCATTTCCCTGCACAACGGTATAACATAATGACCTCTAATAGTGTAGAGTCGGTGAATGCACTGTCCCGTTTTGCACGCATGTTACCCATTGTCGGCCTTATAGAGTACTTCCGAGATTTTCAACAAGAGTGGTACCAACTTCGACGACGAAAGGGAGGTTGATAAACTCTAAAATCTTTAACTTATATGTTTGTTGCATTTTTCTTCTTCCGTATAAATCGTAACACAATTAACACATATTTGTAGATGAAATGCGTAATCATCTCACACCAATGGTGGAGGAGATAATTAGCAGAAGGTCGGGAAAGTCTACGACATGGAGGGTAAGTCAGATTGGACATGGTAAGTTCAACGTTCGGGATATCCGTTATCACGCGACTGTCGATATGGTCAACGGTGTTTGTGAATGTAACCAATGGCAATATTCTGGTTTACCGTGCGGTCATGCCATCGCTGCTGCAAGGTCAATGAATCGTAGAGATTGCAGAGATCTGGCTATATCTTACTACACGTCCAGTACTTACCGGTCAACATATCATCAGTTGATCTATCCTGTTGGACCCCCTCAATCATGGGTTTTGCCACACGTCCCCCTTCCGCCATGCTATCCACCGTTAATAACCAAGAGACGTGCGGGGAGACCAAGAAAGAACGATCGACGTCCATCTCGTGGTGAGGATCCGATACAGAGAACGTGTACTAGGTGTGGAGCAGTAGGACATACTCGTGGTGAATGTCCAACTCCTGCCCCTTCAACCGTGCCCAAGAGAGCTTCTACTAGCCAAAGATTTCGCTCTCAAGGGTCATCGGATCTAGAACCACATGGAACTTTAAGGCATGATAGCATTGACCTTAACATTGACCTTCCCTTGATTGTAACCACCTCATCTTCTATGCTAAGTGATATTGTTATTATGTTAATTGTTGATTTTATCTACCTTATCGTGATTGTGAAATTATATTATGTGTAAATAAAAGATAAAACATAAAAGCATCGTTTTATTGAAATTAAAGAAAACGAAATGGTGCATCCGTACAACATTCAAGCATCGATAAAGTAAAAATTAATGCATAAAATAAAACTTAGGTTAAACGTTAAAGTGCATCCATACAACAACCACCCTTTGAGAAACCTACTACGGGTAGATTTCCCGGCACTTCGTAACCCAGCCAGCCTTTGCCTTCATATGCTCCTCCATGACGGTGTAGTTTTCTTTTATGTCTACCAGTTCATCTTCTAACTTTCTAATCTCCTTTTGTTTCTCCCTGACATCGCGCTTCATATTCTCCAGGAGCTCCTTCTTCTCCGCAATAGTTGCTTCTTTGTCCTTCTGAAGTTCCATGTTTTGTAGCCACGTCCTGCCTGTATTTCGTATCTCTTCATTTGCCTCATCACAGGACCTTTTCAACCTGGTAGGCAGTACCTGAGACATTGGTAGACCTGACCCCTGGTTGGATTGATACGTAGGAGGGGGCATTCCTCCATGAGCAGCGTAGTATGCGGCTTGGGCATTGTTAAACTGCTCCCACTCCTGAGGCGTTATCGGTTCATCGTAAGCAGTTAACCCAAACTGCGCCCAATCCTCCGTTGTATCTGGTGCATTCCAGTCAATCCTTGAAGCTCCATCATTTAATTGGTCGATGTCCACGGAGCGTGAAGTGCCACCCCCATTCGATGACCTTTTCCCCCTACCGCGTGAACCTCCAGCCATCAAGTAATGAAAATTTAGATAATATATAGAATGTAGATAATATTTGTAAATGAAAGTGAGGGTAGAAAGGATAGATATGAAGTTGTGAAATACTACTTCACCGGAGCATCTACTTATAGTCCATGCGAAGATCGGTTCATGATAGTTTCAAAGGCATGGTCAAACGATTCCTCTGCAAAGCCTGAAATGATTTGTTTTTTGTGCCATGGTCAAACGATTCCCCTGCAAAGCCTGAAACGCGGACTAACCCCACGTTACACCACTAAAACGCGGACTAACCCCGCGTTTTGTTACTAAAACGCGGACTAACCCGCGTTACACCACTAAAACGCGGACTAACCCCGCGTTTTGTTACCATATGCGGAGATAGGTTTGTAACCATGGTCAAACGATTCTTCTGCAAAAACTAAAATGATTCTTCTGCAAAGCCTGAAATGATTCCTCTGCAAATACTGAAATGATTCCTCTGCAAATACTGAAACGATTCATTTTTTTTAACAATTGTTCCTTGTTACTATAAATACCCGTGTTATAGTAACTGTGAAATTCACAACACTAAAGAGTTGTCGGTTTTTTACTTTTACTTTCTATGGTTTTGTTTCATTAATAAAATCGTCCAATGTATTTTGTGGTTTGATGCGTTTATATTTTTATACTACAAAATTATACCGTCATTGAAGTGTACAGCAAGAAAGTTGAGCTTAACACTTCCAAAATTGTATCACCCGAGCATATAAGAAGTCGTTGGGGATTCCAGAAAAACCAAGTGTCGTGTAGCCATAGTTTGACATTTCAATGACCGACAATGTTACCTACTCACTTCATTTAATGACGTCGTTTCAATATTTGTTTAGATGAACTTGTACCGGTTGTTTTCGAACCCTACCAGTTTGTCATTAATAATTGGTAAGTTTAAATAATATTTTGTTTTTTATTTACCAAAAGAACTTTTTCATGTACTACCCTTTTCATATCAATTTGTGATCTTGGGAGTTAACGAATTCTATTTTTATATAAAATAAAACATCCGATCCAAATTAGTTATCTAAGTAAAAAAAGGTTTTAATATTTAAAATGACTTTAAAAAAAGAATCATATTTGTTATTTCAAGAGGCCCATCACAACTCACAAGTAACATAAAAAGTATCCCCAACCTAATCGTTTATTTGGACAGCCAACGAGAAAAGGGTCTCCGCCATGTAATTACGCCATTCCCTTGCCACATGCTCAGTTGCATCTGGTGCAACTGTTGGGTGCAGACCTTCAATAAACTTGGATATGTTACGACACACCCACACACCGCAATCCCCAAGGCCCCCTGTCTGTTGAGGTGCATCAGGATCATAGATAACCTCTAATTTCTTGCTGGCCTTGATACGATCCGGCGTGTCGTGTATTTTTTTTAACAACTTCGGCAATTGTTTTTTGAAGATCCCAAGGCGTTCTTCCAAGGGCAAAGTGTACCTTCTTGCTCGTAAACTGTCAAATAAGACCAGCCTCATTTCACGGAGGTACAGAACACCGAGCACCCAATGTTTGTCCACGACGCATATGGGGATGTATACCTGAGATTTTACAATAACACAATAATAGTTAGTAACAAACAAGTTGAACAAAAATTATGTAAATCGATTTCCATACCTCGTCGATGTCCATCCAAGCTGGATGAGTTCTATGACCCAGTCCATTGCATGTTTCAAACACAGACCTGTATCCTTGGCCCGGCCGTGTAAGCCACTCAAAGAAGTTGGAGTCCATGACCGTCCATCTGGCATGTGGAGAGCGGGATTCTTGGATCATTCTAACCCAAGCGTCGATTTGCTATACACAAAACATAGATTGTTAGACCTGTCATTAGAAATGTAGTTGTTTATATGACTATATTTAAATACTAACCAGATCCTCGAAATCCCCACTACCACCTACACCCAACAGTAGCATGAAAAAACCGGCATTCATTTGAAGGCCGCCGTAAAATGGACACATCAGGTGGGGGAGCTGATCACTGATACATAATTCCCTGATCTGTGCCGCCGAAACAAACACCGATTGCCCCGCGTCAGTCATCGTAGTGTCTCCCCCAACCTTTCCCTTGCCCTTTGCCTTCACCCTTGCCTTGGTTTTTTTCTTAGGTACTGTTGTGGTCGAAGCTTGTTGGACATATGGGGAACAAAGGGCTGGCCCCACAACAGCGACCCGTCTCGCCCTATCATGTGCTGCCTGATCTGGCTCATGTATGGGCATGTCAGCATCCTCAAAGTGGTGATCGATGATATCATCAGCCATCGGAGTACTCACCCGCGCCTGGGTGGTGTCAACCCCCGACTCCGACCCCATCGAATAAGGGATGGAAGTTCCCAAAAAATCTTCCACCAACCCGCTTAGGACGGACAGCCCCGGCCCCGGCTCCATCATCTGGGGTCTGTAATAGTCCCCCGCCTGCATCCCAAACTGGTGACGTAGGTCATTATAAGAATCTTCAAACGTAATAACAAAAAAAGAACAACAATGAGCACTCGTCGTAACTTACATTTTGCTGGAATGATGGGGTCGAGAAAGGGTAGTTTCCTCCGGTTGCCGCCTATGTGTACCCCGGCGACGTGTAGGCTGGCGTCGTACTTGTCATCCCAACCTGGTGACATGGATTATAATGAGCACTCTTAATAATTACTTTCAAACGTAATAAAAAAATAACCTACATTTCGCTGGGATGATGTGGTCGCATATGCCGCACCCGTGTACCCATGCATTTGCCCAGGCGACGTGTAAGTGGGCGCCATGTTCGTTGACACCTAATACAATCATGGAACGTAATATCAATACACAAACCAATATTAAAGTATTGGGCGTAATATCCCCAAATTAAGTTAAACACTAACGTGAGTGTGGCGAAGGTGTGCGGTAAGGGCCTCGAGCTCTCTTATGCGTCTGGCCATATCGAGGGCCTCGAGGTCTCTTACGCGTCTGTCCACGGAGGTCATGTACTCCCACTTATCTTGGTATGGGTCTATATCAGGCATCCTATGATGGGTGGGGCTAGGGGGAGCTTGATAGGTGGGGCTAGGAGGAGCCTGATAGCTAGAGCTAGGGGGAGCTTGATAGCTAGAGCTAGGGGGAGTCTGACGTCGCGTGCCATCATCGTCATCTTCATCATCATCGTCATCATCGTCATCATTGTCATCGGGATCAGGACCTCTACGTCGGGACCTCTTTGTCGGTCGCCTGCCCGCCGAACTTTCAAAAAAGGCGACGCTCCGTCGATACCAACTCGACTGCTGCTCATCCTGAGTAGGCCTCAGTTCCGCATATGGCGCATTAACAACCTAAAAAATTATAAGACATATAAATCACAAATAGTTTTTTAATTACTACAATTAAAAATATAGTAAGAGGGCGTACGCTCAAAGCTGAGTTGAAGATCCCAATGCATGCAGACTTACTAAGGACAGCATCTCGATCCCATTTGGTTCCCCTAATCAACCTGTCGGAGCGCTTGGTGAAATTTTGCCGGCAGGCAGGAAACATCTCCAAGATCCATATCTGGAATTACATAAATTGAACAAGTACGTTAGAATAAATCCAAAATTAGCAAAATTAGTTAATGAATTGATATTTATGTTATTGTACTTATCTAACCTTTAGGGCGTGTGCAAACCCGTTCAACGTCATCTTGTTGTTGTGCTGGTTCTTCTGCTTGCGTCTGGCGATGGCACCGT
Source organism: Arctium minus (assembly GCA_954870635.1). NCBI lineage: Eukaryota > Viridiplantae > Streptophyta > Magnoliopsida > Asterales > Asteraceae > Arctium > Arctium minus. Next base: position 141,219,932 of record OX941082.1, on the reverse strand, counting down.
GGAGTCCTTTGTATGAGTGACTCCAGATGTAGCTACCCCACGGATAGCGGTTAAACCTCTCAAAGTCATCGACAGCGATAAGTACAGTAGAGGAAACCGGCAGCCTTGGATCACGACCCATGGACATCAAATCCGCCATCACCACCAAGCAAACACGCACAGCATCCTCATCGGATATCGCACCCAGACCAGTTCTCATCGTCTCGAGGACGGTTCTCAACGTCAAGATACCTGGTGCAAGGCCGGGCCAAACCCTACTAACGAAGGACTCATCTGTCAAGGTAGGAAGGTCGGGTATTTGTCCGAAAAGGAGTCCTGTTACAATACAGAACTCACGACGACCAAAGTGCATGCGAGTCCCACACACGTGAAAATACAATTCCTCCGGCTGTGGTCTCGCAACCTCGACCTCCATATGTAAAAACATGTGTACTAGAAGGGGGTCCTGTACAATATTGGTAAGCTCGAGCCATGGCCCGAAAGATGTGCGGCTAAACATTTCGTGTAAACGTTGTGCCCGTTCAGGTGGACACGCTTCAAAAGCATCTCTAATTTCCTTTACCATGGAGATGCGGCATTTGAACGAAAGATCGACGTTATCAAAATCGTCCTACATAGTAATGCAAGGATGTTGTCAACGCACCTAACTTATAACTAGCCCAATCTCTACACTTTTTTTATACAAAAAAAAAACGCAATCTCTAAGATTAACGCAATCTCTACAATTATTTTATGAAAGTAGCGCAATCCCTAAAACAAGCCCAATCTCTACAGTTTTTTTATACAAAAAAAAAAACGCAATCTCTACAATTATTTTATGAAATTAGCGCAATCCCTAAAACAAGCCCAATCTCTACACTTTTTTATACAAAAAAAAAAACGCAATCTCTAAGATTAACGCAATCTCTACAATTATTTTATGAAATTAGCGCAATCCCTAAAACAAGCCCAATCTCTACACTTTTTTATACAAAAAAAAAACGCAATCTCTAAGATTAACGCAATCTCTACAATTATTTTATGAAATTAGCGCAATCCCTAAAACAAACCCAATCTCTACAGTTTTTTTATACAAAAAAAAAAAAACGCAATCTCTACAATTATTTTATGAAATTAGCGCAATCCCTAAAACAAACCCAATCTCTACAGTTTTTTTATACAAAAAAAAAAAACGCAATCTCTACAATTATTTTATAAAATGAGCGCAATCCCTAAAACAAGCCCAATCTCTACACTTTTTTTATACAAAAAAAAAAACGCAATCTCTAAGATTAACGCAATCTCTACAATTATTTTATGAAAGTAGCGCAATCCCTAAAACAAGCCCAATCTCTACAGTTTTTTTATACAAAAAAAAAAACGCAATCTCTACAATTATTTTATGAAATTAGCGCAATCCCTAAAACAAGCCCAATTTCTACACTTTTTTATACAAAAAAAAAACGCAATCTCTAAGATTAACGCAATCTCTACAATTATTTTATGAAAGTAGCGCAATCCCTAAAACAAGCCCAATCTCTACAGTTTTTTTATACAAAAAAAAAACGCAATCTCTACAATTATTGTATGAAATTAGCGCAATCCCTAAAACAAGCCCAATCTCTACACTTTTTTATACAAAAAAAAAACGCAATCTCTAAGATTAACGCAATCTCTACAATTATTTTATGAAATTAGCGCAATCCCTAAAACAAGCCCAATCTCTACAGTTTTTTTATACAAAAAAAAAACGCAATCTCTAAAATTAACGCAATCCCTAAAACAAGCTCAATCTCTACACTTTTTTTATACAAAAAAAAAAACGCAATCTCTAAGATTAACGCAATCTCTACAATTATTTTATGAAATTAGCGCAATCCTAAAAAAAACGCAATCTCTAAAATCAACGTAATATGTAAAACTAAAATTAACGCAACCTCTAACATATTATCAACATAAACGCAACACTCTAAAATTAACACATAATCACTAAAATAAATATAAAATTAAAACGCGGTTAAAGAAAACTTACCGAAGAAAGTGGTCGACCCATATCCGACTTTTATAAATGCTAACCAACCGAGCCGAGATCCGAGCGTGTGTAATACACGATATATTTGAGAGAGTGAAATAGATGGGATGCCTTTGAGAGTGATGGTGGTGGGGTTATGGGTGGGGGACCTCACTTATTTATAGGAGCCAAATCCTAACAAATGAAACAATCCACACCATTGATCTCTAAACCCTAAACAATGCTATGGGCCGTCCCCCAAGTACGCGTTCCACAGTAAAAAACGCGGCCCAGATACGCGTTTCACAGTGGAAAACGCGGACCAAACGCGGGCTAAACGCGGACCAAACGCGGACCAAACGCGGACCAAACGCGCATCGAAGCCAAACGCGTACCATGTCCGCGTGTAACTCTCGAAACGCGGCCAAAACGCGGCCCAAGTACGCGTGTAATAGTGAACGCAGACAAAACGCGTACCAGGTCCGCGTGTAACAGTGAAAAACGCGGACCTAGGGGGTATTTTGGCAAAAATAACAAGATTGGGGGCATATTGGGTACTGATTTTTCAATAAAGGACATTTTAATTAAATTCCCTTTTTTTATTATATATTTTTATTTATTTGTATTATATAGTTTTAAATTTTTTTTTACTTTTTGGTTTGATTTAAAAATAAATAAATATTTATAAATATAAATATTACTAATTTTTTATAATTATATAATTATAAAAATAAAACATAAATATTGCGATTTAACATATAAATAGAACATAAAATAATCTATATTACATTAGATTATTCTAAAATAACATTATCCGTAGTACAATTAACACGTAAAATCTGCATGTAATTCTGTATTTGCTCTGAATAAGGGGTAGCCCATCCAGCAGCACACGTATAACGGTAATGGAAAAAAATGTCCTACAATTTGCGGAAACGGGTATCCTTCTGCCATATCTAATTTCACATAATGGTTACCATTAACGTACCCAATTGTAAAAACAACATGTTCATGTCACGTTGGCGGAGTGGACCTAAGCGACAAGTACGTCCCACTGCCGGTCATACTTATAACATGTAATATCACATTATATTTTGAAGCAATCAAGACACCTATTTCAGGCATTGTCATCCCGTGTTCAAATGGTGCACCTCGATCTGATCGATAAATTGAAAAAATCACGACCTGCATAGCGACATGAATAGTGACGTGCATAGTGTCATGAATAGTGACGTGAATAGTGCATAGTAATTGTAAATGTTCTCGATATATATTTTTACAATTGTGAAACATATATATCAATTATATGATTTTATCAATTTCTTATACTATTTTATCATATTGTATATGTAACAACCCGGTTTACAAAGCCGCCATATTTTTTTATACTATTTTATCACTTTATTATACTATTTTATCATATTGTATATGTAACAACCCGGTTTAAATACACTAACTTACCAACTTAAATAACTTAAGAAGAAGTTTATACCTCTAGGAATGATTCGAAACGTAGATTCCGAATATGTAATTGATTCGTCAATTACTTCAATGGATTGAGAACAAATTTAGAGAGAAGTTGGAGATATTTTTAGAGAGAGATATATATGAAAAAAGAAGAAGAAGACGTGAACGATATGTAGTAATTTACTCTAATCATAGAGAGAGAGAGAGTAAATTACAGATTTGGTCCCTAATGTTTGGCGTTTGTTACGGAATTGGACCCTAAACTTCAAAAATGGCAAATAAACCCTCCACGTATGCATTTTTGTGTTAGATTTACAAAGTTATAATAAAATCAAAAGTTATAAATTTATAAAATAAAATAAAATCAAAAGTTACAAATTTTATAAATTTATAAACAAATTTAATAAATTTATAAAACTAAAACACACACACACACATATATATATATATATAAAGATAAAGATAATGTGTATATATATAAACAAAAAATAATATATATATGTCGAGTGAAATGACATATTTCATTAAAAATGATTTGGATGGAAAACAATGTATTTAACACATTCACTTTTTGGTGCAAATAGCACTCCCCGGTTTTTAAGACATTCATTTTTTGGTGCAAATAACACTTCCCGTTTTAAGAGCATCCACAATGTGCTCGTTGGGAGGTTTTTCGTGAGGTTTTTGGGAGGTTTTTCAAAAAGCAAAAACCTTCTTTTAAGGTTTTTCACATAGTAGAGAGGTTTTTCAATTGAGTTTTTCGTCATATCTTGTAACTGCACGACCTGTTTTTTCGTAGTTTTTTCGTATTTAATCAGTTTTAACTTTATAGAATTTTATAAAAGTTTCGTATTTAATTAGTTTTATTTATTAACCAGTTTTATTTATTAATATATTTAAAGTAATCTTATTTAAATATAATTATTAAATAAATAAAATAAATAAATACCTAATGAAAGTAATTATATTTTATATTTTTTAAATAATATCTCAAATTTGACATATTTATACAATTATAATAGATTTCTTAATGGCCCAATTTTTATTTTCGGTTATACATACTTTTAAATTTAACATTTTTTAATTTTTATTTTACATACTTTTTATACAACTTTTATATATTTAAAAAATTATGTAAAATAAATACATAATTAAATTAATAATATTTTCTTGATTTAAATAAATATGTATTTGTATGAATTTTAATGTATTTATTTTTATAAATAAGAATAAAAATGATATAAAGTTAAAATAGTGGGATTCTGAATAGTTTAAAAAGGTAATGAAAAAGTTTGGGTGAGGTTTTTCACATAGTAGAGGTTTTTAAGTTGTTGATGTGGCAATAAAGTGTAAGAAAAAAGCTATGAAAAAATTCGGTGAAAAACACGTACACTGTGGATGCTCTAACTTCTTACATGCAAACAACAATTCGTTTGACGAGTGATTGATCATCTGGAATACAACCTGTTCCATCTTTCTTGTCACCTCGAGAGTAACCTTTTGGACAATGACAATCATAACCTCCGTCATGATCAGTGCAATCAATCATGTTGGCAAACACCACTTTCACATTCATTAATATCTGTACAATATATTAAGGGTTGGAAAATGACAAGTAACATCGGCATCTTCTCTACACTTCCAAAATCACGCACATCATTCCTAGAAATCCGCTATCTCTATATCGTTTATATGCAGGGTCGTGCTTGGGAGGGAGGGAGGGCGGCCGCACGCCCAGGGCTCACAAGAAATAGGAGCCCAATTTTTTAGTATATAGTAATAGTTACAAGAAATCTATACATATAATAAATAAGTAATTGGAGTGACACATGTCGCCTTCTTGTGAGTCCATTTTTTTCATTTCCCCGCCTAAACATGAACCTTGACGCATTTTACACTATAAGTTCATTTAACAAATCCACATTCATTCCTTATTTAATCATTCCTTAATTCAATTTTTTTAATTTATATCTTACATTTACTACCCTTATAATTAGATAGGTAGTTTACTTTTAATCCTTTACTTTTTTATTTTTTCATTTTAGACTCTTATCATATAAACATAAATAATGTATATGAACTAAATTGCATTGAAAAAAACATTTTTATTTTTTATAAATTATATCATTGTAATCGTTTCGTCATTACCTTCGAAATTAGTCAAATATTGAATATTTTTGGATTTAATTATATAATTAAATATCATAAATATATACGAATTAATATGTTGTCGTGATATTTAGTGTATATATATATATATATTTTACATCATGAAGTTTTATAAACTAACATTTTTAATTTTTAATTTTATTTTGTTGACATTATGATATTTATTGTATATATATATACATATAATAAATAAGCAACTAGAAGGACACGTGTTATCTTCTTGTAAGCTCATTTTTTCATTTTTCCGCTTAAACATGTATCTGGACGTATTTTACATTATAAGTTCATTTAACACATCAACATTTTACATTATAAGTTCATTTAGCACATCTACATTTTACATTTACGTTCTATTATAAATTTTGTTTTATAAATTCTTAATATTTATTCATATTTTCTATTAATTTTTTGCAAAACATCGTTTGTGAAAATTGCCTAAAACAATGACGTTTTGTAACCAGCTGCAAAAAAACAACTCTGAAGGGAATTTTTTTTTGGAAAAGTAACATCGTACCTTCGATAATCATTCATATCTGTAATATAAGTTTTCAGACATTATTTAATTTTTTAAATTACCCTGTGTAATACACGGGGTCGAGCCTAGTTAGTAAATAAAAGAGACACAATTTTATTAAGTATATAGTAGGTCACCAAAAAGAATTTAATATTATATTAAGGTTCCAAAAATGTATTAGTTAATTACATTGGAGAATAAAATATGTAAAAAGTTCATTGATCGTTATAGTATTGCTTATTTGCGTATGGTTTATCTAAGTTTTTTTATTTAGTACCAAAATATAAAACTACTTTGTCTAAAAAAACCTTGATATATTTTTCATCATTCATCTTTTACTAACTCTTTTGATTATTCCATCAGCACAATGGCATATCTACGATTTTCGCCTAGTGGATTAAAGGTCCGCAAAATCGTCCGATGTGTCTTTAATCTAATTTCACAATTTCGAGGGATTTTTAAAGTTTTTTGGTTGATTTTGAGAGATTTTTAAGTTTTTTTGTCGATTTCGACATACTTTTTCGGTTTTCTGGTTGATTTCGAGATATTTGTTTGGTTTTTTGGTTGGTGGGGCACAGACGGAAAATTACTAGGAGGAACTATGATAGGAAGTTAAAAAAATTATTTTTAACCTAGGTAAAAATCTTTTTTTAAATGGGGGTTCATCCCCCCACCTTGTACATGTTACATTTGTCCATGGATCCACATGAATTCTATTTTTGTATTAGAATATATTATATATTTCTTATTATTAACTCTAATGAAATTTTTTACCAACAAAATGAGATGATCCAACTTATATCTATATTTAGAATTTCATAAATATCATTGTCTTAATATTGACCCATATCTCTAAAACAAGAATAAGATCTCAAACTATTATCAACATAGACTTTAGATTCTAAGATTGATGATTAATAAAAAGTTTGTTTTAAATCTAAATTAAATTTTAAAATGATGATGAAAACATTAACAAGAGGTGACATGAAAACCCAACTGATTTACATTGATTTACATAAAGTGTTATTCCGAATAGTCAAAACTCTCACCCAAAATGATGGCAATCCATTTGCGATATCGCTCATGTTGCTTCCACACGTAGAAATGCATCCGGTGCCATCGGACTCCGTCCCTCTATCTCCTCTAACATACGCATGCGTATGGCAACAAACTTGTTCTTGGTTGAGATCCGGAACTCCTTCAGTGTCAGATATGATCGGCTTCTATTAATTGATTACATCCGAGATGTTGTAGCAAGCATGGGCTACAAACATCATGATCTCCATCTCACTTTCGAAGGTGGACATATTCGTTATTGTTAGAAAGTAATGATGATGATTGAAAGAGACGACGAATATGCTGAAGGCTTGATGACTTCGTATATTAATTAAGAGAAAAGTAAACGTACAATATGAATGTAAAGAACAACTTAACCTAGACTAAAGAATACAAGGGAATATATACACATACTATATGGGCCCATGGGCGTGGGTTGGGCCTTATACATTTATATACACTAACATCCCCCCTCAAACTCAATCGGGAGAAGAATGAGCCAGATGGAGTTTGGAAACTAGATCGCGAAACCGTCCTGGTAGATGAGCTTTAGTGAAAATGTCGGCCGGTTGATCAATAGTGAAAATAGGAAGAAGCTGAATAGTCTGACGAGTCACGTGTTGACGAACAAAGTGACAGTCAATTTCAATATGCTTCGTTCGCTCGTGAAAAACGTCATTGTGAGCGATCTGAAGAGCATTGTTGTTGTCACACCACAAAGGAGTTGGAGAATGTTGAGGTGCCCCCATGTCAGAGAGTAGTCAGCGTAACCACACAAGTTCTTGAGCCGTATCAGCTAGTGCTCGATACTCAGCTTCAGTACTGGATCGAGCAGTCAGAGATTGTTTCTTGCTCCTCCAAGAGATGAGGGAGTCTCCAAGAAAGAAACAGTAGCCGGTAGTGGAGCGACGGTCAGTAATGTCACTGTTCCAATCAACATCAGAAAATCCTCGCAAAGTCAAGGAGGATGCAGATGAAAAATGAAGACCGTGAAACATGGTCCCCTTTAAATATCGAAGGATGCGAATGACAACAACATAGTGATCTGAACAGGGTACAGACATGAACTGACTGACTGTATGGACATCATAGGCAATGTCAGGACAGGTCACTGTCAGATAGACAAGGGACCCTACTAGCTGTCGATACAGGGTAGGATCACGCAGAGGAGGTCCAACATTCGAAGTCAAATGAAGGTTGTGCTCAAGAGAAGTGGATGCAGTTTTGTTGTCAGTAAGCCCAGCTTTTGACAAGTGATCGGAGGTGTATTTGGATTGACAAAGATAAATTCCCGAGGGATCTGATATCACCTCAAGACCAAGAAAATAGTGTAAAGTACCAAGGTCCTTCATCTCAAAACAGGAGCTGAGAGACGTCTTGAGATGAGCTATGCCAGTAGAGTCACTGCCAGTAATAATCATATCATCCACATACAACAGAAGTAAGATTGTGTCAGCCTCAGTGGTCCGAGTAAACAGTCCTGAATCGTAGTTTCTGGGTGCGAAACCCAGAGAGATGACTGTGGAACTGAACTTCTCAAACCAAGCACGCGGAGCTTGCTTGAGTCCATAAAGATCCTTCCGAAGACGACAAACATGACCTTGTGGAAGTCGAACGCCTGGAGGAGGTGTCATGTAGACTTCCTCAGATAAGTCACCGTTCAAGAAGGCATTCTTAACATCCATCTGAAAAAGAGACCATTGTTTTGTAGCTGCAATGGCTAGAAGACTGCGAACAGAAGTGACTCGAGCAACAGGTGCAAATGTCTCCTCATAATCAATACCGTACTCTTGATTGAAGCCCTTGGCCACAAGGCGAGCTTTGTACTGATCAATAGACCCATCGGATTTTGTCTTGATTTTGAACACCTATTTGGAGCCAATGGGTGACTTGCCCGGTGGAAGAGGAACAGATTCCCATGTCTGGGCTTTGTCAAGAGCCTGAAATTCCTCATCCATAGCTTTCTGCCAATCAGGGTTAGAGGAGGCTTCCTTGTAGGAAGTAGGTTCGTGATTTGACAGCAGAGTAGCATAAACATGATAATCACGGAGATGAGAAGGAACTTGTCTTACCCGATCTGATTGTCTAACATTCTGAGATTGAGACGTTCCAGGAGCCAAAGACTCAGCAGGTACCTCAGATGTTGGCTGTGCAGATGGAGCAAATGATTGATGTTGATCAGGAAAACTAGAAGAGGCAGGCTGTGTAGGGCAGGAGACTCTGAAGGGGAGGCAGATTCAGAAGGTGTTGGAACAACAGGTGGAGGCGTTATGATGTCAGATTGGAGTGAGTCCAAAGAGACGGAAGCATCAGTGAAGAACGGAGTGGTGAAGTTAGGAGACTCACGAAACTTGGATATAGAAGAAAAATGAACATGTTCCCAGAAGGTAACGTGACGAGATATACGAAGACGCTGGGAGATAGGATCCCAGCAGCGATAACCCTTGTGCTCAATACCATATCCAAGGAAGCAGCAAAGTCTGGAGTGAGGTTCAAGTTTGGTATGTTCATGAGGTTGTAACTGAACAAAACAAGAACTACCCCAAACTTTTAGAAGTTCATAGGCAGGGGGGTTCTCATAAAGAGCCTCGTAAGGAGACTTATTCTTAAGAATAGGAGTAGGAAACCGGGATTGAGGTAACATCCATCCCTTGAACCAAAGGGGAAAGCAATAGGCACATCGCCACATGAAGTTTCACATGAATCTTGACCAGTTGTTGGCCCCAAAAACGCCATAGCTGCTACTACTGCTAATAGTATATGTAAATGCATGTTTTGCTTAATTTATGTGAAGTTTGTGTGTGATTTTGGGTATTAATTAATTGGGAAGGGTAGTAAAATAGAGATCTTATATATATGGACATTGCCATGGAGACTAATTAATTAATTAATTAGTTGGTCGTCACAAGTTTCTTCGTGGAAGCAATTAGGGCCTTAATTACCTGTTGATAAAGAATTGACGTTGTTGTATAGTTATTTACTCAAGTCTTTATTAAGTTAGAAATATATAATCAAACATAGAATTGTCTATTACACGTTCTTTCAAGAAATTAATTAAGCAATTTAAACACATAATTGAAATTGGCCAAGAAATCGTCTTTGAAACCACTTCAACTTCAAAGATTGAAAAATCCTAGCTATTAATTAGCATGCATACTTCGACCCTTTTACGATTTGGATCATAATATAAAATACAAATTTACAAGACGTGATTGTAACATTAAAGAACAAATGTTACCATATTTATTAATTACCACATTCTAATATTTGGTAAAATCTAATGTTGCATTAATTTGTAACTAGGATCCATGATTTTTGGCTATTATATCACAAAATAATTATCATAATAAATTAAATATTTAAGTCATTAAAATCGATACACTATTTTTTTCAGAAAACTCTCTTATTTTTTTTATATAATTGATTGTTGGTGCATATCTAGTTTTTCACTTGATGATTCTACATTTAATTTACAACATATTAACGTCAAATATCAAGGTTCTAAATGACGTGAGGCGTGGCGTGGCGGCGAGGCCAAGTCTCAAGCCTTAGGAGCCATGGCGAAGCCTTGGCGTTTTCAAGGCGTGACTTATGGCGTCAAATTTCTAATTTATATATAATATTATATATAAAAACATATGTTTTGACGTGTTATTCAATGAGTCAATAGTAATAAACAAGTTAAATTAGGTTATATATAGTAAAAACTTGCAAATAAAACATTAAAAACATAAAAAATACCAAATATTGCATTACAAAAATTGCGCATTAGGCCATGGCGTGCCACGAGCTTAACGTGGCGTGAGACACAAGCCTTGGTGCCATGGCGCGCCATGGCGGTTGTGCGGCGAGTTTTTTAGAACAGTGTCAAATATAGACAAATAAGCCTTAAAGTTTAAAGAGTTAACACCAAATAAAAACAAACTAACCTAAACTGTTAGCCTAAGTTATATAGCAAATAAACCCTCAAGTCTAAAAATTAACCTCAGATTAAATTATAAACAAATTACTTTAAAGTTTACAGATCTAGTTAATGTTAAATTTACGCAAAATAACCCTAAAAGAGTTGGTTAACATTATTACATCAGGATAAACAAATTAGCTTTATCCAAATAGAATCTAATAATAAATTTGTATTCACGTTAAATTTTATTGAAAAAAGTTTCACCTTATTTACGCTAAATTTTATTAGAAAAATTTAAGAATGATCAACGACAAACATTGAGGCAAATGTATATTTAATAGACACTACAAATTAGACAAGTTTTTCCGGCGACAAAATCCGCCGGAAAGGGGCGCCGGAAATAACAATTTTCGGCAAACTTTTCGGCGGCCAAAATCCGCCGGAACTTTTTTTTTCCTCCAAAAAATAGAATTTCTTAATTTAATTATGATTACTTAATTTTCGTCGGAGATAAGATGCAGTAAGATGCACCGGATCAATTACTTTCTAAGGCGCAATTCATGGAAGGGGCATGAGATTAAAAAATGATCAACGATTCAGATCCACATCTCACGCTTCTCACGTTAATCTCAACTTCTCACACGATCATTCATCTATAAAAGTAACTGTCATTTTTATTTTCATGTTTGATATGTTAATTATCTTATAAAAATATGAATGTACAAAAAGTTGTTTTTGGAATAACTATGAAGGATTTTTGGAACATTATAAATTGTTTTTGGACTTCATAACGACTCGTTTCAAATTTTTTTTTATGTACAAAAAGTTGCTTTCCAAATGAATGAGACACGCCACCATCGATCCCTCAATGACTTTTGACTTTCTTTAAGTCAACGTTACTTGTCCATAGACCATACTAACTTCAAATAAACTTTTTTTTTTAATGGAAACTTCAAATAAACTTAAGATCATAATAATAATTGATATCACTTGGGAAAATTTGAATTCTTATGTGGAAAACATCTTATTTTTTGAAGGTGTGTTTAGTAACAGCTTAACGAGTTTAATGAGACTCACGACTTATTTGATTAGATATATACGACTGTTTGATAGTGACTTAATATTATAGAAAATGGTTTATGCAGTAAGCTTCTTGGGGGAGCTTTATACATAAAGCCCAATTTTTTCCAAATCCGTCATTCTCAATTAAAAAACACGTTCCTTCTATCTATGAAAAAAAATCCTCTCAGAGAATGTTTTTTTTCCCAATTTATACAATACAAATTAATCCATACAGACAACTTTATTCATACACAACTTAATGAAAAACCAACGAAACAACCCCTATGAGATTTTTTATTTATTTTGAGAGGAAAACTCCAGGCAATATTATAAAGACAGAAAAACATAGTTACAAAAGAAGGCAAACCGCCAAACGACCACCCACACAAAATAATAAAACTTGGCAACCACAACGTACCAAGCAACTTAATGAGAAAGGTAGAAAAGGTGGAGAGAGAAAGAGAGAGTGAGAGAGAACTTTTGTATTTTTATTATATGAGAAATGAGATACAAAGTTCTATTTATACAGACGAGAGAGGATTGCTGACATCATCATAACAGAATTCTAACAATCAACTAACTCTCTTTAACATCCAACCAACTAACTTTTTCTAAGCTACACTATCATCCCCCCGGCAAGTGAAACACGTGGAACGATGTGAAGCTTGGACTTGAGAGTAGAGAAATGAGTAGAAGTTAAACCTTTGGTTAAGATGTCAGCAATTTGAACGGTCGTTGGAACATATCGAATATGTAATTGATTGGCAATTATCATGTCTCGGATGAAATGAAGATCAATCTCCATATGCTTGGTTCGTTGATGAAAAACCAGATTCATAGCCAAGTAGGTTGCTCCAATATTATCACACCACATCGTTGGTACACAATCAAGCCGTAATTGTAACTCCGTCATCAAAGATCGAAGCCAATATAACTCCGTAGATGCAAGGGCCAATGCTCGAAATTCGGCCTTCGTACTCGATCGAGCCACAATATGTTGTTTCTTTGAGCTCCAACTAATCAAATTGGGTCCAAGAAAAACACAATACCCACTAGTTGGTCTTCTATCATCCGGACATCCGGCCCAATCGGCATTGGAATAAGCATGCATCTCCAAAGAAGAGGATTTTTGAATTAATAACCCATGTGCACTTGTACCTCGAAGATACCGTAAAATTCTTTTAACGACTTCCCAATATTGATGATAGGTGTTCGTAAAAATTGCGAAACTTTGCTAACCGCATAGGCAATTTATGGCCGAGTAATTGCAAGATATTGTAAAGCACCCACAATACTTTGATATAAAACTGGATCTGAGAGAGGAATTCCAGAAATCTTGATAATTGTCTACCGGGTGGGACGGGAGACGATATCGGCTTACAATCGCTTAACCCAGTTTTCTTCAACAAATCAAGAAGATACCTTTCTTGAGACAAATGAAGGTCCTCATTTGAGAACTTGGTTTGCACTCCCAAGAAATAATTGAGTTGACCCAAATATTTTAAAGCAAATTTAGCATTCAACTTTTAAATCAAGTCGTAGACAAACACCGAAGAATTTCCTGTAATGATCACATCATCTACATACACCAAGACATAGGTTAGAATATCGGATATGGAATAAATGAACAAGGATGTATCGGAGACACATTGTTTAAATCCCAAGGTAAGCAATGTATGGGATAGTTTTGCAAAGCATGCACGAGGTGCTTGCTTCAAGCCGTAAAGTGCTTTCTTAAGTAAGCACACATGATTGGGTCGAGTAGTATCAACAAAACCTTGCGGTTGGGCCATATAAATTGTCTCCGTAAAATCTCCGTGTAGAAAGAAAGGCATTATTCCCATCGACTTGCCTTATACCTAGGGGTATAAACGAGTCAAGCTTTTAACGAGCTACTCGAGCTTGAGCTCGTTTATCTCGAGCTTAAGCTTAATTATTCTCGAGCTCGAGTCGATCTCGAACAGAAAATAAAACTCGTTTAATTTATCGAACCGAGCTTTATAACACCAATGTTCGACTCGACTCGTTCGAAAACTCGATTCAATTTTTCGAGTCGAGTCGAGTCGAGCCGAGCCACTCGAGCATATACTTTTTTTTCGAGCCAAACATGATCATATATTTATTAATCATAAAATAAAAATATAAAAATTATCGAGCTCAAGCCGATAAATGAGTTAATCGATCGCGAGTTCGAACCCATAAACGAGCTTCGAGCTCGAGCTCGATTACTCAAAAAATATTCGAGCTCGAGCTCGAGCCCTACATTGAAAAGTTAATCGAGCTCGAGCTCGAGCCTAGTATTAATTTTTTGAGACCGACTCGATTAACCTACTACTCGACTCAGCTCGGCTCGTTTACACCCCTACTTATACCCCATCCTCGAGAATATGCAACCGATAATACTAACCGAACCGTTGTTGGCTTAACAACGGGACTAAAAGTTTCGGTATAATCAATACCCTCGGTTTAAAGAAAACCTTTGCCTACCAAACAAGCCTTGTAGCGACTAATAGAGCCATCCGAATGTCGCTTGATTTTGTACACCCATTTACATCCCACTATATTTGCACCGGAAGGAGGTGCTACTAATACCCAAGTTCTGTTAGAGTGGAGTGCATTCATTTCTTCTCTCATTGCATCCCACCATACAGGCCATTCTTGTGCTTGGGAAAAATTCTGAGGTTCAGAATTTGGAACAAATTGAGTTTGAGCATTATAAACAACATGATCGGGAAATTGTTTAGAACGATGTGTATGATCACGAGTAAGAGTGACCATAGGATGAGAAGGAAGACTTGATGGAATATTTAGAGTCGGAGACAAAATAGAAGAGCTCAAGATAGGAGACATATGAGAAGTAGAAATTGTTTCATGCGTGGAATTTGATTAATTTGAAAAGAATGGTAAACTAACCATGGATGGAGTAGTAGAAGATTCATCATGGGTGGATGGAAAAACAAATTCGTGAAATTGAACATGTCTTGATGTATATGTGGTGGATGAACAAGCATCATAACAGAGATATCCTTTGTGATGAGGAGCATACCCGAGAAAAATACAAGGCATAGATTTCGAAGAAAGTTTATCTTGACGAGTGGAACCAAGAAACGGATAACATAGGAACCCAAAAGTGCGCAACAAGCCATAATCCGATGGTTGATTGAATAGAATCTGAAATGGAGACATGTGAGAGAGAATTTTAGATGGTAACCGATTAATTAAAAATGCTGAAGTAGCATAAGCATCATACCAAAAGGATTTTGGTAAAGAAGAATGAATTAATAAAGCTCGAGCTATTTCAGACAAATGTCGATTTTTATGTTCGGCTACTCCATTTTGTTGTGGAGTAGATGAACATGAAATTTGAAGAGAAATTCCGGATTAGTCTAGATATTTTCATAAAGATCCTTTTGTTAATTCAGGAGACCCATCACATTGAACTGTTTGATTTTGTTGAAAATAAATTTTCAACGTGAGCTTTAAAATGACGAAAATGAATCAGAGGCTTGATATCGACTATATAATGGATATAACCATGTGAAACGACTATAATCGTCTATAAAAGTAATGAAATAATGAAACCCAGTACGAGAAACAATGGGAGAAGAACCCCAAATATCCGAATGTATTAAGTGCAAATGATTTTTACTTCGAGAATTATGAACATGAAATGGTAATCTAGTGCTTTTAGACATGCTACAAGCATTACAATTTTTATTCACTTTATTTGAATCAAACGAAACACAAAGTTTTTGAAGTACATAGTTGGATGGATGACAAAGACGAGTATGCAACAAATCTAAAGAGATAGACATTGAGACAGTGAGTGAATAGAGGCTCCCATGTCTATGCGGAATGTGGTGGAGTAAAGTTCCCATTGGAGTCTGAATAAAAAGACCAAAACATGAGAACATGACAATTAGAGGATTATCGGCCACTAATTGACATATAGATAATAAATTTCGAGTAAGCTCAAGTACAATTAAAACAGATTTAAGCACAAGACGACATTTAGGAAGAAAAATGAATGTAGGACCAATATGTGAGATGCGAAGAGATTGTCCATTAATTACCTACAACCACTCTTTCTGGCCCGATATAAGCAACAACGCCTTGTACAAGATTTGCATTGGGTGTCATATGTGTAGTAGCACCCGAATCAGGATCCAAGAATCAATCATAGTACATGTATCAGAAAAGGTAAAAATTGCCGAAGTGGCATATTGTTTTGCCCATTTATTAAAATGTGCAGGTCCAAATTCAGCTGAAAAAGCCTCAGGACCAGAATTAACAGGCCCAACATTTGAATTTCCATATTGTCCAATAGAAGAAGAAATAGGCCGAAGATATTGTTGATAAGTATTTGGACCAATAGGTTGATGATAGATGTTCGACCCAGGTTGATTAAATTCATATGGCCCATATGTGAGACCTGATTCTGTTCCAACAAAGTAACCTGTTTAACCAAGTTGAGAAAAATGAGGCGGCTGCTGATTTCCTCCATATCGCCTTCCAGTAGGAATCGGACTAAAGCGATTATTTCCAGCAAAATTTCTTCCAAATCTATTTCCTCTAAATTGATTTCCAGCAGAAAATCGTCCATATCCTCTATTTCGATTTCGAGAGACATCATTCCACCTATCTCCACTTTCTCTTCCTTGATTGCTTTCTGAATATCAATAATAGCATTTATCTGCAAAATGCCCCTGTTCTTGATAAATTTGACAGGTAATACTAATTTGAGGTTCTTTGAGACTATTATTTGGAAGAGAATCTCCTATCTTCATAGCAGACATGGCAGATACAGTAACAACCTCTGATTGTTGATGATTTACTCTTTGTTCATACAAGAGTAATCTGGATCAAAGTTGTGCAAAGCTAGGTTGCACTTCTGAATTTTCAACATATAAAACAAAAGTATTGTAACTTGTGTTCAATCCAATAAGAGTTTGCAGCACCAGATCTGATTCAATTACATTTTCACCAATTGACCTCAAAGCATCACATATGTGTTTTATTGAATCACAATATGTAGCTATTGAGTTATTTCCTTGCTTAATATTCTGAAACTCAGTTTTAGTTGAGACTTTTTGGCATAAGCTTGTTGTAAGTAAGTATCTTCAATCACTTTCCACAAATCAGAAGCATGTCTAGTGTCTATTGCAAGATGAGCAATAGAAGCATCAAGAGTTGAATAGATACATACTGATACAAATTTATCCTCTTTCTTCCATCTTTCAACACTTTTTGGAGGAGTAGAAGAAGGAACATACATCTGATCAACATGTTTTTCCAGCCCTGGAGTCTTGAAAACAACTAGCAATTGATCTTTCCAACACAAAAAGTTTTCACCATTCAACTTCATAGTCATGAAGTTTGTCATATTTGGAATATCAAAAGAGTTGTTATTTGAATTTCTCTCTTGAGTAGTTTCTGACATCTTTTAAAAAGAAACTCTAAAGAGAACAGAAAAAGGAATATCAGAGAATAGAAGAGAAAGAGCAAAGCTCTGATACCACAATGAAAAAGATAAAAAAAAGGTGGAGAGAGAAAGAGAGAGAGAGAGAGAGAGAGAGAGAGAGAACTTTCATATTTTTATTATATGAGAAATGAGATACAAAGTTCTATTTACACAAATGAGAGAGGATTGGTGACATCATCATAACAGAATTCTAACAACCAACTAACTCTCTTTAACAACCAACCAACTCTTTCAAAGCTACACTCCTAAGAGCTTCTCCAACAGATACTCCAAAACGGAGAAGTAAAGAGTCAAAATCTCCAAAAAAACATTACCATCATCTTCAACAACTGTTATTATTAAGATACTCAATACAATTCATAAAATATTAATTATATCTCTCTCATAAACACTTAATTTCAAGCAATCTCATCGGTAGAATGAATAAAAAATCATTTATCTCTCATAAGTAATGAGAGTTTCTCCAAAGTTGGAGAATTTCATCATCTCTCTCCATTTTGGAGAAGGTTTTAGGGAATTTGTTGGAGAAAAATCCCCACAATTTTTATTTTGGAGAATCTGTTGGAAATGCTCTAAGAGATGCTTTTACCTGCTAGTGGGTGCATTTGGGCTGTAAACAAACCGAATAAATATGAATGGAGTCTTATTTGTGTTCGTTTGTTTAACTTAATCAAACAAACGAACAAACATAAACAGTAAATGAATGATTTTTTTATGTTTATGTTCATTCGTTAAGAAATTTCATTTTTTTTTCGTGTTCGTCCACCAACAAATATAGTAACAAATCAACAATTAATATAAGTATAAAATCACTAATTACATACCACATACTAATACCTTCATTTCTTGAATTCATAAGAAAACTCATTTTAGTAACACCTAATGATAAGGTTTTAAATAATATTCTTACATTGAATCTACTCATATGATTGTGAACTCTATCAAACTTTTTGGTTCAAATCCCAAAGTAACCTCTGTCTTTCAAAACCTAATGACAAGGTTTTGAATCGTATTCTTATTGATGAATCCAGTTTTGATTATTTCATGTGATCATAATTAATCATGGTGGCTTTTGCCTTCACTTACGGCTGGATCAGGCGAAACACCAAATTGATGCTAGTTTTCATGTGTTGATTTATGAAGCTAGGCTTGAATCTGCAGCTCAGATGGTTTACATTCATGGTGTTTCCAAGTTTGGGGCCAATCTGGAGATGATGCCATAATTGTATATACGGTGTTGTATTTAGACACAGGTTTAGGGCCAATGCTAAGAAACAAATGTTCGTAAATGTGCGTCTTTAATAACCCTTTTTGTTATTTGAATTTTGAAAAATTAAAAAAAAAATCTTTTAGAAAAGGTTTCATAAGTGGGCAAAAAAATGGGCGTTACTAAATGTTGAACTTTATCGGATAACTAATGGTCTTTTTAAGAGTGTTACTAAAAACTTTTAAGACACCATTACATATTATTGTTTTCTAAAGGTTAGGCTTCGGAGCTCCTCTCCATATAGGTCGATAGTTCGAGTTTTCCTCATGGTCATGCATCTAGGATTTTTCTTTTCCAACTGTTATCTACTTAGTCCCGCAAAATTAGTCAAGATACGTGAAAACTGACGGAAAAACCAAATACGTTCCTAGTTAAAGCTAATAGCAACACTTTCAGATCATTGGCTTTTGACTAATCATGCAAGTGGCTTTTTGACTTTTACTTTTGTCTTATTTTTGGGGTGTTAAAATATATAATTATAATATTTTTTACAAAATGTTTTGATTATTGTTTTGTCCACTAAATAGATGTACAATGTTTATATCACCATCTTTTCCAAAAAAAAAAAAATTTAACATCAACATGCTATAATTTTTATGAAAAATTATAAATCAATAGAGGCTCAAATAATAACATCTTCATTTTATGAAAACATAAAAGCATTACCCTTATTAAGGAAATCTAGTAGTGTGCAGCAACTTAGCCCGTGACCCATGTAGCACAAAAGGCCACTCACGTTTTTGATTTGCGAATATCACATGTAATTGACTATATAGTAAAAAAAAATGTTCTTTAGTTCTCATAAGATGAAGATGTTCTCATTGTATAGAACCCTTCCTATCTATTTATTATATTACATTATTTTATTATAGAGTGAATTACATTGGTGGTTCCTGTGGTTTGTTTAAAATTTGGATTTGGTCTCTAAAACAAAATATCTACACTGGAGGTCCCTAATTTCTCAGTTTAATAACACTTAAAGTCCCTACAGCTAACATCATTAGTTAACAACCATTATAAAGGACTAATATGTTTTTAGCCAAACTTTAGGGGCCAAAAATGTGATTCACTCTAAATTTTTTGTGAATCACGTATTTTTTTCTAAGAACTTTGTGAATCACATTTGTTTTTTTGTTTTTTTTTTGTTAATCACCCTTTTTTTACTAAAAATATTTTACATCTTCAATTACGTAAATTTCTTATATTAAGCTGCATATTAAATAAAAATTTTATATTTATTTTACGCTAGAAATTCTCTAATTTAGAAAATCAAAAGAACTTCACGTGTCTTTTGAGTTAGGCCTTGAATTATGCAAACAAAATATTGGAAGTTATGTACGATTAACGTGAGATAGTTATATATTACAAATTGTTCTTTAGAACAATAATTATGTTTAAAAGTTAAAATATTGTGAGACATTATTAAATTGAATTATCAAATAATCACTACTAGAAAAAGAGGTATTACTGACGGAAATTTCCGTCGCTAATTAGTGACGGATTACCGACATAATACACTAATCCGTCAGACCGTCACTGATTACCGACGGAATATATATTTTTCTATTTAAAAAATAAAAAATGAAAATCAACGCTAATCCGTCTATAATTAGTGGCGGATTAGTGACGAAAATCAGTGACGAAAATTTCCGTCACTAATTAGTGACGAAAATTTCTGTCGTTAACCCGTCGCTAATTTAGTCTGTCGCCTATCTGTTGCTAATTTGGTATGTTGTTGATAGTATCACCCACCCTCTTTTCAACAATGGATTAGTGACGAAATTCACTTTCAATGACGAATCAACGACGGAATTTTCCGTCACTGGAGAAGTTCGATTTTTGTAGAGAACTGATTATAAACTAAACTTAATATAATAATCAAAATATTATTAAAAACGTAATGATTTAAAGGATTTTATATGGTTCTTGGATTAAAAAAAGAAAATTTGTCTATACATCAAACTCTCTATATTTTTTAATAAGAAACGTGTTCTTTCTATGGTTGCTCGTATAAGTACCTATTATTGTAATAGAATTTGGTAATAGTTTTTCTTAGTTGTTTGAATAATTGTTGTTTATTAATATTTATTTATAACTTATATTTTTAGTTTGTTATTATTTTAATTTTTTATAGTTTGATTATCTATACTATATTATAAAGATGGCATAAAAAACTCTTAATTACAACTCACTAAGCTTTATGTACTATCATTTAAAACTATCTACTTAAAATCTCTTAAAAATAACTACTAAAGCCTAATGTACTACCTGTAAAGTTTTTAACCCTAATTAATATATTTCATCCTTATCCCCCAAAATCCTTATCTCTAATCCCCAAACCCTAAAATTATGAAATTTGAATTATGATAAACATAATCAAAACAGGATAAACATCTCAATTTAAATATAAAAAATTTAAAATATATAAGATAATTAATGAATTTTAACAAACTACTTAATTTTTTTATATAAAAAACATTATATTGTTAAGCCTAAATTAAACAAATCTATACTATATTATAAAAACGACATAAAAACTCTTAATTACAACATTTTAAGCACAAGGTACAATTAATTAAAGTCAATTACTTAATTTACAATTTCTTAATGCTTTTGTACAACCTTTTCAAGCACAATATCACACATAATAATATATTTGTGGAATGAATACTCATTTATTAATATAAATATTTGTTTTTTTGGTGGAGGATTTTATAAAATAGATTTTATATTAGCATAATCTATTTTAAATGTAGATTTTACATTTAAATCTATATTAATGAGATGTAATATAAAATCTTTTTTCTTCCGTATTTTTTTATATTACATCTCATAATGATTTTTTCATATTTTATTTTATAAAATCTTTTTCCATATTTTATTTTATAAAATCTTTTTACATAATAAGATATAATATAAACTTTTTTTTCTTCCGTATTTTTTTGCTAATATAAAACCTATTTTATTTTATAAAATCTACACGTATTTTATATTAGCATAATATAAAATCTACACGTATTTTTTTTGCTAATATAAAATCTACACGTATTTTTTTTCACGAAAGAAGAAAAAAGAAGGTTGATATGAATTAAAAATAAAAAATAACGAGATACACTAATAAATTATCGTATTCTTTAAAATAAAAATATTCCGCAATACTTTCCAACTTAACCAAGTGTAAATAAAATAAAATAGAAACGATGTAGATATAAAAATATTCTTCCATATTTTTAATATATTTACATTTAAATGTAAAATCGAAAATGAAAATAAAAGATTTTAAAATATTATCTACATTCACTATAAATATACATAGTTTCTCTATGTATCATCCGAGTACAAGAAGAAGACGAACAGTCGGGTGTCAATGGCGGAACCTGCAACTGAACAAAAGATATTTCACTATATTTTTGTTTCTTTGAAAAACTACTTTTTTATATTTTATTTTATTTACTGAGGATTTGTTTATATTTTTCAAAACCCACAATCATATTTTTCGAAGTAGGGGAATAAGATATATATACATATATTTATTTTTATCGACTAATACTATGAGATCTTGAAGTCAATAGTCAAATAAATTTTCAAGTGGTATTGAGTGAATTTGAACTATACCAGTTGAGTTGCCGGTTACAAAAGATAGAAATCATTTATTTTCTTTGTCATATTTGATGTGGGTTGAATGTTGTTAATTAATCTACAGATTTATACGTTCAAAGTGATTGTCAATTGTTGTCGAGGAGGTTTCAGAAAAATTGCAAAATCTGTAAAAACGTATGTTCATATTTATAATTATTTCAATAATAGTGATATGTTGTGAGACATGTCGTTTGAGTTTTAAATAATATAATACAAAACTATTACCAATATTATTGCACAAACTCATAACAACAAACGATTAAGAATATATTCAAGTTAACCACTTATGAAAATACATTCGTTTTTCACATTGTATTTCATTAACTGTTAACAGAGAAATTACGTTTCATTTTAACTCGGTTCAATATTTCAACAAAATATTTATCCTCCCGTGCAATGCACGGACCCAACACTAGTTTATATATAAAAAACTATTATCACTCAATTAAAAAACAATTAATGAAGCAATATGTACTACTTTTAAATGCTTTTAACCCTAATTAATAAATTTCATTCTTATCCCCCAAAATCCTTATCTTTAATCCCCAAATCCTAAAATCCTAAAATTTGAATTATGATAAACATAATCAAAACATGATAAACATCTCAATTTAAATATAAAAAATTTAAAATATATAAGATAATTAATGAATTTTAACAAACTACTTAATATTTTTATATAAAAAACATTATATTGTTAAGCCTAAATTAAACAAATTTATATATAAAAAAACCATTATCACTCAATAAAAACCATCCAAAATCGTACTGTAAATCAATAAAAATAAACATTAAAATCGTGATGTATCTCGCTGTATTGCGCGAGTACGCTTCTAATATATTAAAAAAACCACATTAATCGTACTTAATTTTCAACACTTAACTTTCATATATCAATGTCAACCCAAAAGATATGTGAAGTTCTCTTGATTTTCATTGGTTTTTTGAACTTATGAGTTTTTAACGTAAAAATAATTTTATTAATTTAATACTAGTTTTTAAATAAAAATAAAGATTTCTATTTAAAATGAACTTATCTATACTATATTATAAAACACGGATAAAAAACTCATAAATACAAATTATTAGACACAAGGTACCATCATTTTATGCAAGATTTTAAAAATCTCTTAATTTACAAATATCAAAGCATAAGATACATATTACTATTGCAGGCTTCTAACACCCACCAATTTGGTATGTGCAAGGTCTTCCTTTTATGCAGATCTTTCCATGTATCACTATTAACTAGAAGCGTACTCGCGCAATGCAGCGAGATACATCACGATTTTAATGTTTTTTTTATTTTTTGTTTTTTTATCGATTTACAGTACGATTTTGGATAGTTTTTAGAGAGTGATAATGTTTTTTTTTAATAAATTTGTTTAATTTAGGCTTAATAATATAATGTTTTTTATATAAAAAAAATTAAGTAGTTTGTTAAAATTCATTAATTATCTTATATATTTTAAATTTTTTATATTTAAATTGAGATGTTTATCCTGTTTTGATTATGTTTATCCGAATTCAAATTTCATAATTTTAGGGTTTGGAGATTAGAGATAAGGATTTTGGGGGATAAGAATTGAATTTATTAATTAGGATTAAAACATTTAAAAGTAGTACATATTGCTTCATTAGTTGTTTTTTAAGAGATTTTAAGTAGATTAACATTAAATAATAATACATAATACTTAATGGTTTGTTTTTAAGACTTTTTTATGTCTCTTTTATAATATAGTATTGGATGGTTTTTAGAGAGTGTTAATGGTTTTTTTTATATAAATTTGTTTAATTTAGGCTTAATAATATAATGTTTTTTATATAAAAAAAATTAAGTAGTTTGTTAAAATTCATTAATTATATTATATATTTTAATTTTTTTATATTTAAATTGAGATGTTTATCCTGTTTTAATTATGTTTTTCAGAATTCAAATTTCATAATTTTAGGGTTTGGGGATTAGAGATAAGGATTTTTGGGGATAAGGATAGAATTTATTAATTAGGATTAAAAGCATTTAAAAGTAGTACATATTGCTTCATTAATTGTTTTTTAAGAGATTTTAAGTAGATTAGCATTAAATAATAGTATATAATTCTTAATGAGTTGTTTTTAAGAGTTTTTTTATGTCTCTTTTATAATATAGTATAGATTAATATTTGTTTTAATTATATTATTAAATCTGTAATTGGTTATTTTTTCTAAATGTCATTAAAATACTAGAAGCGTACTCGCGCAATGCAGCGGGATATATCACGATTTTAATGTTTCATTTTTTTTTGTTTATTTTTTTGTCGATTTACAGTACGATTTTGGATGATTTTGAGAAAGTGATAATGTTTTTTTTTATAAATTTGTTTAATTTAGGCTTAGGGGGTGTTTGGGATTGCTTATTTGAGGGGCTTTTTAGCTTATTGCGATTTGGCACCGGAGATAAGCCATTTTGAGTGTTTGGATGGAAAGAAAAGAAAAGAGCTTATAGCGTTGCCAAACCGCTGAAAAGCCATTTTTGATAAGTCATTTTGTTCTAACTTATCAACTTATTTCAAAAGTGCTTATGACTTTTTGGGTTCTTTTATATGTATAAGCAATCCCAAACACCTTTAAATAACAACTTATTAGCTTATTACGATTTGGTACCACAATAAGCTAATCCAAACACTTTTTAGAAAACTCCGGTTTAACACCACATAAGTTGATAAACACTTTTCAAAATAAACATAAGTTGTTTTAAATAAGCAATCCCAAACACCCCCTTAATAATATAATGTTTTTTATATAAAAAAAATTAAGTATTTTGTTAGAATTCAATTATTGTCTTATATATTTTAATGACATCTAGAAAAAATAACCATACATATTTAATAATATAATTAAAACAAATTTATAATAATATAATATATTAGTTAATAGTGATACAAGAAAAAATCTGCATAAAATGAATGTCCTGCACATACCAAATTGGTGGGTGTTAGAAGTTTGCATTAGTAATATGTATCTTGTGTTTTGATACTTGTAAATTAAGAGATTTTTAAAATATTGCATAAAATGATGGTAATTTGTGCCTAATAATTTGTATTTAAGAGTTTTTTATCCGTGTTTTATAATATAGTATAGATATAAGATAATCATTGAATTCTAATAAAATACTTAATTTTTTTATATAAAAAAATTATATTATTAAGCCTAAATTAAACAAATTTATAAAAAAACATTATTACTTTCTCAAAATCATCCAAAATCGTACTGTAAATCGACAAAAAAATAAAATGAAACATTAAAATCGTGATGTA
This sequence comes from Arctium minus, assembly GCA_954870635.1. Lineage (NCBI taxonomy): Eukaryota > Viridiplantae > Streptophyta > Magnoliopsida > Asterales > Asteraceae > Arctium > Arctium minus. Next base: position 141,194,086 of record OX941082.1, on the reverse strand, counting down.
TCTCGCTGCATTGTGCGAGTACGCTTCTAGTATTAAATATTCTCTTTAATATAAGAAATTTGATTTATGGTTGGAGATGTAAAAGTAAATTTTTAATTAATTTTTTAGAAAAAAAATACATGATTCATAATTTTTTTTAGAAAGAATACGTGATTCATAAATTTTTTAAAGTGAATTACAATTTTGGTCCCTGTAGTTTGGCTAAAGACACATTAATCTTTCATAACGGTTGCTAACTAACGTGTTAACTGCAGGGACATTGAGTGTTATGAAATTGAAAAGTCAGGGACCATCAGTGTAGATAGTTTGTATTAGGGACCAAATCCAAAATTTAAGCAAACCATAGGGACCACCAATGTAATTCACTATTTATTATATTATAACAAAGATAACGATTTAAGTTTGACATTTATATTAGGAAAAATTGCATCAAAATGGAACCAACTTTGTCTTGATTCCTATTTTAGGGAACCAATTTTTAAAATTGTCATTTAAGGGCCTCAAGCAAACTTTTCATTTATTTAAGGGTCTGATTAACCTGTCATCATCAGCAGGTCATCAGCAGGTCATCAGGTTAATCAGACCCTTAAATAAATGAAAAGTTTGCTTGAGGCTCTTAAATGATAATTTTAAAAGTTGGTTCCCTAAAATAGGAATCAAGACAAAGTTGGTTCCATTTTGATGCAATTTTCCCTTTATATTATATCAGATAGATGACATTATCATTAAGATTACTCTCATTAAATGAATTGTTTAAAAATTCACTCATCAATAAGAATTGGTAAACATACAAACACCTTCGAATGGACCAAGTCTTCACGGCTATGTTCATATAAGATCTTTGCCATGGTCACCCACCAACAATTCGTACCCAAATTCATATATACACACAGAAAGCAAGCATGCAATTACGAATACTACTACTAGCAGCAGCAGTAGTAGTAGCAGCTATGGCGTCTTTGAAGCCAGCAACTGGTCAAGATTCATCATGTGAAACTTCATGTGGCGATGTGCCTATTGAATTCCCCTTTGGTTCAAGAGAAGGATGCTACCACACTCCTGACTTCCTTGTAACTTGTGACCGATCATCCGGCCAACCTGTACCTTTATTTAGAAATAGCACTATTGTTATTACAAATATGTCGACGACTCACGAGAGCGAGATGGAGATTAAGACGTTTGTAGCCACTGATTGCTACAACAGCACTGGTCGAACCGAAAGAAACATAACATTTCTGAGGTCGAGTAATTTCCGAATCTCAACCAAGAACGTGTTTGTTGCCATCGGGTGCGACACACGTGCGCGTATTGGAGGCAGAAGAGGGACGGAGTTCGATAGCACTGGATGCATTTCGACATGTGGTAGCAACATGAGCAGTATCACGAATGGATCTTGCTCGGGAGTTGGGTGTTGTCAAGTAGCGATTCCAGAAGGAATGAGATTTTTTAACATCACACTAAGTAGCTACAGTAACCATAAAAATATATTGGAGTTCAACAATTGTAGCTATGGTTTTGTAGTTGCACAAGGGAAATACACCTTTTCTACCAATGATCTGCATGATTTTGGAAGTGTAGAGAAGATGCCGCTGTTACTTGACTGGGCAATTGGAAACGAGACTTGTGAGATAGCAAGGAAGGACACCCACAAATTCTTATGCAAGGGAAAAGGTCAATATTGTGTTGATGGATATGGTGGTCCTGGATATCGCTGCCGTTGTAGACCTGGTTATGCAGGCAACCCTTATCGTGAAAATAACTGCACAAGTAATTATTAAGTCTTACTTCCTTGTATATGTATTATAATTCCAACCCTTAATTGCTACACCTGAACTTTGCTTCCAATGAAATGCTTGACGATTTACTATATATATTCTACAGATATTAATGAGTGTGAACTCAGCGTTTGCCAACATGATTGCATTAATGATGATGACGGAGGCTATGAGTGTCGTTGTCCAAAAGGTTACTCTGGAGGTGACAAGAAAGATGGAACAGGTTGTATTCCAGATAAACCGTTCGTTATACAAATTGTAGTAGGTAAGAAATTTAAAGTCGCTGGCCCTCTTAATTTTTTCAGTTTATATGTTGAGGGAACATTTCTAATCAATATATGTTGAAACCTCCCACCCTTTTTTTTAGAAATTAAACCCAATGAGGTTCCACATATTTTGACTTGGTATCAAAGCCAAGGTCTATCACTCTCACCAATATGTGCCATGTAACCTCTTCTAGGAGGGGTGTGTTAGAGTCCCATGTACATCGGCTAGACTTGGACCATTTATATCAGATATATGTTGGAACCTCTCCTGAAGAACTATTATGTAGAATAATCATCCTCATGCTATTAGTTAATCCTTCTTGTTGCAGGTACCTTAGCTGCTGCCATATTTCTGCTTATATTCATCGCCTGGTTGTACTTGGGACTCAAGAAGCGTAAGCTTATTTTGCTTAAAGAAAAATTCTTTAGGCAAAATGGTGGAATAATGTTGCAGCAACGAATTTCTGGGGAAGGGGGTTCTCATCATGACCAGGCCAAAGTCTTCACTATAGAGGAGCTTAAGAGGGCAACCAACAACTACGATGAGACCAGGATTATCGGCAAGGGTGGTTATGGCACAGTTTATAAAGGTGTTCTATTTGATAAAAGAACAGTTGCCATCAAGAAATCCAAACTAGTAGATCAAACCCAATCCCAGATAGAGCAATTTATCAATGAAGTGGTTATCCTTTCCCAAATCAATCACAGAAATGTGGTGAAGCTGGTTGGATGTTGCTTAGAAACAGAAGTCCCGTTGTTGGTTTACGAGTTCATTTCAAATGGCACCCTCTATGATCACATACACAACGAAAGCAGGTCGTTGGCTCTTACTTGGGACATCCGACTCAGAATAGCCACGGAGACAGCAGGAGCACTTTCATATTTACACTCTGCGGCCTCTGTCCCAATCATCCATCGAGATATCAAGCCAACGAATATACTTCTAGATGATAACTATGTAGCTAAAGTATCTGATTTCGGAGCATCTAAGCTAATTCCAACGGATCATATTGAGTTGGCTACAATAGTACAAGGAACACTAGGCTACTTAGACCCTGAATACTTGCAGACGAATCAGCTAACAGATAAGAGTGATGTTTATAGTTTTGGGGTCGTACTGGTGGAACTCTTAAGCGGAAAGAAGGCTCTTAGCTTTGATAGGCCAGAGAATGAAAGGAACCTTGCCATGTATTTCCTGTCTTCTTTGAAAGAAGAGACACTCTTCCAGGTTCTTGATGAACACTTGTTGTTAGATGAAGGTGTTCCAAACGAGATCATCAATGTTTCGAGACTTGCAGAAAGATGTTTGCGTGTGAAAGGAGATGAAAGGCCGACCATGAAGGAAGTGGCAATGGAGCTGGAAGGAATATTGGCATCGACAATACAGAAGCATCCATGGGTGCAAACTACATCAAATGAAGAAGAATCTGAGTATTTGCTTAGACAACCGCTGGATGAGTATGTATATACGAATGCGACCAACACCAGCTCAAGCACCTTCGATAGCATCAACAAGCATACTATATTACCCATAGCTAGTGGTAGGTAATTAGGGGTGTGGAGAATAATTGTATCTTCTATTATATAAGTACGTAAAAGAAATAGGATCTTGCATCTTTTCTTGGAAATTAAACCGGCCATTGCAGAACAATCAGAACCAACATGCATGCTTCATTTTGTCTGTTGGTGATTTTAGTGTCATCAAACATTTTAGTGTAATTGTGGTGTAATTGTGATTTACTTGAGATCGATTAAGGTGATGAGGCAAACAGACGTGAATTTGGAGGTGCGGAATGCAGACTTACAAATGTTGCCCCTATCAGCTTAGATCGCCATAAAGTGGGGGTCAAGCAGATTGCACCCCCTTTGCGGTTGTCCCGTTGAATCAATGGATATAGACACTACCAGAGAGTAGAGAAATTGTTATACTACCCGGTTGCAAAATGATATACTATAACCGGGTCCTATAAGGGGGCGGTAGTAATGTCACTATTATACTACCCGATTGAACAACCAGGTTGTATTTGCCTAATGGATCCCGGTTTTTATTATTCCACCGGGTAGTATCTAGGTAGGAATTTGGCATGAATGTTGCTTAATATAACCCGGTTCTTTTTAAGTAACCGGGTAGTATTTTTGCCGATATGTATGACTAATGGAACCCGGGTTATTTAAGAAACCGGATAGTATCTATACCGATATAACTAATGGAACCCGGTTTTTTTTTAAGAAAACGGATAGTATCTTTGCCGATATGACTAATGGAACCCGGTTTTTTTAAGAAACTGGTAGTATTGGTGTGTTTTTTTTTATTATCAAAGAAGCAGAAGCCTCGCATCTGAGCGGATCGATACTAGAAAATCACATATTACGAGTAATATGAAAATAAAAATTAAAATAAGCACCCACAATTAGGCTTGGTATATCACAATAATCAACGGAAATGTAGATAAACAAAACATATATGTAGTTGTGTATCGTCTAAGAAATTTAAGCAATTTCACATCTCGGAAACGACGAACTTGTTCACATCAAAACACACACTCTATCTACTTATACTCCTTCGTTATAATCCAACTACCATATCCACAAAACATACCTCCACATCACTTTGCAAGAACCCTCTTCCAATCTCACTGTAGTCCGCAGATGAGTTTGCAAAAACATACCTACAATTTTGTCATGGTTGGACTTCTCTTTTCTTTGAGGTAAAGCATCAAAAGATAACATTAAAGATGATGGAAATCAAATTATCACTAAAAATGGGACAAAATGCCTAATTGAAAAATAAATCAACTAACCAGGTTTTAAAGTTAACATCTATAAGGTGTGTATTGTGCTATATATAACAACATACCAATATTCAGTTCACAGATGTTTCAGATAAGCACTCGAAAAGCGATTGCCCATGTCTTAGCTATATCATCCAACATCCTTTTTGTAAGGGGTGTTGGGCGTTCCATGGTACCTAGATGCAAAATAAAATAAATATTGTTATAACCACAAGGTTGAGTGCAATAGACACAATGAAAATATTATTAACACATACATACCCTATTCGGGAAAACTGATTGTTGATATAAGGCAAAATGGAACATGAAGTACATAACATAATACCCACACTCCCAAGCGGATTCTTGTTGATTGCTATAAATTAGAAAAAGAGAAGTGTGTATTAGATAGATTCAACTACAAAATAAGTTATATGCATGTATAGTGAGATGAATTACGTGTGAGAACACCCATCTAAATGGCCCTGATTTATCCGTTTCACACGGCCCTCCTTCTTCATGATACCTTGTAACAGCCCTAAAAGAAACATAAGCAATAGTAGTGTTAAAAAGATCGAAAGAAAGGTCAATTTTATACCAATTTAACAATTCTATGTTGCTTGGTTGAGAACCTGGCTCACCTCCGCGTAACTCGGTTGAGAACCCTGGCTCCCCTATGATATCGATGACTCGGTTTGGTCCGACATGTCTAATGAAATATGCACTAATAACAAAAGCAATATATCTAGAAACATGCATAAAAGTATAAAAATACCAAAAACTTTGTAATAGTTGATCATTCTCAAAAATAAACCTAAACCAAAATCGAAAAACAGATTTAGTAAAAAAAACAGAAGTATAGTCCAAGTATGCTAAAGCAAGGGAAAAAACTAGGTCCAACTTTTCCCCGATACTTCATCCAATCCCAATATATTATTATATATGCAAGTCATAATTATATATTCATACAATTCCTACTTGAACAAATCAGTGCTTTTTTAGTTTTAATCTATATTTATGACATGGAAGCGTACTATTTCCATTGTTTATTCAAATAAATAAAGATAAGAATTACAAAAAGGAGATGCACATTCCCATTTCCCATTGATTCGCTAGGACCCAATAACTTAACTATATCATAACACACTTTTCAGCAAAAACACAAATTCCTTGGCCTAATTGTAATATATGATCCAAATGCTTTTTCTTTTCAACCCCACAAATTGATACTTTCTTTTTCTTTTGCCAACCCACAAAAAAGGGTATTTACACAAAAGAAACCAACTCCAAAACACCATCCTTATTCCTCCAAAATACCATCCATAGAAGATTCCCATAGTCCAAAAAAACCACCCAAACAGAATCTGCAATATAAGAACAGATCCCACAAAATAAAGGAAATCACAAAATAGTAACATAGCAGATACAGTTGAATAAGGCAAAAACCAAATACCAATCAAACCTAAACTGGCACAGGAGTAAAACAAACAGATGCAACAAACATAAATGTTATAAGTTGAAACCATTAAATGTTTAAAATAAGTTACATAAAATAAATGTTTAAAAATAAGTTTATTTGAAAACACAAATCTTATAAGAAAAAAAAAAGTTAATAAATGTTAAGCTTATTTTAAATATTAACAAACAAACAATTAAAATGACCATTACCTTTGGAGCTTCAACTATGCTATAATTAAAAAAAAAAAAATACATCCATTTTTCCTGGTTCAACATCCCAACTTGGAGGAGCAGATGCTAATGATACAAGAAAATGCTTCATAACTTGATCATTGTGCTTATGCAACACAAACGAGGTCATTTATATATATATACACACACACACACACACACATATATATATATGCAGGATCTGCCTCATATAATGATTAATCAAATTGGCATATATATATATATATGGAGAGATATGCTCTTACCATGGTTGCTCACGTGGGATCAGAAAGTAGATGTCTAACGAGTCCCATTCTCAGGCTTTGAGGTGCTATGATAAACATTAGTGGCATCATACCAAGGCTAAAAGGTTACCTGTTGTGTTGCAGCAGGCGAACAACAGCAACTTGTCGACTAACAACGGGGATGTGCAGTTGATATTTTCTCCTCCTACCACATTGACAGAATAGTTATTATATTTTTGACAAATACAGCAAAATACAAACCTACAAATATTCCCTAAAATTACCAAAAATAAAAAGACATTTCTATGCCATCCCTCCCATCCCATCCTAAACCAAAAGCAATAAGCAATATGGTAATCTTCAAAGAAGCAGTTCAAATGCAACTAGCAAAGGTCTAGAAATCAAAAAAGGGCATTTTTCTGGAGAAAACTGGCATAGAAATCAAAAGGTCTAGAAAAAGCAATACTAGAATGTTTTCATGTCAGTCGCTGTGATATTATGAGTGAAGAAATTTAGCTTTAAAAACTATCATCGCCAAAGTTTCATGAGCCATAATTCAGTGTCACATAAACAAATACAATAGCAAGCATTCAAAGTATATACGATTTACGACAGTTCAGATTTTAAAGAAGAAAACAAATTCGCGCACATTAAGAAGCCCTAGAATATCCAAATCTGCAAGCATAACAATTCAAAAGAGATGGAATACAGAGGGTTATATCTATCTATGAATCAAAATAAACGATAATTCCGATCATGTTACCCGGAGGATTACTCACCTGTGAGTGCGTGAAGTCGGCAACGGATTCCGGTAAGTGCGTGAAGTTGGCAAAGGGATTCCGATGAGTGCATTAAGTCGGGAACGCGATTCGAGACTCAGGAACGGGATTCGTGACTCGGAGATGGGATTTAGGGTTGGGCCTTATGTTGGATTCATTTTCTTTACCATTCACAAGGTTTATTTTTTGTGGCTTGAGCCTTATAGCTTGAGTCCAATGGTTTGAGCCTTTTGGCTTGAGAAATATAGCAAAATTTTGAGCATAGCACCCCAATAATGTGGGTGAACCTTGAGTTCGTTTAAAGATGTTTGTTTATGTTAGTTTAATATTTTAACGAACATAAATGAACAAACATGAATATATGCATTTTTTAAATGAATGAACAAGAACGCCAATGTTTTTGTTCATTTATTGTTTGTGTTCGTTTGTTTGTTTTAAGTTATTTTTAAGGTTCATTCGAGTTCAAGCTTGATTTGAGCTTTAGTTCAAGCTTGAAACGAGTTCGAGTTTGAGCTTGGGTATTGGTTATCGAGTTCGAGTCAAGTTTGGATTTTCACTACTCGCGAGTTTTTGAGTCGAGTTCAAGCTTGAGAATTAAGTTTCGAGTTGAGTATATAATGATACTCGAGCTTGACTTGCATTATTTAAACCCCTAATCTAAATGTTTCTTTTTATGCAGACATGTTAATCGCAATATTGTGCTGTAAGGACGATATTCGCGTTGAAATTCTTGGTTTATTCTTAAGCCTAAAATCGTCTCATATTATTTATTTTGCTTTTTTTCCCATTCAAAAAGGTATTTTCACGATTTTATGCTTAACTAGTGTTTTATATTTTTATTATTAATACTTGTTTTGTATTTTTATTATTGGAAACTCAAAAGACGAGGCTATTTCGTAGACATAGGTGTAAGATCCCACATTGGTTGGGGAGGGGAACAAAAGTTGCCTTATAAGGGACTGAGATACCTTCTCTACCAGACGCGTTTTAAAAACTGTGAGTCCGGGTGTGTGGACAAAGTAGACAATATCTGGTACGGTTGGTCTGGGATGTTACAGATGGTATCAGAGCCGGGAGTCGGACTAGTGTATTTTTGGGATGTTAAAGGTTCTCTCAAACTTAAGCTCTAATACTAACTTGTAACACCCTGAATTCTGGAAATATCAACTAATTTAAAATTTTCTAAATACACCAATAAATGAATCATCTACAACCACGATTTAAATGAAGATGTGGGGGCTGTTGTTTGAAGATTTTGTTTGAGTGTTAATGTCACATGATAACTAGAAGAAGGCTGAATCTTAGTTTTCATGAAAATGACCATTCCACCCCTAGCTGATGGATGAAACTGCAAATGGACCCCCATCTGAGAATAAATAGTGTATTTTTTATTTATTTATAAATAAAATGTAAATGAAAAAGTAGAGGAGAAAGGGACGGCGTAATTAAAGGGAAGAAAGTGTTTGTGTAGAGAGAGCTGTGCCTGTACCCTCACATGGAAAAAGTGTGAGTGGTTTTTAGGTTTCTTTTTGTTGATTGGGTAACTTTTTTGGGTTTTTTTTTTCATTTTTCTTGTATTTTCTACTATTTCAAAGCACCCCTCAAGTTTAATAGATAAACCTTTCATTCCCAGAAAAAAAATCTACTTGCAAAAATGGTCAGCCTTCAATAAAATTGTATCCCCCCTACATCCCAAATTAAATGTCTGTAATGAAAAAGGTACAATTTTAAAAATGACAAAAGGACAATTTTACCCGTAATTATAAAGTGAGAAAATTTCTTCACCTCATAATAATTAAGGATAAAACGAAAACATAAACATTTACGTTTGAAAGCCAACACTTATTTCCATACAAACTAAAATTATCAGTTACTAAAAACCGTTGAATTAAATATATATTATATATATATATATAAATTACACGTGAAAATGTATAGAGCTCGATCCAAATTGGTTCCTCGAGCCCAAGTATTAGAGTTAAACCAATATTCATAATCCAATTCGGATTTTAATTATACAAAATAACACCCAAAAAAAAATCAACTCTAATATCCAAGTCTCCATTCTGATGCTTATATTCACCGGCCACCGTCCGATTAACCCCACCGGTGCCGGAAACCCAAATCTCCGCCGTATTAGCAGGACCCACCTCGCCGCCGTCGAGTTTTCCGGCAACAATTTTACGCCACTTGTTCGCCGATCAAATCCAACCCGACAACCAGGAACGAAAGCCCTTGAAACAACAAGAAATAGAAATGGATTCCGTGGGCCGATAACAGACTTCGGGTCGCGGCCGTTAGCAGCAGAAACGCGAGCGCGAGTTCTTTCCGGTAGATCCGGTTCTTCTTGTAACACCCTGAATTCTCAAACTTAAGCTCTAATACTAACTTGTAACACCCTGAATTCTGGAAATATCAACTAATTTAAAATTTTCTAAATACACCAATAAATGAATCATCTACAACCACGATTTAAGATTTAACCTCAAAACAACATTCATTCTATACAAAAGTCTATGGTAAGAACGGGTGTTACTAACACCCCATAATAGTCATTATCTCCAAACTGCGGAAGAATTCACCAACTACATACACTTGCACAAGGCTAAGGCTCGACTTCTCGAAGCACTGTTAGAACCAAACCCCCAACAGGAACCTGATGCACATGCCGACAAATAAAAAGGTTAGACTTAACGCCTAGTGAGCTCAAGAGTTTTCACATACACAATTTAATCATTTAGAAAGGAAGAATGTAGATAAAATCATAATCTTTCAAGATGATATGTTTCACTTATGAAAATGACTCGTTTAACGATAAGTATGCATTTTGTACGAAAGAGACACCGAATTAATCGATGACCAAGGCAAACTGTATTAAAGGCGAGGCTCTCGATATGGGACGTACTTTTGTAATATAACCCAAAATTTGATAAAAAGAAAGAGGGAACGTGGACATCCATTTTATAAAATGCGGACATCACGTTACAACTCGAAATACCCAACACGGGTGGAACATGATACACAACCCATAAATCGCAGGTGTAAATTTATAATTAAATTATGCCATGAACACGACATTAGGCCCAAAATTCACCCGACCAAGTTATGGACTAATTCAAGTATCGAAACGTGGAAATGACGCATTCCATTCAAACCTTAATATACGTGGGAAGAACCCAATATTAAAGCCATCATTTACCGTCAACCACTTAAAGACCTGAATCGGTAAAATACCACATTACCATATAAAATACCACGAATCAATGATGAAGAGATCCGTATACACCGAGAATAGAAAACACGCAAGTAGGTCGTTCACGCGACTTCCTTGCATATCATCTAAACGTTTCCACCTTGGGTGGCGAGAACACGTGAATGGGGCCACCCGCGATGTTATTAGATTCTACCCGAACACCCTGACATCCTGGTTCTCATGCCTCTACCGACATCATACCACAGACCGTTTAACGCCTCTGTCCTTACTCCATTGGAGTTCCACTTTCGAGGGCTTACAGACGTGAGCGCCTATCCAATCTAGACGAGTTCCAACCCAGCTGTTCATGCCACCTATTGTTTACTCGCTAGCAACCCGAGCGGTCACTAAAAGTAACCCAAAACCTCAGGCCTTACAAGACAGACAGACAGACTTACGTGCCTATGGATCCATTACAACACAGTCTAACATTACATGACTCCAATTGAATGACCAAAGCACCCAAAACATGTAATTCACCAATGACACGAAATTAATCGTCATCATACTCCAAAAACCCACGACGGTTATAAATCCGGACAAATGTCCACAAGACTCTTTTAAGCCAACACCGAGCTAAAATGCTAAAAATCCATTTGACCAATACTCAATGGTCCCCCAAATAATGAAATGTCTTTAAACAACGTTTACGAATACACATACCTCAAAGACGAGATTAACCCAAAACTCAACACACAATGGGACCAAAGGTTTTCCAAAAGGTTTATGAATGCAAATACACCAAAATGCATATAACAATGAAATAGGCTTCATTTTTACCAAAATCACCAAGATGCATAGGTCATGAAATGGACTCTATTTGTACGAAATCCCCAAAATGCATAAATCATGTTATTACTTATCAAGATGTCCAAATCCCAAATGTGAGCCTTTTATGAAACTAAAATAAGTCAAGTTTATCAAATATGAAAACTCATTAAAATACTCACACTTTGACAAATACCAAGTGAAATACATTTTTACTTCAAAATACTCAAAACTTGTCAGCAGTTAACCATTTCATGTAAAACACTTTAAAATAACCATTTTGGCATGTACACCGTTTTCACAAATCAACTTGAACTCACCTTGCTAGATTTAGGCTAAATCTAGATTTCACCCAACGAGCTCTTTTGACGGCCCTTTGAATCCTCAAGCCGAAATCTTCCAAAACCTAGATCCGAACATTTCAACCCAAAAATACCCATAAACAACCATAAGGAAACATTCTCCAAACATATAAATACTAAAACTCCAAACAAGATCCAAAACCCTAAATTCTCTAAAACCACCAAATCCGAGATTTGGTATACCAAACACTAAGAGATCAACAATGAAGTATTTAAACCTTTAAATCAAGAAAGCTTACTACTAGAGACGATGAGATCTTCCGAGGACAACCATAGCAACTCTTCAACCCGAGCTCCCACACACGAACTTGAAGAAGATGAAGATGGAGGTTTTGTGGTTCAAGATCCCAACTAGCTAGGTGATGATGAAGTATGAGGGTTGAGGAGGAAAAACCCTCCAAATAGGTAGAGGTTCGACATTTGAGGTTTGGGAGAGAAGAGGGAAGAAGATTTAGGGTTTTGATTTGAGAGTAAGGTCGCGGCATAACCCGCCCGTTTCCCCGAATACTCACATCCAGTGAGTTACGCGACTTGTGCCGCGAGCCAAAGTCGCGTGCTAAGTCGCGGTAGCCCAAAACTTCGGTTTTCTCGCGTCATTCGAACCAGATTTGATTCCCGATGATTCCAAAGTAAAGCTTGCCTGAATCTCGATACCTTTACGTCCCACGAGTCAACCGACTCCCGTAATAACACCTAGGGAAATCTCTAAATTTACGGGTGTTACAATCCTCCCAACCTTGGAATGATTTCGTCCTCGAAAACCACATTCCCAAAAGACCTCACCCGCAGAAAGACTTATCTTAACCCAATGACCAGCACCACTAACACAACTCTTGCACCGGTACTCCCAACAACTGCCCCTCTTGGGCACGTTATACCAATAATCGAGCGAACACTTAACTCCCCAAAGTAACCTTTTACCCACAAGGTTACGGTCGTCTCCCAACCTTGAATAACAATTACCACCCCCAGGTAATTTGTGACTCCAACTTCTCACCGATCAATCTCCTTCGGGTCTACACGATTTCGAATTTAACATCAGAGGTCATAATCACACTTCCAAAAATCCTCAGGTTCTTACCGATCCATTCCTAATATCTATAAAGACATCCTTCGAAGGCGCACCAATACGTCCTACATGTAACCGGTGAACACAGATTCGGCTGTCACTCAACTCCGATTCAACACCAATCTCACAACATTCCTAGAGTAACATCCTTAACACCGCAAGAATGCTCAGGCACATCGATACTCAATCCTCAATACCCAAACTCCTTTCAGAATCCATTACCGAAAGGTCACATTTTTTCCATAACCCCACCGGTTTACATCCATCCATTCCAAGATCCAATGACCTCAAGAAAACAAGTCGACGCCTAGGACTACACGGTGACCTTGAAAGCGTGGACATCTCGCCCAAAATCCCATTTCAGACGAATTTTCGCACCAAGGTTGACACCCAACAGAGAACTAAAATTCCAAATCTTATATCTCTAGCAGGCAGATCACCAAAATCTCCTTTGATCGCGGACCCGCTAAGACGGTACACCAACCATATAAGCTATGGTGTCACACCGCCGAGCAAACCACCAAAACGAAACCCTATCAAAACGCCAACAATTGCCTAAAACTTTAACTCGCATGATCACCGAAACATAAAATCACCCCTTAATCAACTGGGAAGACTTAAATATATTATCTCCATGGTACAAGCGCGCACGGATTTCAAAACCGAAACCCAAAAATCCAAGACTAACCACAAGTCGGAACATCCGACACTTCAAACCCCAGGGACGCCCTCAGTCCTTACCAACAACTCCCTTTACAACAGGGTTTAAATCTATAGGCTTAATGAGTTCAAGGTTTTCCAACTAATACATCAAATCAGAATTTATAAACTTTCAAATATAAAAGCTTTTTAACGATTAAATGCACGGTAAAAATATGCTACCAATCATTCGATAGGTTTTAAAATTGCCCAGCAACGCAACGCATATGAAACCATTTCCAAAATTCCTTTGTTCAATACTTACGTTAGTAATGACAATAATGAACAGGCGCAATTACACTATAATTGTAAAAATAGGCTCCTGCACCACAACACGTGCAAATAAAGATTTGAACAACTCCAAAAGAGAACTCACAATTTTTAACTTTAAAATTCTGCCTCTTTAATCAAAAAAAGACGTTGTGACATAAAGATATCAACAACTCTTTATGTAACGGTTTTTCCCAAAACTCGAAAGAATAATGGGAATGCCAATAAGATTTCAAATCGAGTTTAGGCTTTAAGCCCAATAGATACACACACTTGACCCAACAGAAACCTCAACGACAAGAATGCCGCTAACTCGATAAATGCATTGCGGAAATTTCTAACGGTAAAAGTTGATGATTGAATTACGATCAGAACAAAAGTCCTGCTTGAAATAACGAAGATCTTTTACAAGTTTTCTCACACCGACATTATAATTAAGTCCAATTGCAAATAGTATGCAACGAATGACATTTGTATAAAATCCAACATTTAACGCACACGATGATGCATATGCACATGTTCTCAAATTTATTTTACGCAACGCAAAATGACGTAAGACGAGACACCCTAAACCCAACTGAATTTTCGCAAAACTCAATAATGCTAAAATCATGTAGTGACAAAATTTCATTTCTCAACAAGAATGTAAGACGGCAATATGGCTAAAACATAAAGCCTTTAAGAGTTTCCTCTTTTAATGCAATGAAAGGTAAAATGACACCTTTAACAAAATTCACATGGGTCACAACGCCAAATAACTCGTAAGCTTAAAGGAAGCAAAATTAAAACTCACGCATAAAAAGACATCGTATAAAACAATACTCCATGAAATTTCAACAAAACTCACACAAACTAAAATTCTCAAGAAATTCCGACTCAACGCGTGGGAATAATTTTTCCTTTAAAACCATTGACATATGTGGAGGAGATCCAATGCCTAGGTTAAAATCTCATAGCTACTTGCCCAATACTTCAATGACATTAAAACACGGATATTACAATATCCGCAAATAGCGTTAAACAGGAGACGTGAATAAAGAGATTTTTTATAACAATTTTCAATTACGTGCAACAAAACATTTTCATGAATGCTTAAGCTCACAGTTTAAAATCTGGTGAATGCTACATGCTTTACCAAAACCTTATAATGCAAAACACAAACACTTTATGTTTTACGAACATAAGAACAATTTATGCAAATTTATTTCAGAAATAAATTTAGTGCATGAATTTGAGCGGCACTTGGCATCATAGGACTACACTTCCCAATGACCCGACACACTATTGTCATTTGGAAGCATCAAACATCTTAAAGCCACACTCTCAATAACTTGATAAGCTTACGAATTCTCTTTGAAATAGAATCAGTCTAACAAACTCGCGAATTTAATCCAACCAAGATTTCCAACCCAAAAGGATCAACTTAGTGACCTCCTCGCACTTAGCTATCACTCCTAGGGGACCTTGATATAAACATCAATCCTTCCTTAGCTAACTCGCTTAGGACTTCTCACTACCCCAACGATCATCATCCCAAGGTAGCTCAAGTATACATATGTAGCACGTAGGTTCACCATGACACTGGTCAGGTGCCATTATGAACGTACAATACACAATCATCCTTGAGACCCTCGACAAGTTTCCCGTTTCTAACGACTTGGTCAACCTCAAAACATCTTATCTTAAGGTTTCTAATATGCAACTTCACTTACAATCACTAATAAGAACACTGGTTTGAGTCTAGGCATCCAAAAATCAATACCTAATTCTCTCAAACTTAAGCTCTAATACTAACTTGTAACACCCTGAATTCTGGAAATATCAACTAATTTAAAATTTTCTAAATACACCAATAAATGAATCATCTACAACCACGATTTAAGATTTAACCTCAAAACAACATTCATTCTATACAAAAGTCTATGGTAAGAACGGGTGCTACTAACACCCCATAATAGTCACTATCTCCAAACTGCGGAAGAATTCACCAACTACATACACTTGCACAAGGCTAAGGCTCGACTTCTCGAAGCACTGTTAGAACCGAACCCCCAACAGGAACCTGATGCACATGCCGACAAATAAAAAGGTTAGACTTAACGCCTAGTGAGCTCAAGAGTTTTCACATACACAATTTAATCATTTAGAAAGGAAGAATGTGGATAAAATCATAATATTTCAAGATGATATGCTTCACTTATGAAAACGACTCGTTTAACGATAAGTATGCATTTTGTACGAAAGAGACACCGAATTAATCGATGACCAAGGCAAACTGTATTAAAGGCGAGGCTCTCGATATGGGACGTACTTTTGTAATATAACCCAAAATTTGATAAAAAGAAAGAGGGAACGTGGACATCCATTTTATAAAATGCGGACATCACGTTACAACTCGAAATACCCAACACGGGTGGAACATGATACACAACCCATAAATCGCAGGTGTAAATTTATAATTAAATTATGCCATGAACACGACATTAGGCCCAAAATTCACCCGACCAAGTTATGGACTAATTCAAGTATCGAAACGTGGAAATGACGCATTCCATTCAAACCTTAATATACGTGGGAAGAACCCAATATTAAAGCCATCATTTACCGTCAACCACTTAAAGACCTGAATCGGTAAAATACCACATTACCATATAAAATACCACGAATCAATGATGAAGAGATCCGTATACACCGAGAATAGAAAACACGCAAGTAGGTCGTTCACGCGACTTCCTTGCATATCATCTAAACGTTTCCACCTTGGGTGGCGAGAACACGTGAATGGGGCCACCCGCGATGTTATTAGATTCTACCCGAACACCCTGACATCCTGGTTCTCATGCCTCTACCGACATCATACCACAGACCGTTTAACGCCTCTGTCCTTACTCCATTGGAGTTCCACTTTCGAGGGCTTACAGACGTGAGCGCCTATCCAATCTAGACGAGTTCCAACCCAGCTGTTCATGCCACCTATTGTTTACTCGCTAGCAACCCGAGCGGTCACTAAAAGTAACCCAAAACCTCAGGCCTTACAAGACAGACAGACAGACTTACGTGCCTATGGATCCATTACAACACAGTCTAACATTACATGACTCCAATTGAATGACCAAAGCACCCAAAACATGTAATTCACCAATGACACGAAATTAATCGTCATCATACTCCAAAAACCCACGACGGTTATAAATCCGGACAAATGTCCACAAGACTCTTTTAAGCCAACACCGAGCTAAAATGCTAAAAATCCATTTGACCAATACTCAATGGTCCCCCAAATAATGAAATGTCTTTAAACAACGTTTACGAATACACATACCTCAAAGACGAGATTAACCCAAAACTCAACACACAATGGGACCAAAGGTTTTCCAAAAGGTTTATGAATGCAAATACACCAAAATGCATATAACAATGAAATAGGCTTCATTTTTACCAAAATCACCAAGATGCATAGGTCATGAAATGGACTCTATTTGTACGAAATCCCCAAAATGCATAAATCATGTTATTACTTATCAAGATGTCCAAATCCCAAATGTGAGCCTTTTATGAAACTAAAATAAGTCAAGTTTATCAAATATGAAAACTCATTAAAATACTCACACTTTGACAAATACCAAGTGAAATACATTTTTACTTCAAAATACTCAAAACTTGTCAGCAGTTAACCATTTCATGTAAAACACTTTAAAATAACCATTTTGGCATGTACACCGTTTTCACAAATCAACTTGAACTCACCTTGCTAGATTTAGGCTAAATCTAGATTTCACCCAACGAGCTCTTTTGACGGCCCTTTGAATCCTCAAGCCGAAATCTTCCAAAACCTAGATCCGAACATTTCAACCCAAAAATACCCATAAACAACCATAAGGAAACATTCTCCAAACATATAAATACTAAAACTCCAAACAAGATCCAAAACCCTAAATTCTCTAAAACCACCAAATCCGAGATTTGGTATACCAAACACTAAGAGATCAACAATGAAGTATTTAAACCTTTAAATCAAGAAAGCTTACTACTAGAGACGATGAGATCTTCCGAGGACAACCATAGCAACTCTTCAACCCGAGCTCCCACACACGAACTTGAAGAAGATGAAGATGGAGGTTTTGTGGTTCAAGATCCCAACTAGCTAGGTGATGATGAAGTATGAGGGTTGAGGAGGAAAAACCCTCCAAATAGGTAGAGGTTCGACATTTGAGGTTTGGGAGAGAAGAGGGAAGAAGATTTAGGGTTTTGATTTGAGAGTAAGGTCGCGGCATAACCCGCCCGTTTCCCCGAATACTCACATCCAGTGAGTTACGCGACTTGTGCCGCGAGCCAAAGTCGCGTGCTAAGTCGCGGTAGCCCAAAACTTCGGTTTTCTCGCGTCATTCGAACCAGATTTGATTCCCGATGATTCCAAAGTAAAGCTTGCCTGAATCTCGATACCTTTACGTCCCACGAGTCAACCGACTCCCGTAATAACACCTAGGGAAATCTCTAAATTTACGGGTGTTACAATCCTCCCAACCTTGGAATGATTTCGTCCTCGAAAACCACATTCCCAAAAGACCTCACCCGCAGAAAGACTTATCTTAACCCAATGACCAGCACCACTAACACAACTCTTGCACCGGTACTCCCAACAACTGCCCCTCTTGGGCACGTTATACCAATAATCGAGCGAACACTTAACTCCCCAAAGTAACCTTTTACCCACAAGGTTACGGTCGTCTCCCAACCTTGAATAACAATTACCACCCCCAGGTAATTTGTGACTCCAACTTCTCACCGATCAATCTCCTTCGGGTCTACACGATTTCGAATTTAACATCAGAGGTCATAATCACACTTCCAAAAATCCTCAGGTTCTTACCGATCCATTCCTAATATCTATAAAGACATCCTTCGAAGGCGCACCAATACGTCCTACATGTAACCGGTGAACACAGATTCGGCTGTCACTCAACTCCGATTCAACACCAATCTCACAACATTCCTAGAGTAACATCCTTAACACCGCAAGAATGCTCAGGCACATCGATACTCAATCCTCAATACCCAAACTCCTTTCAGAATCCATTACCGAAAGGTCACATTTTTTCCATAACCCCACCGGTTTACATCCATCCATTCCAAGATCCAATGACCTCAAGAAAACAAGTCGACGCCTAGGACTACACGGTGACCTTGAAAGCGTGGACATCTCGCCCAAAATCCCATTTCAGACGAATTTTCGCACCAAGGTTGACACCCAACAGAGAACTAAAATTCCAAATCTTATATCTCTAGCAGGCAGATCACCAAAATCTCCTTTGATCGCGGACCCGCTAAGACGGTACACCAACCATATAAGCTATGGTGTCACACCGCCGAGCAAACCACCAAAACGAAACCCTATCAAAACGCCAACAATTGCCTAAAACTTTAACTCGCATGATCACCGAAACATAAAATCACCCCTTAATCAACTGGGAAGACTTAAATATATTATCTCCATGGTACAAGCGCGCACGGATTTCAAAACCGAAACCCAAAAATCCAAGACTAACCACAAGTCGGAACATCCGACACTTCAAACCCCAGGGACGCCCTCAGTCCTTACCAACAACTCCCTTTACAACAGGGTTTAAATCTATAGGCTTAATGAGTTCAAGGTTTTCCAACTAATACATCAAATCAGAATTTATAAACTTTCAAATATAAAAGCTTTTTAACGATTAAATGCACGGTAAAAATATGCTACCAATCATTCGATAGGTTTTAAAATTGCCCAGCAACGCAACGCATATGAAACCATTTCCAAAATTCCTTTGTTCAATACTTACGTTAGTAATGACAATAATGAACAGGCGCAATTACACTATAATTGTAAAAATAGGCTCCTGCACCACAACACGTGCAAATAAAGATTTGAACAACTCCAAAAGAGAACTCACAATTTTTAACTTTAAAATTCTGCCTCTTTAATCAAAAAAAGACGTTGTGACATAAAGATATCAACAACTCTTTATGTAACGGTTTTTCCCAAAACTCGAAAGAATAATGGGAATGCCAATAAGATTTCAAATCGAGTTTAGGCTTTAAGCCCAATAGATACACACACTTGACCCAACAGAAACCTCAACGACAAGAATGCCGCTAACTCGATAAATGCATTGCGGAAATTTCTAACGGTAAAAGTTGATGATTGAATTACGATCAGAACAAAAGTCCTGCTTGAAATAACGAAGATCTTTTACAAGTTTTCTCACACCGACATTATAATTAAGTCCAATTGCAAATAGTATGCAACGAATGACATTTGTATAAAATCCAACATTTAACGCACACGATGATGCATATGCACATGTTCTCAAATTTATTTTACGCAACGCAAAATGACGTAAGACGAGACACCCTAAACCCAACTGAATTTTCGCAAAACTCAATAATGCTAAAATCATGTAGTGACAAAATTTCATTTCTCAACAAGAATGTAAGACGGCAATATGGCTAAAACATAAAGCCTTTAAGAGTTTCCTCTTTTAATGCAATGAAAGGTAAAATGACACCTTTAACAAAATTCACATGGGTCACAACGCCAAATAACTCGTAAGCTTAAAGGAAGCAAAATTAAAACTCACGCATAAAAAGACATCGTATAAAACAATACTCCATGAAATTTCAACAAAACTCACACAAACTAAAATTCTCAAGAAATTCCGACTCAACGCGTGGGAATAATTTTTCCTTTAAAACCATTGACATATGTGGAGGAGATCCAATGCCTAGGTTAAAATCTCATAGCTACTTGCCCAATACTTCAATGACATTAAAACACGGATATTACAATATCCGCAAATAGCGTTAAACAGGAGACGTGAATAAAGAGATTTTTTATAACAATTTTCAATTACGTGCAACAAAACATTTTCATGAATGCTTAAGCTCACAGTTTAAAATCTGGTGAATGCTACATGCTTTACCAAAACCTTATAATGCAAAACACAAACACTTTATGTTTTACGAACATAAGAACAATTTATGCAAATTTATTTCAGAAATAAATTTAGTGCATGAATTTGAGCGGCACTTGGCATCATAGGACTACACTTCCCAATGACCCGACACACTATTGTCATTTGGAAGCATCAAACATCTTAAAGCCACACTCTCAATAACTTGATAAGCTTACGAATTCTCTTTGAAATAGAATCAGTCTAACAAACTCGCGAATTTAATCCAACCAAGATTTCCAACCCAAAAGGATCAACTTAGTGACCTCCTCGCACTTAGCTATCACTCCTAGGGGACCTTGATATAAACATCAATCCTTCCTTAGCTAACTCGCTTAGGACTTCTCACTACCCCAACGATCATCATCCCAAGGTAGCTCAAGTATACATATGTAGCACGTAGGTTCACCATGACACTGGTCAGGTGCCATTATGAACGTACAATACACAATCATCCTTGAGACCCTCGACAAGTTTCCCGTTTCTAACGACTTGGTCAACCTCAAAACATCTTATCTTAAGGTTTCTAATATGCAACTTCACTTACAATCACTAATAAGAACACTGGTTTGAGTCTAGGCATCCAAAAATCAATACCTAATTCTCTCAAACTTAAGCTCTAATACTAACTTGTAACACCCTGAATTCTGGAAATATCAACTAATTTAAAATTTTCTAAATACACCAATAAATGAATCATCTACAACCACGATTTAAGATTTAACCTCAAAACAACATTCATTCTATACAAAAGTCTATGGTAAGAACGGGTGCTACTAACACCCCATAATAGTCACTATCTCCAAACTGCGGAAGAATTCACCAACTACATACACTTGCACAAGGCTAAGGCTCGACTTCTCGAAGCACTGTTAGAACCGAACCCCCAACAGGAACCTGATGCACATGCCGACAAATAAAAAGGTTAGACTTAACGCCTAGTGAGCTCAAGAGTTTTCACATACACAATTTAATCATTTAGAAAGGAAGAATGTGGATAAAATCATAATATTTCAAGATGATATGCTTCACTTATGAAAACGACTCGTTTAACGATAAGTATGCATTTTGTACGAAAGAGACACCGAATTAATCGATGACCAAGGCAAACTGTATTAAAGGCGAGGCTCTCGATATGGGACGTACTTTTGTAATATAACCCAAAATTTGATAAAAAGAAAGAGGGAACGTGGACATCCATTTTATAAAATGCGGACATCACGTTACAACTCGAAATACCCAACACGGGTGGAACATGATACACAACCCATAAATCGCAGGTGTAAATTTATAATTAAATTATGCCATGAACACGACATTAGGCCCAAAATTCACCCGACCAAGTTATGGACTAATTCAAGTATCGAAACGTGGAAATGACGCATTCCATTCAAACCTTAATATACGTGGGAAGAACCCAATATTAAAGCCATCATTTACCGTCAACCACTTAAAGACCTGAATCGGTAAAATACCACATTACCATATAAAATACCACGAATCAATGATGAAGAGATCCGTATACACCGAGAATAGAAAACACGCAAGTAGGTCGTTCACGCGACTTCCTTGCATATCATCTAAACGTTTCCACCTTGGGTGGCGAGAACACGTGAATGGGGCCACCCGCGATGTTATTAGATTCTACCCGAACACCCTGACATCCTGGTTCTCATGCCTCTACCGACATCATACCACAGACCGTTTAACGCCTCTGTCCTTACTCCATTGGAGTTCCACTTTCGAGGGCTTACAGACGTGAGCGCCTATCCAATCTAGACGAGTTCCAACCCAGCTGTTCATGCCACCTATTGTTTACTCGCTAGCAACCCGAGCGGTCACTAAAAGTAACCCAAAACCTCAGGCCTTACAAGACAGACAGACAGACTTACGTGCCTATGGATCCATTACAACACAGTCTAACATTACATGACTCCAATTGAATGACCAAAGCACCCAAAACATGTAATTCACCAATGACACGAAATTAATCGTCATCATACTCCAAAAACCCACGACGGTTATAAATCCGGACAAATGTCCACAAGACTCTTTTAAGCCAACACCGAGCTAAAATGCTAAAAATCCATTTGACCAATACTCAATGGTCCCCCAAATAATGAAATGTCTTTAAACAACGTTTACGAATACACATACCTCAAAGACGAGATTAACCCAAAACTCAACACACAATGGGACCAAAGGTTTTCCAAAAGGTTTATGAATGCAAATACACCAAAATGCATATAACAATGAAATAGGCTTCATTTTTACCAAAATCACCAAGATGCATAGGTCATGAAATGGACTCTATTTGTACGAAATCCCCAAAATGCATAAATCATGTTATTACTTATCAAGATGTCCAAATCCCAAATGTGAGCCTTTTATGAAACTAAAATAAGTCAAGTTTATCAAATATGAAAACTCATTAAAATACTCACACTTTGACAAATACCAAGTGAAATACATTTTTACTTCAAAATACTCAAAACTTGTCAGCAGTTAACCATTTCATGTAAAACACTTTAAAATAACCATTTTGGCATGTACACCGTTTTCACAAATCAACTTGAACTCACCTTGCTAGATTTAGGCTAAATCTAGATTTCACCCAACGAGCTCTTTTGACGGCCCTTTGAATCCTCAAGCCGAAATCTTCCAAAATCTAGATCCGAACATTTCAACCCAAAAATACCCATAAACAACCATAAGGAAACATTCTCCAAACATATAAATACTAAAACTCCAAACAAGATCCAAAACCCTAAATTCTCCAAAACCATCAAATCCGAGATTTGGTATACCAAACACTAAGAGATCAACAATGAAGTATTTAAACCTTTAAATCAAGAAAGCTTACTACTAGAGACGATGAGATCTTCCGAGGACAACCATAGCAACTCTTCAACCCGAGCTCCCACACACGAACTTGAAGAAGATGAAGATGGAGGTTTTGTGGTTCAAGATCCCAACTAGCTAGGTGATGATGAAGTATGAGGGTTGAGGAGGAAAAACCCTCCAAATAGGTAGAGGTTCGACATTTGAGGTTTGGGAGAGAAGAGGGAAGAAGATTTAGGGTTTTGATTTGAGAGTAATGAGGCAAATGGCTAAAAATCGGTTTTAATCTCGACAGTGCACTTCCGTGGGTTATGCCGCGACCTTAAGTCGCGGCATAAGCCGCCCGTTTCCCCGAATACTCACATCCAGTGAGTTACGCGACTTGTGCCGCGAGCCAAAGTCGCGTGCCAAGTCGCGGTAGCCCAAAACTTCGGTTTTCTCGCGCCATTCGAATCAGATTTGATTCCCGATGATTCCAAAGTAAAGCTTGCCTGAATCTCGATACCTTTATGTCCCACGGTCCCACGAGTCAACCGACTCCCGAAATAACACCTAGGGAAATCTCCAAATTTACGGATGTTACATTAGTGGTGTTCACAAAAACCATTTGACCGTTCAAACCGGTCGAACCAAGTCAAACCGGATCGTTTTTGGCGGTTTGAGTGGTCTGACGGTCTGGTCCGGTCTGAAAAATAGCCAAACCGCTCGGTCTGGTCTGGTCTGCGGTTTAACCCTTTTTTTGAGCGGTCTGGACCGAACCGACCGCCAAAAATAAACACGATGTTGTAGGCTCAACTTTTATGGCTCAATTAAAAAAAAACTTCAAAGAATTATGTCTTTAGTTTTCATTTTCTCAATTGATTGTGTTATTATCTAAATTAACAAAGTTCTAATATCTATTAAAAATTCAAATCTAAATCCAAATCGTCCTTCGACTTACTCAATATTTGTCTAAAATTCAACCATTGTTGGTAGACTTGTTTAACTTTTTTTCAACTTGCTCAATATTTTTTTTAATTCAATATATAAACGTTCTTTTATAATATGATATATTACTTTTTAACAATGTTATATCAGTAGAAATTTTATTTTGGATATAGAGTTTATATTTTTTTCAGTTTAAAGCCCATAAGAGGCCCAAACCGCCTAAACCGGTTAGACCAGACCGCCTTTTTGTGGTCCGGTTTGACCGGTTTGGTCACTTGTTACCAAACCGCTCGGTTTGAAAATTTCCTAAACCGCCATTTGTGGTTTGGTTGTGGTTTGGGGGGTTAAACCGTCCAAACTGGACCGCGAACACCCCTACTTCGCCTATACAACACCGGGTAGTTTAATGAAAATATGGAACCCTAGTAAAAACATTGAGTTTCACATACTACCTGGTTGTTTGTATAACATCGAATAGGTTAATGTATACATGAGAAAAAAAAATACATGCACACATACTACTCGTTTGTTTGTATGACACCAGATAGTTTAATGTATACATGAGAAAAAAAAACACGCACACATACAACTGGTTATTTATATAGCATCAGATAATTTAACAAGTACATGCCACACAATATACTTACCCGGTTGTTTGTATAGCACCGGGTAGTTTAATATGTATATGGGCAAGAAAAAAAAACACCCACACATACTACCATGTTGGTTGTATAGCACTGGGTAGTTTAATATATACAAGAGAAAAAAAATACGCACACATACTACCCGGTTATCTGTATAGCACCAGGTAGTTTAACAAATACACGTCACGCAATATACTACCCGGTTTGTATAATACCGGGTAGTTTTATAAAAACACGCTATCAAGTAATCAAATACTACTCGGTTGGTTGTAAAGTACCGGGTAGTTTTATAAAAACATGCAAGTATTGGTATAATATTACCCGGTTCTTTGTAGTTTGTATAACACCGAGTAGTTTATAAAAACACGTTACCAAGTAATCAAATACTATATGATTGTTTGTAATTCACCGGGTAGTTTTATAAAAAACATGCAAGTATTGATATATTATTACTCGGTTCTTTATATAGCACCTGGTAGTTTTATTAAAACATGCTACCAAGTAATCAAATACTACCCGGTTGTTTGTAAAACACCAGGTAATTTTATAAAAACATGCAACTCTTGGTATAATACTACCCGATTCTTTGTATAGCATCGGATAGTTTTATAAAAACATGTTACCAAGTAATCAAATACTATCCGGTTGAATCCATAACCGGGTTGTATTTGCAGGGTTATATTTACAGTTGTGTAGTAGTGAGGTCTCTGGACGTGTATGTCCATATTTGTGTTTTCAAACATAGAAATTTGATAAAGTCCTAGTGATACAGAGAGAATTCAAGAGTTAATAATGTTTTTCACAGATAATTGGAAAAGAGGAAAACGAGCTCGAAAGAATCTCAAAATTTGGCATCGGAAAAGAGGCAAACAAAGAGCACCGCGACTTTCAATGCTAGTTAAACTAGCGCCGAAAGTCGCCACAACAATGTTTTCGAACATTCAACAGAAGCTACCGAGATTTTTCACGCTAGTTTAAACTAGCGCCGAAAGTCTCCAAACTTTTTTTTTTGGAAAAAGGGGACGGAACCCTAGGAAAAACTTTATTCAAGTCTCCAAACTTTTAACATAAGCTAACGAGACTTTTCACGCTAGTTTGAACTTGTTCCAAAAGTCTCCTGAATCTCCTAAGGCGTCTATCCATATCTTTCAAATCTCCTAAGGCGTCTGTCAATATCCATCAAGTTTCCATAGTTTTTAATAGTTATTTTTTTTATTTGATTTAATAGCATTTATCTTACTAATTTCTACAATTATCTTTTAAGTTTTAATCTTAGATTATAAATAAGGTTTTTCTATTCCACTGTTAATTAAGTTTTGATCAACTAATAAAATTCATATTTTTAGAGAGAGTTCTCTAAGTTTTCTCGAGTTTTACGTTTGTAATTCTCGTCATCAAAAGGGTTTAGATGCTTGTCGATCATTCCGCATTTTCCTATTGCTTCAGTCGGTATCAGAGTAGGATTAACCTACCTTTTCACTAACAATGGCAGATCAATATCCCGCTACCAAAGCAAATATAGTCGAGTTGTGTGTGGCCATTACCACGGTACTCACCGACCTGACGACGATTGTTAACAGACTTCAACCAAACATCATCAACGACAACCCTCGGAGAAGAGACCACGGTGAAGGACCGGTTAGGAACCTACGTCTTGACCACCGAAAACGGGTGAATCTATCAAGTTATGAATCCGAATAGGAGGAGGAAAAAGAATCGTTGAATGTAAGAAGGAACGAAACAATTACGTATGAAAGCTGACATTCCGTTTTTCTATGGAACCATAGGAGTAGAAGAATTCTTAGACTAACAAGAAGTCGTTAGGTTTTTCAACATAATGGAGGTACCCGAGAATAAATAGATAAAGATGGTGGCTTTTCATCTTAAAAGCACCGTCGTTGTATGGTGGGATAAGCTAGTGGTCCAATGACAACGACAATGAAGAGGTCCAGTTCGATCTTGGCGGAGAATGAAACAGTTGATCATAGAACGATTCCTACCCGAAGATTACGAGCAGATCCTCTACAAAATGTATCTTGAGTGTAACAGTTGATCATCGAGACTTGTGGTTTTCCAGAATTAGACTTTGGAGTCAGAGTTCAGACTTCGAATTTGGAACTTTGATTCAGTTGTAACTACTCCTCAATCTTTTCCATTAACGGTTATTACGTTTTAACCACCCTTAACCATCGATCTCTCATATAAATATGTAAAAACGAGAATCTAGGTATAAGAATCTCGATTTTACAACTTTTGAAATTAGAGAATTCTCAAGAATTATCCCAATATTGTATTCATGAACCCAAGGTTCTTAGGGTCTAAGTTTGATACACGATTCTTATCATCTTCCAGTCTTATCATCTTCCAATCCCTATTTCTAACAAAAAAAAACTATGTATTTGGTATCAGAAGCTTCTTGTGATCTGGGTAGCGACAACACTATAAAGGTTCAATTCTAGGAACTGATAAATCGATGTTCTCATCTACAACACACACTCTAGATTTTGGTTAGCAAGATGGCATTTGTACTAATTTTTTTTTTATGTAATGAAGTATTATTTTTTCAGAAAAAGACAAATGTCAATGGATATTATAAATAACGTACCGACTGATCAGTTCTTCTCATTGATTTAGGTAAAATCAATCAAAATGTAAAAAATAATTGTCATAGTTCTAGATAGTTTCTATTTAGTGTAACATCATTTACACTAGTGATGGCCAAATGGGTCGGCCCGACCCGATCGATTAACCGAAGCCCGGTCCGATCCGGTAGTAAACCGGTTTAGAGCCCGAAAAACCAAACCGGTCTAGGATTTTGGAGGTTTTGCCGGCCCGGCCCGGGACCGGTTCAAGGCCTGGTTTTTGGCCCGGCCCGATTCGATGGTTTAAAAAAAATTAACCGTTATAGATCCGTTAACTAGCCGTTTATAGCCGTTTTTGACCCCTTTTTTTGGATTTTTTACCCCCCAAACCCTTATAAATACTTGTGTTGATTATGGAGTTAGACACCAACTTACAAAACGCAAAAAACGCATACAATTCTCATTTCTCGCTATATTCGTTTTTCGCAAGTTCTAGTCTAATATTTCTAATTCTCTACTTTCTACTCTGAAATATCTACTCTCAAAATGGCCGCACAAAATTACTAAGTTGTAAATTATAAATAAAACGTATTTTTAAAGTGTATTTTAATGATCCAATGATTCCAATCCAACTTTTATTTTTTAAAGTTTAGTAATTGATATAATTGAGTTTTTTAAAGTTTATTAATTGATATAATTAAACCTATTTTTTAAAGTTTATTATAAAATTAATTATTATATAAGGAAATTAAAAAAAAATTTAAAAAAAACAAAAAAAAACATGGCCCGATCACGGCCCGGTTTTTGGCCCGACTTAGCCCGGTTTTCTAAGAACCACTTTCTTCCAACATTAACCGGACCACCAATATTTGGGTGAAACCCGGCCCGGCCCAGTCCGAAGCCTGCTTGACCCGGTTTTTGGCTTTACTGTTTGGGCCTAAAGCCCATTTTGGCCTGAACCGGCACGACCCGAGCCCATTTGACCATCACTAATTTACACCAATACAATATCAATTATCTTTCAAAAGTGACAACTAACATGTCAGCTTTTGCAATTAATTATCTCCTACATCAATCCAATATAATAAATCTTTCAAAAGTGGTCATCACTGTCACATCAACAATTATTTTATAATTTTTATTTCAAACTTTTATCATTTATAATTAATAATTGTAACACCCAGAAATTATATAGAATATAAATGTATTGGGTTTATATTAAGTTTTGGATTTAATCTATCAATTTTATCAAGTTTATTTGGTGGGAATAAAGTTATGATAAAAATTCTTGCAAGAGAAACCAAGAAAAAAACGAGGAAAAGGGGGCTAAACAGTGGCCGGCGCGACTTGGCCTACGACCTAAGTCGCGGCCAATGTCGCGTGGAAGACTAGGTTTGCAAGAAACAACAAGTGATACGACCCTAGGCCCGGGTTAGGCCGAGGAGAAAGTCGTGTGAGACCATTATAGTCTATGTGTATGATGAGAAACTCGGGAAAATAGCATTTGTCCTTTAGATAAAATAAAATGATTAAAACTACTTTTGAGCTCTTGCATGTGCAATTAAAACTTCTAATGTTCAATACATTTGAGATATATAATTTAGTGCATATTGAAGGTCAAAAATACCTTCTTACAAAAGTAGAAGTGTCAATATTCCTTATATATTATATGGGATTGGTACAAAAGTTAATATATGGCAAAAGAAAAAAAATGTAATTCCCCCTCCCCCTCAAGTGATGCATTCACTTTTATCTGGTTAAAGAGAGATCAACCTGCAGATCGTTACATACATTAGATTTGCAGGTCGATCTGTCTCAAGTAGAAACAAGAAATCTTGGAAGGCCAACTTTGTGGCCATAGTCTTTAACGTCTCGTTGAATCTGGCTTCGGTACTCTCCAAACGTGAATTTTTTGTAAATCGAACTTTCTTCTTCACAACAACCAATGAACGAATCGTAAGAAGGGCACAAGAAATAGGCTATGGAGTGTCTCTCGACTTCCTTATTTACCGTTACTTTGTGCTCCACGCTCTTGTAAACATCGTTGCTCCATGCCTGCAAATTTCCGGTTAATTTATGTCATATATGATTCATTGAATCTGTAGATTCGAATTGAAAATCATTCAAATGCTTCATTATTATATATGATTAAGTGATTATTGTATCATGAACAACCACACTTTTTGGTCGAATATAAAAATAAAATATTCCCTTTTTTTCTCTCTCTCTAAGATTATTATACCTGCCATTAGTTGACTTAACGGTTGCATGTCAATGGCTAAAGAATCTTCTAACTCTAAAAGTTTTATGTCGACTCGAATATGATATGTACTATTTGTATATAATAGAAACGACAAAATTGTCTTGAAAGATGAAATTTTGATCGTATATGCTTAAAGACAGTACGTGGATATATAGCGTCCAAATATAATCCTTTATGGAACTTTTAAGTTTTTTTAAGGTATTCAAGGATATGTCTAAAATAATCACGGCAAGTGTGACTGTAAGACATTAACCCAGATAAACTCAGTGACCATAATTGTTGTGTAAGCCTAAAATTGAATCGGGGTAGATTCATATTCCACCACATCCTCCTAGGCCTCAGCTACTATACCACAACCCTTTTGGTTTATAGGACTTAAGTTTATGCGATAAAGTGTCAAGTGTTGCAATAACATATGACATTTTTGGATATTTTAACAAGCTTTTTATTACATTTTTAAAATAAAACGTTGTATTAGTTACTTTGTAGAACGCTATTTGAAAAAAGTGTCTTGTAATTAAAAAAAAACAATTGTGTCTATAAGACATTTATCAAAAATATTTTATAAAATGGCTAATATAACATTTTATTTCAAAAATGTCCTAAAATACTTGTTAAGACGTCTAAAAGCGTCCAATAAACTTAATACAACACTTTTAAAAGGACTGTTTCTTAGGGTGCGTATGTATGCATATGTCTACAATAAAACGATTCTAAAACTTTACGCTTTGTTTCTAATTTTTCAAATTACACGAATATATGCATCGAACTAATTAATTAAGATGCTAAAAGTCGTATCTACGAAAATGCGTTTAGATTTGATTCCCCCATCCCCGGATGACTTTAAGTATCGTTTAAATAGAAGAAACACGTGAGAAATTCCTTAGCGATCGGATCGATAACATCTTTACCAACATTTTATGCCCATTACTATCAAAAGTTTTATATGCGGGAATAAAAGTTGTTAATTATTAGCTAGTTACTTAAGGGCCAAAAAATGGGTTCACCGGCCACATGCAAAAAGTAAAGAAAATATACCTGAAAAAGGTCACCAATGTTGACAACAAGGGCATCAGGGTTGGGTTTTACGGCCACCCATTTGGAATCTTTCATGAGTTGAAGCCCACCAACATGTTCATCTTGGTGCAAAATGGTTAAGAAATCGCTGTCGGTATGCGGCACGAGCCCGAAAACCTCCGGAGAGATCGGGCACGGTGGATACCGGTTCAGTCGTAGGAAACACGTGCTCGCATTACACTTGTCTTCCCACGCCCCTCGTTTTATGCCCATGTTCGTTACCAGCACTCCCGCTATCGATTTCGCAAGTTCTTGCATTGCACCCGCGTATTCCTGCATCACTTCCCTGTAAAATTAAAAGACGGGTTTTTAATTAATTAAATTTTCGGTTAATTATATCATTTTCGTTCAATTTTAATCGATGAATTTGGATATTCGTTTGTTGTTATGGGAGCATCTTTTATCTAGTGGTTTTGCTCTATATGTAGTATAGTTAGATATGGAACAAATGGATTTATATGTAAAAGAATCATATATTCTTTAGTCCATTATTTTTAGCCGTTTATAATAATATTATTCTACATTAAAATTCCCTGCTTCGATTCTTTCTCAAAAAATTATTCTAGTAAAGTATAATTAAAATATCAGTCCAATAATTTTAATTTAGTATAATAATAAAAAGATATATATATATATAAGAATATTATGAAACAAAAATCGTCCTTAACTTAATTATATAAAACATTTTAAAATAGAAAAAAATATATTAAACTCGACAGAGAATTAAATTTTTTTCCATTTTCGGGTGTTATGGATCTTCACAATGATCTGATTCAGGAAAAGATATTATCATTTTATACTTCGAATTCTTCTTTACAAAATCGAAAATAATGGTAGCTTTCTAAGAACATTATTAAAGTAAATTACGTTTAAATCTTAAACGATATGTCGTTAAAATAAACGGTATACGTTATGTTGTAAACGAAAAATTAACCAAGAAACAAAACCTGAGCGCTGAGATATGACGTTCGACACATGAACGAAAGCGTTTATAATTGCTCGGCCTAGTGTCATATATTGTGTTTATGAACGAAATATGTCAACTTGAATCGTGTAATGTTCTTGAAAATGAAGATTAAGCACGATAACGATAAAAGAAGAGATTATATATATATATATATATATATATATATTTATATATAGAACAGTAACTAGATAAGGAAATACGAAAACAAGTCAAATCACATGCAAAATCACATATGTATATATAATATATATAGAGAGAGAGGGGGAAGGATAATGCGAGAAATGTAATATCATATATGATTACACGGCCTATGGGCCGGATGTGTTTAATCATATATGATTAAACGTATTGCCAATGTAACATGTGTTTAATCATATATGATTGATTAAGCTTGTGTATCATATATTATTAAGCTTACATCTCGTTTGAACTTGGCCTATGAATGTATGTATGTGTGTATGATAAGTGAAAATTTAAAGAGAGCTAGCCATTGGTACCTCAAAGAGTTGAATTCGCCATAGCAAGTATCATCAGAAATCTTTGTAATCGGAACATGAAAAGCTTCACACCATGATAATTGGTTGGGACAAGTAGCGGTCCGGTTTCCCCATCTATACGAGTTATCAAGAAGCCCAGAAGTGGCTTTTCGTTCAAACGGTGCCTTAAAAAGCTCCATTTGCTTCACCCTCATCTTCCTGAGAAGCTCAAGGCTAATTCCATGGTTAACAATTTGAAAGAAACCCCATTCAGCCGAAGCTTTACAAATCTCCGAAGCACAAGAAGCGCACTCCTCCTCGTTCTCGCTCCATAACCCGCAAAGATCCACAAACGGAAGCTCACATTCTTCCATGATCTCCGTTTCACATCGATCAAATGATCGTTGTTGTTTTACGTGATGATCAGGCGGATCAAGCTGGTGCAGGAGCTGAGTGTAGTTATGGAGGAGAGGTGGGTTGTGATTGGATTCAAATATCATTTTCACACAGGATATATCTAGCTGATTGCACGAGTGTTAATTTGTTTTGTAATTAAGACTTTTTAATAAAGAAGTTATTATGATGGAGTACTGCAAGAATAGGAGGTGAAAGAGGGTGTTTATATATAGTGATGGTTTTTGAGAGAAACGCCAAGAAGAAAACAACAAAATGTGAAAGGGGAGATGGGTTTTTGATGATGATTTATAAAGATTGAAAAATGAATCAAGGAAAAGAGGGAATGCTTTCAAAATGGTGACAAATGTCAACCAGCTGCAGTCTTGGAATTCTATTGGGCCAAAAAAGGACCAAGTCTCTCTCTACACACAGTGTTATGACCAAGGTCGATATTTGGCACCGAATAATGTTAAAAAATAATATATATATGTTTTAACTTCGTGGTGGGAATGGAAGAAAGAAAAGATCGAAGGATCCAAACTAGCTACGACTATTACGTAGGGAGAAAAAGGGGGTGAAATCTTCGTATTTGGACTTAAAGAAATGGGCAAGTAAGATCTTTGAGAACATGCCAAATGACAAAGTGTTAAATTCTCTTTGACTATATATTATGAGCTTTAGGAATATATATAGATTAATTTCTAGAATTGAATAATAAATCTTTACAAGAAAAAAGATGGTTATTTTCATGAATTTATGTAGAATACTGTGATTATCTATCATTCGGTTTTAATGTTAGTTTTATATATCGATCTTGAATAACAATCACAAGAGGGCCATGGCAGAAAGGCAAAAAAAATTACCCCAATATATAACAAAATAAATTATTTGAAGGGATTTGGAACCAACTCAAGCTAGACGATTCTTCCCCAATTTTTATTAAATATAACAATAAAATAAATTGACCTAGCGGTATCCTTGTCTTCCTAGGAGTTGAAAGAGTGTGTGAGTTTATCTGTCGTTTATAAATACCATACAAGATATAGAGTTTTAAAAAATGTGAGACGATCTATAATTTGTGTGTATGGTAACTCTGTTAATATGTTTCTATTTTTAAATTTATGATAATTACATGAATGGCGACATTGTGAGGGTAGAATATGATATGGCATTCTAGAGGCAAGAATATGACAAATTTGAATAGGCAGAAAGAACAGAAGCATGCATTTTCATTTTATTTTCTAGGAAAGTGATGTTTTTGTATTTGTCAACAAAGTTCATGATTGTGATTCTACACATATTCCTTACCATCCATTCCCATTCCTAGTTTACTCATTCAGGTTTTCTCAATTTCAATTTTGTATTCTCGTATTACATAAAACTTTTAGATTTTTTTGTTCAAAACATTTATCAGTCACTTATTTTTCATTTCAAGTGATCAAAGAAAAACGACATCTATACAATTCCTTTGTAATTCGTTACCTCTTACACTTGATTATGCAACCAAACCAGAATATGAACTCAGCAGGTATTAAAGTCAACCTTCCTTTTCCTACTTTTCAATTAAAAAAAAGTTTCCAACTTTATGTATCACATGCGCCAAGCAGGTTTAGGTGAAATGCTGCCAATAAACTACGAGTCTTTTAAGGCCATGAACATGTCTAAAACAGCATTTGTCTGCAACAAATGTCCAACTCTGCTGGACCCCACGGTTTCGTTTTCGCTACGCGTCTTTCCTTCCTTTTTCGTTTTCGGACATGTTTGAATTCCTCATGCTATTTTTCTTATCTTTGGACGGCAATCTGGTTTTCAATAATTGGTCACGTGTTCTGTTTTTGGACGGCTGTTCATTTTCCTTTCTTTTTGGGAGAAATGAATCTTGTTTTGGATAATCATAAATACTTCAAGTTCTATGATTCCTCATCAATGGCGGATACGATACCAATCTGCTGGTTTCCCGACTCTTCCTTCTCGTTACCACTTTCTGCAACGTTTTCTTCACCAGAATTCTGTTGTAACTTGCCAAAACCTTCGAGGGTCCGTGTCAAAAAAACATTCCGCTCCCCCAAACGAACATTTCTTGGATCAACAAGACTTTGTGATACCGTAAAAACCATGTGAATTGCTTCAAGGATTGAAGATATTTGAGCCACCCATGTTAATGGCTGTTAGTATCGTGATACATGTGATCACACCAAGCCAGAGTAAGGCCGATCCTGCAAACAAATCATTAGTTGGTCAAATAGAAACCGACATTGAACCCGAACTACCAAAGGGTCATTGGCCCATCAGTATCCGGATTACCAGTAGAGCCCACATATATAAAATATTATATACAAAAGGTAATGAACTGGAACTGGTGAAGTGTGGGCAATACCTTCAAAAGGGGTAGAACCAGTGTCGGAATTGGGTGAACCAACTGCACCAGGGGACGTTGTTGACCTCATATCTGATGAATTAGTGGAAGATTTGCTACTTGCTGTTTCGGAAGCCACTATTCCTTGAAATTCTTCGCTGACAATCAACGCGGCTAAAACATCCATGAATGATTCTTTATCTGTCCCATGTGATGAAGGGTCGAATGTAGTAGCAGCTGGTTGTAGATCAAAGAACTCATCATCTGATGCACTTTTTTCATCTTCTTCATCTTCAACGTAGGCTTTATATGTGAGTCGAAGTAGGATCTCTCCAGCAGATCCCTTTCTCCAGAGTCCCCAACCTCCTTGGAGCGTCACAATCCTGTCTGTCGGTACTGTATCTTTTAAAGATCCCAGTTCAACCTGAAAGAGGCAAAGTTCGAGCCATTTAGGATGCGTTTGGTACAGAGGACAAGACATAACAGAATATGAAAAACTAAGGATGTTGTGGAAAATCATACCGAACCATAATATATATATATATATATATATATATAGAGAGAGAGAGAGAGTTGGGTTCAGGGGAAACCACAAAAAATGGAAAACTGAAAAAACGCCCCAATAGCCATTCATTTGTCCAATATGCACATGTGCATAGAAGTAACTGAAATTGTTTCCCGGTTTCTATGCATGTGTGAATTTAATGCACATGTGTACCAGATAAATTACTTTAATGCACAAGTGCATACCGAACAAATGAATGATTATTAGGGTGTTCCTCAGTTTTTTCCATTATTTGTGGTTATCCCCCGAACCCAACCCTATATATATTAGGCGAAGAATCGTGTGAGAAGTTGAGTTAATGGTGAGAAGCGTGAGAAGTGGATTTGAACCGTTAATCTCTTTTAATCTCAAGCCCTCCCATGAATTGCGGCTTAGAAGGGAATTGATCCGGTGCACCTCGGTGCATTTCATCCTAACGTGCATCCAACGGTTGATAACCACTTCTCACGCTTCTCACCATTAACTCAACTTCTCACAGGAACCCAACCCATATATATTATATCGCTCTAACAATAATGAAGTACGTGTATCAAGTAATATTAAAATTGGTTCATACATATTTACACTTAAATAAATCAAACTAACCTAGTATATCCCACTCGAAAGTGGGGTCTTGGAGGTGGGATGTTGATACAGGGAGAATTCGAGAGTTAATAACGGTTTTCGGAAATAATTGGGAAAAAGAGAAACGAGCACGAAGAGAAAAATGAGCTCGAAAGATGCTCGGGATTTGGCATCAAAAAAGAGGCAAACATAAAGCACCAAATATAAAGAAGATTGCCATAGAGATCAAAGAACGAGTCGAGAATCGTAAACAGAAGCGAATGCGAGTGCCAAGCGACTTGAGCCGCATGACACCCGCATGACAGTTTCTCTCGCGGGTTGTTAAGTGACTACCACCCACATCTAAATCGCATTGCTCACTACTTTTACAAGCTTTCATCACGTGACCCATTTCTCATCCACATCCACGTGACATCCTAATTTCATTATCCCATTCTAATTCTAATTCTTTTTGCTTTTCATTAGTTTTAGTTTAATTAATAATTATACTAGCTAGCAAATTAGGATTAGAGTTAGTTTAATTAATTTCATAATTATCTTTTCTAGTTAGGTTAAGATTAGATTTATTTTAGTATTTATCTTTTGGGAATTTAATTAAAATACCCTTTTTTGAAAAATCAATACCCAAAGTGCCCCAAATCTTGTCATTTTTGCCAAAATACCCCCTAGGTCCGCGTTTTTCCAAAAAACGCGGACTGGTACTGTTTGGGTCCGCGTGTGGGTCAAAACGCGGGTTAGGTCCGCGTTTCCACTGTTGAACGCGGACATAGGGCTAAAACGCGGACATGTGGTGATAAAACGCGGACATGGCTCGAATTTGTTAATTTGAATTGTGATATGTAATATATATTTACATTTTATACCCCTATAGTTATTTAGTTAGTTTACTTTATACCTTTCACTTTTCTATTTTTCATTTTCATCATATTAACACATAAAATCGTATATTAACTAAAATACATTAAAATAATACGTTTTAATTTTAACAAGTTACACCATTATAATCGTCTCTTCGAAACCTTCGAAATGAGCCCAATATTGAATATTTTTGGATTTAATTATTTAATTATATATCATATGTACTACATAAAACGTATGAAACGTATGCATATGCTATTTTTCTTTTTACCATAAAACATACAACGTATTATATATCATATATACTACATATTTTTGGACAAATTATTCATAATTTATGTTATTCTTCTTTTTACCATTTTACTAATAACGATATTTTTAGTCCAATGGTAGAATATCGTTATTTTTACTAAAATATCGTTATTAGTAAAATGGTAGAATATCGTTATTTTTACTAAAATATCGTTATTTTTAGTCCAATGGTATAATATCGTTATTTTTACTAAAATGCTAGAATAGCGATATTTTTAGTAGAATAACGATTATTTTTACGATAACGTTATTACTAAAATATCGTTATTAGTAAAATGGTAGAAAGAAGAATAACATAAATTATGAATAACTTGTCCAAAAATATGTAGTATATATGATATATAATACGTTATATGTTTTATTATATCATATATATTAAAAATACTTTTTTATATATCATAAAATTACTTAACGTATTTTAGTTAATATACGATTATATGTGTTAATATAATGAAAGTGTAAAATAAAAAATAGAAAAGTATAAAGTATAAAGTAAACTAACTAAATAATTATAGGTGTATAAAATTTTAATATATATGATATATAATAAAATAATTAAATCAAAAAATATTCAATATTGGGCTCATTTCGAAGGTATCGAAGAGACGATTATAATGGTATAACTTGTTAAAATTAAAACGTATTTTTTTAACGTATTTTAGTTAATATACGATTATGTGTGTTAATATGATAAAAGTATAAAATGAATAATAGAAAAGTAAAAGGTATAAAGTAAACTAACTAAATAATTATAGGGGTATAAACTGTAAATATATAATAAATATCACAATTCAATGAATTGAATTGCACACACAAAACGGGGACCATGTCCGCCGTGAATTGCACAAAACGCGGCCCCAACCCTCGTGTCAAGCCAAAAACGCGGACGAGGCCCTCGTGTAACAGTGAAACGCGGACCAAGGCCGCGTGTAACAGTGAAACGAGGACAAAAGGCGGACCAAGGCCTCGTTTCAAGCAAAAAACGCGGACATAAGGAGTATTTTGGCAAAAATAACAAGATTTGGGGTATATTGGGTACTGATTTTTCAACTTAGGGCATTTTAATTAAATTCCCTTATCTTTTTCCCTAGTTTAAGTTATAAATAGGTTTATTTGTTATGAAGTTTAATCAAGTTATTATCAATAAAGTTTAGCTTTTTAGAGAGTATTCTCTTGAGTTTTCGAGTTTTACGTTTCGTAATCTCGTTATCAAAAGGGTTTAGACGCTTGTCGATCCTTCCGCAAACCTACGCTGCGTCAGATGTATACAAACCCAACCTCTACTCTAAAAGAGCACTATAACGGCTATTTCCGTGAAGACCCCCGTATTCTCACTTGAAATAGTTATCATATTCTATTGTGTGAACAGATGTGCTGGATTTGTGTGTAACATATGGGACAAGTGAACTACTAGAAATTCCAAAATTCAGCAATTTTCTAAAGGTTACCTCTCCTGCACCAACAGTCAAATGTAGAAATCCAAGAGATTCCTTTACTTGTATCGACAATTTCTGATTTCGTGGGTTTGTAACTAGCATACTGAAATCCTGCCATAAGTCAAAGAAGCTCAAATTTCAGTGATGAACTTTAAATTGTCATAAAAGACACACGAGTACCGTTACAAGACTCTCACCTGATTCCATATTGGCTGGCCAGGAGGCCCGATGACAGTCGTTTTACTGTTCTTTTTACTGTGTACGACTTGATCTCCTAGCTTTAGTTCAACATATGGGTCCGTTTTTCCTGAATAAGAAAGTATCGTTAGCGCATCATACTATCCACTTTCAAAAGTAAGTGCCTATTTTCCAATTATACCCTTAATTATCAGATGGAGATATTCATTACTCCATTTGTTATGAAGGGTAAAATCGTAATTTAGTTAATTAAAAACTGTACTAATAATTACACATTTCTAAAACTGTGTGCCCCTTTTTTCGTTTGTAGACATTTATAAAAATCTCGTAAAAGGAACAAATTACCAATACACTCACCATACAAGATGTAAGAGAGCTTCCGAGCATCAACAAGAGTGACAGAAAGTTCGCCAGCAAAATCTTTATTTCCTTCTTGCACTTCTGCTGAATTGAAATCATTCTGTACTGGACCAACTGCTTTCCCCTTCTGGAAATCCAAGACAATCTTATTGGGACGCACAAATAATCGAGGCAAATCCTCGGTCAGAAGCTTTTTCAGAAACCTAAAAAATTCCAGAAAAACATAAAATTAGAAGTTGATGGATGGCACATCAAATCACCAAAGCAATTAAACCAAGTCCAGTTTAGTGAACGAAAAGACATTATACAAGTGGGAAATTGTAAGAGCGTTAGAATAAGGTCATGGTAGATATTCCCTCCGTCCCAAAATAAGTGTCCACATTTCTATTTTAGTTTGTCCGAAAGTAAATACCTACTTTCAAAAGTGAGTGGCCACTTTCCGGTTCTACCCTTAATTATGAGGTGGACAAATTCATTACTCGGTAAAATTGTCATTTAGTTGATTTAAAAGTGTAATAATTACATGTCAAGAAATCATGATCATATGAAGAAGCCACTTACATCGAGAGTACAGGGATCGCTGGTATCACATCAATACATGCAAGAAAGAGGAAAAAGATGAGCATATGTTAGTGTGAGACCTTAAGTTAACGGTATTGAATCTTTTTGTCATTTGAAAAGGTTAACAAACCAATAAAATTGAAGTCTCCAAAGAGGCAATCTGTAAAGATCCATTGTTACCATTGGGCCAAAGGCCACTTGGTGTATGTTATCTTCTATTGATTTGGTTTGGAACAAATTATAACAACTATCATTAAGAACAAGACAAAAATGACATACCCATCAAATTAAACAACCGAAATGGTGACAACTCGAACTTAATCTTTGGAAGAGAGACAAAAGCCCATGAAACAGCTCCCACCCAAGGTTCTGTTGGAATCAATCGCAGTTTAACCCAAAGTTCTCCATCAATGTCAAAATCTCGCACGCCAACAGGCACCTTAATTGGAATAATCCCAAATTTTAGTGTGAGCATTAGAAGCATTCGAGCACCACCAGTGTAACGGAGGCCTATTTGGTACCTTGAAATAATAATATCAGGAAGAAAAAATAAGCAAAACATAGCATCCTTAAAGACAGAATTTGCAAAGCTGTGTAAGTAGACAACATCATAAGTAACAAACACCACATATGATGCCAATCTTTCAGGACCACAAAATGTACTAAATTAACAGTTTCTTTTGCTTATTAACATTCTTGCAGGTCCTTCATTGGATACCACCACAAGATTTGACCATAAATCTTGATTAAATAGTAATAGATCAATTAGAGCACCATGATTTCCAGCAAAGATCATTCAAAAGTCAAAACAAAATCCATCTGAAGATTCTTTATACAGCAAATGACCAAAAAGCTTCTAACTTTTGATAAACTTTAGCATCTAAGGCAATCACAAGAAAAAAAAATCAAGAAAATGCAATTTTGGAAAGAATAAAAACCGCCATACAACTAGGAAAAACTCACTGTAAATCATTGACGCTGCGCGAAGTTCTGCGTTCCACGTTTCTAACTACAAAAGGCTCATCTCCAAGGGAGAATTGCTTTATCACAACTCTCTCAACATAATCAGGTTTCTTTAGATCATCGATAACCGGTTGAAGCAAACCCGTCACCCAATTCTCAAGCCCACCTCTATAAACCTTCCACAACTTCCCCAACACCATGTTCACCCACTCAACTGACTCTTTCCTCTGCAAATCCTTCTCAAGAAAAAGCGAAAAACTTGTCGGAACCTGTGGCCATATCCCCAACTTCCCTCCATCATCATTCCCATTTCTCTTTCTTGATGTCCAAAGTTTATCAAACACAACCCCAATAACAAAAAAGAACACAAACAATCCAGCAATGTTCCTATTAATAGGAATTGCAGGAATAGGGTGAATCACCCCAAGTTGAGTCCTTAATTTACCAACAATCGGGTCTTCTCTAAAACCATTAAAGTCATTAGAATAACCCAATTGTGTGGAATCTTCACTAGATTCATCAAATTCATCAGAAATTTGATTTATAGCATTGTTTTTCAAACCCCTTGTGACCGAATTCGCGAAATCTAATCCCAAAGTTTGGTTCCCTCCGTCAATGGGAACCACAGAAGCCCAAACCACACCTCTGTTCCTTCTCCTGGAAAACTTTTTGATGATAATTGAGGGGTTAAGCTTAGTCCCAGAAACAGAACTCAATTGGATTGTTTTTGTTTTCTGACATGGGCAAATGGGTGGTGATGGAATTAATAAAATCCGTGAAAAATCGGAGCTTGAAGACAATGATTCGGAAATCATTTGAATATATTTGAAACTTGAAATTGAAATGAAACAATTGAATTTTAGAACCCTAAAAACAATAATTGATTTGGTGTATCAAATTTCAAGATTTTTCAATGTGGGTTTTGTAGGAATTTCATGAAAAGACAAACCTGCATAGTTTTTGGAGCAAACAAATTGGATCGAAAACAGTATCAAATTTTCATGAAAATTGAATAGATTTATGGCCGATAAAGTCGGAGGAAGGGGTTTTTAGAAAGAGAAAGTGAGAGAGGTCGGTCCACTGGGGATTCAAGAAGCTGACAAATAGTGTGATTTTAGGAGGATGGATCGCTTTCAAAAACTTCCGACCCACAAAAGAATTTCAAGAAAAGATTCAAGAAAATGGTTAATATTTGCGGAGTAGAAAGAATGCTGCACAACATACACGTGGTCGGAACCGACCCGAGTTACGTTTGATACCGAAGTTTGACCAGATACTATGGCGAGTCTTCCGCTACCGCTATCTTCTGTTGATCACGATTTGAGGGCTAATGTATTTTTTAATATTTATTTCTGAAAAATAAATAAGAATGAATTGTGGATTTGGTCATGTGATTTAGTGATTTCTTTGACCATGGTACTCATTCTATGTTTATTGTGGATTTAGTTCTTGTGGTATTCAATTTATTAAGGTCATGGTGCTTCTGACTAACACTTCCATTAACTTTGTTAAATCAAGGACCATTT
This sequence comes from Arctium minus, assembly GCA_954870635.1. Taxonomy (NCBI): domain Eukaryota; kingdom Viridiplantae; phylum Streptophyta; class Magnoliopsida; order Asterales; family Asteraceae; genus Arctium; species Arctium minus. Next base: position 141,151,297 of record OX941082.1, on the reverse strand, counting down.
TAGTCATTTTGCCTATTTTTTGTCCTTTTTTGATAAGAAAAATATAAACAATATTTTTATACACACATGCACACACACATGTATATAAATATATATATATATATATATATAACGATATTAAAATAAATAAAATAAGACATTATTGTATGATTTAATTGTTTAATTTTTTTAAAATTAATTATATTAAATACGATTTAATTTTATTATTTTATTGTAATTGTGGAAAAATATATATTGTTTTAATGTAATTAAAATTTCAATTTAAACAAATCAGATCATAAAACTATATCTTATTTTATTTAGAGTGAATAAAATAAAATATGGTTTTATTATTTAATTTATTAAATTAAAATTTTAATTAAGTTAAAAACGATTTAGTTATATTGTTCTTTTATTATCATTGCAACAAACAAGTTTATTGTTGATATTTTAACACAAAAAAATCATTAAAACCCGTTGAGAAATGAATTTTAATTTTATCATACTAAAAAAAATATGAAAATTGATTTTGAGTTTTTGACTGAAAAACAATATGAAAATTGGAGCTTTTAACTTTAAGATGATAAAATTATAGTTCATTTCTAAATAGTTTTCAATGATTTTTGGTGTTAAAATATCAACAATAAGCTTGTGTGTTGCAATGATAGTAAAAGAACAATATAATTAAATCGTCTTTAACTTAATTAAAATTTTAATTCAATAAATCAAATCATAAAACCATATTTTATTTTATTCAATCTAAATAAATAAGATATAGTTTTATGACCTGATAAATAATAAAAAATAGGGAATTTAATTAAAATACCTTTTTTTGAAAAATCAGTGCCCAATATGCCCAAAATCTTGTCATTTTTGCCAAAATACCCTCTATGTCCGCGTTTTTAGCCGCATTTTTTCAAAAAACGCGGGGTGGCACTGTTTGGGTCCGCGTATGGGTAGAAACGGGGGTTGGGGCCGCGTTTCCACTGTTGAACGCGGACATGGGGCTAAAACGCGGAGATGTGGTGATAAAACGAATATATTTACATTTTATACCCCTATAATTATTTAGTTAGTTTACTTTATACCTTTCACTTTTCTATTTTTCATTTTTCATTTTCATCATATTAACACATAAAATCGTATATTAACTAAAATACGTTAAAATAATACGTTTTAATTTTAACAAGTTACACCATTATAATCGTCTCTTCGAAACCTTCGAAATGAGCCCAATATTGAATATTTTTGGATTTAATTATTTAATTATATATCATATGTACTACATAAAACGTATGAAACGTATGCATATGCTATTTTTTTTTTACCATAAAACATAAAACGTATTATATATCATATATACTACATATTTTTGGACAAATTATTCATAATTTATGTTATTCTTCTTTTTACCATTTTACTAATAACGATATTTTTAGTCCAATGGTAGAATATCGTTATTTTTACTAAAATATCGTTATTAGTAAAATGGTAGAATATCATTATTTTTAGTCCAATGGTATAATATCGTTATTTTTACTAAAATGGTAGAATAGCGATATTTTTAGTAGAATAACGATATTTTTAGTCCAATGGTATAATATCGTTATTTTTAGTAAAATATCGTTATTAGTAAACTTGTAGAATATCGTTATTTTTACTAAAATATCGTTATTTTTAGTCCAATGGTATAATATCGTTATTTTTACTAAAATGGTATAATAGCGATATTTTTAGTAGAATAACGATATTTTTAGTCCAATTGTAGAATATCGTTATTTTTAGTAAAATATCGTTATTAGTAAAATGGTAGAATATCGTTATTTTTACTAAAATATCGTTATTTTTAGTCCAATGGTATAATATCGTTATTTTTACTAAAATTGTAGAATAGCGATATTTTTAGTAGAATAACGATATTTTTAGTCCAATGGTAGAATATCGTTATTTTTAGTAAAATATCGTTATTAATAAAATGGTAAAAAGAAGAATAACATAAATTATAAATAACTTGTCCAAAAATATGTAATATATATGATATATAATACGTTTTATGTTTTGTGGTAAAAAGAAAAATAGCATATACATACGTTTCATACGTGTTATGTAGTACATATGATATGTAATTAAATAATTAAATCCAAAAATATTCAATATTGGGCTCATTTCGAAGGTTTCGAAGAGACGATTATAATGGTGTAACTTGTTAAAATTAAAACGTATTATTTTAACGTATTTTAGTTAATATACGATTTTATGTGTTAATATGATGAAAATGAAAAATAAAAAATAGAAAGGTGAAAAATATAAAGTAAACTAACTAAATAACTATAGGGGTATAAAATGTAAATATATATTACATATCACAATTCAATTAACAAATTCGAGCCATGTCCGCGTTTTAGCACCACATGTCCGCGTTTTAGCCCATGTCCGCGTTCAACAGTGGAAACGCGACCCCAACCCCCGTTTCTACCCATACGCGGACCCAAACAGTGCTACCCCGCGTTTTTTGAAAAAACGCGGCCAAAAACGCGAACATAGAGGGTATTTTGGCAAAAATGACAAGATTTGGGACATATTGGACACTGATTTTTCAAAAAAGGGTATTTTAATTAAATTCCCTAAAAAATAATATCTCGTTTCAGAAAAAGAAGTTACTAAAATGAAATTATATTTAGAGTAAATTACAAATTTGGTCCCTGTGGTTATATCAAAATTATGGATTAGGTCCCTCAAATGAATTAATTATAGATATGGTCATTGTGGTTTCAATTTTATTTCAGATTGGATCCCCTAACCTAATTATGTTCAAATCTACTATATTAAATCAGGGGTGTTTTCGTCTTTTCATTTTTTCTTTATTTTTTTATATTTAATGTATTCTATATTATATTATTAATATTAATAGATATATAATTATATTATATTATTTAACACCCCCTCTCTTTTCTTTTTGTGACCTCACCCCCGAGAATACTCACTACACTTCCTCTTCCTCACCCTCCTTATCTCCGCCGCCTTCTTCCACATCTCCACCACCGTCGACGAAGACAATGACGTAGACAATCTTGTTTTCGAGAACTAAAGTCTCCGTAGAGCATACATTGCTTTACAAGCATGGAAAACTGCCATATTTTCCGACCCATTTAACTTCACCGCCAACTGGACCGACGTCGACGTTTACAACTACGACGGTGTATTCTGTGCACCCTCTTTGTTCAACACCTCCAATCGAGTGGTGGCCGGAATCGACCTCAACCATGCCGATATCGCTGGTTACCTTCCACCGGAGCTCGGTCTTCTTACTGACCTCGTGGTCTTTCACATTAATTCTAATCGGTTTTGCGGCACCGTTCCAGCTACTTTCAAGAAGCTTAACCTCCTCCACGAGCTTGATATAAGCAACAACCGTTTCGTCAGAGTTTTCCCGACGGTCGTCTTGTCTATGCCGGTGTTGAAGTTCTCCGACATCCTCTAAATCTAAAAACTCATCCAAACTCATTAAGAGAATCAAGATATAAAAACCCATTTTGAATCCAGTTTTGAACAAAAAAACTCCTGATCTAAAAGCCCCCGATGCACCTCCTTTGCTTTCATATATACCCACCACCACTATTTTCTTTTTTTTCATGACTGGGGCTTACTTCAATTTTTTTAAAGTTGGGAGTGATATATATGAATATATATATTCATCACATTGACTGTTGAAAAACTCCACTCCTATCCATCGTTGTTGCTCACCGTCTGCAGTCAATGTCTGAGAAGTAAAAATGTGGTCGTGGGTCCACAAGAATATGTTGAATTTTCTTATTAGTAAAATTCAATTATAAATGAAACAACAAGATTTATTAATAAATAACAACTTTAATTATAAAGATTCAAGCTTTATTTATAAAGTTAAAATCTTTATGATTAAGGTTCGACAATTATCAAACAAACAAGTTTTAAAGCGATTCTAATAACGTTTCTATCCTTCGCGATATCCCACAAATATGCTTTTAATAGCACGAGCTCCCAGTTTTGATCTTTTAGGGTTAGGAGTCCGATAGTAGGCAACACAACCCCAAACTCTAAAGTAGTTCAGATTGGGTTTTCTACCTTTCCATAGTTCATATGGACTAGTTGGAATCACACGACTAGTGATCCGGTTGTGAATATGACAAGCGGTCAATAAGGCTTCTCCCCACAAGTTGTTTGGCTGACCCGATTGGTTCAACATACAGTTGACCATCTCAACAAGGGTACGATTCTTTCGTTCCGCCAAACCATTCTGTTGAGGAGTGAACGGTGAGGTGCGTTCATGTTTGATACCATTCTCTTCACAGAAAGTATCAAATTCTCTGTTAAAGTATTCCCGCCTCTATCTGATCGAAGTATTTTGATTCGTTTTTCAAGTTGATTTTCCACTTCAGATTTATAAAGTTTAAAATCATCAAAAGCTTCGTCTTTTGAATGTAATAAGTAAACGTATAAGTACCGACTGAAGTCATCACAGAATGTAATGAAATACCGTTTACCACCACGGGTAAGTATTCCATTCAATTCACATATATCAGAATGAATCAACTCTAAAATAGTAGTATCTCTTTTAACTGATGTAAAAGGTTTCTTTGTAAACTTTGATTTTACTCATGTCTCGCATTTTCCAAACTCTTTGTTGTCAATTTTAATTAATCCTTTGTTTTGCATTTTTTCAATATTTTTAACATTTGTGTGTGCTAAACGATTATGCCATAAAGAAATTGAACAAGCAAAATACTCAAAAGAATTAACTTTATTGAAATCATCAGAAAGAGTTACATCAATAGTAGAAATAAAAACTTCATCAGAAATGGCCAACACATTATTAACCCCACTCGGCCCAGCCCCATCCTCATCATCACTCAAGTTCAATCGATACATACCCGACAGGTTGTATCCTTTTCCTATGAATGTCTTCCGTTTGTAAATCAATAGCTTCCTTGCCTCGATGTTGATTCCAAACCCATGTTCATCGAGTTTGTTCCCAGAAACGAGGCACTTATTGATGTAAGGAACATGAAGAACATTCCTCAAAGTAACAGTCTTCCCGGAAGTGAACTTGAGTAGCACCGTACCCATTCCCGCAACATCGGCCTTGTCGTTGTTCGCCATGATTACCTGTTTTCCTTCTCGAACAGGGCCATATTCAACAAACTTGGACCGGGAGTTACACACATGAACTGTTGCTCCCGTGTCCAAGTACCAACCTCCTCTACTAGCAGTGATTTTGGTAGCTGCCTCCGAGATCATATCAATCTCCTCCATATGCAAGTTTGCAACAAGATTCTGGATTCCTTCAACAGAGTTGGCCACTGGTGGTCCGGATTTCCTTTCCTTGCATTCTCGGGCATAGTGTCCCGTCTCACCACAGACGTGACATTTCCCGGTTCTCTTGAGTTGTTGCACAGGTTTGGATTGCTGTCCGGATCTTTTAAAGCTCTTCTTTTGTGGGCCCAAATTCCACTTCTTAGAGCCTCCAACCTTTCCCTTTCCTTTGGTGTTCCCAGCCTTCACGCTGTTTGCACCACCCATCACAGACTTGCCTCTTTTTTCCCGAATTCTAGTCTCTTCTTTGATCCTTATATGCTTTAGCAGGTCATCCAAAGAATAGTCTTCAGACTTGTGCATCATTCTCTTTGAGAAATCTTTCCAAGATGGGGGTAATTTATCAATCACCGCCCCCACTTGGAAAATTTATGGAAGAGTTATGTTAAGCGCTTTGAGTTTGTTTACTATAACCTGTAGCTCATGAATTTTCATTCATTTGAAAACGTAAGAATTGGGACACAAGATATTTATTAGTTCCCTCTTCTTGTGCCTTATATTTAAACTCAAGCGCTTTCCACAACTCTATAGGATCGTTTATCGGAGAGTACAAGTCATAGAGTCTATCGGATAGGGTGTTTTTAATATGTCCGCAGGCCAAGGATTTCTCCTCCTTGCGGAGTAGCCTTAGCTTTTCAAGTTCGACTATTCTTGCCCTATCCGGTTCTTTTCCCTTTTCGGGAATCGGATCATCAGGGATAGGCGGGAGGTTTGGGTCCAACACATGATAAAGCTTAATAACCATTAGCAAAAACTTGATCTTTTCGGCCCATCGGGTGTAGTGGCACCCGTCAAACCGGTCAAGCTTCACAAACTCTTGATTCACCATTCGAACGTTGGAAGAGTTTCCGAAGTCCATAATAAAACCTTTAAGATTGTTGAATTTTCTTATTAGTAAAATTCAATTATAAATGAAACAACAAGATTTATTAATAAATAACAACTTTAATTATAAAGATTCAAGCTTTATTTATAAAGTTAAAATCTTTATGATTAAGGTTCGACAATTATCAAACAAACAAGTTTTAAAGCGATCCTAATAACGTTTCTATCCTTCGCGATAGATACGATAGAAGAAGGAGTAGAATCAGAATGTCCACTCTAGTGGACGAAAGCAAGAACAATACAGAAAACGTAAAAGAGAAACCAACCTGTGTAGTAGATCTCCAACAGCAACGAACGAAAACTGTACGGTTTAACGTAAACCTGTCCTTAAAGGTTTTAACGATTCTCTATGAATGTTGTGAGAATTAAACTCGCTAAACCCCCAGGATTTGATACAGTTTAGTTAAGCACTAACAACTATAATGCTTAATTATAACACAAAGTCGAGACAGAAAAAGGCAGAGATCGAGCGAGAGAGTGAAGCAGCGAGATTGAGAGAGAATAGCAGCTAGAGATATCACAAAAAGCTTCGTCTTTTTCAGTGTGTAAAACCTATAAGAGGAGGCTCCAATTTATAGTTAAAATCAGAGAGAATAAAGAGAGAATATTCTCTAATTCCTCCCCAAGAAACGGGATTGGGAGTTAGAGTTGGAGACTAAGTCTCCAACTAATTATCCCACGTTTATCTGTTAAAATAATTAAAAACGAAACTTATCTGGAAATTAAGCAAGCTGCATAATAATTATCTCTTATATATCGATCTGTAAAAAGAAAGCTCGTAGCTCGGGGCGAGGCTCCTCAGCTCGTAGCTCGGGGCGAGCGTGCGAAGTGTGCGGCTCTTCGCGAGATCCGCGCCCGCGGCTACAGCCACGCGCGCGCGCGTTGCACTTCTTTGAGACCCCCACCATAAGCCTACCAATTTACTCAACACCCACTTGAGATGATAGACTTATAAACTACAATTTCTTTTGTGTCTCTACCAATGTGGGATGGAAAAATTCCAACCTACACTCAATTTCCAACAGAATAGCCGACCCATCTCAGGAGACGATGCTAGTTCGACTCGGTGGAACCAAACTTGAGGTACATGCATGAGCTTGCCATAGGCTTCGGACAGTTTGTGAAGATATTGGTAGGACGGGGAGAGGGCCGATGAGATGGAGGACCTAGTGGATGGTTTTTTCGGCCATGGTGGTTATCTGGTAATGTAGAGATAAGTAGAGAGATTGCGGTTGTTAACTTTCTATAGAAGCCAATGAAAAGACTCCATTAATGGTAGCTAGCAAGGGTGAAGGTTTTTGTTGGTCTACTCTTGGTAAAGGTACACCGAACATGATGAAGCGGTAGTTTGTGGTGATTTTGCTTTCACAATCCTTCAGTTTCATACCCACCACCATTATAGTTTTGTGTTGTGCACTTTTCATATTGCCGGATTTAAAAGAAGCCAATGTTCATGGTGACGATGCTAGTCCCTGTTAATGTTATACTTAATTCATCGAAAAACCCTCCCACGGTGGTGGTGGTGGAGCCGTAGATGAGAGGTGGGTTTCATTTGTTTGTTTTTTTAATTTAATAAATGCTTTAAATATATTATTTTTAAAACAAAAAGTAAAAGGACCAAATTGTCCTTGACTTAACTGGAGCTAAGTTAACATAGTTAGATTGAGGGACCTAATCCGCAACAAAATTAAAACCACAATGATTATATATGTAATTAATTTGTTTGAGGGACTCAATCCAAATTTCCATAAAACCACAGGGACGAAATTTGTAATTTACTCTTATCTATACTACATTATAAACCAGATTTACAAAAAGTCTTAAAGTCTTAATTACAGCTTTTCAAGCATAGAGTACAACTATTATATGCAAAAAGTCTTAAAAGTCTTAAAGACAACTTTATTAACATAGAGTACAACTACTATATGCAGTCTTTCCTCTTTCCCATTACTCAAACACATCCGGCTCAGGCTGATTCACAACCCAAGGTGACGCTTCACAAACCCAAGACGACTTTTCACGCTCCTACACACTCTCCGACACGACGCTCCACACTCCAACGATGCAGGGGTTTTATACCACCATTCATCGTTGCTTCTCCCTTCATCGTTGTTTCTCCCTGGTTTCCCCAACACACGACTTCAAGATCAGTTTGGTTTTCGATTGTACTTTCTCCCAACACACAAGACTTCACAATCAGGTAGGGTTTCGATTGTACTTTCCCTCAACACACACGACTTCATCGATGTTCCTCCTGCTTCGCTTTTAATTGAATTGAATTTTGTTTGCTTTAATCTCTCATTGGTTTTGAGGTAACCTAATAACTTAAATTACTCTTTGAATGTAAGGCATTTTATTATCTATGCGGAAGTTGCATTGCAGATTTTAAAGTTGTGGATGAAATTTGCCAATCGACAATTTTTTAGTACTGGAGTGTCCTCATAAGAGATTTTTGGTTTTGAGGTAACCTAATAACTTGATTTTGTATTGGAGTGGCCTTATAAGAATGAGGTAGAAATCAGCGAAAAAAAAGTTACAAAAGTTTTGCTTGCAAGTGTTACAGAGGTAATTAATATATATATATATATATATAGAATGCATACATAGAAACCTCGATTTCGTCAATTTCTTGCATTACTTGACCAAGCGTCACTATCCAGATTTTCAAATAACAAATACATTTAGATGATAGGATTACCAACAAATAAGCAGCATCACATTTTCTGATTGCATCTCAAATAAGATGGAGGAAAGATCATTTTAATTCTAAACCAAATACTCAAATTACTTTCGTAAGACTGTATGGTGATGCTTGCTTTTTGTATGACGTATTGAAGAGCCATATATTCTGACCTCAAGCCATGCTTTAAGTAGTATATGTGTTAGAGAGAACACCATTAGTCCATTCCTGCTCCCAAGAACAGCTTGCAAATGGTGAATTCCCAATTTTTTCTTGGTTTGCAAATGAACTTTTGAGTTGTGGATTTGTAGCTTGATTGAATTTTGACATTGATTTTTTGATCCTCTCTTTTGTTCCTAAAAAGAAAAATTAGGGATGGAATGTATGTTCGAGTTCATGGCCAACTGAAAGGCTTGCAAGGGAAAAGGCAGTTAGTGGTTTTTGCTTATCAACTATCAAGTATGATTTCCATTGCATTTTCCTATCAATAGATCTTCAATTTCGATGTACTTTTATTTTTTTGGTATTTGTTGAGTGTCCCTTTAATCTCTAATTTAGTTCATGTTGTACTAATGGTAGTTGAAAATCGAAACCATGCTAGCTCTATGGCCAAGTTATGTTCTTTTTCTCATTGTTTGATTAGATGATCATAGTTTAGTAGAAAAAAATTATCATCTATTGGTTTTTGGAGCTTCCTTTAATATCTATATCTACTGTAAAGCAACTTTATGCTGTTCTCAACACCCCTTAACTTGGTGTTTTTCTCTTCATTTTCCTTTTTCTGAAATTGCTTTTATCCTCAGTTACTTGCAAATGGCCCTTTTATGAGATTGACTGATAGTGAAGTTGTAACTCATCATAGGTTTTTGGGTCATTCACTAGATTAACGGGTTCATAGGGCCCTTTATATTCTCATTCTATGCCTTTATTTTTGTCCTCTTTCTGTATATATAAACTTCTTTAACAGTCTCGATTGGTTTGTTTACTCCTAAGAACAATATGGCCCCTGGTCTTTTATCTGCTTTTTATTCTTTGTTGTAGTGTCTAAAGTGGGTTTCTGGTTTATTCTGCCTTCTTGTTTATTGGCGTCACTGATATGGATTTGACAACTGCTGCCTGGGTCATATTCAATGCCGTGATGCTAGCAATATGTAGCTGTTAATGGTTGTTGTAGCAGTTGTCTGGATGTTCATCACCTGGTAAGTGAAATCTGGTGCCCACTCATCTAAAGTGGTTCATAGATGAAAGTTGAAACGTAAACCTTAAGTTCTTCGTCAATCTGATGTTTGCTTATGTTGCTTGCTGATTATGTTATTCTTTAGTTCGACTTCGATTTGATTTTTAAACTGAGGCCTTGTTTGTTTTTTCAAGTTGATCTCGACCCAAATTGATCTGTAAACCTATCAGATCTCTAAATCAATCTTGACCCAAATCGATCCACACACTCTTGCCTCTAGATTTCTAACCAAATCGATCACCAAGGTATGTCGATCTCCCCTCCAGATTTATGTTTTTTTTTCCTTCCATTTTTGTGGTTTGTATATGTGATATTTGATGTTTTGATTTTTGTTTTATGTTTTATGTTTTGATTTCGTACTCGATGTTTTGATTAGTTAAATGTGGTTCGTACTTGATGTTTTATGTGGTTACACTTTTCTGAAACGTAAATGGTAAATAAAAGTGGACAGAATACATCAATTTTGATTTAAAAATTAGCGACCTGTAAATGTTGTTCAATCTAATCTCGAAAGTGCATAAAATTTTATGTTTTCAAGCTTACTATTTTTTACAGTTTTGAAGAGATAGAAGGTGAAATTATATAACGTAATTTCATAATGTTTTCAAGATACTTGATGGTAATTGACTCAACTATCTAATATTCTTATTTCATTGATGGGTTGTGAATAGATATCGGATCTTGCATTGAAGTTTCCTGAACTGAATACATATCGGAGCTGTGATCTGACTCAATCAAGCTGGTTTCAGTTGCTTGGTATCCCATATACAGAATTCCTGTAGGTCCATCTCTGCAGAATCTTGATGCCAGTTTCTTGACTTTCCATTCTCTATCAACACCTTCAAGAAGTACCTTTCAATCTTTCTCTCTATCTACATCTTGATGCCATAGTTTTTGCATATTTTTAACTCATCTTGATGTATTGGATCTATCTAAGGTTGTGAATTTTATGGGTGATCCAGGTATGGATGGGTCAAGTGTAACTGAGGTTGATGATGTGTCGTTACTGATCTTTGGACTGGCTGTTTACAAGTTGAGGAGTTCGGATTGGACCAAAGTGGGATTCATTATAACGAAAAAGTGAACTCAGTCGACTGAAAATTGGCTGTAGAGTTTGAATGTGTATCACCCAGATTTCATGTTTTTCAAGAACCATGACTTTTGGCGGTGAAAGTAGGTGGTGGTAAAAGAGATAGGAAGGAGGTAAAAGAAAAAGAAAATTAACAAAATGCTTTTGTTTTTGGTGATAGTAAAGAGTCCATGTTGGTTGGGGCTGATGCTTCATCTTGATGTAGTAGTAAGTAGTGTGTACAAACTGTGTAAACTAAAGATTTTTGTGCTACATTCAAACTAATTATTAGCTTTAATTCATTTGGTTGCTGGAGATGGCTTCTTTATGATATCATTTCTGTAAAACAACATAAAAACAGGACACCAATATTTATGATTTTCTTTTTTTTAAATGTCTTGAATCCCTAATCAATGATGTCAAGCAAAAAAAAAAGTTATATAATGAGGTAGGTTTTATGGGCTTATAAAATGTTTTTACATTTCAACCTTACTTTTATATGGAATTAATTTTTATGTTTAGGGGTCATTTATCCAAACACTTACCCAAGATATTTAAAGCTCTAGGTTTGAGGACGTTTTTGTGTCATAATCTATTTTAATTTACCTGTATGTATGGTGTTCGCATGATCGAACCGTTGGTTCAACTTCTTGAGCAACGAAGATGTTTGATTATGTTTTATCGATTCACAATAAAATTTAACATCCCGCCGCATTGCGCGGGCACATAACTAGTATTTATTAAAAGTTTTTTTTTATTTTAAAGATTATAGTATTAATTATATTATTAAAATATTTAATACATTTAATATTTTAACAAACCTTTATATAAATATTAATTTGTAATAAACTTTTTATAAAATAATAAAATTTACCGATTTTTATATAAATTTGAAATTTCTAATAAGTTTTATATAAAATAACTAGAAGCGTACTCGCGCAATGTAGCGAGATACATCACGATTTTAATTTTTTATTTCTCCTTTTATTTTTATCTTATATATTTTAAATTCTTTATATTTAAATTAAGATGTTTATCCTGTTTTGATTATGTTTATCGGTTAGTTATGAATTCAAACATATAGCTTTAAAAATTTGTACTCATGCATCATTACTTGTAATCTTGAATTTTAAGTAATGTGTATCAATAAACAATATTTAATGCATAAAAGTTTGTTTTTAAGAGTTTATTTGATAGTTTAATAATAATGTAATTTATTTTAGGTTTAATAAAATAATGTTTTTTATAAAATAAACATTAAATATTCTGTTAGATTTTTATAATTATATTTTAGATTTTTTATATTTAAAATTTGATTTTTATCATGTATTTAGTTATGCAGTGAGTGATTTTAGGGAAGTTGAAGTTAGGAGTGATTTTAGGGGAGTTAAAGTTGTTAGAGATAAGGATTAAATAGGAATAGATTAAGTTTTCATTCTTTATTGTCCTTTATGTTGTAGCCCAGTGGTAAGGTAACATTCTGGGGGGTCAGTGGATGGTATCCCTGACTACCCAGGTTCGAACCCTGTGGTGAACATCTTGTGACATTCATGATCATGGGTCTGCCACATAGTGGTACCCTTAATTGGGTTGGGTCGTGATCGACGAGGATTAGTCGGGTGACACCCTTAAGTGGGAGCCCGGATACCCCGGTAACGTGTGTGTGTTAACTTGCCGTTCAAAAAAAAGTTTTCATTATTTATTTAAGTTTTAAGTAATTAGTATTAAATAGTGGTATATTAAATTTTACCAATTGTTTTTAAGAGTTTTTTATAGTTGCTTTATAATATAGTATAGATAAGTTTCAACAAACTTTTTTTTTAAATGATACAGTAATTTTCAAATAGGTTTTTACGAAATGGAATTGTCTAACAAACTTTTTAGAAAATGTTACTCCCTCTGTAATTTCCCGTAATTTTGAAGAAATTAATAAGCAAATAATTTTATTCAAATTGAAAACTTTTTAAAACTAAAGGACTAGTTTAGTCAATAAGGGAAAACTTTTAAGATATGGATGTCTCCTTAGTGTTTCACGGTGGTGGTGGTGGTTGTATATTGAAATTAGGATTAAATTTTGAATTAATCCTATAATTTTTCTTTCCGTAAATTCGTCAAGGGAAAAAAAATAAGAAGTTAAAGTTGGGTTGATTTAGGTAATGGGACCATTCATGAGGGGCTAATTATGCATAACCCACTTAAGGTTTATAACTTAGAATTGGATCAGTATGAGCCTTATTATTTTGATCGCCTCTTGATCATTAAACCCTAACCTCACGCCTCATCTAAATCGCTAGAGAAAAACAACAGCAATTAGAGAGGAATCGTTTGGGAACGTATGAGGCGAATGGGTGTCGGAGGCAGCAAGGTTCCATCAATCATCTTCGTCTTGAGGTAAGTCCCATCGATTCACGAATCTGTGAGTTTTCTTATTATCCGAGAATGCGTTTATAGGATTATTCGGGGTGGAAACGAGTCGTTACGGTGGTTTGGAAGTCACCGTTTCGGTAAAAGAAATCAATGGCAGCAGCGGGGTTGGTTAAAATCATATTTAGGACCCCGAATTTCTGCTCAATTCCAGCTCGAAAATAGTCCTAAAAATTTCTTACGGTTAGTACGTTTAGTTACCGTTAAGTATCGCCAAGAGAAGTGTGTAAATCGCCGGAAAACGGGTCAAACGACTCAATTTTTAGTTGGATTTACTGCTGCGTTTTCGGGCCAGTTATTAGCCAGTTTTAGTTGCGTATTGCTGCTGCGTTTCGACCATTTATTAGTCGTTTTTAGTCGAAATCGCTGCTGCGTTTTTTTGTCATTTATTAGTCGTTTTAACCGTGTTTTGCTGCTGCGCTTTTGGATCGTTTATTAATCGTTTTTAATCGATTTTTGCTGCTGCGTTTTAGCCTTTTATTAGTTGTTTTTAGTCGAAGTTGCTGTTGTGTTTTGGCCGTTTAAGTAGTCAATTTTAGCCGTGAAGTGTTGTTGAATTTTAGCGTTTATTAGTCGATTATAGTCGTGGGTTGCGGTTGTGTTTTAAGGTCGTTAAGTAAGGTTAATATTAAGTTGTTTTGGGTATTTTTAGGTCGGGATTGAAGGAGTAGGTGATCGGTGAATTTATAATTCTGTGAAGTTTGAGGTACGAATTCCTTATTATGCCCTCATTAATTTGTGTTTATTTGAGTCTTTATATATATGTGTACGGATTCCTTATTATTCCCTCATTAATTTGTGTTTATTTGAGTCGTTATATATATGTGTACGGATTCCTTACTTTCCCCTCATTAATCTGTGTTTATTTGAGTCGTTATAAATATATATATGTGTGTGTTTACGGATTCTTTATGTTCCCCTCGTTTGTGTTTATTTGATCCCTTGATATGTGTACGAAGTCCTTTCGAATTGTGTTTGTTCGATTCGTTGAATACGTGTATGGTTTCTTTGTTTTCTTTCGAGTCGTTCCGTTCGATTTGGTGATCAATAACGTGTTCTTATTTCCATCAAGGTTAATTTTCGTTTCCACTCATTTAGTTGATCGTTTATTCGTGTGTATTGTCGGGTGTATCTTCTTTCGGTTTTACATATAAGAAACCGAGATCCAGATATTTTAGAAACATCGAACTCTTTATGATATGCTGATTTTTATTCTGAAAAAATCGTGTTATTTGTAAAAATCATAACAAATCACTCGTTTATCGGATTAAGGCATACGATAAGGTTTTGAAAAGCTGGAAATGTCGTCTACGATTTACTGTCACACGAGCAAACTGTGATTTTTATGCTAAGGTGTCTAAAATTTGGGTTTTCTGAAACTGGTCTCGTTTTAGACGAGAACAGCGCTACTGTTTTCAAAAATTCGTGAAAAATCTATTTTAAATCCAATTTGGTTCATTCTTGATTCCTTGAAATCACAAGACATTTATTTAAAATTTCTGTTTAGATATTGTTTTCTAAAATTTATTGGAATTATGATAAAATATCGGATTTGTAAACGTGTAAAGTTCTGAAAATAGTACGACATGATTTCGAAAAGTTGTGAGTGTGAAATTCGTAGTCTATGTTCGGATTTGATTTGCCGTACGTTTTGGTTTCAAACTCTTTTGTAAAGGTTCGTAAATGAAGTTACGTCAACGGTTTACTAAACTCGTCTCATTTAATTTTCTTTCGATTTGTAAGTCTCTTAGTTTTAAAGTGTTCGAAAAATAAAGTTTTTAAGTGGAGCGGTCAATATTTTTGTACGTTCAAATACCCTTTTTATTCGTTTTGTAATTTGTATGATTTGATATTCATTTAGTATGATCACATGTGTTGTGACATACTTTTGAAGTTTATACGTTAAGATGTATCGAGCTACTAACCACCTATGGGGGTACCATAGGCACGTCATTGTGGCACCGATGGCGTGACACTACCCGTGGCGGTGTGATCAGTCCACGGCGTCTCCTTTTGATTTTGTGTGCTCCGATGAGAGCTGGTGTGGTGTGATAGGAGGCGTATGGGTCGGCCCTAGTTTGTAGGGTGGATGACGGTGTAGTGCCCAACACCGCATCTCACATTATTTAGTACAGTTGGATGAGAATGTCCGACGTACGTGTCTATGTGACTTATGTCTGACACTTGTTGTATCTGTTTATGTGTGACATGAAACTCAAGTATATGCGATTATTTGTTCAAGCTCGTTATGCAATCTTATGATATGATTTTGATTTAAGCTTCTCAGATTAGTTTGGTATTTAGTTGACAATATCTGTTTTGATTTGACAGTCTTGGACTTTGACAAAATTACTGTCTCGATATATGAATTTGGATTTATTCATTTTGTTATGACTTTTGATTAAGCAATTAAATTTGAGTTATTTGGTCTAACTTCTTTTGGTTTCGTTTTCTTTGTTTTGGGGAAATAAAGTCTGTAGTTGAAGTTAGATGTGAAATGATTATACTCAATTTAGCTTTCGTAAACACTCAAAAATTCAAGGCTCTTGTCCAAAATTCAGATTTTATTATTTTCGGTATTGGGTTCGATTATTCGTTTGTTATCTATTGTATTTGTGCACTGAGCGTTTGGCTCAGCCACATTTATTTGTTCGCGGCAGGTATTCGAAGGGAATCTAAAGAGTTTAAGGAATTCAGAGCTTCATCCTATATAAGAGGTTTGTTGGTAAGAAGTTTTAGGTTTTACTAATGCTTTGAGGAAAGTATTAGAAGAAATAAAGTGTATTGTTTGAGTCGATTATTAATTTTTGATGGTGCTTATTTTAATCAAGGTTTTATAATGCTATGTATTCTTTTATTGAAGGTTTGTTTTAGGTTCGGATGTAACCTCCTTTTCCATCTCGGGAAGGGGGTGTTACACCCTCCCTCCCAAAATAAGTGTCCACATTTCTATTTATGTTTGTCCCAAAATAAGTGTCCACTTTCAAAAAGTAGATAACTAAATTCTCACATTTACCCTTAATTAATGCACAAATATATAAGAGTTGTGAAGAGAGAAAAAAAATAAATAAGAGTAAAGATGTCATTTGGTAACAAAAATGTGTAATAATTATGCATGTCTAAAACTATGTGTCAAGTCAATTGTAAACACTTATTTTGGGACAGAGGGAATACTTTTTTAACAACTAGTAATTAATGATTTCATTGATGAAAATCCTATTACGGGTAATCTATACTATATTATAAAAACGGTATAAAAAACTCTTAATTACAACATTTTAAGCACAAGTTACAACTAATTAAAACCAATTACTTAATTTACAATTTCTTAATGCTTTGGTACAACCTTTTCAAACACAGTATCTCACATAATCATCTATTTGTGGAATGGATACTCATTTATTAATATAACTATTTGTTTTTTTGGTGGAAGATTTTATAAAATAGATTTTATATTAGCATAATCTATTTTAAATGTAGATTTTACATTTAAATCTATATTAATGAGATGTAATATAAAATCTTTTTTCTTTCGTATTTTTTTATATTACATCTCATAATGATTTTTCCATATTTTATTTTATAAAATCCTTTTTCATATTTTATTTTATAAAATCTTTTTACATAATGAGATGTAATATAAACTCTTTTTTCTTCCGTATTTTTTTGCTAATATAAAATCTATTTTATTTTATAAAATCTACACATATTTTATATTAGCATAATATAAAATCTACACGTATTTTTTTTCACGAGCATTAAAAGAAGAAAAAAGAAGATTGATATGAATAAAAAATAAAAAATAACGAGATACACTAATAAATTATCGTATTCTTTAAAATAAAAATATTGGGCAATACTTTCCAAATTAACCAAGTGTAAAGAAAATAAAATATAAACGATGTAGATATAAAAATATTCTTCCATATTTTTAATATATTTACATTTAAATGTAAAATCGAAAATGAAAATAAAAGATTTTAAAATATTCTCTACATTCACTATAAATATATATAGTTTCTCTATGTATCATCCAAGTACAAGAAGAAGACGAACGGTCGGGTATCAATGGCGAAACCTGCAACAGAACAAAAGGTATTTCACTATATTTTTGTTTTTTTGAAAAACTACTTTTTTATATTTTATTTTATTTACTGAGGATTTGTTTATATTTTTCAAAACCCACAATCATATTTTTCGAAGTAGGGAAATAAGATATATATACATATCTTTATTTTTATCGATTAATACTATGAGGTCTTGAAGTCAATAGTCAGATAAATATGTTGTGAGACATGTCGTTTGAGTTTTAAATAATATAATACAAAACTATTACTAATATTATTGCACAAACTCATAACAACAAACGATTAAGAATATATGCAAGTTAACCACTTATGAAAATACATTCGTTTTTCACATTGTATTTCATTAACTGTTAACAGAGAAATTACGTTTTATTTTAACTCGGTTCAATATTCCAACAAAAAATTTATCCTCCCGTGCAATGCACGGGCCCAACACTAGTAGTCTAATAAATTGTGGGTGAAGAAGGGTAGTTAAGTCAATTTATATTAGGCTATGTTTGGCAAAAAAAACTAGCTTCCTGGTACATGTTTGGATGACCATAAGCTAGTTTATTGAAAAGCTACTCATAGTAGCATTTTGAAAAACTAGTTTATCAGTTACCGGCTAGCTTATAAGCTAGTTTGTCAAATACTCTAGTTAGAACATTTTTAATAGACTATCTAAAAATTTTATAATGTAGAGAATCAAAATCCAAAATCTTTAAAAAAATTACATTCAACTACAACAGTTCTCCATTTTGGATATTACAGTATTAATTATATTATTAAAATATTTCATATATTAAAAAATATTAATTATCTCTTCTGAACATTTCATTTCAATGTTTCTTATTGGTGGAATACAATAAAAAATCATTTCTTTCTAATGGTAATCATTTTTTGAGAGTTCTCCAAATTTGAATAAAGTTAGAGCATCTCCAACAGATTCTCCAAAAACTTCTAAAATGAAGAACCAAAGTTCAAAATCTCTAATAAAATTTACATTGATTACTTATATTATTAAAATAATGTATATATAAAATAAAATATTATTTCCTCTTCTACACATTTCTTTTCAATATTTCTTATTGTTGGAATATAATAAAAAACCATTTCTCTCATGGTAATCATAGTTCTCTAAATTTGGAGAAAATTAGAGCATCTTCGACAGTTTTCTCAAAATTTCTCCAAAATGGAGAACCAAGTCCAAAATCTCTAACAAAAATTACATTTATCTCTAACAAATTCTCCATTTTGAAGATGACATTATTACTTATATTATTAAAATAATGTATATATCTAATAAAATATTTTTTTTCTCTCCTACACACTTCATTTCAGAAAAATTTATTGGTGGATATAATAAAAAAAATCATTTCTCTCTCATGGTAAACATATTTGGATAGTTCTTCAAATTTGAAGAAAATTACACTGTCTCTTTTACTTTCTCTATTTTGGAAAAAAAATCTGGAGAATCTGTTGGAGCAAAAAAAGTCAAATCCCCATTTTCTCCATTTTGGAGAACCTGTTGGAGCAAAAAAATACCTAAAATCCTCAATTTTTTTCATTTTAGAGAAGTTGTTTGATATGCTTTTAGATCATCTGCGACAAGTTCTTTATAATTTATCTTAAATAGAGAACTAGTATTTTAGAGATTCTAACGTCCATTGACCATTATATTATTAAAACATTCTGTAAATCTATAATCCAATACACATTATGAAAGGAATTTATACAAAAATAATAATAAGTCAATCTCATTGGTTGAAATGAATAAAATATCAACCTCTCTTTATATAACAAGTTTTAGAGAATTATCTAAACTTGGAGTTTTTTTATCTGATTTTCTCTATTTTATAGAACATTATAGAGAATATGTTGGAGCAAAATAGAGAACAAAAACTCAATTTTATTTAATTTAGAGAATCTGTTGGAGATGCTCTTGCACTCTCTTTCATCCTTTCTCCATTTTGGAAAAGTTTTAGAGAATCTTGTTAAAACAAAAAAATATCCAAAATTCTTATTTTCTCTATTTTGAAGAACGTTAAATAATGTTATTTGTATATATTTTCATATAAAATTGTTACTTGTATTTATGTACTCTTTAAGTAGTGATTAATAAACTGTAAGACATTTTTATTTTATTTTTGATTTAATCATTGTATTTTTAAAGAACAATATTGAAATTGGCCAATTTTAAAAATAATTATAAAGGTAATTCGACTTTAAGAGAATGTTAATTTTGTAATCATTTTTAATCTTTTGTCATGATCATATGAAATAATCAATTTCGGAAAAATATATTTCTCTATTTTATTTGACCCTTTTTTCTTTTTATTTACAAAATTATTATTGTAAAAGATGATTGATGACGACGATTTTAAATTCTTAATTTTTAGGAGTTTTAGATGGTGTTATTTGTTTGATAAGTTCATTTACAATTTTTGAACAATTTGTATGAATTTGAAAATATTATTGATTTCTTTTTTGTATTTATGATCAAAGAAATAAAATAAAATTTGATTGAAGTAAATACTATTGTATTTTTTCACATTTATTAAAAATAGTTTATATATGATTAAAAAAGCAAAATAAATAATGAATACAAAATTAAGTCCTAAACTATAAGAAAACAAGTGTTTTTCCCTTTTCAATCCCTCTATAAATTAAATTAAATGTATAAATTAAACTATTTATATACATGTTGATAAACTGTTGTTTATTCTTTTATACTAAATAAACAGTCTATAAATGGCCAAAGTAAGCATTTTACCCTTCAATCTAGATTAAAATACACAATTTAATAAATATGTTGATAAAACAATATCAATTTAACATAATAATTACAATTCAATAATATATATAATCACAACAGAACTATTTGGAGACAATTAAAATACTTGAATATCATAATTTGAATGCAATACATGGGTGCGTTTCTTTTGCAACCAAAGCAATTTGTACAAACTATGCAAACCAATTTTAGCCGTTCATCAAGTCATATAATTTTATTATGTTTCCTAATTTAAAATCATGATTATAATGAATAAACTTAACATTTCCTAATTTAAAATCAGATCATAAAGAATAAACTTAACATTTTCTATATATATCACAATCATTATTAATGAATCATAATCATTATCCATAAATATATCTATTGTTTTCTAATATAGTGGTTCACATAGTTTGTACAAATTGTTTGGGTTGCAAAAGAAACGCACCCTACAACACATAAATTTAAAGCATATGAGGGTCGTTAACCGTTTATCGAGTAAGCATTTAGCGGGTGTCACTTACATTACCATATGAACATGGCAAGGATCAGGAATCTTACCCGATAAGTAACGAAGAAAACAAAAACAATCAATTTTCTGCAAACAAAGAGCAAAATGGCACATCACCTCATCAAGCAGAAAAACTAGCCACAAAATAAACTCTTAAAAGAGTTTCAATTTCTTCCTCCCACTGCTTAGGGATGGCGTTGCATAATGCATACTTCCATCGACAATATAAAATGTTTTCATCATTTATATAAATGCTTCTACGTCGAGAAAAGAACAGACTACAGAGTTCTTGAGGAAGGGAACAGTAAATATGGCTGAATCCATAAAGCCAGGAGGGTGAGGCCGAATTCATAAAGCAAATGAGCTGAATGCTCTAATTACTAAGCCCCAAACAAACACCTTGATATATGGACGAGCAAATAAGCCTCCATACCATTAAGCCCATTAAGTCGCAAACAAATTGCCCCTGAGTGGTGTGGTTATGCAGACAGCATCCTCATCCATCCCCATGTTGTATGCTAAAACTGCTTGCGATCTTCCTTTTCAACTTCTTACTGCGAGAGAAATTGATTAATCAAAGAGAAAAAATCAATATACGTCCAAGCAACCCGACGGGTCAACATAAAACTATATAGATGATATCCGAGGGTTCTAAATGTAAATGGTGTTAACAATTCGAGCATTTAACAAGCTACCCGAGCTCGAGTTGATCACAAACACAAAATAGAACTCATTTTACTAAATGAGTCGAGCTCCATAACACCAATGTTCTACTCTACCCTTTCAAGCTCGATCAAAATTTTCAACTCGAGCCGACCCATATGAACATACATTTTCTTAGCCAAACATATATTCATAAATCACACAATTAAAAGATAAAAATTATCGAGCTCAAGCTAATAAATGATTTAATCAATTTCGAGTTCGAGCCTGTAAACCTTGAATTTAGGTCATAATCTATAACTCAAAATTGTAAACGAACATCGAGCTCAAACTCAAACATTGAAAAAATATTCAAGCTCGAGCAATAATTTGAAAATTTTATTCAAGCTCAAGCTTGATATTATTTTCTCGCACCAAGCACAAACAACTTGTTAACTCAACTAACACCCCCTATATGTCATACCAGTCGCTAGAGAGAATACACCGAGGCATTGACCATGAAGAAATGCCTACTGAATCTTGAAAAGCAACCAGCAATTTGAGAACAAGGATACTTTCTGAAGGCCAAAAAATTCAGTTAGGAGATCATTATCAGTTACCATTTTGATAACTTGATAAACGAGTTGACTTCAGGGTTCTAAACCATTTAAGAACCTGCAAAGAATGAAAGGCTTCTCTTTATGGCAAAAGAACATGAAAAAATGATTATGAAGAAATAAGAGAGTTGGAAGTACTAACATGAGTCAAAATGCATCAAGATAAATTATTGATGAAATTGTGACTCATGCCAAATGATTATGAAGAGCTTTAGAAGTATTAGCATGAATCAAAATGCATCAAAGAAATTTTTGATGATACTGTGACTCATGCCAAAGGATTATGAAGAAAACAATTTGGAAGTATTAACATGAATCAAAATGCACAGGTTTAATGAAGAAATTGTCGTTGGTGTCAAACAATATGAAGAAAGTTTTTTGGAAGTATTAACATGAATCAAAATGTATCAAAAATATCATTGTGGGAATTGTTAGTTGTTACTAATGTCAACCGGTTATGAAGAAATAACAACTTTACCAAATGATTATTTGCCCAGCAGTATCCGGGTTACCGGTAGAGCCCAGCCTTTCCGGAGGTCAAGGGTTCAAACCTCACCAAAGATGAGAAGTGTGCGTGAGCATTTATCTTCTATAAATATTATATACTTAAGCAAGGCCTTTACCTTTCATCAGTGGCTTTCCCAGCCAAAACCATATAACATTCAGACACTCGATCCCCTGGATATCCAAGCAATCATAATTCGTGCTGATGGCCCTTTTTCCTACGCCAAAATTTCACTTTAGTGAATACTGAACTAGTATAAGAAAACCATGAACACCAACATACATAATCGTTTGATAAGTTTGGTATACCAGGATTGGGTAAATGCTTACGAGCATGGTGAACCAACTATTCAACTCAATATCATCCGCCGGAGATTATGGGAGCTTCACAACAAATAACAAGGCATGATATTTCTGAGAAGTGAAAGCAGAGGAGTAGAAACCAGCAGCCACTTATTGATGATTCAGCCTCACAAATAAACAATATGTGTATAAGCATGTATGGACTTGCTAGGCCCATTATCTGTACATGTCAAGGTAAATGAGATAAACAGCATGATAGGATCCCAAAAAAGTAAATGAATTTAGACTTGGAACATATTTTGTATAGTCTTCTGGCATACATTTTGAAGTTGGTGGAACATATTTTATATTGTATTTTGAAGTTGAGAACTCCTACCATATTATATTGTACTTTGAAGTTGGAAAGAAGTCAAAGAACATATATTGTATTGTATTTTGAAGTTGTGTTCTAACTTCTAAGTGATAAATTTATTGGTTGGCATTATAAATGATGGTACAATTATACCCATGACATGAATTTATCATTCATAATATATTCAAAACATGAACTCGTTAAGCAGTGCAATTGCCAACACAGAGCAAAGGATGCATAAGAGTAAATGTATGCAAGTATACTTATTTTTCGAACCTGTAAAGAGGACTCTTAACACTTAAATTGCATTTTCTTGGCCTTCACAGTATTTAATGCTATCTACGTATGTGAGTTCAGGTGGATCCCGTTTGATGTCATCTCATCAAAAAGTGTTTCAGCCTTCTCCGTATATCCCTGAGAACAATATCCACATACAAAAGCAGTGATATTAAACAGTAAATTTGCCAATACAAAGCAAAGGATGCATAAGGGTAAATGATATGCTAATACGCTTATTTTCGAACCTGTACAGAGGACTCTTAACGCTTAAATTGCATTTTCTTGGCCTTCACAGTATTTAGTGCTATCATTGTTCGCGAATTCGGCTGGATCCCCTTTGATATCATCTCATCAACAAGTGTTTCAGCCTTCTCCATATATCCCCGAGAACAATAACCACATACAAGAGCCCTGTATGTCACAGTATTTGGTTGAAGACCTTTATCTATCATTTCATCAAAAAGGTAAATAGCATCTTGTAGGTTGCCTGATTTACAACGCTTATCAATCATAACAGTGTAGCAAATAACATCAGGAATTAAACCCGCCTCCATGATTTCACTTGAGATCAACAAATCCTCCCCTCTACGCCCTCCATGAAGCAAAACTGTGTAGGTGATGATATCAGGTTGGATACCCCTACTTTTCATATCATTAAAAAGATAATGAGCTTCCTTCAAGCAATTGACCCTGCAATAACCATTTAACATCATCGTGTAGGTAACGACATCTGGTGCTAATCCTTGCAGAATCATTTTATCAAAAAAAAACCTAGCCATCCTCATATCTCCAACACGGCAATACAAATATATGAGTTCGCTGTACATCATCGTACAAAGACCGTTATCTGATGCCTCGAGTGCTTGAAATAGTGTCAGAGCTCTTTCAGTTTCACCTTCTGCACAAAGGCAGCTTAGAAGTTTCAAGCAAGAAGCCTTTTTCACAATAAGCCCTTGATTGGACAACCAAAGTTCAAAAGCATCTCTAGTATTGTTTGATTCACAATATCCATTCAGCATTGCAGCATAGTTATCTAAATTTTTCCCTTCCAGACTATTGAAAAAGAGTTCGGCTTCTTTCACCTTTCCCCCCTTGCACAAGCCCATTATGATCACGTTATGTGTACCACTGGTAGGTTCTAGACCTTGTGCCTGCATGTCATGTAGAAGACCAATTGTCTCCTCGAAAAGGCCGCATCTTGACAACCCACCAGCAAGCACATCATAAGTGATAACATCTAGTTTCAAGCCATTCCCCTTCATCTCCTCAACAATTTCAAATGCATTCCAAAGTTCTCCCTTGAGACAATACCCATTGATCAAAGTGGTGTAATGCACAACATCTGGCTCCATTTTCTTATTTTTCATCTCTTGTAGCAACACCACAGCCTCATCCATTTTCCCGAGTTTACATAACGCATCAATTGCAATATTAAACGAGACTTCATCAAGGAAAATTCCTGATTCCATAAAATCCATAAACCGGTATACAGCTTCAGCCAGCATGCCCAAACAACAAAAGCATTGCATAATTGAGCTCACAATCACACAATTGCTTTTAATACCCATTGATTCCATTTCATCATGGAGAGCTAAGGCCTTATGGATATTCGCTTTCCGACAATACCCTTGAATTAAAGCACAATAACAATGTGCATCAAGGACAACTCCTGCATGCTTCATGTCAAGCAAGACATCTTCTGCATCTTCTAGTTTCAACTCTTTCACAAAACCTCGAATGATGGAAGTGTAAGCAAAAACATTGACTGGTGTATTTGACTCCCTCAAAGTTTTTACCAACTGAAAGGCTGAATCAACTTTTCGATTTGAGCAAAGCCCATCAATATAGGTGCCAAAAGTGAAAGCATTAGCCTCCACACCAGCTTCCCCCATTTGTCTAAAGACATCCAAAGCTTCTTCCAAACAACCCTTCCTGCAAAGTCCTTTAATTACAATCCCATATGTGTATACATTTGGAACCAAACCTTTCCTCTTCAGTTGTTTATAAACCGACTCTACCATATCTATTTTGCCCCTCTCAATCAACTGGTTCATTAGATAATTACATGTATGTGTTGACAGGACAAGTCCACCTCTTTTTATCTTGTACAACGTATCTATAGCCTCCTCAAACCTTCCAACACTTGAATACACCTTAACCAACAGATCGACAGCTTTTATCAACTTTTTTGGTCCCTCCACCTTAATCTCCTCTATCAATGCTTCAAGCAAGTCCGAAATTTCAAAACTAAAAAATTCCCCATCTATATCCTTTATAACATCCATAAACACATTATATAATCTCATATCCATACCCCAGTCACACAGAAGTCGGACAATTGCCATGTAAGTTACAACATCATGTTTAAAACCGGATTCTTTTAATTGGGTAATATATGACAATGCAATGTCGGGTTCTCTGTGTAACTTGTGCAAGGTTTCAACTACTTGAAACTTCTTGATTTTTTCAAGTGGGTGACAGAATAAATAGGTATTGTTTTCATCTGAAGATGATTCTGACAAGTCTGAGCAAGTTAAATGGGCAAACGATGAAACAGACTTCAATCGGAGGTTTAAGGAATATTTTACAAAATTACGGCAAGAAGCTAACCTGATAAGAGGAGGCAACATGGGATTTAAGGTCTAATCTCTAAGAAGAACATGGAAATTATTGTTCTCCTAGCTCCTTTCAGGAATTCCAAAATGAAACAAAAGTCAGTGTACAAGCCTTGAGAGAGAGAAAGTGTGTGGTGAATTAGCTTGGAATTTTGCTAAGCCATTAGAGAACAGCCACACGCCTCTCTTCAGGCTTCCCTGCTGGCAGCCGTCTGCTCTATTCTAGTTTACTTAGATTCTCCTCCTAAAACAAAAGGAATTACCTAAGATCTTGATACATATTCCCTAAGCCTCCACAGCCTCTCTTGGTACAAACCTCCACTGTGTCTCACTCCTCCATGGAACTGAAATTGTCAAACCATACCAAAACTTGGTTACATATACGATTGTACGTGTCTTGTTGTCGTTGTATATGTCATCTAAATCAACTAAACAAAAATAAAAGAAAGGTTATGTGCAATAGCGCCTAGGTGTAATCTCACTTCTAAAAAAGCATGTTTGACAAATAAATTCTACAACAAAAGCTCCTACATATTATACCGAATGAAATAGTTTATATCACTATTGACTGCATATACGAGAAAACTCTATAAGAATGCACTCGTGATTTAATATGTACAAAAATGCCTTATGTTGTTTTTTATAGGAGTTTGGTCCTGTTGGTACAAATGAGTGAGAGACAGAACAGAATAATGCATACATAGATTTTGATTTCTCTAACATGATTGCAAAGCTTGAAATATATAAATTGCCAAAACGAGGTCCTGTGTACAAAAATATTTAGTGTAGATGAAATTTGAGGAATTTAAGGCATCTTTGAGTGAAGGGATGATAGATGGAAAATGAGGTGATTTAAGAATTTTAATACAGGCGTCCTATTTTTATTCATGTACTTGACGATGTATAAGGTCCTGCAGAAATCATAAAGAAAACCCTCTATAGTTCCTTAGTTTTCAACAGTTATGAAAGAGCATAATCATCCCAGTATACCATGTAGTATTGTATTTTGTAAATCATAAAACCATTCACCATTTCTGGTAATGAATTATTAAAGATTGAACACATCGATTGATTCAGAGTTTTCCACAATTAATGTGGGGTGTGAAACAAAAGGGCCTAGGCATCACCTACTAAACTTCTTATCTGAGACAAATACTCAAACACATCATGTGCATTAAATTGTAAACTCTCCATGAACAATCTCCTACATATTATACATTAGACTTAGAAATCAAGAATCACAAACCAAAATAGGAACACAGTGGAGTAATCTAGTTAGACTACAAACACCATCTAACCACCCCAGAGCAACCAGAGTTGACGTGGGTTTTCATACACACCACTCAAAAGTAGCCATAATACTTCCAAACCCACGCTTGAAAATCATAATAATGGGGGAAAAGACATAACAAGAATTTGAAAGTACAAGAAGAGGAGCAGAAACTTGCAATGGCAAAAACACAGGAAACAGGGAATGGTTAAAAGAGAAAGATTAAGAGAAAATTTATAGAACCTTCAAAGAAACCAAAGGAAATCATGCACGAAACAAACACAATAACGCAATCAAGATCCATCAATAAACACAAAACACAATCAAAACAAATAATTGTTTCAAAACACCACCAAAATCATATAAATTATTGTTAGAAACGTAGAAATAGAAAAGGGTTTCACTTTCACATACCTGCGAGATTGAAAGGAGACACGAGAGCAACAAGAGTAGCAAGGAGTATAGAGATGGAGATGAGATAGAGCAGTTTCGACAACACGAGAGCCGCAGCAGCAGTAGAGTAGAAAGTAGGCGTAGACGAGAGAAATAAGGGTAACAGGGGAAAAAAAACTTTATAAATCTTTTTATGTTCTGTTGAATTAAAGATTTGAAAAACAATCACATATTGATTTTTCATAAAAAGAGACATAATAATTATGATAAAATGGTCCCATATCGATGAGAAAGAGAGGAGATTGGTTAGGGGTGATGTTATAGAAAGGGATTAGGGGGGATTGCAAAAGGCATGATCCTTCAGGCAAGTTTTAATGGGAAGTGATGAGTGGTCATAACTCGCATTTAAATATGCGAGAAGGGGTGTTCGCCTAAAGCCTTACGACAATTGGCCACCTCCAAATTTTAACCATCTGATCCCTATTACTATTTTTTTTTTTTAATTTTAACTTCAAAAAAAAAAATCTTTTTTTAATTTTTAATATAAATATATTATTGTATTTCTTTATATATTTTTCTTTTTTATTATTATATGTTTTTTTAAATCCTCTTGTTGAGTTAAAGTTTCTACTTTTTAATTTATAATATATATTTTATAATTTATAATATATATTTTAATAGTAAACTACCGTTTTATTTTAGTTATCTATATCTATACTACTTTATAAAAAGTTACTTTTCTTAAATACAATTTTTTAAGCCTTATACCACCATTTAAAGCTAAATTACTTAATTTTCAACTTTTCAACTCATGATACAACTTATTAAAAGCACATTATCTATACTACATTGAAGACAACTTTCTATGCATCCGCCTAAGAGATTCACGCCCACGACAACGTTTCACTCACCAAGACAACGTTTCACTCTCCGAGACACGCTCTGACAAGACGCTTCACACTCCAATATGAAGGGTTTTTATACCACGATTTCCCCTTCATCATTGTTTCCCGTTGCTTCCTCTCGGTTTTACGTATCCTCTCGGTTTCCTCCAAAACATACGACGATTATCAGGTAAGGTTTCCGTTGTTTTAAGTTTCCTCTCGGTTTCTGTTGTATTTTTTGTTGAATTGTGGAAATTTTGAGTCTAATTTTGTTACTGTGAGTTTGATTTTGCATCAATTGCATCTATTTTGTTACAATGAGTTTGATTTTGCATCAATTTTTGAGTTTGTAGTGGAAACTCAAGTTTTGGATTATCTACATTTACTTGAGAAGGACTTAGTGTTAGTTGTCAATGAAATTCTGCCATATGTTTTCACTTTCTTGTGCAATGTTTTTGGGGAGGACAAGCTTGATAAGACATCTAACAGAGTAACTAACGATTTTGCAAATGAATGTGGTTAGTGGAGAAATGCTTGGGTTATAGAAACTCTGTGTGTATCAATTTTGAGTTTGATTTTGCAACAATTTTAAGTTTGATTTTGTTGCTATCAGTTTGATTTGTTGCAGGAGTGAGCCTCAAGTATATTGATCAAATTGGTTTGGTTTGGTTTGGTTTTGTCAAGAAAGTTGGTTTTGTTTAGTTTGAATTTGGTTTTGAAAGTTGGTTTTTTAAGTTTGATTTTGTTGCTATCAGTATGATTTTGCATCAATTTTAATTTTTTTTGCATCGGATTGCGACTCAAGTATATAGATCAAATTGCTTTGGTTTGGTTTTGTCAAGAAAGTTGGTATTGAAAGTTGGTTTTGTTTAGTTTGAATTTTGTTTTGAAAGTTGGTTTTTTGGTTTGGTTTTGTCAAGAAACACGTCTTCTCAATTTTTATGTGCATCATCATTTTTTATTCTTGGCAAGATTTTTGGTTCTTACCATATTCTTCCGGTAAGGTAATCTAACTTGGTAA
This sequence comes from Arctium minus, assembly GCA_954870635.1. Taxonomy (NCBI): domain Eukaryota; kingdom Viridiplantae; phylum Streptophyta; class Magnoliopsida; order Asterales; family Asteraceae; genus Arctium; species Arctium minus. The sequence goes on along the minus strand of OX941082.1, from coordinate 141,121,440 downwards.
GCGTTTACCCAAATAAGCGTTTGGTAAACAACCCCTTAGTTTTGTAAGTTAAGATGCTATATTTGGTTTCTCATGGCCTGGTTAGATTTACAAGCCTATAGTTAAGAGGTTGAAATGGTTTTTTTTTATTATAGACATAAGCTAAAATCTAAAGTCTGAGATGGTTCCTTTTGTTCCATGATTATTCTTTTTTCAGTGGCTACTAATTTTGATTGTACAAAAGGTATTTGCTTTTGATTCGAGCCTCTCAATCGCACCACATTGAAGCTATGCCCCACTCGATTTTGATTCGAGCCTTCAGGTACCGTTCGAAAACCTTAAGTCTTCATTGAGCTTTTGATTTATGTTTTGTTTTTGTTTTTTATGACAATTTTGCTGTTGAACATCAACAATGAAATCGATTTGGTTTCTGCCCTTCCTTTCTTCATCAACATCTCTCGATTTTGGTCCTGTGCCTATCTTCATCAACATCTCCTCATGTGGTTTTTGTTTAGTGGTGATATCAAACTGTTGATCGATGCATCCATCGGTTTTGCTTCCTTCAAAGTCTGTATTCTAATGAGTTCAGTTTTATTTTTCTCACATTTTATCTGAAAAGGATGAGGTCTATGGTCTTAAGCAGGTTCACCTTCTTAAGCTTTCCTAAGGGCTTTTTTTTGTTTTCTTATGATAGAAAGAGTTTATGGAGTTTCTTTCTTGATTTTAGTTACATAGTGACATTCCCTGCCATGTTTTGTGTATACACACAGAAACATAAGCACACTTTTTTGAGCATGAAATTGTAGGGTTTGTGAGTTAAAAGTGATGCTTATTAACTGTTTGTGATATTGTCAAAATGAGTTTAGCTTTGCTGATTTTTGGTTTCTGATGTCAAATGTGGGTAGCAAACAATCCATCCCCAAAGTCTGATATTTGAATCACTTTACATTTGTTTTCCTTTATTTTGCCTTAATTGCATTTTGTTCGGGTAGTTTTCTGGTTTGCAAGAGTTGACATACATATGTTATAATTTATTTTACAAATCAAACTTTTTAGTGTTTTGTTGCTAACTATGGTAATGTGCAATCTACTTGAGCTTTGTCTAGGCAATTAATGAGTCTATCTCTAAGGAATTCATCAGTTTCAACTTTGTAACATGAATGGTTAGCCTTTCAGATTTGATGATTCCTTGTCAAAGATTTAATTATTTTTTGGCAGAATAGTAGGTATCTATTGGATGTTGTATATGATATACATGCCCTGTTCTTCCCTGTTGTTAGGAATCTATTGGATGCTAGAAGTTTAGTACACTAAATCAACAATAGAACATGCGTTTAAAATATTATATCTTTTGCTAAAGTGTAGGCATGGGAATGGAGCGGGGACCCCAATCCCCATATCCATTCCCGATCCCTAATCTCCATGACTGTAATTTTGTTTTGACAAAAGATCGTATGTTTGATCTAATATGACATGACAAAATGTATGTATGTTGATACAGGTTGGCAACAGAATCATCAAGAAGGGGACCCACATGCGAATTGAGCATGTGATTCCTTCCGGGTGCACTTAAGAGTTCAAACAGGGAGTTAAAAAAACGATCAACTAAAGGCATACACCAAGGCAAAGGGTTAGGTGGTTCGTACGAAGAGGCAACCAGTTGGGCCGAAGCCAAGGTTTATGGTTGAAGGTTTATGATGTTATGAATGATCACGAGGGTGGATATTAATTAAGTTAAAATATGGTTCTAAATATGGTTTTTCTTTAATGACATTTATATGTTTTATGATGTTCATCTTTAATTTAGATCTGATGGTTGTGTTCATCATGGAAAATCAAGTATTGGGTTGAGAGTTCTGAAAGAGTCGCACAGAAAAGCATTTTGAATTATGTAATTGGATGCAGTTTTTAAATGTGATATTAACACTGTTTTTTGTGACTTTAGTTGAAAGTTATTTCTGTTATATGTGGCATTCCTTAATTCCAAATATACTTTTTTAACTGGACGTCGTATTAAATCTTATGATTATCATCTCAGGATCTTGCCTCTTTGGTCTCTTAAAGAAAATAAAGAAAAATGGAGTTGCTTGTTTTGACTTTTGACAGTAACAATATGACACTAGGCTTGATTTCATTCTTCAAACCTCACTGTCAACTTTTGTACATCATGAGTAAACATCAGGCTCTTTCCAACGAAGTCTTATTCATCCTTTCCAATACTAATTTGAGGTTTGTATGTGTTTTTTAAAAACAAAACGTTAACTCTTTTAACTTTATCCAAATTTGATATAAATATATTCCAATTTTGTAACTCAAAACTTAGTATTTGTATATATTCATACAGGTAAATTAAACAAAATATAACAACAATTGGTTTAGGTTTTATTTAGTGTGGTAAGTTTTAAGTTTTTTATATTGTATCTATTTTGACACGTTGCCATGTGAAAGTGGATGCTTATTTGTGGAAGAATTATGGTCAAGGGATATAATACCTTACCGGGTAAGTTCTTACCGGCAAGACTCACCACTCTCATTTACCTTACGGTAACATTTCGGGTCATCAAATTGGATTGTTGGTAAGGGTTCATAACCGGTAAACGCTTACTGGGTAAGACTATCGATCATTGTCTTCCCTCTTCCTGGGTAATTGAACCAGTAAGTGCTTATCAAGGAAAATGTTTAATAAACGGCCCCGTAGTGTTTATTGGACCAATGGATAAATTTGTAAATAGACTTGTTGATGTAGGCTCGAGTAATAACAACAGGGACAAATGTATGGTTAAGGGTCATCAGTTTCTTGCCAATTAGGTGTGTTCTTCTCTGACTATATGTTCAGCAAATCAAGTTGAAATTGAGTTGTTAAGCATAAGTCCAATTGGTATCAACAGTCTTTGTGATTTTCTATTAATTGAAACAAGTCATGGGTCATTATTACATTTTGATCTTTTGGGAACTTGTTGAGCAGACCCTTGTATTTCCAGCATGATGGAGATTCAAGAACTATAGTTGGAATTCCTTGGAAAGTCTTCGGGATGGGATGCAACAATACAACCTACTATTTTTAGATCCTTCTTATGTAAGTACATGCAAGTAGCATGCAATTACTTGTAGAAAATTCCATTGGATTTGTTGACTGAATGTGCAATGTAGTTTAGATTGTTGTAGATTAACATTTTGAAATGGATGCAACGAAGTGTGATTTGCCATAGGAGTATCAAGAAACCATAATAGCAAAAACCAGTACATCGATCAAGTGTTTCCTCTTTTAGAGACCATGATATCCGAATTTTAGTTGACTTAACTTCATACGTCTTGGTTTATGGGAGATTCATAATTGTGATTCATCCGCGCTGCATCGCGCGGGTACACAACTAGTTAAATCAAAATATAGTCATTACATAGTCAAAATACCATTGTCCTCAAATTATTAAATATAATTTAAAAAATTTAAGTTGATGATATTTTTTTTTCCAAATAAAATAATTTATAAACTGTTCAACAAAAATAATTATTGAGTGAGGTTTAGGACTGACAAAAGGTAAAGTGTAAGGGTTATATTTCGTTATCTAAATTCATTTAAAATAGCTGGAAACAAAACTGTAATTATCCATCTTATAAACCTATTGTCTATATCTTACCGTACCTATTTAATTAACGGGTACTAAATAAATGATCAAATAAATTTTATTTTAAACTATAAAGAAGATTGTTAAACATATATGTAGAACATAAATTAATAAATATAATAATAATAATTTTTTTATCTAATTTGTATAGTAAATATTTTTTAACATTGCTCTAAATATAATAATGTTTTAAAAACAATATAAAAATTGTAAAACAACATTTATTGTCATATTTTTTTTCGACCACGATGTGTTTCTCATGTAATCATAATGAACTCTTTTACTTAATGAATATATATATATAGGGGTGGGTTCAAACGAGAACATAGAGTGTTTAAAGGAATAAAGGGATACATCTTAACCCTTGATTAGATTCAATCAATGGTTGATAAAATTAATGCCATTTTATCTAATAAATTAAAACAAAAATAAATTCAATTACGTGTAAATAGTAATTGCAGGGGTAAAAGTGGAATTTTCCTTTTTTTTTAATAATGGAAATCAAAAAAGAAATCCCTTCCTAATTTATCTCAACACATCTCAATCTTTCCCCATTTTTCTGAAAATAAATTCAAAATTCGTTTATCATGGTAATCACAAGTGATTCGCTACTATAATGAATTCAAAATTGGTTTATCATGTTAATCACAAGTGATTTGCTGGTATAATGAATTCAAAGTTCGTTTGACATGGTAATCACAAGTGATTCGTTGCTATAATTAATTCAAATTTGGTTTATCATGTTAATCACAAGTGATCTGCTGCTATAAAATTCAAAATTCGTTTATCATGGTAATCATAAGTGATTCGCTGCTATAATGAATTCAAAATTGGTTTATCATGTTAATCATAAGTGATTCGCTGCTATAATGAATTCAAAATTGGTTTATCATGTTAATCACAAGTGATCTGCTGGTATAATGAATTCAAAATTCGTTTATCATGGTGTAATCACAAGTGATCCCTGGTATAATGAATTCAAGATTGGTTTATCAAGGTAATCACAAGTGACCTGCTGGTATTATCATTGTAAATTTAATGCATCTGAAAGAAGACAAACTAAAATAAGTAATTACCATCAATGTACAATACAACATCATAGGTGATCCTATTAGTAATAACCATATGAAATGAAATCTCCATGAACTTCAATTTTCAGATTTGAAGAAAAAACAATCTAGACTCGCACTTATATGGTTACATATATATAAATATATATTTCTCTCGTGAATATGAACGTCTAATGTATGGTAGGTTCTGCTACCCCTACTAATACCACTACCACTAACTCACCCTGTCTCCGACGATGGAGGTTTACCACTAGACGCGACGTCACCGGAAGCTGCAGAAGTCTCCAGTCGATCCTCAAACGAACTGGATGAAACCAAAGGATTTGACACCGATACATCCCCTGTGTTTTCAACAGATCCGTCCTGAGACTGAACCGCAACCGCACTAGTAGTAGGATTAGTCTCCTCCGGTACACCACAACAGCCTCCATAATCGATCCGATCGAATTCCGGCGGTGGTTGCTGGAAGTTCCATCCGAACTCGCTCAATATGCTATTGTCTCTAGTGTCGTTGATCCTAAATAAGCCGTAATCGTCGTGGATCGTCCAGGTAGAGTCCGATGAGAATCCTCCAGTGAATCGATCCATATCAATTTTGCAACAGAATCGGGATTGGTTTGAATACTGTAATCGATCCATATCAATTTGGATTTGGTTTGATTGGATAATGGCTTGGAATTAGGAAAATTTTAAACTATCCAAAATTAAGCAGTAAAAAGAATGACAATTATACCCTTCTGAAAATAATTTTCTATTAAAATAATAAATTAATATTTTATTAATTATGATTGGTCCAAGATTGTCCTTTTATTCCTTTAAATCGTTATCATTCTCGTATGAACCTACCTCTATATATATATGTATATATATATAGGGAGAGGTTCATTTGAGATGTTAAATACATGAGAAATATAGAAGTAATATTAGCCTTTCGTTCGGTCAAGATCGGTTTTGACTGATCAAATATTGCGTCTTTGACTGATCAACAATTACGGCTTTGACTGGTTAAAAGTTACGGCTATTCAAAAAATAGAATGACAGTTTCGTAATTTTTACAAATATACGAGACGATTCATATATGAACTATATGTTCATATGTGAACTAGTGTAATTCACATATGAACTCTTTTAACTAATTCATATATAAACCAATTAACTGATCCACATATAAACTAATTAACTGTAGGTTCATATGTGAATCAATTGAACTAATTAACAAGTTCATATATGAACCTTTGTGACTCATATATAAACTAATTAACTGATTCATATATGAACAGTTCATATATGAATCACAAAGGTTCATATATGAATCAGTTAAAAGAGTTCATATATGAACATATAATTCATATCTGAATCATACATTGTAACACCCCGGATTTCCGTTGTGTAATCTCGTTATTCTTGTGTTAAGCTTTTGTCGTTAGCACCGTGTTTGGTTTGTAGTAGAGTTTGGATTTGTGAAGTTTGGGGACAAAGCAGTGAACTACGCGAGTTACACCGCGACTAGAGGTCGCGGCACAACCCGCGTAACCCACTGTTTTGTGTGAGTTTCAGGGAACTACGCGAGTTACACCGCGACTAGAGGTCGCGGCATAACCCGCGAAACCCACTGGATTTTTAGGGTTTTTGGGACACGGGCGAGTTATGCCGCGAGTTGAAGTCGCGGCATAACCCGCGAAGTTGCATGGACCGTCTTAAGAGGTTCAGTTTCCCAAAATCACTTTATCTCAAAATCTAAAATATCTCTAAACTCTCTCTCTCTCTCTCTAAAGTCCCTCTCTCTCTAGAGTTTGGTAGCTTATATCAAGTATTTGATCCGAGGTTTCGGTGTAGAAAGCTTCGGTTTGTCAAGAAGGTCGATATCTGGTTTTCGGGTTTTTTTTCGTATAAACCTATTGGGTGAGTTCCTACTACCATTTTACAAACTTTATACATGTCAAAACTCTTATTTGCGAAATCTGAAGTATTTCTACGGTATTATTTCATGTTCTCTACATTTTGATATAAATGAAGTTTTTGGTGATTTTCGGGGTTCCCGATCAGTTTTGACTAAAATAACGGGTTCCGTCTTATCAGAAGTAAAATGATGTTTTACTCGCCCATGTTGGTGGCTTATTGAAAGAATGTATATAAACTGATTTTATGATTTTCTTTCTTACCAGCAGTTGGTCTGAAAAATGGCATTTTGAAATACAAATGTGTTGATAGCTATTTATCTAGCTTTATTGGTCACATGAAATATTGTGACAAGTTCTGACTGTACTAGTGGATCCCTAGGTATCGAGTCGACTTATGGCTGGGAAGGATATGCCCCTTCCGTTGTAATGGCTGGGAAGGATATGCCCCTTCCGTTGTAGTTAGCTACATTTGATCCTCGGGGGCAACTTAGGTACGGTTATGTGAGACCCGATCCTAGCCATGGTTCAGATGTAGTCTAATGAACGAGTATGACATGGTTCCTTGGGGGCCCTCCCTCACATCGTAGTACGGACTGAAGAGTTCGTGGCCATGGTTCCATGTATTTAGCTCATAACTCGGATTTGGTGGTCTACTTTGTGTTACACCACAATCCTTGGTAAAATGGTCCTTTTGTCATCGTTTAACGAGTTTTGGACCGAAGAGGCCCGGTTGTGGCAAAATGTTATCTTTACGAACTAAACCTTTATGAAAAGATTTCTTTATGATACTGATGTTTATATCTTTCGAGCTTTATATACTGTATGTTCTCACCAGGCTTTAAAGTCTGACACTTTTTCTCAAATGATGTGTATAACAGGTTTCCCTTAGCGGTGGGTTGCCGGGGTTTTGAGAGACGGGTTTGGTCTCGGGGCATTTTGAGATGACTAGTATTGTTTCAGGGCATTTGTTAAGTCCCATTCTTTTGGTACATTATGGATCGTCAACTGATGTAATCTTGATATAGGTGTCTAGATTAGTTTGTTGACGAACTCCATATCGATGCAGGTTTTTGTAAAGTCTTAAGGACTGATCCCCTTATTGGGAGTTTAATATCAATACGAATGTCATGTTGCCAAGTTTTGCAGGTTTTAATTTACTCTGATTTTTAGGGTGTTACAGGTTGGTATCAAAGCTCTAGTTTAAGCGAACTAGGCATGAATGTAAAATGTCTAGACTTAGACTGAGTATGCTAAGAATTGATCTGCGAGATTTGGGTAGAGCTTCTAAGGTGGGTTAGTCTTAGAGTCAACGGAAAGTACGTTTATCAAGTGTTGTAATGGTGGTGACAAGAACCATTATGTGTTATATGTTCATAATTTCATTTAGTTAATGTTATTATGAGGATATTGTACGTAAGAGTGCTTGATTTGCTATTAATATGACAATTGGTAATGTGGTAGTACGTTTCCTTTCATGTTTTCCTATCTCTCTCTTATCTCTTTCTCTGCTCTGTGTAGCAGTTCAGTATGGTAGGTACGCGCGGAAGACCGCGTACTCGTGTTGATGGTCTGGAAGCGACAACCTCTACAGCGGGTCAGCCGGAAGGAGTTGAAGTTATCGTTCGACCACCTGTTCAGCAAATACTAGGTGGGGGGCCAGAGGTCATTCCGCGAGTAGACCTGGCTTCGTCCCACCCAGTCATCAGGGATACTAATCCCCAGTCCGAGTTGTTGGCCAGCGTGATGTTGACATTCTTAGGAAATTTTGTATTTGAGCCACAAAATATTAATATAAAATTAAAATATTTAATTTTTCAAGTATTAATATGAAATTAAATATTCATATGAAATTAAAAGATTGGAAACTTTGATACTATGTATTGTTTTGATTCTTATGAATCAGTGATTAATTCATCAAATGAATGAAAGTTTATATTCATATGAAATCTTCAATATTACCTCCAAGCACAAAATATTAATATAGTGAAACATAATGGATTTGATATAGTGAAACAAAATATTAATATAGTGAAACCTGATGAAACATTAAATGTTAATATAGTGAAACCTGGTGAAACATATTTGATATAGTAAAACATAATGGAAAGATAATGAAACAAAATATTAATATAGTGAAACCTGATATAGTGAAACAAAATATTAATATAGGGAAACAAAATATTAATATAGTGAAATCTGATGAAACAGATTTGATATAGCGAAACATAATGGAAAGGTAATGAAACAATAATGATAATGAAACTTAATTGGGTTTTTACATACTGCATATTGATGAACATGTAATAAAAAGATAGTCTTGATATATTGTTATTATATTTTATTAATAAATTAATTAATTTATTACCATATATAATTATTATCTTTTATTAACTAGAAATGTACCCTCGCAATGCAGCGGGTTTCTGAAATCTAGAACTCGAACCCTCGATTATTATTCATACTTTTTTTTAGTCTTTTTTGATTTTATTTTACGATTTTGAAAAACCTAGATTTAAAGCAAAAATATATTTTAGTTTAGTTTAATTATGGTTTTTTATAAAAAGTATTAATAAAGTATTTTGTTACGGTTTAAAAAATGTTTAATTTAAATGATAACTATATTTAATATATTTTATATTTAAAATTAAAAAGATAACATATACTTCAATAAAAAATAAAAATAAGGTGTTTTATCTCGAATTTTCTTATATTTATCGGTTAGTTATATCAATAGTTGAAAATTTTAGATATTTTAGAAAAAAAAATGTTTATCTGCAGTTAGTTACACGAATTCAAACATTGAGCTTTTATAAACTGTACTTATGTTTAATCAATTTGTACTTTTGGATTTTAAGTAATATGCATTAATAAGTGATACCTAATGCATAAAAATTAGTTTTTAAGAGTTTAGCTTAAATGCTTTATAATATAGTATAGATATATTGGTTAAAATTCAAAAAAACAAGTTAATGAAACATAATTATAACTTATTAAATTCCTATATATTTATTTGTATAACTAACTGTAAATATACATATTAAATATAGGATAAACACTATGAGATAAACTACCTGTTTTATTTTTTATTAAAATATATTTATTAGATCAATGCATGTTTTTATAATATAGTACTAGAAGCGTTATCGTACAATGCAGCGATATACATCACGATTTTAATGTTTCATTTTATTTTTTTGTCGATTTACAGTACGATTTTGAATGGTTTTGAGAAAGTGATAATGTTTTTTTATAAATTTGTTTAATTTAGGCTTAATAATATAATGTTTTTTATATAAAAAAAATTAAGTATTTTGTTAGAGTTCAATAATTATCTTATATATTTTAATGACATCTAGAAAAAATAACCAATTACATATTTAATAATATAATTAAAACAAAATTATAGTAATATAATATATTAATTAATAGTGATACATGAAAATGTCTGCATAAAAGAAAGGTCCTGCACATACCAAATTAGTGGGTGTTAGAAACCTGCAGTAGTAATATGTATCTTATGCTTTGATACTTGTAAATTAAGAGATTTTTAAAATCATGCATAAAATGATGATACATTGTGCTTAATAATTTGTATTTAAGAGTTTTTATCCGTGCTTTATAATATAACTAGTGTTGGGCCCGTGCATTACACGGGAGGATAAATTTTTTGTTGGAATATTGATTCGAGTTAAAATGAAACGTAATTTCTCTGTTAACAGTTAATGAAATACAATGTGAAAAACGAATATATTTTCATAAGTGGTTAACTTGCATATATTCTTAATCGTTTATTGTTATGAGTTTGTGCAATAATATTGGTAATAATTTTGTATTATATTATTTAAAACTCAAACAACATGTCTCACAACATATCATTATTATTGAAATAATTATAAATATGAACATACGTTTTTACAGATTTTGCAATTTTTCTGAAACCTCCTCGACAACACTTGACAATCACTTTGAACGTATAAATTTGTAGATTAATTAACAACATTCAATCCACATCAAATATGACAAAAAAAATAAATGATTTATATCTTTTGTAACCGGCAACTCAATTGGTATAGTTTAAATTCACTCAGTACCACTTGAAAATTTATCTGACTATTGACTTCAAGACCTCATAGTATTAGTCGATAAAAATAAAGATATGTATATATATCTTATTCCCGTACTTCGAAAAATATGATTGTGGGTTTTGAAAAATATAAACAAATTCTCAGTAAATAAAATAAAATATAAAAAAATAGTTTTTCAAAGAAACAAAAATATAGTGGAATACCTTTTGTTCAGTTGCAGGTTCCGCCATTGACACCCGACCGTTCGTCTTCTTCTTGTACTCGGATGATACATAGAGAAGCTATATATATTTACAGTGAATGTAGAGAATATTTTAAAATCTTTTATTTTCATTTTCGATTTTACATTTAAATGTAAATATATTAAAAATATGGAAGAATATTTTTATATCTACATCGTTTTTATTTTATTTTCTTTACACTTGGTTAATTTGGAAAGTATATTGCGGAATATTTTTATTTTAAAGAATACGATAATTTATTAGTGTATCTCGTTATTTTATATTTTTTATTCATATCAACCTTCTTTTTTCTTCTTTTAATGCTCGTGAAAAAAAAATACGTGTAGATTTTATATTAGCAAAAAAAATACGTGTAGATTTTATATTATGCTAATATAAAATACATGTAGATTTTATAAAATAAAATAGATTTTATATTAGCAAAAAAAATACGGAAGAAAAAAGAGTTTATATTACATCTCATTATGTAAAAAGATTTTATAAAATAAAATATGGAAAAAGATTTTATAAAATGAAATATGGAAAAATCATTATGAGATGTAATATAAAAAAAATACGGAAGAAAAAGTATTTTATATTACATCTCATTAATGTAGATTTAAATGTAAAATATACATTTAAAATATATTATGCTAATATAAAATCTATTTTATAAAATCCTCCACCAAAAAAACAAATATTAATATTAATAAATGAGTATTCATTCCACAAATAGATGATTATGTGAGATACTATGCTTGGAAAGGTTGTACCAAAGCATTAAGAAATTGTAAATTAAGTAATTGACTTTAATTAGTTGTACCTTGTGCTTAAAATGTTGTAATTAAGAGTTTTTTATGTCGTTTTTATAATATAGTATAGATATAGATAGATGTATTAGTTATGTGATTATAACTAATATAGATATAGATATATTAAGAGCAAATCATAAAATAAAAAATAAATATTGATAATAGTAATATTGATCAAATCGTCCAATAAATGTAAAAAATAAATATTGATAATAGTAGATAATATTGATCAAATCGTTCATTAAATATAAAAAACAAATATTTATATTAATAATTGAGTATTCATTCCACAAATAGATGATGATGTGAGATATTAAATATAAAAAACAAATATTTATATTAATAAATGAGTATCCATTCCACAAATAGATGATGATGTGAGATACTGTGTTTGGATAAGTTGTACCAATGCATTATGAAATTATAAATTAAGTAATTAGCTTTAATTAGTTGTATTTTGTGCTTTAAATGTTGTAATTAAGAGTTTTTTATGCCGTTTTTATAATATAGTATAGATAAATTAATTAATTTATTACCATATTTCATCTTTGTTGCCAAATTTGAAACACAAAAGAAAAAGACACATTTACTTTTTTGACATATTATTATTATCTTTTATTGATAAATTAATTAATTTATTACCATATATAATTCAAATGAATCTTGACCATTGATTAAAAAGATCAATGGTTGAAATTTGGTTTCCAAAGTTTCCAATGAAATTAGGTTTCCAATTGAAACCACCCTATATATATATATATAGGGAGAGAGAGACGAAGGATCATGTGGCAATAAAATTTAACGTGAGAAGTGTATAAGAAAGTACTTGGACTCTTGATCACCTTTAATCTCAAAACAACTTTGAATGTGCTTTATAACTTAAATAAAAGGTAATTAATCTAATGCATCTTATTAGCGTTGATCTTCAATTATAATTGATCAAAAGGTAGAAATCCCTTAGTAGAGATGGCAACGGGGTCGGGAATACCCCCCAGGGATCGCAATCCCCATCCCTGTCCCCATCGAGGAATGAGGATCCCCACCGAGGAATCGAATATTTTTCCCCGTTTACAAAACTTAATTTTTTATATATCTTTATAAATGTCAATTTCACATTTAAACGACGTACTAGTATAAATTTTAGTTAACCAAATTTTAATGGTGGTGTTTGTATAAGAGTAATTCGAAAATAAGTATATCAATTACAATACTTAATAATAGATATTTTATACATTCACGTTATTATATCACTACAAATTTATCCGAACAATAATATCAATACTATAATATATATTGAAAGTTTTCTCATCATCGAAAATTGATTATATTGGTGTGTTATATATTTATTACATATACTCTTTTGGTTTATCATTTTTATTGTATTATACATATTATATATACACACGTACTATTTATAAAAACTTACTATTAAATATTCATGGTCGGGTTTGAGAGGTATCCCTATCCCCGACCCCATCCCTAGTGACAGATCCAGAAACTTTTATTACTGGGGGCCCATTTAAGGGTGTAAAAAAAATCTGGAACCGAATAACTCTTTCAAACTAATATTATTTGGTTTATTCGATTTTTGTTTAAACGGTTCAGTTTAATCCAATAAGTATAACTTATTCAGTTTGGTTTTTGATTATTTTTTTCTACCATTACTAATAAAAATAAAATATATTAATTAATCAAATCATTAGTATTATAGCAAAACAAAATAAGAGATATAAAATGATTTTAATGGATTAAAACTTATAAGTCAAAGGAATTAGAGTTTAATTGTTCAAGTAAAATTGTAAATGAGAACAGAAATTAAATTTGATGCCTTATCTTTAATTTATTGGGGCCTATTAATAATTTTTAGTTAAAAAAATAATTAAACTTAAAACTTATATGTTAATTAATGGTTGATTCTTGGGTTTGTTGGGCCTGTGCCCCGTACCCTTTTCATGTGCATCCGTCACTGCCCATCCCTAGTTAAGAGCATCTCCAACAATATCTCCAAAATTTCTTCAAAATGGAGAATTAAAAGTCAAAATCTACATAAAAATTTACATTCATCTCCAACAGATTCTCCATTTTGGAGATGAAATCATTACTTATAATATTAAAATATTGTATAAATCTAATAAAATATTATTTCTCTCTTATACCTATCTCATTTGAAGAAATCTTATTGGTATAATATAATAAAAAAACATTTTCTCTCTCATGGTAATCATTTTTGGAGATTTTGGAGAGTTCTCCATATTTGGAGAAAATTACACTCTTTCTCCTACTTTCTCCATTTTGGAGAAAGATTTGGAGAATCTGTTGGAGCACAAAAATGCCTAAAATCTTCATTTTCTTCATTTTGGAGAAGTTGTTGGAGATGCTCTAACAAATTCGGGGATTTCCCATCCCTGTCCCCATCCTCGCAACTTGGGGATTCCTTGATCAAATCGGGTTTGGGTATTAGATTCTCTGTAGGGGACGGATTTTTTTTGTCATCCATATCTCAGGAGGCGTTTGGTTCACATAATGGAATTTGATGGAATTGGAATCCATTGAAGGAATTGGAATGAAATTTGATGGAATTTGACCACACGTTTGGTTGGTAGGAATTTGATGGAATTCAATTATTTCACTTTAGCTAAGGAATAATGAATTCTTTGATTTGTGGAATTCAAGCGATTCCATCATGATCAATATGTGAACCAAACAAATGAATTGGAATTTGGTCAAAGGAAGTTCCCATTCCAATTCCTTCCAATTCTTTCAAAATCCATGAACCAAACACCCCCTTACTATTTTTCTCATCGTAACTTTCATTCTCAATGTAACCCAACCCTATATATACCTATATATATATAGTGGAAGGATATTTTGCAACTCTGAAAAAGGTTGCAACCCTTGCAACCCACATCTTAACCGTTGGATTCATGATCACCGGTTATTTTATTTTTATTTTTCTATTTTTTTAATTAAAAATATTGGACCCCATATCTATTGTAACCGCCGATCATGAATCCGACGATTAAGATATGGGTTGCAAGGTTTGCAACATTTTTAAGGATTGCAAATAAAACAACCCCTATAATAAAACATTTTTAAGTCTTGAACTTAGAAAACGTAATTCATCACTTTCTCATGTATTTTTCCATTTTCTTTATATCTTCCACTGTAACGAATAAAAGATAATTGGATTGTAGTTACACGTTGTCAAATGTAAACAACTTAAAACCATTTAAAAATTTGAAACTCATTCAGCAATTATCCAAACTTGAGGGGAGTAAAATATAAAATTCCAGAAATCGTTGGTTTTCTGGACATCGCCTACGGTTAGGGTTCTGAACCTTGAAAAACCCTCACACCAGAGATCTTCCTGTGAATCCTCTTCATTCTCCCACCATCAACGAAAATGGCAATGGCAATGGCAGCATACCTTTCTAGAATCACAAGGTTCTCTGCTTCCCAACAAAACACACTACGAACCTTCTCCTCCTCTTCTTTTTCTTCTTCACCCTTTTCGTCATTTAGGGATTTGAAATCAGCGATCAAATCAGAAAAAGACCCTCTCAAAATCGCCAAACTCTTCGAATCATCCATTTCCATACCCACATTTAGACGCTACCGCCCCCTTTTCACCCTCTCCGTCCACAAGCTCTCACGATCCAAACGCTTCGACCTTATTGACCGCATACTCACCAACTCCATCAACACTTCCCCGGCTCCTCAGCTTTCTTCCGAAGGTTTCTGGCTCCGGATTGCGATGTTATACTCTCAGGCCGGAATGGTTGACAATGCACTCCAGGTGTTCGACAAAATGCTTCAACAACAGAATTGCACCGTTACTGAAAAATCACTTTGTGGGGTGCTTTCCGTGATGTTAGATAATAAAATTTATCATGATAATGATAAGTTTCATCAGACTTTTGAAGCTTTTGTAAAGAAAATGGATGTTTCGCCTGGTGTCAAGTCGTTTAATTTGATGTTGAAAGCCCATTGTAAAGGGGGTCGATTGGACGAGGCTCATGCGTTGATTGCAAAAATGGAAACTGAAGCTAATTTGCAGCCGAATATTGATTCTTATAACGTATTGTTGGGAAGTTATTTGCATATCAAGAAAAAGAGTGAGTTTGATATGGTGGTGAAAAAGATTAATGAGAAAGGTTTGGAACATAATTTGACCACTTACAATCATAGAATTTTAAGGTATTGTAAAAGCAAAGAGTGTGTCAGGGCTAAGAAGTTGTTGGATGAAATGATATCAAAAGGTGTGGAGCCCAATTCTTTTACTTATTGTGCTATTATTTTTGGGTTTTGCAAGGTAGGTGATTTGGAATCTGCCAGAAAGATTCTTGAAAAAATGGTGAGTGATGGTTATGTTAAGGCACCATCTTTTGGTTATTATATGTTGATGAAGCATATGGTTGAGGAGGGAGAATTTGACAGTGGATTGGAAATCTGCAAGGATATCATTCAGAAGAAATGGGTTCCTCCGTTTAAGGCCGCCGGGCTTCTGGTGGATGGATTGGTAAAAAATTCAAAAGCAGATGAGGCAAAGGAAATCGTCGAAAAGTTCAAGAGGCAGCTCAGGGGATCTGCACTAGAATCATGGGGAAAGATTGAAGCTGATCTTCCTATATAAACAAACTCAAGTTGTTTACAGGAAATAAACAGATTTCACAATCTATTATCTGAAAGAAAAAGGTATGCCAATGGCTTGTTAGAATTTGTACTTGCTAAATGTGACATTCCTGTGTACTGTGTCTGTGTAGTGGTTAAAATTTGATTCTAAGGTTAGTTCTTATTTTGCTTTAAAGGTTTATACTTTTTGGATGGAACTTGATTTTGCTTATGCCAAGGTTATCATAAATTGTAACTTGTGCTGCGAGGTTTAAATGCCAAGTTAGTTTTGCCACTGCAGGCTCTTGCAATCATAACTGTTGTGTACAGTCCTTGTGAAGCAAAATTTTGTTAGTAGCTCATGGGGTAACTTTGCACTAATAACTACATATGATTAGAAGTAACGAGAATTTATACATCAGTTTACTACTTTGATCATGCAATGCATTAGTTTTTCACATTATGATATATCAGATTGATCTGGTTCTTATTTTGAGCAATTTAGCAAGTTTCTATTGTTAATTAAGAATGGATTTTTCAATATCATTGGACTGTTCTTCTTTAGTAAATTTGCTGTAACTTCTGCTATTGTTGAAATACAAGAACACTCGTATCATTAAACTGTTTAATTGATGAAGTTTTACCATGTCAACTTTGAACCAGTAATTACTGCCAATCTTTTATGAGGTCCTTCTCATTGTTATTATCAGATATAAAGATCCTTGTTGTCCTGGTGGCTAGACATTTAGATTATTTAGATTTTATTAAAAAGTTTATAGTATGATCAGATGGGGCAAATAGGTTATTGTTTTGTATGACATCAGGCTGCCCTTTGTATAAGAGTTCAGGGTTATTGTGTCAACTTTTGAGTTGAATTTAATAAATTCAAATAATAATATATACTTGGTGAACCTGCTATTTTGCCCAACCGGATGTCCTAAGTTAGCTTATGGGTCAAAGATATCTACAATACACTATCCCTTTGCTCGTCTCTCATGAACACATAGGATTAGACTGTAACCGCTTATAACATATGCTCAGAAAGTCAAAATGGCTTTCACGGAATTGTCCTCGTGTAGGGAGCTGAGATCTAGATGGATGTTGGAGTTAATCTTGATGGTATGTCTACCTCATGCATATGTGATAGTTCTTTATTATGCAAACATGCTGGCATGTGGTGCTTGGGCAAATAATAGCGATGAATGCTATAAGATCGGCTTTAGATACTGCGAAATAAAATCACATAGTAGATTTTTATGTAGAACTAGTGTTGGGCACGGGAGGATAAATTTTTTGTTGGAATATTGAACCGAGTTAAAATGAAACGTAATTTCTCTGTTAACAGTTAATGAAATACAATGTGAAAAACGAATGTATTTTTATAAGTGGTTAACTTGCATATATTCTTAATCGTTTGTTGTTATGAGTTTGTGCAATAATATTGGTAATAGTTTTGTATTATATTATTTAAAACTCAAACGACATGTATCACAACATATTTATCTGACTATTGACTTCAAGACCTCATAGTATTAATCGATAAAAATAAAGATATGTATATATATATATATCTTATTCCCCTACTTCGAAAAATATGATTGTGGGTTTTGAAAAATATAAACAAATCCTCACTAAATAAAATAAAATATAAAAAAATAGTTTTTCAAAGAAACAAAAATATAGGAATACCTTTTGTTCAGTTGCAGGTTCCGCCATTGACACCCGACCGTTCGTCTTCTTCTTGTACTCGGATGATACATAGAGAAGCTATATATATTTATAGTGAATGTAGAAAATATTTTAAAATCTTTTATTTTCATGTTCGATTTTACATTTAAATGTAAATATATTAAAAATATGGAAGAATATTTTTATATCTACATCGCTTATATTTTATTTTCTTTACACTTGGTTAATTTGGAAAGTATTGTGGAATATTTTTATTTTAAAGAATACGATAATTTATTAGTGTATCTCATTATTTTTTATTTTTAATTCATATCAACCTTCTTTTTTCTTCTTTTAATGCTCGTGAAAAAAATACGTGTAGATTTTATATTATAAAAAAAATACGTGTATATTTTATATTATGCTAATATAAAATACGTGTAGATTTTATAAAATAAAATAGATTTTATATTAGCAAAAAAAATACGGAAGAAAAAAGAGTTTATATTACATATAGTAAAAAGATTTTATAAAATAAAATATGGAAAAAGATTTTATAAAATAAAATATGGAAAAATCATTATGAGATGTAATATAAAAAAAATACGGAAGAAAAAAGATTTTATATTACATATCATTAATATAGATTTAAATTTAAATCTACATTTAAAATAGATTATGCTAATATAAAATCTATTTTATAAAATCCTCCACCAAAAAAACAAATAGTTATATTAATAAATGAGTATTAATTCCACAAATAGATGATTATATGAGATACTGTACTTGGAAAGGTTGTACCAAAGCATTAAGAAATTGTAAATTAAGTAATTGGCTTTAATTAGTTGTAACTTGTGCTTAAAATGTTGTAATTAAGAGTTTTTTATACCGTTTTTATAATATAGTATAGATAAAAACCATTTACATTTTATAAAAATCATGAATACTTTACCTCCTCCAAAAATTGAGCCTTGGACAAGTAGATGCATAATCATGTTGTTAACTATATGTGTATACGAAATTCAAATCATTTCCTTTCATGTTAGTTTAATTGTAATCATACCAATCAAGGTTCTAAATGGCGTTAAGGCGTGGCGTGGCAGCGAGGTCAAACCTCAAGCCTTAGGAGCCACGGCGAAGCCATGACGTGACTTATGACGTCAAATTTCTAATTCATATATAATATTATATATAAAAAGTTAAAAACGTATGTTTTGTAGTGTTAGGGGTTGTTTGTATTTTTTCAAAAAACCTCTTAATACCTCTTAAGTCTGAATCGGTCAGACATTTTTTTTCGTTCATACCGTTTTTTTTTCTTCAGATTTCAGATCCTCTTAACTCTTAAATACATCTGAAACTAGAATTGGTGACCCTTGAAAACAAGCGACACCCACCTCTTATTAATCAGACCTGAAATAAGACTTCAGACTTCATACCTCTTAAAAAACAAACGCCACCTTACTCAATGAGTCAATAGTAATAAGCAAGTTTAATTAGGTTATATATTAAAAATTTGCAAATAAGACATTCAAAACGTAAAGAAAAATCAAATATTTCATTACGATAATTGCGCATTAGGCCATGGCGTGCCATGGGCTTAACGTGACGTGACACACAAGTCTTGGTGCCATGACGCGTCATTACGACTGTGTGACGAGTTTTTTAGAACAATGATACCAATTACCCAGTTGGCATTAACTACTAGCAAAATGTGAGTGGTCAACGTATCCATTTCATCATTCAATATCAAATTACAAGATGTTCAACTAGTATGCTTTTTGAGAGTGTACAGGAGACTTATTACATCTTCTCATCAATGTAAAATAAGCAAAGAACACTAAATTTCTAAGATATGGGGAATGCTTAAATCTCATTATGCCACCGCATTATCCTTGTTTGTTCCTTTAATATATATACTAGAAGTGTATTCGCGCAATACAGCGAAATACATCACGATTTTTTAATGTTTCATTTTATTTTTTTTATTTTTTTGTCGATTTACAGTACGATTTTGGATGATTTTGAGAAAGTGATAATGTTTTTTTTTTATAAATTTGTTTAATTTAGGCTTAATAATATAATGTTTTTAATATAAAAAAATTAAATATTTTGTTATAATTTAATGATTATCTTATATATTTTAATGACATCTAGAAAAAAATAACCAATTACATATTTAATAATATAATTAAAATAAATTTATAGTAATATAATATATATATATATATATTGATTAAAAAAACACAACCAAAAAAATATTCCATAAATATACATACGGCTATACATATACAATATGCAATGAGCTGTAAGACACCAAAAAGTCATAAAACTTGTATACCTTGTTGTACCAACAACCAAATGATTTTACGTAAACATTATATTATTATATGATTTCAAGTATTAAAGAAAACCACAACGGCTGTAGCGTGGTGGTAAAGGCTTGGGGAGTTCATAGCGTTCAACCTGGGTTCGAGCCCCACTAGTAGCACTTGTGGCCACTGAGGATAATCTCAGGGTTGCACGCTTTAGCAGCTGGACCAAATGCTCTAATTGTCAGGGATTAGTCTGGGTCATAGGCCCAGGATATCCTTTAAAAAAAAAAAGTATTAAAGAAAATATAAATCACGATATATGTATTTTTATTCAATTTAGATACACCACAATTTTAATGTTTCGTTTTATTTTCTATTTTTTGTCGATTTACATTACTATTTTGGTTGGTTGTGAGAGATTGATAATGATTTTTTTATATAAATTTGTTTAATTTAGACTTAATAATATAATGTAATTTATTTTGGTTTAAAAATATAATTTTTTTATAAAATATTCTGTTAAATTTTTTTAATTATATTTTATATTTTTATATTTAAAATTTGATTTTTATTCTATATTTAGTTATGTTGAGAGTTATTTTAGGGGAGTTAAAGTGGGAAATGATTTTAGGAGAGTTAAAATGGTTAGAGATAATGATTGAAAACTAATAAATAACATTAAGTGTAGTACATACAGCTTTAATGGTTGTTTTTTAAGTAATTAACATTAAATAGCTGCACATTAAGCTTTAAGACTTGTTTTTAAGAGTTTTTTATGTCATCTTTATAATATAGTATAAATTTATGAAAAGTATTTTTTTTAAGACATGTTTATAGATATTTAGTTTTAAAATGTTTTAAAAACTAACTTTTTACTGTGTTTTTTTTCAAAAATACTTAAAAATTTCAAAGTATAAATCTATACTACTATATTAATTCTTAGTAATATTTAAAAAACACAACCAAATAATTATTCCATAAATATACATACAACTATACATATACAATATGTAATGAGCTGTAAGACACCTAAAAATCATAAAACTCGTGTACTTTGTTGTACCAAATGAGTTTACGTAAACATTACATTATTATATTATTTCAAGTATTAAAGAAAATACAAATTACGGTATATGTATTTTAATTCAATTATTATTTATGAAAACTACTTTTTATAAGACATGTTTATAGATATTTAATTTTAAAATGTTTTAAAAACTACATTTTTAATATGTTTTTTTTTTTCGAAAATACTTAAATTTTTCAAAGGATAAATCTATACTACTATATTCATTCTTAGTAATATTTAAAAAAACCCAACCAAAAAATTATTCTATAAATATACATACAACTATACGTATACGATATACAATGAGCTTAGAGCATCCCCAATGCATAACCTATACAATAACTTATTGTTTTCTCCACATCAGCTTTCCACTAACTTTTTTTAACAAAAACTTATTCTTATCTCCAATGGTAAAAATAATGACTTGATGAAAAGCTTGACAACCACTTGATGAAGAGAGTATCCATTGGAGCAATGACTTGATCTTCAAAAGCTTGAAGAATAGGCAAGAGTACAAAAATGAATTAAAAAATGCAAAAAATAAGTTTTTAGAAGACTTGACCATTGGAGAAACCATTTGAAGATGACTTTTTGGTATGGTGACAAATAGATCAAGTCTTTAAAAGACTTGACCATTGCGGATGCCCTAAAAACCATCTCCAATGCAAAAACCTCTTTAAAAGCTTTTTCATCAATTACATTTAATAATCTATCATCGTCTATTTAAAATGTTTTATAAAGCCCCTTATTTAATTTGTCGTCTTAAGACCCATGTGATATTTTTTGAAAACCATAATTCAAATATTTAAAAACATTACATTAAACGATATGTAAAAAAGTAGCTCTAAACCTAAATTACACATCTCGCTTTAGTTTCGTCACACAACATTTTATGATACGCTAATTGTTCGTTTGTCATACCTTCCGTACTTTGCGATATGATTCTTATTTAGAGGATATATTTTCTAAAAAAAATATTTTACTTCTATTTAATAAATTAGATTAATTAATAAATATTAAAAATGTTTAGATTGAAAATAATATTAAATGAAGGGGGTAAGTAAAATTTTAATTGAAAAAGTAGAATTAAAAAGGGGTATAAAATGAAAATTGAATAGGAAAAAGTCATCACAATGACCGCTTGATCTTTTATTAAAACCCTTCTTTCAAAAAAATTTAAATAGTCTTCAAGTCCAATGCTACCAAGTGATTGTAAAGACTTTTTATGAATAGTAAAAAGTCTTAAAAGGTTATGCATAGGAGATGCTCTTATAAAACACCTAAAAATCATAATAAAACATGTGTTTTATGAATAGTAAAAAGTCTTAAAAGGTTATGCACTGGGGATGCTCATAAAACATGTGTTCTTTATTGTACCATATGACTTTACGTAAACATTACATTATTATATTATTTCAAAGGGAAATTGGCTGAAATGGCCATATTACAAAGCCAATTGCATCTCCTAGCCATTTCTCTCCCCAATTGACCAAAATAGACCTAAGTCCGCAATGGCGGACCTGCAGGTCCGCTACCATGCAGAAAAAAATATAAAAAAAGGTAGGTGGGTCTTAAATAAAGCAATTAATAAACTGAATAAACAGCATGGCGGACCTGCAGGGCAATGGCGGAGCTGTCGTCGAGTGAGATCGTGACACGTGTCGACCCGTTGCAGACCTGTCTTGAACCGACAATTTTTTTTGTCTTTTTCTGCATAGTAGCGGACCTGCAGGTCCGCCATTGCAGACCTAGGTCTATTTTGGTCAATCAGGGAGAGAAATAGCTAGGAGATCCTCTTACGTTCAACATGATAATTAAAAATAAAATTATTTTTTATTTTTAAATTACACTTTATACACTTATAAATAGTTATTTAATTTACTTTTATATCTTTTATTTTCAATTTTCTTTTTACACCTTTATCATATTAACATACATAATTGTATATTATCTAAAATACATTAAAAAAATATGTTTTTTTTTTTTACAAACTATAACATTATAATCGTTTCATCAATACCTTCAAAATAAGTTTAAATGTTATAGATTTGAAGACGCCATCGTCAAACGGATTTTTTTCAATTTTTTCAATCAATTGACCATATTAACCTTGAATTTATATATCCGATATGTGAATTAAAAAACATAAAATCATAAAATTGGCATCGTGTAATGGATAATAATATTGAACATGAAACAAGATTATTCTTTCGAATTCTCAATTTTAAATTCGAGATGTTTCATGCCGCACACGAATACGTACATAGTTTTTTTTTGAAGAAACGTATCTAAGAGCATCTTCAACATCTATGGTATAATTTTTCTAAAATAGAGTATAAAAAGTTAAAATCTCTATAAGAAATTACATCCACCTCCAACAGCTACTTTATTTTAGCAATTTTATCATCAATTATATTATTAAAATATTCAATACATTTAATATAATATTATTTCTCTCTTCTAAACACACAACTTCAATTTCTCCTATTGATGGAAAGAATTAAATATTATTTATCTCCCTTAGAAATAGAGTTTTAGAGATTTCTCCAAATTTTGAGATTTTTATCTTCTCTCTCTTCTTTTTTCTATTTTAGCATATGGTTTAGCATAGCTGTTCAACAACAAAATTATTAAAATCTTACATTTTTTCTATTTTATCATAATTGTTGGAGATGCTAAAAAATATTTTTCAACAAATAATACCGGCAACGGTCAAGGGGGGCAATTCAGGGTTTTCCCTGGAAGATTCCAACCTTATCATCGCCGCTGCCATATATTTTATTCACACGATTTGTAATTACAAATTGGAAGACACAGTTGCTAGTTCCGGCGACAAACTCTCCGTTCCGACGACTCCATCTTAACATATTCAACCATGTTTCTTGTCGACAAAACTCATTTCACTTCCCATTTCAAATCAATCGGGAAGAAATCAACTCATAGCCACAAAGGCTACCAACTACCTGCTCGATTCTTCGATGAAAAGGTAATTCTCCATCTGAAAACTCTAAATCCACCATCCGATTCGTCAATTATCAGCTTATCATGGCTGTCGAAGGCCGTTTCGTTTCTCTCGATGGTTCACTGCGAAGCGCAGGATCAGATTTCGAGTTTAGGATCCGAATCGGATTATTATCAGACTTTGTATATGGATTACAGTATGAGGGTACTAGATCTCTGTAATTTGATTTCATCGGCAGTTCAGCAATTGACTGAGCGTCGCCTTCTGATGAATCTCGGCCTCCGGTTGATAAAATCATCCGGTCAGATCCCGTCGCCTGAGAAACTAAAAAAGGCGAAGGACGCTCTCATCAGATCCGTTCACCACACACAAGACACTTCAAAGGAGAAAGGTATACGCGCAAAGGCTTTGATCGAAGAATTGACTTCCGGCATCAATAGCCTGCCGCTTGGTAAGACAAGTAGCGCAAAAGATCTGATCCGTCGCACGTTACACGGTCTCGGAATCTTGACCGTGTTCACAGCCAGCGTTTTGGTTTCCGTGCTGTACGGACAGTACGATCCGGTTGAAGTCCGAGTTCCGGCCGAGTTCCTTTGGTCGGACTCGGTCAACCGTCTGCAGACACAAATTTTTGTGCTGATAAAGCCAAAGCAGACAAAAGGATGGTTGCTAGAGCTTGACGATACAGCAAGCCGAGCTCAAGCCGTATGCGATCTTCTGGATGAGATCGTCGTCGACGACAACCGGAGTCGATTGGAGAATGGCGTCAAAGAACTGGTAAACGCGGCGTCGAACTTCTCCGACGTCGTTGACGGGTTGACTAACGGCGTTAACGGATTGTTTAACAGTGTCTTGAAAACACGTAACGGTGTATTAGACGGAGTTAGGAAGGCAACTTGGTAGGTAGTAGGTGTGTGAATACGACTTTGGTGTACCGTGTGGGGTTGTTTATAATGTTTTTGTAACGTCAAATTCAACCGAAAGCTTTATACAATTCCGCAAATAAAATTTCATACGTCTAAGTTACATGTTTTTACCCTTTTTTTTAAGGCAAAAACTTTTGTAGACACCCAAAAAAACAAAATCATACAAAACAATTAATCAAAATATAATGATCGATTTCAGCTCAAGAAACACTTGAACGAAACCTAAACCTGCAGCCAAATTGGTCTCACGAGCCAAGGAAACGGGTACGAGCTCGTGAAACACGAGCACCTCTTATTTAGACGATGATTCGAGACCAAATGCTACAACAGTCGTAGATCCGACTTGCTTGTAAATAAATAGAGATTTTAAGCTTAAAGACGCACAAAACGGACACGTTTGGGTTCCTAATTTAAAAGATATCGAGTATAAAGTTACACGATGTCTACGCATCCTACTTCCAAATGTCAGTATAAAAACGGTTAAACAAACAAACGGTCGATACTAACATTCTCTACAGCAATAGTAATTACGACTATTTACAGGGCTTTGCACTTGATCTAAACAAAAATGCCCAAGGCCACCAGCTAAGGAATAAGAGAGTCAATAAGCTCCCATGAACAAATATTTTAGATCTTCTGGTGTTAGACGAGCGGTCGATGTTCCACTTTGATCTTCACCGAAAGCCGATGCAACCATTTTCCTCTTCTCTTCCTGCATGCACCAAAAAAAAAATCAATTGAAGAGATAATGTGGAAATTACCCGAGTCATATCAGAGTAGAGGAAAGGTCTGCATGCATCCTATCTTTCCAAGACCTTACTTTCGAGTGGGATATTACCAGGTACATTTAATTTGGTTTGGTTAGATCAGATTTATCTTCAACCATGCTCAAATGAAACCGATACCATCGAACTTGGAGTTTGAGTGCACCACTCGTAACTCCTGAGCTGAAGGCAATGGTTGCTTAGGCCCCAGGTTCGAAACCTCAAGTTCTCTTTTTTAGTCGGGTCTAATAAGAAGGGAATATCTTTATCCTTCTAACAATTTTTTTAAGTATATATTTATATGCTGCAAATACTCACGCACACTTCTCTGAAGTTTGAACTCTTGACCTCCTGGAAGGTTGGGCTATACTGATAAGCCAGGTACCACTAGGCCAATGTCCCTTTAACAATATTACTGCTCTCATCGGCACAACTTATATTAGTAATGCAAATGCCTATTTGCTACATGTAGACTTGTTCACAAATGTGACAGCGTTTACCCCACGACCCACACGGCTATTGCTGACTTGGCGAAATACAGCAATTGTATATTAATCCCTGAAGTACAAAGAATGACAGAGGCCTTCTTTTTGCACCCCAACCCCATGCGAGAAAAAATTCTTTTGAGAAAGATCAAATCTGGGTTTTCTTCACATACAATGGATGAAGAAAGAAGTTTGAACATCGGCGATGAGTGGTGACGGTGATACAAGAGAGATGAAGAAAGAAAGTAGTCCTGAAGACGTTGCAAATATTCGTTACTGAATGTCTGAATCTAAGGGGCGCTTTTCCAAATGCTTGCCGGGTCACTTGCTTTACCAGGTGAGCATGGGGAGGACCGAGAATCTTACATGGTAAAAAGCATTGCAACAACCGAGGTTATTACCCGGTAAGTGAGGGAGAAGACTCTTACTCAATTAGCGCTTGCGGATAAGAGACGCTCACAAACGATCCATTTTGATGGCCGAGAATGTCACCAGACAAGTTAAGAGAGTGTGGCGAGTCTTACGGGTAAGCATAGACAGCCCCTAAGTTGCAGTAATGACCGAAATGGCAATGGCCAAGATTCTGAAAATCCTCCAATACTTTCCCTATCTTCTCACTTACATTTCTCCGTTAGTGAAAGAATCAGACAAACCTCAGTATGGAAATAACACAAATTCTAAGTTAAAATCATGTTTCGAGTATGGTTATGGTTAGTAGGAGAGAAGTGGAAGAGATACCAGGAGACGGATGGTGGCAGGGTGCGCAGTGGGAAGGCCACCTTGGGGTAATTCGTCTATTGTTCAGGAGTTAAACCGTTTTCATAATATTAATCATTATTACGGTCAGCTGCTATGAACAAAGATATGACAGAACCTAGAAAGTAAATATCAAACAAACTGAAAAACCGACATAGTGATCGAACCTGGAGAGCAAGAATTCGGTCCTCAACCGTGTCCTTAATAGTGAGTCTCGAGACTGTAACAGGACGAGTCTGTCCGATTCTATGAGCTCGATCAATAGCTTGATCTTCAGTAGTTGGATTCCACCAAAGATCCAAAAGAATAACATGAGATGCAGCAACCATGTTCAGACCAAGATTCCCAGCTTTCAGGGACATCAACATAACAATTACCTGCAACACATTTCATTACTTGATTAAAAACTTTCAAATTCTGTCTATTTTTTGACTTGATTATGCAGTAAGCAAACTATTTAAAGAAATTGATTACTGTGAATGTGAAATATGAAATCAACCTCAGGATCAGTGTTGAATTCTTTGACAGCCCTGTCCCTTGAAGCCAGAGACATTGAACCATCAAGCCTCCTGTATGTAATAGAATACTGATTAAGCGACATTTGAACGAGATCCAACATTCTAGTCCACTGGGAGAATATAATTGCTTTTATTGGTCCTTCGACCACCGGATCACCGATACCCGAACTAGAAGATGCATTTCCTGAAAAGGAAGAACCACCATTGCATCTAACTAGACTGGGTGCTTCTGAACTTGAACTCTTTGATCTGCAACAGGTCCGAATGATATCCAAAGCAGCTTTGATCTTGGAAGAACTATAATCAAGCTGAAGAACTATAGATTTCTCGTCAACTTTGGACGAACTCGGGCCCGCATCATCATCAGAAATAAGACTTCTTAAGGTGGCTTTGTTAAATACAACATCAGCACCAATCTGGCTTTTGCATTTTGGTGATGGACATGTATTGTCATCCCCAGTCAGGTATTCCGATACACACTGATAACAAAATACGTGTCCACAGAGGGTAATGACAGCATCTTCTGGTGGATCCTGTAAAACCATCAATCGAGACCTGAGAGTCTTCACAAAGTATACTGTTTTTTTTTAAGTATATATATTTATATACGCAAATAAAAGCATACTGTTTTATTAGCTAGTCAGATACCATAATACCAAGAATAATATACATTCTACATAATATGGAACACAAATCAAAGAAATGTTGGGCAAGACTTGCAGACAAACGTGAAAGGATATGCACACAGTAAACACAGGAACATGGAAAATGAATCAGACCTTCCTGACAAAGCCTGAAACATCAACAGGTGGGAAAGGTGCTGAAATAACATTTTTGGTATAAGCACCGTGCGGCTCTTCATGCAGTAATTGATCAAATATGTAACCATCGAAAACCTTTATGAGTATGGGAAACTTCTGAGTAAGAGACTGTAATTAAACCTTGCTAAAAATGGAATTAAAGCTGTCCTATGAAGACTATCGAGTGTGAGTGGGACATATATTCTAAACCTGAATGCCTTGTTACTTGGTTATGGTAACATACAGAATTGCAATATGCATGATTTGTCACCATGGATTGTCTATACCAAAAGAACAAGTAGAATAACAGAAAGCAGGCAACAATAGTTCTTTAATTCTTTATACACAAATATACAGGTCTTATATTCTCTTACAGTGTTATCTCATAGACCCATGAATATTAATATGCACAATTCCCCAATGCTGCAAATCGGCCACAGCTGATCTTTAACTATGCTGACAACAGATACTTCAACAAGAGAATGAAATCGTGGACTAGATACATATCAAGTAGCGATAGCCAGCGGTTTATAGTCAAATAAAAAGAATATAGAAGATCAAAGTAGTAGAAACAGTGCCTTGGGCATGTATTTTGTAGTACCAAGAAGATCATTCTACTTTTAGGTGGGGTGGGGTGGCGCTTATGGGCCATCAGGACAAATATTATATGCGCTCACTTATAGAAGAATGATAAGGTTGGAGGGACCAGAAAACTCACGCTACACAAGTGACATATGTTGAGAGTTTCCAAGAGATTTAACAAATTGACTTGCATATCCTTGGGGAGATTCTTTCCCATTCTTGTAGAAACTCTACTGACAGATTCTGAGCTAAATCCCTTAACAAGCAACGGGTGATCGCAAGCCTGGCGAAGGCGCAGAAGCATCAATAGGATATTTGCATAATTTTGACTTAAAGTACCTGCAGCAGCATACGCCTGCAAAAGAGTATCTAAGACTCAGAATAGACTAAATAAACCAAGATTCAGAATGACATTCATACAAATAAACTTCAGACTTTTGACTTCTTTGTAGTTGCATACATTGTGTGGCCTTTTATGGCTGACAGCATTGTGCTTTCAGCATTTAGAATCATATTAATCATAAGATAATGGTGT
Organism: Arctium minus; assembly: GCA_954870635.1. Lineage (NCBI taxonomy): Eukaryota > Viridiplantae > Streptophyta > Magnoliopsida > Asterales > Asteraceae > Arctium > Arctium minus. Next base: position 141,091,758 of record OX941082.1, on the reverse strand, counting down.
AATAACATTAGGCTTTCTAATGACAAGTGAATCAGAAAGTGTGTTAGTGCCCATGTCAATGTATAACTTAAGGTTAAAAAGTAAGATACTATGATACTAGCAAGTGTCAACTGATACTTCTCCAGTCCCAAATCAACACTGAGCCATGGAAGTGGGATATGTCTAAGGAAGTAAGTAGCAAACCTAACGATACCACTGCCTCATCAAGAGAACTTTAAAATGGTGAGCTTTTCTACCCCTTGAGTAAAGGACATCATGAATTCCTGGTTAGTTTTTGAGAAATAAAACAATAAAAAATTATGTGGAATATCCTAGTGATCCCTTGCCCTCTAGATAACATAATTAATCCTAATTCTTTTAACATGAACCATCATATGTACGCTCATAATCTCACATGGTATCTCTGTTGGATTCTGTCATATCTCTTGTTCTTGTAGCATCCACCACAAGATAACTTGATTTGTAGAATGAAATCTGGTAGATCCTCTTCACATACATATCTCTGTTTATTTTTTAGAATTTACTATGTAATGCCTTTGATTTTAAATGAAAATCATACTTACTGATTGACTTCCATTTTAAGAGAAAATAAAAAAATTAGACAAATTAAAAGGATTGGTTTAAACAAGCACACAGATAAACTGAAGATGCTGCAAATTTTGCATATATAAATGCCATTAATCAAAGATCAACTGTTAGTTCTGTGCAAAGCAGTGTATATCTGGACAAGACCACCAAAAAGAGCATGTGTATATATTCCCCATTAAGCACTTTCAGCCAGAGTTTATCAAGGTGAAGTGTAATGGTTCAATGCTCTATGCTTTGTATGAAATACACACCTAATTGATTTAATTCTTTTTCATGACCTAAAGAAGAAAACTGGACAAATTAAAGGCATTCGTACACCAGAGTTGAGACAACCAAAGGGTATGAATATGCCAAGAGCCAACTGAAAGAGAAACTTGTTGTGAAGGGAATGGGTCTACAAATATGCCCCGGTGTGGAGTCAACAGCAAGGTGAGTTAAGGACAGCACACAAATAAGCTGAAGATGCTGCAAGGAATCCATAGTTGTATGCTGTATCTCAAAAATCAACAGTTAGTTCCAGCATATGTTTGGATAAGACCACCAGAAAGAGCACATTGATATGCCCTATTAAGCACTTAGACATAAAGTTTATCAAGGTGTAACATACTCTTACGCCATTGAAACCATTTAGTGCCGTCAGAAATGTGTCAAATTTCCTTCCTTATCATAACACATCATGCATATTCCTTCCACAACTCATGGAAGCTTTTTCCGCTATATATAAACCTCAATCCTATCCCTAAAATGACTTTAATTTGAATTTGTGCTTTTCGTACTTTTTTCTTAAACAATTTTACTTTTTTTTTTTTTGGGGGGGGGGGGGGGGGGCTTCTATTAGTTTAGCTTCCAATGGAGACAAAGGCTGTAGCTTCTGCTGAGAGCACCCAAAGAAGTAGATTGTTTGTGGATGATGCTTCTATTAAGCTTCAGCTTCTCTTCTTTTATCCTTTATAGCAACATTTTGTGATGTTTAACCAAATCTTTCCGTTTGCTTCAAACACCGTTATGAAATAGTTTTCTAAATTGATGAAGTAGCCACACTTATTATATGGCATTTTCATTAAGTGTTAATTAAATATCCATTTTCTTGATTGGGCTGTTAACCGGAGAGGGATCTTAGTTGGTTGGGGTTTGCCCAAAAATTTTTGCTTCACGCCTTCACCATAAGATATTGCATTGTTCTCAAGGCACCTGAGATAGACTTGATCTAGATCATGTCCAAAAATGTCCATTGAATTTTAAAGTGCTTTATTACTCAAACCCAACTAGGCAATCTGACTTCCATCTGACTTCTCTGGTATCTAGCTGCAGTTGAATCTGTTTGTACCCTTATTTTCTTGGAGGTAGGGTACTAGATTCATTTGGCCGTAAGCAAAGGAATTTTTTTGAACAAATGAAATGCCAGTTCATCGAAATCAAAAATAAAAACGAGGAAGAAAGATGGAGTGCAGCCTGTCAAGCACATGCAATGCACCAAATTACGTTTGAAATGAGTAGTTGATAAGGTCTGAACCTGAATTAGTTATCATAAAAATCCCTCCAATGAGATTTGGATAACTGCACAAACAGACAGACAGAGGGTTTTGGCTCTTGTTCAAGCAACGAATAAGTACGGACACCAGGTAGAAACGTTAAACCTAGTTTATGGAGGGAGGCAGCTTCAGCATTGTCGAAAATGGAAGACTACAAAGCTCCTTTACCAGATTTCACTTCCTGTCTACAAATTGATATGCACTCCAAGTTCGCAAATGACACTTTCTGGATGCCTTCAGGTTTTGTTGTATCATCAGGTCCATTGCAACATGGACATTGGACCATCAGCGTAATGGTACTCACATGCGTTCTTGTACCATCAGGTAGTTGCACTCAGGGATCTTTATGTCCTCCGGGTAAGCCATTTCGTTGGAGGAGAGATGATAGGAATTGTCATCATTACTTGTTATCTAGTAATAGTATGGTGTTTACTTTTCTAGAAGCTTTAATTTATTTTATCCTACATCAAGAAAGGACGTTGTTATGGTATTATAGCCTATTTATAAGCAAAACTGCATTTATGAAATCAATTTGAGATCAGTTTTGACTTTTGAAGATACATATTATCTTTTTGGTGAGATGGCAACATCTTGAGTGTGAAACTTAAGAGATCCAAGCATTTGAGGAGGGATCCCTCAAATCCCTCCTTCCTCTTCACCAATTTCTTGCGGTTAAATTGTCCTAATCAATAAGATAACTAGTAGTGATAATTACATTCCCCATATTGATGGTTAACACATGCACACAAAATTAACTAAAATGGAGAAAAGTTTGGCACTCAATAAGTCGGTCCAACCTGACCCCAAACAAGTCCTCAACAAAGACGATTACCTATCTTACATGGCTAACAATATGGTATGCAGCAGATAGAACATCTAGCCAGTACAAATCGTGAGTTGTCCAAGACATCCCCAGAATCTTGAAAAGTGTATGGCAAAAATGGTAACTCAGCAATTCATATATCCAATTGTCTTACTAATGGATAAAGGATTATCAAAGAAGGCACTAGGTAGGCATTAAAAAGGAATTAGAAAGATTTAGTATGACTTTCAGCAGTCTCATGCAACCAACTTGAGTAGAAGGGGATACAGAATCCATTGACAAGAGATCGTTAAAAGAGGTTACCATGGACGGCATAATTTCCAGATTCATGGTTCCAGGGTTGAGTATTTATCGAAAATTCTTAGAAATTTTGTGCAAGTAAAGCAAATTAATTAATTTATATATGGTAAATAAATTCATAAAAGTAAATACTTCATAGTTTAACCAGTAAACTTGCTACTGGTTAGATTATAACATCAATCACTTAGGAGCACCAAACTAAAATAAAATTTAACTTGTGTCTTAAAACTGGAAGGAAAGCCTCTTATTTTAATAGTTAATATATTACACAGGAAAATCGCTTTTGTGGAAATCTTACACAATGAATACAGTTTGCAGAAGCTATATCCCACACACAAGCCTTGTCCACCAAGTGGGCCCAACATGTGTGTGGGATTGAGCTTGCACAAGCACCATCTATTGTGTGTCATTCAACAGATGAAAATTAGATTGTTTCATACAAATAACCCAATAATATTGCCAAACTGGTCAACAGATAACAGAAGCAAGCAACTACAGTATCACCACGAAAGGTGAAAAAGAGATGTAAAGACACTTAAAATAATAATACAAGTGAAGGATCGAGAAGAGAAAAAATAAGGGAAGCAGAGCAATGATGAAGATACACACCAAAGGTCCTCTCCACTGAAAGATGTAGAGTTCGATTAAGGTATTTTTTTTAGTTCTCTCTCTCTCCCTCTTTGTCTTTCAATCTCCTTGAGAAACCCTAATTTAAAGAGCAATTCAATCTGAAGTCCATTATACGTCTTAGGTGGGATCATAGTACCCAAAATTGAAGCAGAAGCCTAAACATATAGGGACAGACCCACCCCAGGCATACCAGCACCAATTACCACAACATAACGGGGTTGTCATCTGAAATGCTTCACCCATGAATCATCAAATGCACGTTTAAGTTACTTCCACCACACGATGGACAATGGTAAGAAAAAAGCTAACAAGGAGCTAAGGATTTAGAATATATCAACAGTTACCAGCTAGGCCACATGAATTATAAATTTGAAAGTTGGCTTGCTTGCTTTTCATGCTGGACAGTTATAATTCCAAATTTATAAGACTATACAGATATTCAAATGGTAACAAAATAAGGGCATATCTTCTAGAAAATAAGGGATTTGGGGGAGGGAGAACAAAAGTAAAAGCACCTTGAATCGTGAGCGTGATTCAGTTTCAAGCTTCATATAGAAAGCACGTTCCTCCTTTGAGAAGTCCACCATTGTCAAGTTTATTGTTTTCGGAGGTAAGTTGATGATAGGCTTACCATCGATCAAAGTGCCTGGACCAGAGAAGTAAAGCTGATTAACAACTTGGAACTAACAAAGGAGCATGGAGAACAACTAAAACCTAGAAACCAGTCATGACTACATGACATGGGAACAGACCAAGATGAATTACAGCGACAACATTTAACAAGCAGAAGCTGGTGTATGACTACAATATGATAACACAAAACCCTACCAGACCGATAAAAATGTTTATGAACTTCACAAGTAAACACCAACAACGTAATGTCTGATTTACCCTTGTGCTATGCCCAAATCTCAAATTAGCAAGTCTATCATTCAATTTTGACAATTTGCCTATTTTACTTCTTAAGTGCTATTGAATATACATTAACCAGTTACATGAGGTATAAAGATGCTAATCTTTAGGTTTTCACCTACATGGCTCAGAATTGGCAAAAATACAATCGACATGATATGACATGAGGGAAAGTTTATAGGCAAATCTACTTCTTCCCAATGAACTATTCTAGAATTATCAAATACCCCACTACACAAATAAAGAGTTGTACTTTGAGCATTTATAATTATATACACAAATCCAATTAGATATTTTCAGAAAAAAAATGAATGAATTGATATTTTAATTTGATCATATGTTATGCAGCATATATAGCTTTTCAACTGAAAGGATAGTCCCTCGAACTTCATAGGTAAAACCGTGAAAGATACAAGTACATATATTTTGTCAAAAATTTAACTGGATTTATGTACAAATAAAACAGCATAAGGTACAACTTTCCCATTTAATTTTAATTAAAATAGATTAATGTACAATTTCCATTCTACAATATTTGATCGATTGCTCCATTTTGGCATACAAGACGCTACAGTTTTCTATTTTATTGCATAGAACAATGGTTATTATCACTTGAACATATTAAAGCTAATTTATTATATCAATTTACTTTGTTCTGATTCTTAAAGTATGTACTTTAATTTGTGTAGATGTAAGCATCATAAAGCACGACCCTTTCACTTCATTATGTCTAAAATAAATGAATGTGTGTGTATACATACATACATTATAAATATATATATATACATATATGCTTGTGTATGTATGTAGGTACGCATGCATGTCTATATAGATGTGTATATGTAAGTTTATATAGATGTATGTGTGTATATATGTAATTGCATATATATACATATACATCTACAGGGTCAGGTTCAATGGAAAACCTGAAAAAAATGGAAAACTGAGGAACACTTTGATGGCTCTTCATCTGGACGGTATGCACTTGTGCATACAAGTAATTTGTAACATGCACAAGTGCATAATGCACACGTGCATAAAAACCACAAAACAATTTAATTTACTTGTATGCACAAGTGCATACAGTCCAAATCAAGGGCTACCAGGGTGTTCCTCGGTTTTTTTTTTTTTTTTTTTTTTTTGAGGTTTTCCCTTGAACCTCCCTCTACATCTACAATATCACAAGTTTATCAAAATCTCACAAGCAAACAATGTTTCATGAGCTAATTAAATTGTTGAATTCTAAAACACAATGAACACATTATCAGTGTCAAAGATGGCCCATCTAAGATTATAGTGATTAGGGACGTTGGGGGTATAAAAGGTTGACAGAAAGTAGCAACAAGCTACAGAGGTGTTAGCTAGGGCCGATGAGGCCGAATGAGCCAGAGTGAGGTTGTCAACATGTCAAACAGAGAGCAATAGAAGGTTGGATCACCAATTGTATTAGCAAAAGAGATAACAAGCAAAGATAAACCATATCTTTCCAACTTCATATTAGATAAAATCACAAGCAACAGCAAATCAAAGCTTGCAACTTCATATTAGATAGAATTGGTGAGGTCAGAAACATCAATTTGAAGGTTAGAAGAAGCAATTAAAGTGCACACAAGCATAGGAATTTCGCAAACTAACATTAAGGATTTGGGCAAGGTTGTTGAAGGTATATGAAATCCAGATATGGATGGAGCTGCGACTAAGGTTGTGGGTGAGGCCATCAGACCAACACACCACAGAGAACCAGCAAGGGCTCATGACAGAGAGGCAGCAAGAGCTCATGAGTGTGCGGAGGCAACATAACCAGAAAGAAAAGCAAAACAAATTACAACTCTACATGCTTGCGACACTGATAACGAAAGCAAGACCTCTTATATTATACCAATTTCTAAGATAAAACTATATACCATGCAAATAAAGGTTCAAAGAATGTCTATATTAGCAATGGGAAAACCCTGAATACAAACTATGGGTAAGTGGATAAAGATAGAAATAAAACAATTAGTAAAGCAAGACTAAACCCTAGTTCTAACCAAATTATAATTCTTTACCCCCTAGCAATATTAGTAGTCAAGCTTAGAATTGGATGTTGAAGCTTCACCATTTAACATATAAATTTCTGTAACGACCAACCTAGTTCAAGTAATTAAGTTTTCTTTAGAGGGCGACTTGTTAATTTATATCATAAAAGGATTCTTATTCTAGCACTAACTAAAACCTTAATTTATACCATTTACTAATGTATGGCGTTAGAAGCATGAGGGGGTGCCTAGCAATTGTCTACCAAGAAAACAGGGGCATCTGAAGAAAACAATGGTTAACATCAAACCCAATCTACATCAACTAGATACTTGTCAAGGACGGTGCAACTTTTAGCAGGATAACCTCATGCAGTTATTACACAACTATGCTAGATAAAATGCTTAACTAACAAAACAGGAGTACATAAATTTATGTTTGTTTCATCACATTAAGTGAGCACAGTAATACAGTATCAAAAAGGCAAATGGATACAATTTTTATACCTTTTGTTCGACGAAGCATTATTGCCTTCAGCACAGCTTGAAGTTTCATATAACCCTGCATTGAGTTTCTGGATATTGGGATCTTTATTTGATTGCAAAAAGATTTATAATTTGCGTACGGATCACATTTTAGAAATCTGAAATAGCTGAATAGTTCATCAATCGAGTTTTGTATAGGTGTTCCAGACAAACACCATCTTTTTTTTGCTCTAAGGCCACAGCAAGATTTGGACACCTGGGTTCTGCTATTTTTTATCGTTTGAGCTTCATCTAATATCACCCTGAACCAATTCACCTTTGCAAGAGTACCATTGATATCAATGGCAGAACCGTCGATACCTTTTCTGCTCTTCTTTTTCTTACCGGCAATAGGCCCCTTCCTTTTCTTATTAGAAAATTCAGAAGATAATCCGTACTTGTCCCCATTTCTTTGATCATCTTCATCCTCCTCGTCAAAAATTTTAGTTGGGACCTCTTTTGCCACAATGGCGTATGTCGTAAGAACTACATCATATTTTGCTAGTTCTGCAGGATCTTTCGTCCTATTGCCGCCATGATAAACTAGAACTTCAAGCTTAGCTTCATCTGCAACTTTCTCATCCAGCTCTCGGGCCCATTGTCGCAGCACACTTGCAGGGCACACGACCAACGATCCTGCTGCAGGTTTCCGATTACGAAATTCTTGTGTTGAGCTACTGACCTGAGTGATCACCTTCAATTCATCATTTTCTCCAGCCTGATTATCTTCATCCACAACCACCGTGCCATTGCCATCATCATCATCTAAATTCAAAGCTTCAGCTTTTGAAGTGCGAGAATCATCTGATTTCGGTTTTGATAAAGATTTCTGATTCTGTATAAGTGCAATCATTGAAATTGTCTTACCAAGGCCCTGTGCAGGGAGACACAGCAAAAGTAAGTCTCGGCGGGATTTTTTAACATATAAATCCCCTATATGGCAGATCAATTATGCTATTAGATATGATGTCCAACACATTCCAATTTACAAGGTAGCAACCTGGTCATCAGCTAAAATTCCACCAGAACAAGCCACACTTGTTTCCTTTTGAACCATCCATGCCAATGCAATTTTCTAGAAACACGTAAACAAAACAAATGAAACCATTAAAATAAATAAAAAATAAACCACACGAAAAATAAGGAAATTTTTTGATATCAGATGCGTAGAAAACCTGGTGCCTTAAGAGGGAGACCGACAAAAGACCTTCAGGTAAATTTGCTTCAGTTAAGGGTTGATTAAGATCCTGAAATAAAACAACCATATCTTTTTCAGTACCGAGTATATTTCAAAATATAGTGAACAGATTATGGAAAGATCGACCTTCTTCTAGGCTAAAAAATTTAACATCACATGCTAACTCCCTCAAATATCAACTCCTTTACAGAATTATAGAATATTACAACTTCATAAATTACCCCTCTCTGGACAATTTCAACTTCCTGTCTTGAGAATATATTGAGTAGAACACTCGAGCTACTAGAGCTAAAACAACACATACACCAAAGTAAAATAGGCCGTTTTAGCTTTCATCTCATGCAATAATAGCCAGAGCACAATCCTTGGAACTAACAATGAAAACTAAAAATTATGATTTTATCTGCAACCAATGTTGGATTTGAAAAATGCCATTAAGATATATTACTTCAGTCTATACATATATCCTGTTAGTTAATAGTCCAGGCTCCAACTTAATTAGGAGTCTCATCTTGTTTAACAGTCATAAGCTTGTTTATATATAGCCCTCACAAGTGTTGGTTTCAATAAGTTCATAAGAAAGGTTTTCCCCAATATACCAGACCTTACATGCCATGACAATACAATGTTAATAAGCTTAGCATGCTACACAAGTACTGCTTTCACCAGCTTGAGCTTAGAATACCAGAAGATAGCTCCTGGCAGCACTTGAGGAACATCGTTTTCTTATCTTTGTTTGTGCTTTAGATTAGCTATCAGCCATCATTAGTATTTATTTACTGGGTTACATAATAAGATAGAAAAAAGAAGCTGCTGATATTAACCCAGCATTTGATTTTGATTTTGCTATTTATGCAATTTTGGCCCCTATGAGCTTGTAAGTTAGAACTCAACAAGATTAAATCCAAGTTTCTCTACTTATATCACTAGAGAGATATTGAGATCGAAAGGAAGAATTTTCTTGCCAAACTGATCTCAGTTGAGATCAAAGACAACATGTTCTGCTTGAGGATTTTTGTTGAATCAACTCAGCAATTGCTGTTGAGATCAGGAAACTATAAGGGTCTAAGCCATCAAATATTTTGCATATTAGAGGGTGATGTCAGGTCATTTATTTGAGCAGGATCTGAAAATGCAGATGTCAGGCCTGTCTTGTTTAGAAGGTCAAAAGTTCTGTTTGGCATTAGAGAATTATGCTGGATCATGGAAATTGCATCATATGGAAACTCTTAAATGACATTGCTTTTGATATATAAACCGTGAAATGCTAACTTCTAATTTAGGTATGCTTTTCAATTGTTGTTGCGGTTATTAAAGTTCATTTTGTTGCTTGAATCTAATTTGATGGATGATAGGGGAGTTCATAGTGCCGGGTTTCTAGAAGGCTAGGAATCCTATATTGGCTAGTTTGGAAGCCCAAATATCTTCCAATTCTTAAGGTTTGTGTTCTTCTTGGATGATCCAGGCAAGAATCCTTCATAGTTGCAGGTCAATGACTCCTTTCATTGTATTGGGTCTAGTCATGTCCTTTGACAATGTTAGCTGGTTATTAGGAAGTGCAGTAAAAAGCATTTTGCTAATACGTAAATAGGTTTATCACGCAGATAGAGAATAGAATTATAGAAACAACAATGATCATTAATTTTCGATTACTTAAGCCGGGTACCTTGGCACTGGTTGACTTGCACTCCTAATGTGTTTAATTATCCTTGTTGAAGCAAGTTTACTCTTTATTAAGAATAAAACAGGTTGAAGTATTCAACAAGTTCAAGAAAATACACATATATTGATATAAGGGAACTTGAGCGAGTGTCGTTTTACCATATTTGAGGTCATTTTATTACTGGGTAAATAAGAGACACGAGTAGGACCACTGTCTCTGTTATTCTGTTATAAATAGCATTAAGATATTACCAACAAACATTATTATGATATTATGCTGAATGAAGAATTCATATCGTTAAGGGCTCTCTCTCTCTCTCTCTCTATGATTCTTCCATCCTTCCCTTCTTTTGTAATTTCTTCTACTTTTTCTGGTATCATATATGTACAAGATGAATCAGCAATGCCTCACATTCACTCATCATGACATGTGAACACAAATGAAATTCTTCAAAGCAACCAATATGTCATCGCAAACTGTTGGAAAATATCATCGCAATCATGAAAATTTCAAATAGATGTTGATCAAAAATAACAAGAGCGTAGAATTTAAGGCCAAATGATATATCAACCATGCCCATGACTTAGATACAGAGCCACAAGGATCCTAATCGCTTTTACAGCTAACAGCATGTCCAAGCAGCTTGTACTATATAACAGTAAAAGGAGAAACTACTACCTGTAATGCTACTTGATAAATAAGCCTCTCATCACCAACCGCTTGTTCAACAACCCCCCCAGGGCGATAAAGATCAGATTGACCAGCATATTGTGCAGTTGGAGCAGGCATGGGGAGCTTCATTGATGGAGGTAGAACCCTACCATGGCTGTCCTTCACCGCATCATTACTGGCCCGGCTGAAATTTTCTTCCATATGAACCTTTGCGTGACTTCGCCATGCATTTGCATAAGGTTTTCCATAAGTTTCACGAGTTTGACTGCTCCCAATATTTTTTAGTGGAAAATTTGACCTGGATGAAGATGGCTGAAGAGATGATGGATGCAATCTTTCGGAATCTTTTTGGAATAACTGATTATCAAAGCCTGTACCAAAATAGCAGTGATTTCAGGAATCAAGCTGCTGTTAAAGAGAAATATCACCCCCAAAACATATCCTAGTATCACACCCAAATTTCCATTCTTTAAAGAAAGCTTGGTGTACTTACTATCCCTGAATTTTTGCCGATTTGAACTTCCAAGATTGTTAGTAGAACTGGATAAAATCTGAAGCTGGTCATCCAAATCAAGATTAGAATGAGATGAGTGTCCATTTATAGGAGCTTTTCTTTTAGGCTGAAGAGACCATTGACTTGATCCATGCAGACCTATAATTTAGATAAAGACATATCAAGTTAAATTAACAATTTAATGGTTTTGTACCATGGCGAATCCCACTGTTAGAAATGTTCTTTACCTGCATTACTTGTCCCAGAAGACGAACCCGATGGAGGAAGAGAGCTAGAAGTGGGCAAAGAAGTAGCTGAATCCTTTAACGACGAATCATTTAGCGCCTTATATTTGTCTAGATCCCAATCACTTGACTCACTATCGGTTGAACTAATATCTATCGGATCCATTGGCGACACAACAGCTGAATTATTTCCCTTCCTGAGATCAAAGTTTATGAAGTCCCATATGCTGGACCAAGCTAGATTCAGATACCGGAACCTGAATGTCCAAATTTTACATCACAAAAGAAACCAAAAAAAAAAAATACCCCGATACACCCATGAATTATTATTAGACTGGTAATTAATCCATTCAAAGAATCCCAACATTACCAAGTACCACCAACCAAATTAAAACAGGTTAGCATGATCGGGCATGTATTCTTATATACTACCTTGTGATTCACAAAGTTAAGTAACAACAACACAAATTTCTCAAGAATGCAACCGATATTTCTTGAATTAGGTAAAAGACTGTGGACAATTTCACCAAAACAACAGATATGTATCGTCAATCCATACTAAAAACAAAGACATGTACCAGTTAACAACAACAAAACTTTAATTCTACAACCAGGCATACATACATTTACATTTAAGCGTGAAGGAGAGAGTCTGTGTGAAGAAGAAAAAAAGGATTTTCTTGGCGTACCTCGTAATTGTCGCTCAGATGAACAGAATCAGGTTTAAGAAGAGTTGTGGTTCTTCAACGTCCCTGTGGTATCAAAAGCCCTAAAACTACTCCACTCCCCCAATTAAATTTCAAACTGACTCAATTTGCCCCTTAAGCCAGCCAGTCTCCTCAAACAAGAGTCTTGTGAGAGTATCTCCTATTTGGGGGCATACTTCATTGCGCAGCGTATCCACACTTTGCCCCTTCTTTTTTCCCAAACCCTTCTAAATTTGAGTGATGTGAAATTTATATATATATATTATATTTATATGTTTTTTAAATTTTTTTAAAGCAATATAAAATAGATTTTTTCAAATTAACGTATTGAAAATATAAAAAATACGGTTGATTTTAACATAAAAATTGGATATATATATATATGGGAGGCTATTTACACCAAAAATTTTGCTACTTGCACCAAAAGTGATTGCTATATGATTGTGTTTTTTTGTTTTTTTTGTCTTTTTGTTGTTTTTTCTTTTTTTATTTTTATTATATATTTTTATTTATTTGTATTATATAGTTTTAAAAGTTTTTTTTACTTTTTGTTTTGATTTGAAAAGAAATAAATATTTATAAATATAAATATTACTAATTTTTTATAATTATATAATTATAAAAATAAAACATAAATATTATGATTTAACATATAAATAGGACATAAAATAATTTATATTACATTCGATTATTCTAAAATAACATTATCCGTATTACAATTAACACGTAAAAGCTGCATGTAATTCTTTATTCGCTCTGAATACGGGGTAACCCATCCAGCAGCACACGGATAACTGTAATGGAAAAAATGTCCTACAATTTGCGGAAACGGGTATCCTTCTGCCATATAAAATTTCACATAATGGTTACCATTAACGTACCCAATTGTAAAAAAACATGTCCATACCACACTGGCGGAGTGGACCTAAGTGGCAAGTACGTCCCACTGTCGGTCATACTTATAACATGTAATATCACATTATATTTTGAAGCAATCAAGACATCTATTTCAGGCATTGTCATCCAGTGTTCAAATGGTGCACTTTGATCTAATCGAAAGAAGTTTAAAGTGTTGTAAGTAATATCCCAATGTTCACCTCAAAAAACGTTGATGTACTATGTCTTGTATGTATCTAGCTCTTCCATCAAGTTATACCGAATTGTGGGTCATGCATCTTCATGAAGACCTAGAGAGACAGCTATTGCTCGGAATCCGTAATTTCCATCACCTATCACATCATGTACCTGCTTGATGTAAGGGTGAAACAATGCTGAAAATTGATTGATGTATGGATGTGCATTATAATTTTTGAACATGAAAGAACTGTGTCTCGTTGGTTCTTGATAGCTCATTTTTTCCTTGTCAACAAATCTAGACGCGTTCGAACTACTACGTCTAAGGGGTCTTTCATTTGTAAAAGACGGGTCAACATGAGTCGGAAATGAGGGATCAACATGAGTTTTTCTGAAAAGCTTATCCTTCAACGAGGGTCGTCCACGAGTAGTCTTGTTAACAACAGGTTCACGAACCCATGTTTTTGATGCACTGACTATCTCTTTTATCTTCCTCAGTAAACTGAGCTTACCAGATCTCGATTGCTTGTTAAATTCTTCAGTAAACATTTGGACTTCAGCTTCACAACCTACGTCATAATAAAATCCATTTTACAAAGTTATAATAAAATGTAATTGTTACAAAAGGAAAAATACATTTTACAAAGTTATAATAAAATCAAAAGTTACAAATTTATAAAATAAAATAAAATCAAAAGTTGCAAATTTTATAAATTTATAAAATCAAAACACACACACATATATATATATATAAAGATAATGTGTTTATATATAAAGAAAGATAATATATATATATATATATAAGTGAAATGACATTCATTAAAAATAATTGGATCGGAAAATCATACATTCAATATTTGCACTTTTTGTGGTGCAAATGGCAACCCCCCCCCCCCCCCCCTATATATATAGGGCATTGTTATTTGTACCAAAAAGTGAAATGTTGAATGCATTGTTTTTCGTCCTAATTATTTTTAATGAAAATATATGTCATTTCACTTGACATATATATATATATATATATATATATATATATATATATATATATATATTATATATATATATTAGGGAAAAGTCCAAAAGAACCCAATGAACTTTAGTGTTTGGAGTGATTAAGTCCTTGAACAATTTTTTGAAACAAATAAGTCCTTAGACATTTCAAAACCTGTTAACTAAATCCTTGGACTTTTGATAACCTGTTGAATACATCCTTATTATTTAAAAAATTAACTTGCAGCCTATATAGCAGGTAAAACTACAAATTAAAAACAAAGTCACCTACTTTATCTATCTACAATCTCTTCAAGGTGAGTTACTATCCGCACTTTATTTAGGTGTACTTACTTGGATTTATGTGTTATAACACCCCATTTGCTTGATTCTTATAATAAATTGGATTTTGGTGGCTTTTGACCTAAAACTTGGGATTTGGAATATTAGGGTTTTATGATCTAAATAAGGACATGGAAAAATGATGTTTTAAAACTATGATGTATGGATTTCTAAACCTTCCACCCTTTTTGTCAACTAACCCTAGTTCCATGGGATTTTGATGAACTAAAGAGAAAAAATTAGGGTTTGAGGAAATATTATTATTGGGTTGGATATTCATCGTTTTGATTTTGGGATTGTAATATATAACGTTATAGTTGATGAGTTAGGTTGTTAATGTCACCTCCACAATGGGAGTTAAGGTCTTCACCTTGGTGATTATTGTATATGTGATTTATTTACATACCTAGTAAGATAAAATGTGTTTGTATATTTTGGGATGTTTAGTTTAGGTGCAATGGATCCATAGGCACGATGTTCTTATGTCCCCGTTTTGGACATTGGGTTCACCACTTTGGCATGGAATAAGCATCAGGTCACCATGATAAGTAAGGTGTGGACCTATACGGTCGGACAACGTCTCATAGGCAGTAAGGTGTAATTCCCTTGTGCTAGAGTTCCCCGTTTTGGAACTCTCAAGAATAGACCTAGAGGGGTTGACTTAATGTTTTCGAGCAATAGACTTAGAGGAGTTGAGCTCATTATGTGATTGGTGTTATTTGTACCATATTTAATCACTAATGGTTTGTTTGATTTGTTGGTTTTAGCGCACAGCTATATCCTCCGCGTGACTCCGAATGGGTTTAGTACTTTCATTCTTATTTGACTTGTTCTCACTAGGCTTTAGTCTAACACTTGTTCTTTGTTGTCATGTTTGACAGGTCATCTTAGCAGTGGGGCACGTCGGGACCGAGGGAACGACCTTGGGGTCGTGAGTGGTCTTTTTGAGAAACATAGTGACCAACATACCTTGACTTTTGAAGATATACATTTTGGAAGGATTGCGACACCCGACCATAATCTAGTTAACCAATTTAGATTAGTAGGTTGTCGTTTTATGCTTCATTATTGGGATTGTAAATGCCTTACTATATACCCCGTTATGGGATGATACTTTTGGGATGAATTGTTTTACCTTTTTGCACAGGTTTAAATTATCCCCTATTTTAGGGTGACAAGTTTTTCTATTTTCAAACGTCATAATGCCGAAATTTTAAATTTTATTTTCGTCTAAATTTTAGAGTGTTACACATGGTGTAAGTAATTATAACCATTTATGACTTTGTGTATGGGAACATGAGAAATGTGATACCTTGAAAAGTAAAGATGAATTGTTATTCCGATGAAAGAGGTTATGTTCATGTGGTAGTGACTCATGTGGTAATTATGGCATTTGCATGTAGAAAAGAGGAATATATGTGACTATAAATGTTTACCTAAATGTGATCACCTGATAAGAATGTGAACACTACTTATTGTGCACGATGATGTAGCCATATATTGTTTGGACCATTATTGTTGGTTCTTGTGGCTTACTAGCGAGTAGGCAATAGGGGGTCGTGGACCCTTGAGGTGTAACTCTTCTAGAAATTGATAGGCAATAATGTCCCGTAAGACCTTGAGGTATAACTCGACGGAGTAGGCAATAAAGGCAGTGATTATGGTTTGAGGTTGTGATGTCGTGATGACATGGAAACTAGGACCGGGACATGAGGTGTAATCCATTAACATCATGGGTGACTCCACTCCCGTGTATATGTCACCCTGATGGAAACGGTTCTCCCCCGGGTTTTTAAGGGTTACCTTTTGTATGGTTATGTTCAGGTTTGGGAACTTGGTTGCGGTGGAATCAATAATTGTGAGACAAAGGAGTTCGGTAACACGAATATTGTTTTATAATATTATGTTTGTGATTTATATAATTTATGAGATCTCACTAGTGGTTGTTCGTTTTCTCACAGATCCCACTCGTGGTGAAAATTAGGTTGTCGGGCTTGTCAACTGGGCACGTAGGAGATCTTGAAGTGCTGGTCTTTTGGGTTTTCGTGTGAAGAGAGATTTTTGATGGAATAGCAACACCTAAATTAATCTAGTTTAAATTAATTATAGATTAAGTAGGTTGTTGTGTTTATATGTCTCTAAATTCTTACCACTCGTTTTGGTGCAAACTAACCCATTTAGTCTTGGGTTTTAGTTGTCTTACATTTTGGGATTTATCCTTTTGGAAATTTATATTTACAGGATATTTGGACCTTCGTATTTTAGACGTTATATTGCCCAATTTTCGAATTTTATTCGTCTAATTTTTAGAGTGTTACATGATGCATTAATGAGTTGTACACATGCTTAAAGCACGTGTACTTTAAAAACTATTTAATAGAAAAAGAAAACAAAAAAAGTGTAAAAAGACAAAAATACCCCTCACTTAACTGAGTTTTTTTAACGGAGTTAGTGACCAAGGACGATTTTCAAAACAAAATGCGTACCTGAGGGACGCTTAGTGTAGTTTTTGAAGTTTAGGAACCACTTTCGGAGAAAGTGGTAAACCATAGGGACCAAAATTGTAGTTTACTCTTTAACCGTTTAGGGCATCTACGGTGTACTCGTTGGGAGGTTTTTGGGAGCTTTTTAGGAGGTTTTTTAAAAAGCAAAAACCTTTCTTTTGAGGTTTTTCATATAGTGGAGAGGTTTTTCAATTGATGTTTTTCGTCATAGGTCGTAACTGCACGACCTGCTTTTTCGTAGCTTTTTCGTATTTAATCAGTTTTAACTTTATAGAATTTTATAAAAGTTTCGTATTTAATCAGTTTTATTTATTAACCAGTTTTATTTATTAATATATTTAAAGTAATCATATTTAAATATAATTATTAAATAAATACATAATGAAAATAATTATATTTTTATATTTTTAAAATAATATCTCAAATTTGACATATTTATACAATTCTAATAAATATCTTAATGACCCAATTTTTATTTTCGGTTATACATACTTTTAACTTTAACATTTTTTAATTTTTATTTTACATACTTTTTATACAACTTTTATATATTTCTTAATAACCTAATTTTTATTAATTTTATTGTACTTACTTTTATGTATTTGTATGAATTTTAATATATTTATTTTTATAAATAAGAATAAAAATGATATAAAGTTAAAATTATGGGACCCTGAATAGTTTAAAAAAGTAATGAAAAAGTTTGGGTGATGTTTTTCACATAGTGAAGATATATAAATGTTTTTAAATTGTTGAGGTGACAATAATATGTAAGAAAAAAACTATGAAAAACCTTGGTGAAAAACTCATACACTGTAGATGCTCTTAACATAAGAAGAATATATACCGTACTCCTATCATTTTATCATTTGCTAATTACACCCTCCTAAACCTCTAGTTAATCATTGTTTTATTTTTTGTCTTTATTTACTTTTTATTATTTATATCAAATTTTAATTAATATGAATCATAAGTATTGTAAACATTAATTTTATTCTTATATTATTTTTAATTAGAGTAAACTACGATTTTCGTCCCTGTGATTTGATGTTTATAACGATTTTCGTCCCTGATCTTCTAGCGCCCGCGTCTTCGTCTTCTGGAACAGTTTCTTTTCTTCTAGTGGTCTCTGTCGTCAGAAATTCTGTTCTTTAAATGGATCTCCTGCCCGTGAATCTTTTTTCAGGTAACGACATTGGCTATCGGTCTGTCGTCTTTCCATTCCTTCACTCAAGAACTAAAGGTAAAAACATCAAGAAAAGGTTGCTTGCTCCATACCATACCATAACATAAGTGGTTGATGGCGGTTTACGCCGTCTCCCTACTGATGGCACATTCGACCAATTAAGACCTTGCTTTTAAGTCCATGTGGTTTCTATTTGCTTCCGTTTTAATCCTTCCTTCTAACTTTATTAAAATTAAATGTTAATTCATTTAAAAATTGAATAAAAAAATTACATATTTGGTCCTTGTCCTTGTGGTGTATAAGTTTTTACATTTTTATCCTAGTTTACATTTTTTTATTTTTTATTTATTTATTGTATTTCATCAAGACATTTATTTTTCTATTAATTATATTGTATATTTTCATAATTATTATAACTTTAATTATAAAAATAATCAAATAACTTCATTAAAAATACTGATAAATACATGATATTTTTTTTTCAAAGTTTTAAGTTTAAATCTTCAAAAATTAATATTTTTTATCTATTGATTTATTAAAGTTTTTTATTTATTTTAAATTACCATTGAAAAAAGTTTAATAAAATTCGAGAAAAAAATAGTATTATTTTATAACAACCAGTTGTTTTTTGTTAAATGCACTTTACACCCATTATTCTAAATTTTCATTTAATATTTACTTTTTATTAGTTAATCAAATTTGTTTAATATTTAAATAAAACATACACACACATAAACACACACACACCATTTTAAATAAAGTTATATATTAAAAACAAAAAATAAGACAATAAAAGGATAAGAAAATTTCAACGATTTGAGTTGTCCAACGATTTTTTTAAACACCCCTAGTTGATTTAATATAACTTCACAATTTAGATTTATCTTGATAGTCGTAGTTTTTGTTAGAGAAAAGTTCAGAAAAACTCAATAAACTGTCATATTTTGAATGATTAAGTTATTAAACTATTTTTCTGAATGAAAAAACCATTGAACTTTCTTATTATGAATTATCAAGTCCATGAACTATTTTTTCGGATGAAAAACCATTAAACTTTCTCATTTTCAATGATTAAATCCTAGAACTTTTTAAAAATTGATTACTATATCATTTTAACCTAAAAAAAACTACATGTAATCAACTAGGAATATTTTAAAGTAAAAAAAAAACTAAATCAATTTTACCTTTCTCAAACCCAAGCCCCGCTACAAACCAACTTCTTCAAATCGGAACCGATTTTTGGCCATCTCTATTACAACATCTTCACACTACCCCACATGATAGTACCCATAACATCTATTAGGGGTGTTCAAAAAAATCGCTAGACCGCTCAAACCGGTCGAACCAGACCGTTTTTGGCGGTTTAGGCAGTCTGGCGGTCTGGTCTGAAAATTCGTCAAACCGGGCGGTCTTGTCCGGTCTGCGGTTTGGACCAAACCGACCTCCAAATATATCTATCTATATATTTTTTATTTTTTTTATATACATATTTATATCATCTATTGTTTAGCCCAAATATCTAATTTATCTTTAGATTTAAATACATACAAAAGACCCAAAGATAATTTTAAATCGCCGTGAATTTTATTTGCATTTTGCATATTACTTTTTTTAGTGTTTTGTCTTGAGATATTTTGTTAACTTTTGTGGACTTTGTTAACATTGTTGTAGACTTTCTTTATTTCAAATGAACTCAAGCGAACTTTTAAAATTCAAATTTTTATATGTTTTTTATGTTTAAACTTTAAAGCCAACTAAAAGGCCCAAACCGCCTAAACCGGTCGACCAAACCGCCTAAACCACGGTCCGACTTGACCGATCAGGGCACTTGATGTCAAACCGCTCGGTTTGAAAAATCAATAGACCGCCACTAGCGGTTTGGTTTGTGGTTTGAGGGGTTAAACCGCCCAAACCAGACCGCGAACACCCCTAACATCTATCATGTTCTAAGAGATAAAAATGTGATGCATGTGAAAGGACAAGATGATATAATGAAGCAACAAAAAAATGCTGTAAACTTTTGTCTAATGTTTCAAATCAACATCCATTCCTGGCTTCTTTTTCCATTATTAACTTGGCTTTGTCATGAACTCAACAAAACCACAACATTGATTATTCCTGAAAATAACACAAACAAAAAAAAAAAAGAAGAAAAAAGGATTCATAAATCCATGATGTTTTTGCTGCAAATGAATAACAACTGCAACTAGTCATGATATTCCTCTGAACAATGTGATTTCAACAGATGATACACAAAGATTACTCCTTCAGATGATGCTCAAACAAAGCTGCCATCTCAATCTGCAATACAGGTCAACATTTCAGTCAACAAAATTGCCAAGTTGACTTATGTAAGTTCATAGTCTACTGAAGCTGGGGATCATCAAATCACACTATAATTCTACTTAAAAATATAAACTATCATTAACTAAAAGTCTAAAAACACCCTGGATGAAATAACAGAATAGATTCATAGGGTATAGGCTACTTACAGCGGTCAAAGCCGTCTCAGACCCCTTGTTTCCTGCTTTACCACCGGCACGATTCAAGGCCTGCAACAGTAAATTGTTTTAGAATTTGTTTTTATAACTTCACCGAATAATAATCTGTTTAGTTACAATTAATGATAACTTAAAATTTTGATGTATTTCAAGTGTGATGATCATCCTAATTAAATCAAAAAATTTGGAGGAAAATAGATTAACATAAACTTTATAGGTTTACTAGTTCTACTTGACACCCATTTTGGTCCCAACAAATGCATAAAAAAAGCAGATTCAAGGAAGAATTCTAGAACAATAGAGTTTTCACGTTTAAATAGTCCGGAGTATTGATCTGTGAATACATTTATGATGCTGAGTCATTCGATCTTAGGACAGTCGTAAACATTGTTTTTCTCATATACTTTGGCACATTCATTATCTTTGAGCTGCATCTTTGATTATCCTTAAATAAGTTGCTATGATGATTTCAAAGGTGAAATGCTTAAATAATCGATCATCAACAATCAAAATGGTTGGTAATTAGAGCTTTTGAATCAACAGAAACTACGCCACCAAGATGGGTATTCAGTAACGGACAATCATAGATATACCTGGTCCATGTCTTCACATGTCAATACTCCAAATATGCAGGGAACGCCTGCAACATCGTAAGTGGATAGTATGGAGTCAGTTCAAGTAAATAATACAAAACTGATTATTAGAAAAGCATCGGCCCTGGTTTTTGGCTTCAAATTGTTATAGTAAGCTTAGCACTGTTGTTGTGATGTAATTCTTTGACCATGTTTGTTTGACATGGGCTAAATGACCCTTATACCTTATTAGACCTTTTCAATAAGTTTACCAATTACATTCTTACTCAATCTTAAATATGTATACATATACATACATAACATGTGTATGTGTGTGTAAGTATGTATGTAGTGCAAAGGAATATTATGTTAAGTGAGAGTTGGTCAGCATAAATGAAAGGATTTACTGATTAGCCCAATTATTTGAGTGTCTTAACGGCTAAAAGCAATGCACATGAAGTCTAGTGGGTAAGTGCTAAAAGACTCGTATGATGCGACAAATTATATGAACTCCATACACTCCTTTAAGAGATTGGTAGCAACTTCAAATACAAATATAAATCCTACCTGAATTAAGTCCAGCAGAAAGGACACCAGATGCAGCTGAATTAGCCACAGCATCATAGTGGGTAGTATCACCTCTTATCTAGAAAACCACAAACAACAAAATATATTTAGGCATCAACGACAAGCACATGTGATCACTTTTGTGTAAGATATTTTCTCTATTAAGCTCAAAGTCAATTTTCATGCATATAGTAACATATCAAACATAAACAATGGAAGTCCATCTACCTAATCACATTCTATCTCCAATTTTTACATCCATCAATTAACAAAACTCAATTATCCACCATACATTTTAGCAAAAAGAGGGGGGGGGGGGTAATGTATAAAAAAATGGTTGTCTTTCCTTGCAAGAATGCATAATGCAGTTGTTACATAATGTTATTCAATAGTATCACAGATAAAATGTTGGGAATAAGTATATTACCACAGCTCCTATACACAAGATTGCGTGGTATTTCCCTGACTTTCCAAGCTTTTCAGCAACCAAACCGACCTCAAAACAACCAGGAACCCACACAACCTAATAAATTGAACACAACAATGTTAGTCACAATACTCTTAAGAATAAACTAAAGCAAATCACATGAGATAATTAAAATCACAATTTTTTTGTTATAGCCAAACCTTCCGGATTATTAGGAACTTGTTACATATTGCAATTCAGTTATGACCCAAAAAATTATAGAAACATAAAATACATGAGGTAGTGCAGAAAAGAAAATGAACATATATAAACGGAGACGATACATACATCAATATCTTCTTCCCTCACTGAATATTTCTTAAATGTGTCCACAGCACCCTCCATCAAAGGCCTTGTGACAATTTCATTAAACCTTGCAACAACCTATGTCAAAAAAGAAGAAGTAATATATAACAAATGTTAAACCATACAAAAGCGCAATTGGCAAGATGAGATATCTCATAAGATCTGAAGAACCTTACTTTGCTGTATAGAATTTTGTGTGGATCTCAACAATTAGTTTTAGTAAAAAAAAAAAAACTCCATAGTAAGAAATTGAGTCATTTGGGGAAATAACCTTAAATGAGTTTTTTATTAAATTCATGACCTCCTGGCCTATTCAAGAAAAAATGGGGTTATACTCGTGAGAAGGTCATGGATTTAATTAAAATCTCATTTAAGGTTATATACCTAAAAATCTCGTAAGAAATTAAATCTCATTCAAGGATAATAGGAACTAACTATAGATTTCAAAATTTATAATATCTCAAAAGTTGAATAAATTGACAAAGTTTGCTACAAATAGAAATCAATTTCAAATTCTCAAAGTAAAAGGTCGAATTATACCCTAAACATCCTACAGTGTGGTTTAATTTAACTGCACATTACGATTCTACCTTTTCTTTGTATTTTCTGGGAGAAATGAACTAATAACAAGGAAAATTGGAGAAGAAAGCAAAACAGAGATAGTGAACTAACGATAGCAAAACGAAAACCCTCAGCCTTTGTCAGCGAACCAGTCAACTGACGAACAGCTTCTGTTTGAAAGGACGATTTCTTCTTCTCTACCGGCGCCACAAACAACGGGTTCGCCAAACCTTACAGTACAACAAACGAGTATATGTATGATTATGAATACTCAATACACAATTCAAAACACAAGACATTGAAGAAGTCTCAAATCTTACCTTTTGGGGAAAACTGGATTCGTGCGGATTTAGAGGAAGTTCTAGGGGAAGAGTGAAGAGAAATAGAAGAGAAGCGATGATACATTCCCCTTGAGGATGAGGTATCATCTTGTTGAAGACGAGGAAGAAAAGTTGATGCAGGTGTAGTAGCAGTGGCCGCCATTTTCGTTTGTTAATTTGTAGTTTTGGTGAAGAATGTCAGTGGTATTTATCATCGGTTAGTTTCCCTAGCCATGAACCACGACGCCCTGACCCTCACCACTGTCGCGACTCATGCCTTTCTATATTTAAAACGATTCATTTCTTGTAAATAAATGGTTTTTGGATTCTTATTTTTATTTCGAAATTTGTGATTAAATTCATGTTTTTAAAATAATATGAATTAAGTTGAAATTGGTTTAGTTTTGGTTCCAAAAAATTAGAAGTTTTTTTTTTTTTTTTTTAAATTAAGGTATCATATGGTTTGATGGATTTGATAAGATTTGGAATTGAATTGCATCCAATCTTGTGTTTGATTTGAATAATTTGGATTTGAAATCTCGGGATTTTAATGAAATCATACAACCGATAGATTTAGAAAACACTGGGGGGACATGACGAAGGATTTTGTGAGAAGTTGAGGTTAACGTGATTTGAACCGTTGATCACTTTTAATCAAATTCCCTCCCATGAATTGCATCTTAGAAGGGAATTGATCTGATGCATCTTATCTCGGTGCATCTCATCCTAACTTGCATCCATTTCTCATCCAACAGTTGATAACTACTTCTCACGCTTCTCACGTTAACCTTAACTTCTCAGCGGAACCCAACCCTAGGGAACATTTAGTTTGATGAAATTGTTTTAAGAGATTCAGATTTTATGGAAGGATTTCAAATCAGAGAGATTTGGATTTAGATTTAGAATCTTTGGTGTTACTGTGTGTTTGGTTTTTAAGGATTTGGAATGAAATTGAGTTTCATTCTTTATAAATAATTTATAAAAAAAATTATAAATAATTAAAAAAAAAATCAAATTGCCCTTTTTATTAATTGATTATTACAAGCCAAATGTTTTTAACATATTTTAACACATTATTACATACAAACCTTACAAAATCCCATAAAATACCAACCATCCCATAGAAAATCATTCAAAACAAACATGGAATTGGAAAGTAATTCAATTCCAAATCCAATCTCACCTTGCAAACCAAACGGGATGATTGTTTTTTTTTTCTTCTCAAATCTCAATCTTATGGATTTCAACTGTTTCCATCTACGCTACTTCTTTAATCAAATCTGCCCTAAACTCTCCATCGTGTCCATACAAACAAATAATTTACTATAACATAAACAAATATTTACAAAAATTCAATTTCATTCTAAATTCTACGACCCAAATATATTAAAGATTCCAGATTTCAAATCCTTCCAATTTTAATGCATTTTATTCTATTATAAAATATTAAATTTATCAAGATTCGTTTGGTAGAAGCGATAAAATGAGATTTGTTAAAATGACAAACACCTAACCTTATATGCATAAATTTGTTATTATAACAAAGAAAAGGAGGGTTAAAAAGATTGTCCGAAAAGATGAAAGAAGAGCTTGTTTTTTTTTTATTTTATAGATTTAATATTATTAATACTATATTTGTCTTGAAATTAACGGCCAGGATTTAAACAGGTGAAGATTGAAAAATAAATTCGAGATCTCATCAGATGAAATACGTGTAATAATTGATGAGGTTGAATTGCAAGGTATTCTTAAGATGATTATTGTTAATGAAAATGTTAATTGAGAGATGATATGATTGTATTATGGGGCACACCATTGTTTAATGTGATCACAATTTTATCCCTAACTAATTTTTCTCTCTTCACAACTCTTGAATAACCTTGAATCAAACCGCATAGTATCGTATAAGATAATACAAACCACAAACCGTACATCAAATATTCTAAACCACAATGTTTGAATAGCCAAACAAAAGAAACCCAGGAAGTCCCACCTTAGGGTGAGGTCTGGGGGTGGGATGTAGTCAGACCTGATATCTACCCTGAAGAGTAGAGCGGTTGTTTCCGTGAAAACCTCCAGCTTCTGCAAAGATCGGACTAGAATGTAATAATAAAGAGAGAGAGAGACATCAATGTTGCGTCATCAATCATTTGGTGTAATTGTGATTTACATGAGATCGATAAGATTTTTTTACTTAAGCTATAATATGAGTTAGAAGCTGTAGAGTACACACTCGTATAAGCTTCCTTAAACAGTTAAACATGTTATCACCAGAAAGGGGGGGGGGGGGTTCAAGAGGCCACGGTCCTAGAGGTAGGGTGTTTGGTTCATTTTGAGGAATGAGAATGAAAATGGGAATGGGAATATAGGAGAATAGGAATGAGGATTGGATTGATGTTGTTTGGTTAATCTAGAGTTTGTGTTTCTATCTTCCATTCCAAAAATGAGCTTCAATACTAATAAAACCTAAAGGCTGATCACTACATGCATGATATCTACTTCTAAATAAAAAACAAGAAGAAAAAGAAGAATGGTTATAGCCAAACCTTGTTGTATGATGTCAGAACCCATGCTGCATGATATAGTTAGAACTATAGTTGATGAACCCGAAACCGGGCTACAGCCACATCACGAAGACGACAATTTGCATTTCGACTGGAAGCTAAGTAATTCTCCAAAATGAGCTCCAGGAGATAAGAGACAGTTTATATACAGTTTTACAAGGCTTGAGATTTCCAATAGATAGCTAAAAGATAATGGCTTCTCAGCTTAAGAATATACCTATGACCCTTCTGTCTGTAACAAATGAATTGGAATAACATCATCTGCAATAAGAGTCTTAATTTCTAAAGAAGTCAGTCCATCATCCATCAATTTCCGCACGGCTTCCCTTAGGGTTACACAGTTCTTGTCAAGCACATCGGGAAGTCTTTCATTCTGAATCATCTTTCTTAAAATCCGAAGAGCCATGGGTGCATTTGATACAGAAAGAAAAGCCTCTACTAATGTGACATATACATAAGTATCCGGCTTCATATGCTTTTCTTCCATCTCTTCAAAATATATTAACGCTGAATCTGGCTCCCTGCATTTGCACAGACCATGGATGAGAGCCATAAAAGCGATTTTGTTAGGGGAGCACCCCTTCCCCTCCTTGATCATTTCATTCCAAATTGGCAGAGCTTCATCTGATCTTCCAGCATTACACAATCCATCGATTAAAGTTGTGTAAGTAACAATATTTGGATTCCTTTGTTTCTCAGCCATCATTGAGAAGAAGCCAATGGCCTGATCGATGTCATCATTTTTGCAGTATGCATCTATCAGCAAGTTGTAGGTCACTACGGAGGGAATAAGGCTCTTCTGTACCATTTGGTCATAAATTTCCCGGGCTTCTGACACTCGTTTGGCCTTGCAAAGACCATTTATAATGGTATTATATGCAACTACATCAGGGCAACGTCCACCAGAACAAACGTCGGTAAACATCTTCCAAGCATAATCCACTTCTCCCATCCTTAACCAACCATCAATTGCTGCAGAATAGGCAATCATATCAGGCACAAAACCTTCTTGAATCATCATTTCCAGAAAGCTACATGCTTCAGCCACCCTTCCATTTGTGGACAGCTTCTTCACAAGCAAGGTGTAATGTTTAATCCATGGCTGATGCCCATGAGTATGCATCTTGTGCACCATATTTATGGCACCGCCCACATCCCCAATCCTGCAGTAGTATCCAAATATCGAATTGTGGGTGAAGTGTGATGGTACAAATCCATACGCCTTCATCTCCATGAGAAGCTCATGGCATTTTTCCACTTTGTTTGCATCACTCAAAGCAATAATCAAATTATTGTAAAGTAGCAAACTTCGTTTACAATCAATTTGGTCCATATCATTGAAGAGTCCTAGGGCCACATCCAACTTACCTTTTTGGCACAAACCATCAATAACAATTCCAAAAGAAGAGGTATCTAGAGGAACAAAGTTTTGAATCCCGAAACATCCATCTATCTTAGTATCATCACCAGCATCATCCTTCATCATTGTTCGCAGGAGATGATAGGCTTTATCAATTGAGCCACCTTTTACCAGACTACTCAACGCAGCGTTACAAAGTGTAGTCATGGATTTCTTATTAAAATGTTTTTTTGCCTCTTTGAGTAAGCTTATCATCTCTCTCTCATCATCTAAAGACGATACGAGAATCTGAAGTAAATTAAGATGAGGATGAATACCCATCTCATTCATCTGGGAATGCAATTGTAAAGCTTTCGTAAACTCTTTCCTTTTACAAAGCCCTTCAATGAGTACAGCATAGAGTGAGATTCCAGGCACAAAACCCAAACTTTGCATCTTTTTTAATAAGCTTAGAGCATATTCTACCTTGCCTTCCTTCACAAACCCATGAATCAAAACGTAAAAGGTCTTCTCGTTCAAGCTTATCTTGAATTCATCCATCTTGTCGATCAAGTAGATTGCCTTATCCACCTCACCCCCTTTAGTCAACGAGATAACTGCAATCTTGAAAACATACTTGTCTACCCAACCAAGCTCGTCTATCTGCTGAAACACTTCCAAAGCTCTTTCAAACTTGCCTGCCATAAAATAACACTGCAACACCGTTGTCAAAGTATACTTATTCGGCTCCCACCCATTATCCCGCATCTCACTCATCCTCGCAGTCATCAACTCTACTGAACCCGACTTCGCAATAGCTTCCAATAACTTATTATAGCTATAATCATTCGGAACACAACCCGACTTCTTAACTTGATCAAACAATTCATTAGCCTCAGTAACCATCCCTAGACCTCCCAAACACCTAACACAAAAACCTAGTGCGCACGGACTCACGTAACACCGTGAGTTTATTAAATCAATATAGAGTGCCTTCAGTGCGGCATTTTGTCGAGCACCTGATAGGATAGATGCCATGGCATTGTAAGTATAGCAATTGTGGCGATACCCGTTTTGAGTTGATGCCCAATTGAAGAATCTTAGTGCTGTTTCCCAATTCTTGAAGCTTTTGAGGGTAGTTTCAACGACATCAGAAGTGAGGTTCGATCCGAATGTGGGTAGTTCTGATGAGGGTTGTTGGTGTGTGAAGATTGATAT
This sequence comes from Arctium minus, assembly GCA_954870635.1. Lineage (NCBI taxonomy): Eukaryota > Viridiplantae > Streptophyta > Magnoliopsida > Asterales > Asteraceae > Arctium > Arctium minus. The sequence continues at coordinate 141,062,945 of OX941082.1, read as the reverse complement.
GAGTTTGTTTACTGTTTCAAGATTCTGAGAAGGAAGAGAGGAGTAGTGAGAGCGATTGGTGAAGTGGGTTAGGGAGTAAATGGGGAGTAGAAAGTGAGGAATGGGAGGGAAGATTTGAAAGAGATGATGATACAAGGGGTTTAGGTGCTTACAAACGACATGGGCGAGAGTCATACTTTGGGTTAGTTAAGTGGACGACAATTTTATGATATACGCCCACGAATCAAACATATATATACAAGGGGTTTCAGAATTTTTTTAAGTGGTGGAATACTATATCATCTCCAACAGCTATGATAAGTTTTCTCTTAAATAGAGTAAAAAATATCAAATTTTCTAAAAAAATTTGTATCCAACTCCAACAGTTATGATATTTCAGCAACTCTAGTATTAATTATCTTATTAAAATATTCAATTTATTTAATTATATTATTAAAATATTCAATATTTCGAAAGATGGGAAAGATAAACTTTGCCTTTTGGGAGGTAATAATTAGTTTTGGGGGAACTTTATTTTTAGAGATTTCTCTAAATTTAGTGATTTTTACAATTTATCTATCTTTTCTCTATTTTAGTATAGAGAATAACATAACTATTGGAGCAACAAAAATCCTAAAAACCCAATTTTTTCTATTTTAACATAGGTATTGGAGATGCTCTAACAACACAATTCATTTTTTTTAAGGGTATCTTATTGATAGGGTAAATTTATTTACCCTACTTTTAGTCCTATTTTTGACAATTTTGAGCTACTTTTCTTTTCCCCATTGCGTCTTTTAGTTTATTTTTACCGTTTTGTCGTTTAGTTTTATATTTCTCGCTTTCGGTCTAATAAATCTATTTTATGAGAAAATTACGACTAAAATCTTATTTCTTTATAATTATATGTTTTAGGTTCAGAACGAAGCCGTGAGAAGCCCAAATTCATTCATGATGCGGAAAAAGAAACATGGACTTCTACTTTTGGGCCGACGTATGTATCGATAATAAACCGACTTTTGAAGATGATGGACTGATATTCGGGTTTCGAAAAGCACACATGGGCCGAAAATACTTGTTTTTGAATGACAATTATGGGCTGAAAATTTTGGTTTTTCTTTAAACATATATGGGCCGAGTTTTTGCCATTAATTGGGAAAGCCCAAAAATCTCTTTGAGCCCATGGCTTTCCCATGGCACCCTTAGTCTATAAATAAGTTTATTTGGTTGCTAAAAAGGGGGAGGCATCTCATCATTCCCTTGGTTTTCGTTTCCAGCAAACTTATCCCATTTTTCTTAGTCTAGTTGCTAGCTATTTTATTCTCCAACCATAACTAGCTTGTTGGGAACATAAGTTGTAAGAGTTCTTGGGAGGTTTGAAAATTGTGAGCCGTGAGTACATCATAGGTTCATTTGGCTCTAGCTCACATTTCAAACTTCTTCTTTTGGATACAAGTTAATACATCGAAATATTCCTATTTCAAGTATTAGTACGTTAACCTCTCGTTACACTTTCACAACTTTTACTCATCTCTTACGGTTCAATTGAGTTTGGTTTTTATTTGGTTTCTACTTACAATTTTAATTCTATTACAAACCGGAAGTCCGATCAATCATTTCGGATTCCCAATCTCGTTTGGTTCACGGTTTGTTGTATTATTAAAATTGTTTAGTGTTTCCGAAGTTATAAAAACCTTCCCGCATATTACGATAATTACGTTAACAATTGTCAAGGACTCTCAAAGTAAATTAAACACTAAATCTAAAATTAAAACAAGATTTTCCATGCAATTCTCTCTTTACGTCGTTGATTTTTAGTTTTATAATTCCTACTTTACTTTATTGTCATTTATTTAACGCAAATCAATTACTGCATTTTTACTTTACTATCGTTCAATTTAGAAAATTACTTTCTGCAATTTAAATTTTGTCTTTAGCCTTTCGTAACTTAATTTCTGCATTCTATTTTATGTTCTTAATTCGAAAGTATTTTAATTTAAGTAATTTAACTTTTCTAGTTCGTCTAAATACTTTAGCTACGTGTGTATTTCGTTAAGATTTCTTTTAAGTAATAGTAATAGTTTACAATTAACGTATTTTCTCATTTCTTTAATTGTTTTTAGAATCTTTAAAATTAGAATTTAAAATGAAGATGGGCTAACCATCTCAGTTCGGGGTATATAGTAAAGTTGGGACCGATGCAGATAAGAGGATAAAAGATGTATCGTATCGCATGATTGTCCAAAGTTATTTAAATCAGAGTTATATTTTATGTCGAAATACAACTGATCAACTGACAACTGGTTCGTTGTATGACGGCTTCTTTAAGTTACATAAAATATCGAATCTGAGATAAAAATGGAATGTGATCTTATCTTTTATTTAATTATTAAATTCGGCCCAACGGATCTTTATACCCTGCGGTTTTTTTTAAAATTAAATTTCCCAGTAGTTATTAGACTTTGGTTTAAAGTTGTTTAGTCTAGCCGTCTAGCCTTTTAGCCTTTAGTTATTTAGCCTTCTAATCCTCTTATAAATACGTTGTACCTTCTCATTTCTTAATTAATGAAAAATACAAGAGTTTCTCTCTCATCTACTTAATATGGTATCAGAGCTCTCTGCTCTTCTCTCTCTTCCCTGAAAACTCACGATCTGGATTCGATTAACATGCCGAATCCACAATCTTCTTCAACCTCCGGCACAAATTCTTCAGATTCGGGGACACAGTCGTCGATTTCCTCCATCGCAGATCCAACAAATCCCTATTTCATCCATCACTCAGACAATCCGGGGCTAATCCTTGTCAATCAACCATTAACTGGTGAGAATTATCCATCATGGAGCCGCTCAATGAAGATGGCGATTTCTGTCAAGAATAACCTAGGGTTTATAGATGGAACCCTAACAAGACCAAATGATTCAGAACCTGTTAATTTGAACCTCTAGATGAGAAACAACAACATCGTGATATCTTGGATCCTCAATTGTGTATCTAAAGAGATTTCTGGAAGCGTGATTTTTACTGATTCGGCTCGAAAAATTTGGATCGATCTGCAGGAGAGATTCCAACAAAGCAATGGACCAAGGATATTCCAGATTCGTCGTGAAATCATGAGCATTAGTCAGAACGAAGACTCGGTTGCAGTTTATTACACTAAACTCAAGTCTTTGATTGAAGAACTCAATCAATATCGACCAATTTACACTTGCAAACAGGGCGATTGTGAAGCTATCAAACAGATCAACTCATACTTTCAATCAGAACATATCATGAATTTCTTGATGGGATTAAATGATTCGTTTTCTCAGATTCGTAGTCAAATCTTGGTTATGGATCCTTTACCTCCTATTAACAAGGTTTTTGCCTTAATAGTTCAGGAAGAAAAGCAGAGAAAATTTTCACAGGTTGGGAGTCAATCTACCATGATTTTCAATGTCCATACACAGAAAGGTCAACGCAATTCATCAAACAATTACAAAGGAGGATCAAGAAAGGATCGTCCATTTTGCACTCATTGCAAAATTCAAGGACACACGGTTGAAAAGTGCTACAAAGTTCATGGATATCCTCCTGGCTTCAAGAACAGACAAGGAAGCGAATCTAATCACGTTAATGTTGTGTCTTCTGTCAATATGCAAGCCTTGAATGAGAATATAAATAATGTGATGCAGAATTTTTCTGATGATCAATGCCAATTCTTGTTGAATGCTCTTTCCAGTCGCCTATGTTCAAGCTTCCCTTCAAACAGTGGAACGGATTGTGACTTGGCTAATCCAGTCACAGGTACTTGTTATTCCTTTGCTATCTTTAACAGATTTAATCCATATTCAGTTTGGATTCTTGATTCCGGTGCAAGTCGGCACATATGCCATTGCAAGGATTTATTCACAAATATTAGGCATGTTGAAGGTTTAAAAGTAACCTTACCTAATAATATATCTCTATCTGTGCAAATGATTGGGGACGTTAAAGTGGGTCGATTGTTGAACCTAAAGGATGTTCTCTATGTTCCAGAATTTCATCTTAATATCATCTCCATTAGTGCATTATCACACTAATGTGTTCACAGTGAAGTTTTCCCATGATTCTGCTGTGATTCAGGAAAAGAAGACAAAAGGGAGGATTGGCATAGCTAAACCATACATGGGACTCTATCTTCTGCAAAGTGATGAATTTCAAGGAATGAAGTCTAATACAATTGCCTCTGTTTCTGTTAGTACGTGGCATAATAGATTAGGACATCCATCATGTGATAGATTAGAAGCTATTAAAGATCAACTTTGTATTGATGATTTTTCTAGTCTAAAGCGTGAATGTTCTATATGTCCTTTGGCAAAGCAAAAACAATTATCCTTTCAGTCTTTGAATAATATGAGCATTGAATCATTTCAATTGATTCATTATGACATTTGGGGACCATATAATGTTGCTGATGGTCTTGGACATCGATATTTTTTAACAATCGTTGAGGATTTCAGCAGGTACACTTGGACCTACTTTCTCAAACATAAGTCTGAAGTTGCTGACATCATACCAAAGTTTTATAATTTGGTTCTCACGCAATTCGAGAAGAAGATTAAAGCCATCCGGTCAGATAATGCCAAGGAATTGGCGTTGACTTCCTTCTTTCAAGAAAAGGGTATTTTGCATCAACGGTCTTGTGTTAACAGACCGCAACAAAACTCTGTCGTGGAAAGAAAGCATCAACACCTTCTTAACGTAGCTCGAGAATTATTTTTTCAATCCAATCTCCCGATTGAAATGTGGACAGATTGCCTTATGACAACCACTTATTTGATCAATAGAACGCCGTCTAAAATGTTGGGAAACTTATCCTCTTATGAGAAGTTATATGGAACAACCCCCAATTATCAAAGATTAAAGAGTTTTGGTTGCCTTGCGTTTGCATCAACCATTTCTTCTCATCGGACTAAGTTTAGTCCAAGAGATACGCCGTGTGTTTTTATCGGTTATCCTCACGATATGAGAGCATATAAATTGCTCAGTTTGCCATCCCGAACTGTAACACCCTCAAATCTGGAAATAACAACTTATTTAAAATTTTCTAAATACATCAATAAATGAATCATCTACAACCACGAATTCGGATTTAGCTACAATACACCCCTTCTATCTATACATACAGTAAACAATAAGGACGGGTGCTACTAAAACCCAAAAGATGTCACTATCTCCAACTCGCGGAAGACTTCACCAATTACTTACTTTTGTAAGGCTAAGGCTCAACTCTTCACAGCACCGCTAGAACTGAACCCCCCGCTAGGAACCTGATGCACATGCCGACAAATAAAAAGGTTAGGCTTAACGCCTAGTGAGCTCAAGAGTGTTAACATGAACGAATATATCTTTAAAAGAAAGAAAATCAGTTTAAATCAAGATCCTTCGAAATCTTATACTTCAAAATGGAAACGACACATTTTCCCATAATATACACTTTTAAAGATAATGCTCCCAAAACACACGTTTCTTATAAAATGGTGCAACGCATAACTCACCCAAACGGGATCATAGTTCGACACTTATTTGGTAAAAACATGAATAACCATTTATAACCCAAAGTTCCCAAAACGAGGGCGGGACAGAGTGCTCGACCCATAAATCGCTATCAAAACCCCATATACCGTACATCTGAAAACATGGACACTTGGTCCACTACTCACGCGAGTGAAAGGAACCAATGACAATAAAATAAGACGTTCTTATCGTTATCATACTGATAGCCAACAACGGGGGAAACCTGTATCCGTTGAGGGTGGAGGGAACACAAAAGTATACCACCCAAACAACGTTAATCGCATGACACCTCCCGACATCCCAGCCCGGTGTCCCTACGACTTCTTTACAAGTGTCACCCCAAGTCAGTTGACCTTGATGGATCATTCCGAAGAACTCCATCCCGAAGGCCCGGCACACTTAAAGACTACCTCCCAGGCATTACTTCAAGCGGCGGAGGTCCTAGCGCCTACTACTCCGGTAGCACTAGCCGACTCAACCCTCCTAGCGATCACTTGTAAAGTTTCCGGTCATAAAACATGGGTACCGAAGTTCAACCCCGCAATACCCAATTGACCATCCCAAAACAGACTGACTCACGTGCCTATGGATCCATAACACACTGTCTAACGTTACCGGACTACACACGAATGACCAAAGCACTCGAGCCCGTAAACAAACTCAATACGCAACACAGCGCATTAGTACGTACGTCATAATCGGACTCCACATTGAGCCATATAAAACCGGACAAGTGTCCTCGAGACTCCTTCAAAACGACATCGAGCCAAAATGCTCAAAACCTCTTTTGACCAAAGATTACGTTTTGCAAGTAATAAACTCACTCAACCCATACCATGAAACCACATGCTTCAAAATACTCGAATGAACTCCAACACGGTTTAAGTCGGGTCAAAAGGTTTTCCAACAGATTTAGGCTTCTTATCCCTTCAAAACGTTCCATACGCAAAATTGAACCTTTTACCCCAAACAACACTAAAATGCCTTTTAACCAAATAATCTCATGTATGCAATAAGTTACAAAACACACCCATTTATGACTCATTTATCAAAATGCCCAAAATCACAATAATATGTGCTATACTGGTTCATAAAGTTAAATACTTTCAAAATAACCAAACTGATCAGCAGTTAACAATTTCATGTAAAATGTAAAATAATTTAAAATAACCATTTTGGCATGTACACCGTTTTCACAAATCAACTTGAACTCACCTCACTAGATTTAGGCTAAATCTAGATTTCCCCCCAATTAGAGCTCCTTTGAAGAACACTTGGATTCTCAAGACAAAACTTCCAAAACCTAAATCCATACATATTCAACCATACATAAACATAATCAACCACAAAGAATCGTTTCCCAAACCATGTGCATGAATACCTCAACTAAAACCGAAACCCTAACTCCCATAACTTAAGAGAATAGGAGGTTACCTTAACCCAAGCTTGAATCCACCAACCAAAACACTTCTAGTTCACCAAAATGGCCACAAACCTCCAATCTATGAAAGGAAGCACAAAGGGTGGATGAAACCCTAGAAAACTTGGGGAAGAAGATGAATAGGGAGAGATGAGAAGCTTACCACCACCAAATACTCTAGTATACTTCAATAGACTTCCAATCTCTTTCCATATCCTTGAAAATCTCTCAAAAACGAAATCGTGGCAACTTGAATCACCCAAATCGGAGTTGAAATGAGAAAGTTATGACCAAATGAAGAAGAAACCCGTATTTACGCACTGGAGGGTTGGCGCGACCCTGACATGCGACAGTGACATTGTCACTGTCGTGAGGCACCGTCGCGCGAGATGTACCGAAAGTTGCTAACACTGTTTCGGCCGTAACTTCTTCGTTATAGCTCCGTTTTCGCTTCGGAAAGGACCGTTGGACTCGTAATTGAATCCTTTATCCATCAAGACTATAAAATCAAGGATTCAAGCCCAAAATCAAATATCTTATTTTTCCTTAATATACCGGTTTTTGTATTAACTTGAATTGATACCTCTCGAAACTCGGGGTGTTACACGAATGGTTATCTACTCAAGAGACGTGGTCTTTCATGAAGATATATTTCCATTTCATAAGCCTAACCACTCTGGTTTGGACAATTCGATCACAGATGCAGATCCATTTCCTCAATTGGTGCTTCCTGTTCCATTTAATGATTCTGTACCGGCTGTTTCTTCTACTCAAAGTCAAGATACCCAAGTTTAAGATTCCTCTCAATTTCAAAATGAGCAGCTCGTCGGTGATTCCCAGTTACGAGATCATTTGCAAGAATCTCCTCAAGAAGCAAGGCCTGTTCAAAATGCACGAAAATCTACGAGGATTCACAATCGTCCATCTTACTTACGGGAATATCATTGTGGTCTTGCACAAGTTAGCACCAAGGCTCGATATCCAATTCAAGATTATTTGTCTTATGACAAATTATCTCCTGATTATAAATGCTTCGTTATGAATGTCTCCTCCAATATTGAGCCAAAGACGTATGATCAGGCTGTTAAATTGGTGGAATGGCAGCATGCAATGCGCGAAGAATTGAATGCAATGGAGTCAAATAACACATGGACTATTGTTCCACTTCCAAAAGGCAAAAATATCGTTCGATGTCGATGGGTCTATCGGATAAAATACGGAGCTAATGGTCAAGTTGAACGTTACAAAGCCCGGTTGGTAGCCAAAGGATTTAATCAACAAGAGGGTGTGGATTTCATTGATACTTTCTCTCCGGTGGCTAAACTAGTTACCGTAAAAACTCTATTAGCTGTAGCTGCTATTCAATCATGGGATCTCGTTCAGTTAGACGTAAATAATGCATTTCTCAATGGCGTTCTTAATGAAGAAGTTTACATGAGTATTCCTCCAGGTTATTCAGTTAAGGGGGAGTTTGGTTCTACAGTCACACCAGTCTGTAAATTGAATAAATCCTTGTATGGATTACGTCAATCCTCAAGACAATGGTACTCTCGTTTTTCAAAGTTTATTGTTAGTACTGGTTTTATTCAGTCCAAGTCCGACCATTCCATGTTTTTTAAAGGCGAAGGGAAAAGTTATGTGGTCATTCTCATTTATGTCTTTGACATAATCATATCGGGACCATCCTCCTCAGTTGTTTCTCAAGTTAAACAGCGACTCAGTAATGCTTTCAAGCTAAAGGATTTAGGTCCTTTGAAATATTTTCTTGGACTCAAAATTACTCGCTCAACTGCCGGTATTTTCATCTCGCAAAGAAACTACACTTTGCAACTTCTTGAAGAAACCGGTCTTTTAGCCGTAAAACCGACAACTACTCCCATGGAGCCAATGAATGTTAACCTGACTTCCACAGATGGTGACCCTCTTGAAGATACTTCTCTTTATAGACGCCTTATTGGACGTCTTATGTATCTTACAATCACCCGTCCAGATATATCTTTCGCAGTGCATAAACTTGCTCAATACATGGCTCAACCTCGGTCTGCCCACTTGTCTGCAGCTATGCATTTGGTCAAATATCTCAAGAACGAGCCGGGTCAAGGTGTATTTATGTCCGCCTCTTCCACTTTACAGCTGCGAGCATTTTGTGGTTCCGACTGGGGCAATTGTGTGGACAGTCGGCGTTCTGTCACAGGCTTTTGTGTTTTTCTCGGAGACTCGTTGATATCTTGGAAATCTAAGAAACAAACCACTCACGTTCTTCGACAGAAGCAGAGTATAGGGCCATGGCTTTAGCAGCTTGTGAACTAATCTGGTTACGACAATTGCTTGTTGACTTGGGCATATCTCAGAAATCAACAGCTGCATTACTCTTCTGTGACAATAAATCTGCCATGGACATCGCTTCTAACCCCGTTTTCCATGAGAGAACAAAACACATCGAAATAGATTGTCACTTTATTCGTGAAAAGGTTGTTCGTCAAGTCATTCGATTGATGCCTATCTGTTCTCATCATCAATTGGCCGATATTTTTACGAAACCGTTGCCTCGGGTAAAACTCAAAATGTTTTTGTCCAAGATGGCCTTACATAACATCTTTAGAGGCTCATCTTGAGGGGGAGTATTAGACTTTGGTTTAAAGTTGTTTAGTCTAGCTGTATAGCCTTTTAGCCTTTAGTTATTTAGCCTTCTAATCCTCTTATAAATACGTTGTACCTTCTCATTTCTTAATTAATGAAAAATACAAGAGTTTCTCTCTCATCTACTTAATAGTAGTGTTACTCAAAACCCCCAATCAAAATATTGTTTTCGAATTCGTCATTTGAGACTCACTTTTACAGACCCGACTTTCAAGGAGAACTTTTCCACGCTTCCCTGTGGGATCGATATTCGGTACTTAGTACCATTATTACTTGTTAAAAACGGTAGTAGACTGAGATGTATACTTGCGTCGAATTCTACTTATTTGCATTTTAAAAAAAAAGAAGGTGTGAACACGAAAAGCCGCAACAAGTTTTTGGCGTCGTTGCCGGGGAAGCACGCTAGAAGTTTTTCTTTTTAAGTAAGGTTTATAAAAGCAAGTTTTTCTACCATCTCTTTAGAAAAGAAAAAAAATATAGTGCATGTCAAGATTGCCACACGGTGAAAATTTCAAATTTGATCCCGATATTGAACGAACATTTAGACAACGAAGAAGAATCCAAAAAGCTAATTTAGTTTTAAATTCTCCCGAAATGTCTGAACGTGAATATATGACGGATGAGGAGGAAGAGCCCGAGGTAGATCTAAATGGGCATGAAAATAATCGAGTAAATGATCGCGAAAATTTAAATAATCGAGAAAACCCAAATGAACCGCCAATAATAAATGTTGACGATGAGAAACAAAACATTTTTCAGTTGGCAATTTCCAAAGATGGTGGTATTATGTCTTACGCAGTTCCTGTTTTAACCCAGTTACATTCAGGAATTCTTAAACCTACTTTGCAAACCCACCATTTTGAACTAAAACCAATAATGTTTCAGATGTTGCAAACTAACGGCCAGTACGCTGGTTTTCCAGCTGAAGATCCTCATTCTCACCTTAGGTCTTTCATGGAAATTACAGATTCTTTTAAACTGCCTGGTGTACAAGACGATGCTCTAAAATTAAAACTTTTTCCATACTCATTAAGAGACAGATCAAGGTCTTGGTACAACTCGTTGAAACCAGATTCTATAATAACATGGACCCAAATGGCAGAAAAATTTTAAAAAAAATATTTTCCACCCACGAGGAATGCTAAGTCCAGAAATGAAATATGCACTTTTAGACAAATGGACGATGAAGCAGTTCCTGATGCATGGGATAGGTACAAGGAGCTATTGAGAAAATGCCCTCATCATGTCATTCCGTACTGTATACAGCTAGAGACGTTTTACAGTGGTTTAAATACTACTGCTAAACAAATGCTCGATGCTACTGCACACGGAGCTTTCACAGCTTGTACCTACAATGAAGGATATGAAATCCTTGAAAGAATTTCAAACAACAATGGTCAATGGGCCGATCCACGTGCATTACCTAGAAAGACAACAGGGGTACAAGACACAGATGCCTATGCACTGTTATCTTCACAACTGGCCGACATGGCATCTTTAATTAAAAATCTTAATACTGTGCAAGTTAATGTTGTAGCACCTACCCCTACTATGCAATCTATACAATGTACCTACTATGGAGAAGGCCATCATTTTGAACATTGTCCTGGAAATCCAGAGAGAGTCAATTATGTCAGCAGTAATAACAAAGGTGGACATTTTTCTCAAACTTACAATCCTAAGTGGAGAAACCATCCGAAATTCTCTTGGCACAGTCCTGCTCAAAATCCACCACCACCAAAGTTGCAAGGACAAGCAAACTTTCATCAACAATCTCATATCAGGCCTCAAAATAATCAACATGCAAATTTTCAAAATCATCAACCTGGTTTTCAACAAAAGTCAAACCAACATGTCGACTCATCCACTTCTTTAGAAGCAATGATGAAAGGGTTCATGACCCAAACACAAGCATCAATTAAAAATCTGGAGACCCAAATGGGTCAAATGACTTTAGAATTAAGAAAACGTTCTTCAGGTTCCCTCCCTAGTGATACAGAGATACCTCAGAGGACTGGAAAAGAGCATGTGAAGGTTGTAACTTTGAGAAGTGAACAGGATTTGCCAGAAAACTTTCAAAAAGATTCAAAAAAGACAAACAAAACAGAACCTGAAATGAAAAATACAGTTTCAAATTCTGCTCAATCCAGTGTGAGCATTGGGACCGAAAACACTATCGGGCCTATTGATACCTCATCCATTCCAAAAAGGATAGACCTTCCAACATTATTTCCAAAGAAACCAAAGAAAGATCAAAAGATAAATGAACAGAATGTAGTGGATGTGTCACAAGCTGGTGACAGTCCCAAAGATCCTGATAACACTAAGGTAGACAAAATCTCACCAACAGTTCCAACACATACTCCTCAAAAGATTACATCTCCTACTCCAGTTCCTCTCTATATTCCTTATCCCCAGAGATTAAGGAATCAAAGGGATGAACTGCAATTCAAAAAGTTTTTAGATGTTTTTAAACAATTGCATATCAACATACCTTTGGTGGAAGCCATTGAGCAAATGCGAAATTATGCAAAATTCTTAAAAGACATTTTGAGCAAAAAGAAAAAATTGAATGAGTATGAGACTGTAGCTCTGACTGAAGAGTGTAGTGCTATGTTGTCTAGCAAAATCCCTCCAAAGTTAAAAGATCCAGGGACTTTCACAATCCCAAGTTCCATAGGAGGAAAATGTAACACCCTAAAAATCAGAGTAAATTAAAACCTGGAAAAAACCTGGCAACATGACGATCGTATTGATATAAACCTCCCATCAAGGGAGTCAGTCCTTAAGACTTTACAAAACCTGAACAGATATAGGGTTCATCAACGAACTAATCTAGATACCTATATCAAGATTACATCATCTGACAATCCATAATTCACCAAAAGAATGGGACTTAACAAATGCCCAGATACAATACTAGTCATCTCCCAAAAGCCTCGAGACCAAACTCGTCTCTCAAAACCCCGGCAGCCCACCGCTAAGGGAAACCTGTTATACAAATCATTTGAGAAAAAGTGTTAGGTTTAAAGCCTAGTGAGAACATACAGTTCATAAATCTCAAGAGATATTATCAATTGCAACAAAGTAAATCCTTTCAAAGGTTTGGTTGTGCAAAATACAATTCTTGATAATAAATGGACAACCGGTCCAAAACACATCTTCCGATGACGGGGATTACCCGATTTACCAAGGATTACAGTGGAACACAAAGTAAGCCACAAATCCAAGTTATGAGCTAAATACATGGAACCATGGCCACGAACTCTTCAGTCCGTACTACGATGTGAGGGAGGGCCCCCAAGGAACCATGTCATACTCGTTCATTAGACTACATTTGACCCATGGCTAGGATCCGGTCTCACATAACCGTACCTAAGTTGCCCCTGAGGATCAAATGTATCTAACTACAACGGAAGGGGCATATCCTTCCCAGCCATAAGCCGACTCGATACCTAGGGATCCACTAGTATAGTCATGACTTGTCACAATATTTCATGTGACCAACCAAGCTAGATAAATAGCTTCAACACATTTATATTTCAAAATGCCATTTTCCAGACCAACTGCTGGTAAGAAAGGTAATCATAAAACCAGTTTATATCATTCTCTTAAATAAGCCTCATACCGGGCAAGTAAAACATTATTTTACTTAATCAAGATGAAATCCCTCGTTTTAGTCAAAAGCGTTTCGGGAACCCTAACATATCTCAAAACCCCAAGTTACATCAAATTGTAATAAACGGACAATCCGAAAACATAGAGATATGTAGGAGTTAAAAACACAATCTTTGACATATATAACAGTTTAGAAAAGTTAGTAGGAACTCACCTCTGTTTCCTTCTTCTTAACGAGCGCTACCTATGACAACACCGAAAGAATCGGTAAGTCGAAACACAGATAACTCTTCCGCTACCTAACTTAGAACTCAAAATAACAAAAGCTAACAACTAACAGAACCTAATCCGGTCGAAGGCAAATACCGGTCGAAAGACAACACCGGTCGAAAGACAAATACCGGTCGAAAGACAACACCGGTCGAAAGACAAATACCGGTCGAAAGACAACACCGGTCGAAGGACAACACCGGTCGAAGGACTATCGTTCAAATGCTCTCCCGGTCGAACACAACCTACCGGTCGAACGCTCTTCCGGTCGAACACAACCCTCCGATCGAATGCTCTTCCGGTCGAACACCTATCGGTCCTAACAAGTCCGGTCGTCTTGTTCATCAAGAACAGTCGATGCAGAACCCAGATCCAAAACGAGAAATACTCAGATCTCAAAATGGAACGGTTTAAAACCTTCACAACGAGATTCTACACGGCTAAAAGCATTCAGATCAAAGCATTAAGCTAGATTCGTACCTTGATTTGCCCGAAACGATCAACCTCTTAACACTGCTTTCTCCTGCTCTTCTCTTTCTATCTGGCTTCTCAAACACGATTCAGATCAAAATGAGATATTAGAAAATATCTCAGATTTGATTTCTATTTATATAGCCCAAGTTACAAATTACCCCTTGAACTTTGGGTAAAGGTCAACTTTTTACCCAACCCCAAAATTCAGGGTGTTACAGAAAAGAAGTATGAAAGGCTCTATGTGACTTAGGAGCTAGCATAAACCTTATGCCTTTATCTGTTTTCAACACTTTAGGCATAGGTGAGGCTAGATCCACCACTGTTTCACTTTTGTTAGCAGATAAGTCTATATCATGGCCTAAGGGTAAGATTGAGGATGTCCTAGTCCAAGTTGATAAATTCATTTTTCCTGCAGATTTCATCATTTTAGATTTTGAGGCGGACAAAGACATTCCCATTATCTTAGGAAGACCATTCCTAGTAACAGGCAGAACTCTGATAGATGTCCAAAAGGGTGAACTTACCATGAGAGTTCAAGACCAACAAGTGACTTTTAATATTTTGGACTCCCTTAAATTCCCTGAAGAGATGGAGGAATGCTCTACCTTAGGTTTGATTGAATCTTGGTGTCAAGACCAAAGTTTTGGGGAGATCTTGGGAATTGATGAGTCTGATAGTGAGGAATATACAGCAGAGTTTGAGGAATTAGAAGACATACATGTTACCTCTGCTGTTGAAATCTTACATAGTGAGGACAGGAAAACACTTGTCCCTTCCATAGAATGTGCTCCAGACTTAGAATTGAAACAACTCCCCTCACATTTGAAATATGCCTTTTTAGGAGATCCAGGGAAGTTGCCAGTCATTATTTCAGCATCTTTAGAATCTGATCAAGAGGAACAGTTGATTGCCATGTTAAAACTACACACCAAGGCCATAGAATGGACCATTGCTGATTTAAAGGGCATAAGCCCTACCATTTGTCAGCATAAGATCATTTTAGAAAACAAAGATTTCACCTCAGTTGAGCCTCAAAAAAGACTCAATCCTATGATTAAAGAAGTTGTGAAAAAGGAAATCTTGAAATGGCTTGATGCTGGCATAATCTATCCGATTGCCAGTAGTACGTGTGTCAGTCCAGTGCAATGTGTCCCCAAGAAGGGTGGAGTTACTGTGGTAACTAATGAGAAAAATGAACTTATACCTACTAGGATAGTGTCAGGTTGGAGAATATGTATGGACTACCGGAAGCTTAACCAAGCTACCCAAAAAGACCATTTTCCATTACCCTTCATTGACCAGATGTTAGACAGACTAGCGGGGAAAGAATTTTATTGTTTCTTAGACGGTTACTCTGGGTATAATCAAATTTCCATTGCACCAGAAGATCAGGAAAAAACAACTTTTACTTGTCCTTATGGGACCTTTGCATTTAGAAGAATGCCTTTTGGACTTTGTAATGCCCCTGCCACTTTCCAAAGATGTATGATGTCCATCTTCTCTGACATGCTTGAATAATCCATGGAAATTTTCATGGATGACTTTTCTATTTATGGAACTTCATATGATCTGTGTTTACAAAACCTTGAACAAAGTCTTAAAAGATGTGAAGAAACAGATTTGGTTTTAAACTGGGAAAAGTGTCACTTTATGGTTAAAGAGGGCATTGTGTTAGGACATCTCATTTCCAATAGAGGTATTGAGGTTGATAAAGCAAAGTTGGAGGTAATTGCAAAATTACCTGAACCAACCACTGTAAAAGGAATCAGAAGTTTTCTCGGACATGCAGGTTTTTATCGGAGGTTTATAAAAGATTTTTCTAAAATATCCAAACCTCTGTGTTCACTATTACAACATGACCATGTTTTTAATTTTGATGAGGGTTGTAAAAAGGCTTTTAAAATTTTAAAAGATGCATTGGTCACTGCACCTGTAATAGTGACACCTGATTGGTCCTTACCTTTTGAAATAATGAGTGATGCAAGTGATTGGGCAGTAGGAGCAGTTCTAGGACAAAAGAAAAATAAAATTTTTCATTCTATTTACTATGCGAGTAAAACCCTCAATGAAGCCCAAATCAATTACACTACCACTGAAAAAGAATTATTAGCTGTGGTGTTTGCCTTTGAAAAATTCAGATCATACTTAATGGGTGCTAAAGTAATTGTGCACACTGATCATGCTGCCATCAAATATCTTATTTCCAAAAAGGATGCAAAACCTAGGCTAATCAGGTGGGCCTTGTTGTTGCAAGAATTTGATGTGGAAATCATTGACAGGAAGGGCATAAATAATCAAGTGGCTGACCACTTGTCAAGACTGGAAAAACAATGTAAGAAAGAACACAGTGATGGCATATGCGAGGTCTTTCCTGATGAAAGAATTTTGGCCATACAACAAGCTGCAACACCTTGGTTTGCAGACATTGTGAATTATTTGGCATGTGAGATCATTCCCAACGAATTTAACAAACATCAAAGAAAGAAACTCATTTTTGACTCCAAAAAGTTTCTGTGGGATGATCCATTTCTCTTTAAAATTTGTGCAGACCAGGTAATAAGAAGATGTATTCCAAAAGAGGAAGTAACATCTGTTTTACATCATTGCCATAGTGGACCATGTGGTGGACACTTTGGTGGAGATAGGACAGCAGCAAAAGTTTTGTAGTCAGGCCTATACTGGTCTACTTTAAACAGTGATGCTCATTACTTTGCAAAAAGTTGCAATGAGTGTCAGCGGAGTGGAAATATATCTCAGAGGAATGAAATGCCTTTAAACGGAATTTTAGAAGTAGAATTATTTGACGTTTGGGGCATTGACTTTATGGGACCATTTCCACTCTCCAATAACTGTGCCTATATCCTAGTTGCTGTAGACTACGTGTCCAAATAAAAAAAATATAATATTAATTATATTCTTCTTTCAAAAAAAAAAATAATATTAATTATATTATTTATTTCTCATAAACAATTAACATGAGTGTTTCACATAATCTTTCGTGTTTTCTTCATTATAGAGAATTTATTTGAGCAAAAATTAGCATAAAATCTTCGTTTTAGAGAACCAGTTGGAGATGCTCTAATGAAATAAAAGAGTGGCAACATTAAGAATTGTAAAAAGAGAATGTGTAGAACTTCGTTAGATTACTCTCCAAAAAAGAAGAAAACTTCTCCAACATATATAGAAGAAATATATGGTCCAAGTCTATATATATATATATATATATATATATATTTCACAATAATTAGTTTTTATACATAACCAAACCAATAAAATTTAAAGTTTTAAGTAATTAACCAAACCAATGATAATATTAAGTTTTGAAGTAATTAATCTATGATAACAATATGATATGTTGGAGAGGCTACTAAATTGATTTTAAACCATAAAAAATATTGATACAGTTCAGAAATATGCCATTTGTATTTATCTAAATAATTTTTAAGCATTAACTTCTCAAAGTTTGGTTTCAACAAATACAAAGACAATTAGAAGACTTTTATTTGTCACTGGTTCGCTTCTAATATGTCTGGCAAGACCTGCAAAAAAAAAAAAAAAAAAAAAAAAAAACGTTTCAATGGAGAGACAAGGTAAGATAAATATAAAAAAAAAGGAAAAACATGTTCAGATATATATTACTAAAAAAATTTAAAAAATCCCTGAATATAAAACCTAATTATAACACAAATATGATCATTATGATTACAAACGTTAGATAGATATATATCAACCATTCTTATGCTAAGGAAATCTTACTTTCATATTTGCACATTTTACATTGAAAAACGTAATATATAGGGTCAGATTCAGGAAAAAATAAAAAAAAAATGAAAAATAAAGAAACATCCTAATAACCATTCATATGTACAGTGTGCATATAAGTAATTTTTTTCCATCATGCACATGTGCATACACATGCACACATACATAAAAACTAAGAAACATCTTCAATTACTTGTATAGGGTGTTCCTCAATTTTTCATTTTATGGGATTTTATCCTGAACTTCACATACACTCTCTCTCTCTCTCTCTCTCTCTATATATATATATATATATATATATTATATATATATATGAGTTTCCTTATATGTATGCCTTTGACAAACACATCCCCACTTTTATTCATGGTAAAAACACCAATAAAACCTCAAAGCCATAGCAATCAAAATCAATCAAATGGTGAATAGTTAGTAGTAGTATTTGTTGTGAAAAAACTATGAAGGTTTAGAGAAGTCAATTAACCCTTGAGCTGTTGAGCCTTCCCCACCAGTTCTTTTTAACCTTATCACCACCACTACCACTTTCTTCATTGCTAAGCTTGTTTAATATTACTTTTGTCTCCCTCAACCTTGCCCCATAATCCTTCTTCCACACTTCAAACATCTGTTTCAGCCTTCTAAGCTCATTATCTGGGTTCAAATTTGCCTCCACTTGACCTGACTTAACCTCCACCAAGAACCTTGCATCGTCTCCGAACACTTGGCTCCGCTGCTCAAACTCTTCGGCTAACCGGCTGATCAAACTCAGCCCGGCTGTCGATTGGCTTTGGCTCGCCAACCCCATCCCGTTACTTTGTGTATCCAAGCTCTCATTGTTTGGTGTTGTGTTTACTGAACCATCGGAAGGATTCTCCGTGCCGAGGCTTTGCTTGGCTACGGCTAGGCTCAATTGAAGGGAGTTCATTTGTTTTTGCCATGTTTCTTCCATGGACTTCATTTTATCCTCGTATTCTGACCAACGGCTCTCGTATTGTTGGAGCCGTTGCAAAAGAATATCCCTTTCCTCTTCTTTCTCCCTTAAACCAACCTCGGCTTTAAGAACTCGTCGTTGTAGCTCCGCAAGATATGATGCGTTTACCAATACGTCTTCTGATCCATTACCCTGTTCATGATCAACCGTATACACCGTTACATTATATCACAAGAATTATTTTAAACATATATGTTATGCAACAATAAATTCTCAAATACACTACTACAACACATACACACACACACGTCCATACATACATATAGTTGTCTTCAAAAAGGGTTTCAGCAACCCCGCATAGATCCCCACTGGACACAGCCATCATGTTCAGTGGCGGATCCCATGAAGAATAGGGGGTCAACCGCCCCCGATCAAAACTAATTTTTAACTCAAACTTATTGTTCCTGCCCCTTGCTGAGAAATTTCTCCCAGAGTCCCGCCCCCATCACCAAAGATCTTGGATCCACCACTGATCATGGTGGAGGTAAAGAGCATATTTTTTTAACAATCTTTAGTATTTTACACCAAGCATTCAGATTTCCAAAATGAAATAGATATGTGTCAAATTGATCATTTATATAACATGGAAGATTTTAAGAGGTCTGTCAGAAAACAAGTTCTTCAATATCATTCAGTTAAACACCTAATAGTATGATCAGCCCATTTAAACAAAAAACCATAACTCTGACATGTCGGGGATATATAGTTTTCAATTAATAGGATAATATTATTATGACAGTAGATTGAAACAAACAATGGAATTAGAAGTACCTTTTCGGGACCAAATTGAAGCAGCGCAATGTCGCCTGTGCATTTCCGGACTAGCCATCCACGAATAACTGAAAAAGGTTTAATGTTCAGTTCATCATGGTTTCATTATTAGAAATTATAATAACATGATTTGAAGCACCCAATAATACAAGTATTAGCATTAAAATTCATCCCCACATCTGCAGGGAGGGGGAGGTTTTTGCATTTGATCAAGTAAATGTTAGGGTTAATTCACTGTGAATATTAGTGAAATTAAAACCCTGAATTCAAAGAGGAAACAAGTAGGCTAATGGCCATCCATTTCCCCAAGATTTCTTTTCATCTCCACACATTTCCCCAATGAACATAAAAAAACTGAGTCTTGCATCAACAAATTTGAACGCACGCAACGTAAATAGGTGAGTCATTTTAAAACTTACTAATGTATACGATTCAACTTTATATAGTTTATGAAATTGAAATCCATAAAACAAACTGATACACATGTTTAAGTACCGGAAGATGAACAGCCGTGTTAATGTGAAGACTATGATAATATGTGATGTATGTGATGGAGAACCCTGTACATATGGTAATACGTTGGTTGTGTAGTGTGCCTGAACAGATAAATATGATAAAACACTACCATTTTGTAATAAAAACCATACTTCAGATTCTCCAGATTCAATGTAGAATGAAAAATATCGTATTCGAACCAGAATAGATACTAAGATATTACCGGCTTGTAACACAGCTAATGCACCACTAAATTCTCTATACTTTTTCCTGATTATCATTGCCTTGATCCGCTTTTGTATAAGCACAACTGCTCTTTTTCTCCTTAGTAAGACAGCAAACTCCTTTCTATCTTTTTGACCACGAACAACTGTAAAAAAATATGTTGCAAAATGTAATCACCAGATTGCACTTGTTCAACAGGGAATCAATTTTTTTAAAACAAGTCTCATACATGACTGGAGAGTGAAAATTCCTCGTTTTGTCTCCTTCAGGAGATGCCGAGCTTTGTGACCTCTAAAGCAGCTTTGAACACGTAATATACCATTGAGAGTACGAT
This sequence comes from Arctium minus, assembly GCA_954870635.1. Taxonomy (NCBI): domain Eukaryota; kingdom Viridiplantae; phylum Streptophyta; class Magnoliopsida; order Asterales; family Asteraceae; genus Arctium; species Arctium minus. Next base: position 141,042,433 of record OX941082.1, on the reverse strand, counting down.
TCCGTGTATCCTCAAGCTTACCAATCTGGCATATGTTGACAGCAAACATAAAAGACTGGTCAATCAAAAATACTCATCACCCACAAACATTAAGTTACAGCTGACATGTTCTTGTCTGAGGATGGTGGCGAGAGCATTCCCAGAAGTTCATAAGCCTTGTCTTGGTATAAATAAATAAAGTAGTTCCACCAGAAGTTTCGGAACTTCTTTCTTTCCTTTTCTAGGCTCGATATCACTGGTTAAGTTATTAGAAAAGATCAATGGTACTGGTAATATAATGCAATGTTATGTCTTAGAATGCTGTTAGTGTTGGTACATGAAATAAAATTTGGTACATTATTATCTCGGTTACTGTTTTGAATTTTGCATATACATCTTTCACCACTTCATTACTAATTCTGATTGGGCCAGAATTCAAACTGACCAATTGTTCTTTAATTGCTAGGTTTTAACTCCCTATATTACCTTCATGTGTTACTACCATCAAGTTGAAGGAAAAGCATGAGTAACACTTCTTCAATCTTCATAATAGAGGCTAATTTGATTCTAGAAAATATTTTCTATGGATGGAATTTATAAAACTGCAGCTAGACTGGATCCATTCCAGCATAAATCTTATATTTGGTTTTATCCGAGTTCTTTAAAGACTTGGTGCGCCTGTGCAGCTGTTGATAGGTATCAACTTTGGATAAAGGTTTGCAAGGCAATAACTAGTGTTACAAGAAGTGCAGAAAAGAAACAAGGCTCAAAGTAACCCCTTATAAGACAAGTAATAATACATTAGGGGCATTGAAGGCACCAATAGGGTCACCGACTGCAAATGCACTTGCTGACTTCTTCCTTACAGACACAGAAAAGAGATACTTAAGAAAACTTTGACTTAGTCAAAGTCACCCCACTCTCTTAATTAGCTACCCTCTCAAACTCTAATCAAGACATTTGATTTCTTTGCATCAGCTCTCTCCTCCTCTCTACTTCTCAGTGTATCTGTGCGTTTGATGTTACGGTAGTAAACTAGTAGTACAACTGATGTGTATCATAATTGCTCCCACTTTCTGATCTCTCTGTCACACACATATACACACTCTTTTTAGGTATGTTATTTAATCCATATGCAAATTTTTGATATCTTCTCACGTATCTATTCCTTGAAAACCGTTCATATATATCTTGACAGTTATGTTACACAATTTTCAATGTTACCTGTCCTAATTTGAGTTTGAATGTCAAACTTTTATTTAACAAGATTATAACTATTTACTTTTCTACAATGTTTAACATCAATTTCTTTTACTTTTATAATACTACTTATGTACCTTTTGATGTAGTTACTGATAGTTCCCCACAAAATAAAAATAAACACCACATTCTTATCAGTTTTAGAATTAGTTGTTAATTTGACATTGTAAGTTTTTGTGTCACAGCTAATAAAGCACGCAGGGAGTAATTTCAAATGCAAATGTTTATCCTTGTTATTAAACATATGTAAATAACATGATTACAAAGTTTCTCTTCTTTTATCTTCCATTCATAAAAAAGGCAAAAGTATTGTAATACATTATTAAATGTTTGTGAATCTGTTCTGGTATTTATGTTTTATTGTCTCCAACGTGTTTTTGTTGATTATTGCTATATTTGAAATAATATAATTCAAGTAAGTTCTAACTTATGACAATTTCAAAGAAACGCTCATAGTCTCAAACTTGTATGATAGCTTAATGCCATGGACATTAACTTATTGAACTTTGTCAAAGATAAGTTAGGAAATTGGACCAGGTTGTTTCAAATTTCAATACTTGTAAGTTAGAACCAAACCAACTGACCCAATACATCCCACTCGAAAGTAGGACCTGGGGGAGGTGAGATGTACGTAGACCTGACCTCTACCGCAAAAGAATAGTGCGGTTGTTTCCATGAAGACCTCCAACTTGTGCAAGAGCGTGAGCAAACAGTTAGAAAGAATAAAACACAAGAAAAAAAGAAGTGATTTAAGACATAAAAAAGGTACAATAAGAACATAAGAAAAGGCCAGAAAAAGAAAAGCCACACAGAGCAAATAAGGTGGAAAATACGTCCCTAGCCTACACTGCCAGCCCACTACCCCCCCCCCCCTCTCCCCCACAAAAAAAAAAGAAAAAACCTGACCAACTCCTTTCTACACCATTAAGCAATGTTTTTATGTTAATTTACTTCAAAATTCAAATGTTTAGTATTTGATATAATCAGGGATTCAAAGATGAAAAAACAAAGCAGTACTATCATGGGATCAGATGTCAAAGATTGACTATGTAATGACCTTTTCAGTTTACATTGTTTTGTATGAGATTATTACGATGTTTGAATACTATGTTTTAAACTTATATTTGCAGCATTTTTGTTATCTTTAGTCATTAGTAGAACAAATTGTGACCCCACTCAATAAAATTCCTGCATTATCAATGACCCAATTATAATCGATGGGCATATGCAATAAACGGAGTCTAATGACTAGAAAAGAAAGAGAGGGCATTGCTATGTAACTAAAAGATAACCGAAGAAATAAATAATATTAGACAAACCTGTCCAGTTCGAAAGAACAATTTTGTATAGCCAACTTGATACATTTCAGGAAGAATGCCGAATTGTTGAAGAATGGCAACTGACACACTTAGTGGATCTCTTGATGCAACATGGTCGAGAAGAAGAAAACCATACCTAACGCAGAATCATTCAGTCAAAGGAGAAGGGTAGAAAAAATGTTACATCTAAATAATTTAAAAAAAAACGCATCACATGTCATGGAAGAACTAAATTCTAGAAAGTTTACCTCCTTGCGAACTTTTGATGGGTCATTCTTGTTGGAAATCCAGATCTTGATATTCGAACAACTTCTAGAACACCACAACATTTTAGCTGCTGCAGTACAAGTCCTTGATTGTAAATTCCAGGAGAATGGGTGTTATTGGGCTTAATACAACGTATGAAATGCGATCTTGTGTTCCCCAAACATTTTATTAATTGGAATAACTGGCCCTGAATACAATGAGGAAGAATGCAACTTATCAGTGAGTGTACCTGACTAATAAAAATAAACTCTAGAATAAAAACATGCTACAGCAAGACATAATGGAATTTAAGCAAATCACAAAGGCATAAGTCATAGGTGGTTCAACAATCTTACAATTGTTTCAGACCCATAATGCATACAAACCTGTTTATTAAAAAGATGACTACAAAGAAGTTGGAAGTTTAACATACCTTAAACTTTGACATAGCACTAAGCTTCTGGGAATCCATTCCACCTGATTTAGTTACTGAACCAACCACAGGTTTCTCAGGCTGAGAACGCATATTTGAAGCAAATATCTGAGGAAGTTTGCATTTGCAAGAAGACAGAAGTTGAATGGAATCCAGGTGCAATAAATCACGATTTTTTTCCAGAAACCCAGTTGTGTCATAAGTAACCTGAGAGGAACAAATGAGAACATAACTTTTAGACAGCAAAAACATACATAAAACTGGGAAGTATTTAGTTTTTGTTCCTTTCACTCTAAACCTAATCAAACCAAACCAATTAGTACCAGAACAAAAACAGCATTACTGATTAGTGATAACATTGATCAAGAACCCTATGATGAGGAACTCTCTGTATTAACATGGAAAGCAAGTAGACAGTTACTCTCATTTGCATTTAGGTTGTTCCTTTATCAGATTTACGTAGAAATTGGTCAGTCATGTTCCTTTACCCCCTTTTTCTTCTAAATTGTGTCTTTAGACATCTTGTCACCTGCTATCCCTGTGTGAGTACGCTATTTTCTTCTCTTATTTCTGGAAAAGGATCAATGACATGCAGAAAGGGATGAACAGGTGGATTAACAAGTTTATTTCATGAAGATGTATACTCATTGAACTCTCCTTCCTTTTTCCCATTTTATTTCTTGGGAAGGGAATCTTGTTATCTGCTATCCTCATGTATATCATCTATATAATTTGGCAGGTATTCATGGAAAAAAAGGTTAACAAATACAAATAGTGGGAACAGATGGATCAAGAAGAATGATATTTAAAAAATTGCATACTTCCCCAGCATAATGGTGAACTGTGAATGCTTTGCCTCGTTCTCCTCTAAAACATGGATTAGACTTCAAGTGCTGCTTTAACTTGTTGGCAAATGACAAGTCTGTTCCATTCGGGAATGTGGATTCTTCATCTAAGAGACTTAGTAATCCCAATGGTTTCTGTAAAAGACAAAAAGAATGTTTCAATCAAGTGGTCAAGGTCCTTGATATGTGGACAACTGGACATGGGAAATAGAAGGCATAAGACTTTAGCAAAATAGAAGTAAAGGAATTGGCATTGGTTATGTCTAAAAACCTTAAAGCTATAACCAGGAGTCCATGTCGGCACCCAAAAGAAATGTATATTCTTAAATTTCGTAGAAATAAACAAAATATCATGTGGCTAGTGCTACATTGCTATCAATTCCATCTATTTTTTATGTGGTTTACCCCAAGCTAGGATAAAAACAGAGCTGTGTTAGTGTTTGCAGGCCAACATAACAATAAGTTATCCCTATTGAAATTGAACCTCACATAAATTTGTTAGGGCATAATCCACATAATGATGCACTAGGTTAGAGCATGAAATTTCTGTGTTACATAAGCAAGAGTCGGGATGCATTCCCTATAAGTGGTGCACAACATCAGCAACGTGCCAACGAGTAATAATTGTGGATATTCATAGTCTCCTAGATGAGTACTGGGTAAAGAAGTTAGTTTAGTACATTAGGATTTGTGTGCGTGGCTGGAATGTAGAGTTTTTACTTCAAGGAGTCAGTTGATACCCTAACTAAGATAAGTGAATATTAGAAGCTTTCAAGACACTAGTAAGCGGATAGGTGAAAATGCTAAGCAAATTAATAGTCTAATATACAGGAATTAAGTTATTGAACACAGGAAAAGGTAAGTTGATTTCAAGTTGGATTTATAACAAATAAGAGCTTAAGGAATTGAATGGTTACGATTGTATGAAAGTGGGTTAGGATCGTTAAGAGGTTTTTATGAGTGGCATTAATGCATATGCCGCTCATCCTCAAGCATGCTTCAAAAAACATACCAAGATACAACTTTAAGCTTAATGAAGTTGATAGAGGGTACCTATTAGCTACAAACTTCGTATGGGAAAGGATTTTAATGGTCATGTTGGTAACATAATGTAGAAGGGATAGGTTTTGAACATGGTAATAGGGGTCCAGGAGAAGATATCTAACATTTTGCATTAGCCTACAGTTTCATGGTCGTAAAAGTTCTCTGGAAAAGGGTGTCATGTCTAATATCCTTTTATGTAACCAAAACTCTATCCCGGTAGACATTCTACTTACTAAGAGAGAGGATTATACTCATTGATAGATTGTGAAGTCATACGAGCGGAGTGTGTAGTCACACCACATAGGCCACTGGGCAGTGGCGTCACATATCCACCTATGAAGTATTGGAATATATCTATACAATTGATACCAGATAGCAGAGCATGGAAGGATGCTAATCATATTTCAGAGAGCCTAGAGCCTTCATAACATTCTCCTCATGGACTTCATTTTCAGCTACCCAACTAGTTTGGGATAAAAGGCTTAATTGTTATGTTGCTATATTGTAATCAACTATTCTCGATTGGGCTTGAGATTATATCACACATCCAAGTAGGATTTCAAATCTTACATTTTATGGAAGCAGAAATAACTTTTTCTTTGCTAAAGAAAGCAGCAGGAGCAGCAATAATTTGTCATTACAGGAGATGGATAATGTTCATAAGATAAACCAACAAAAGATACTCAACAAACAAATTTCCCCGTAAAAAAATAAAATAGATTACAGGAAGTCTAAAAACCTTTTCAAAAAGACTGAGACAATCTTGGTTGTCCTCAAAATCCACCTTTGCCCAGTGAATGCCATCTTGGATATATTCCTAAGAAGTGGACACCAGCATTCAGTAGAGATTGAAATACTGCTACAAGTAATCTCAAGCAGGCTTCAGTAGGGTATTATCTTGAAACATGTCTATTGGGAAAACACTAAAAAAGACAAGTAGCAAACTCAAAAAGATTTTAAATTATGAAACAGACGGAATATCGGATGCACTTTAGGGCTTCCATCATGCAGCAAGTACACAAACATGCAAGCTTGTTAAAAAAATCAGAATGTGTTTTCACCTATATAGCAGCATGGACTGAACAAGGCAAGGGATTGAACAAGGCAAGGCAACTCAGTGTTTTTTTAGCATTCACTCTATCAATTTCAGTAAGTGTTTTCCTTCTGGATTACTTGATTAATTTTCTTCGGTTATCATTTTTAGTTCATTTTGGATTATTACATATTGAAAATAAATTTGAGTTGGTTAGGAACAGGATAATGTTGATCACATATTTGTCTGATATACTAATCCAGAAATGTGAATGCATCCTCAATACATCTTATCTTCCAGTCAGTTCTTTCCATTTGACTTCCAACTCCTGTGCCTATTTTCCCTAAAATTTTCAGGTTCGCCATTAAATCAAATAAAATCATATAAAAATATATAATTGCAAAAAGAAATAAGTGAGAAAAAAATGTGGATAAACCGACAGGGGCCAATTCTGTGCATAATTTCTCAGCTGGTTTACTGAGTAGAAACATAGTGACAACCCCAATACACCTGAAAATTCCCCTATTAATTCCTCCTTGGAGAGGACTGAAATTTACTAGATCAATCAAAATAAAACAAACCTAAAAAGACAATCACAGATAACCAATTTGTGCCTCAAGCCCCATTACATGGTCCAATTTTTAATAAAATATAATTCGAAAATCTAAATAGATAAATAATCATCATGATGCGTTCCAAATTTGCCTCACCTCATCTGCTCCAGAAGCTACTTATCTGAAGATGGTTGCCGTTTACATAAAGAATAACAGAAACCTAGAATAATTTTCATGTAAACATAACATGTAGATTGTGACAGCAGATGGAATAGTTACCTCCTGTTCTAACTTGAATAAATGCCGATTAAAGTGTTGCTGCAATCTCTCATTTGCATAATTAATGCAGAACTGCTCTATACTGTTTACCTAGAAACGTCAAAGAAGAAAGATCAATTTTTAACTATAGAATACACAAAAAGGAAAAATGACAACAAACCAAGTGACCGTAGGACAAACATCAAATGATTCAAATCCATAGATATCAAGAATACTGATAGATCTTCCAGTCCTACGTTTCCCCGCAGAAAGTGACTTGTTGATTTGTTCCACCAACCAATCAAACAAACCAGAATATATTGATTTTGCCAATGCATCCCTCGAGTCATTCGCCTGAAAGATAAGGGTTTTCAGCATCATAATATTGATTGTTCTTATCCACACCACATGATGTTTGTATCTACTAATTCTATTACCTGGGCTAGGGTCAGCTTTTGAATAATGTTCTCTTTACCAACAGTCATTTTCCGAGTGGATAAAGCAAGCTTGAGTTGCTCAGCCTCACACCCAAGCAATTTAGCGACACTTAGAAGAGCTGCCATCAACATCATGTTATCATTTCTATCTTGGGAACCCAAGAAGATCAAGCAAATATGTATTTATCAAGTCAAAATATGAGATGAACATGCAGTAAGTCGGTAACAATATACTGTTGGTGGTCAGAGGCATAGCTCATTATCTGCATGTGTCAATACTCTGACAAAGCAATAATAGTGGAGTCATTTGACTAACGTTTGGATCACAAGGAATCAGATAAAATGATCATATGTCGTATTTCAAGAGTGGGTAATTCCATAAAGCAATCAAACAAACAAAGGTTGGCTCATAAAAAAAAAGTTGAGTACCATATTGCACCCCTGTAAAATTATATTATTTGTTCAGTTGGCCACCCAATACAAACATGGATTAAGGTCTGACAAAGACATAATATATACTCCCACCATTTTAATTTGACATGGCACACCTATTATGAATGCAAACCGAAAAATTAAAAGGAATGTAGCAGTAACTTTGTCATGCAAGTAATCTGGTTAAAGGGAAGTAATATCTAGTCCTCCAGACAATTAACAGTTCTAATGTATGCTTATCGGATCATGACTATCAGGTACAAACTGAACCAAGCCAAATGACAACAAAGTGAACTGCACTAAGTGCAGAAAAATATTGATTTGAGGTTTCTTAGAGGTCAAGGTTATTATGACTTCTAAAACTTCTATGTCCAGAACTCAAAGACCAAGGGAGCAATTTTTCTGGCATGACATCCCAAAAATTGTGGACCGCTATTTTGCACCGGAAGTAAATAAAAGAGATTGACATGCAATGTTGAGGACGGACCCAGGATATAATACGGTTGCACCTTCTAAAACAATATGGTTCACGAACCTAAATTTTTTTAGCTTACGATGGAGGGACAATACGGTGGCACGTGCCACCGTAGCGGCGTACCCACTTAACTGGGTCCGTCCATGGCAATATAGCACCTCATAAAGAATCACAATTTCTAGCCTTGTTCATAAATATTTCACAAAAATAAGAATGAATTATACCTAACTGAATTACTGCAGAAAGCTATTTAGTTTGCAAGTCCACCAAACCCCATTAATACCATTCTACAAAGTGAAGAGTAGCCCCACATCTGTAACTAGGTCTGCCCCATGAAATAACCATACGAGTTATATCTCTTTGAACTCAAGTACCTCTGATTTAGTTAAATTCATAATGTAACCGAATATCAAAAGCGTATCAAACTTGAAATGGTGGCCTACTCTGGTTTATGCGAATTAGTCCCAGATAAGAGTTAAACTGAACATGTTCACAAGCATGTTTGAATAGAAAAGAATAGGCATGGCTCGATTATTTTCTGTGTAGGAACCGAATAGAAAAAAAGAGCATTGCTTGGTAAGGTACTAAAATGACCAAGCTGACAAGCACATAAAACCGACTATTAATCAAAGAAACAGCACCCAGTTAAAATGGATTTAATTACCAGTCAAAAGCTATTGCATGATAGAAGCTATTACTAAGCTTGTGAAAGTTATTTTACCTTCATCAATCACAGGTTCCACATGGTTTTCATTATCAACAACTGCAAAGGTTACGTTTCCCAGCCACAACACTGCTGCCAGCATTGCACAAAGATTTTCTTGGTCCTCTTTGCTAACATGAACAACATCCAGAGCTTCCTGAAAGAAGGAAACACCTATGTGAATATGAAAGCAACTAATCTCTTTAGATAAAGGAAGTGTAAGATTGTCAATTCAGATTTCTGGGAGTGACAAATTGATCACTAAGTTTAGGCCGTATAAAGACGAAAGATACAGTACCATTACAATACCAAATTGTTCAGCATCATTAACCCCAGGAATCGTATAGCAATTGCTTTGCTGCAAATACTTGTAGTCATGCACGCTCTTCAAGTTTAATTTCTCTGCCACAGAGTACACATACATGACAAAGTTAACCAAAAAAGAGAATGGCAAGGACCTTGGGGCTTAAACAATCAGAACTATGACACTTCAAATGTCAGTAAACCAATAGATTAAGAGAAACAATCAGGTCTACTTCAAATAAAACTAAGTTCCTTGGTCTGTTGGAGCATCTGTTCCACGCCTACTTTTCAATTTAAGACAATGCCTCAAATGAAGTTGTGGAAGATCTGTGTCGGTGTTATCTCTAAAATAAGTTAGATTTATTCTCTGAAAGTTTGTTAGTAGGATAATTTTCTTTCCTGTTTTCCTAGAATAAAGGGATGTTAGTTACAGTCCAACTGCTTTAAATATGGTTTTTCTCTATAGTTCGATTAATAAGAAAGTCAGATATTTTCCTTTCTCTTATTCATAATTTCTTCATGGTATCAGAGCGATTCTGATCCATCTCTTTGTCCTCAAGAAATCTACGATTGATGACTAAATACGTTAAAACAGCCATGATGAGCGAAGCCGAGAGCAAATCTTCCGGTACAACCCAGAAACAATCTTCTATGTCCAACATAACATCCATCATCTCCGAAGGTGGGATTATTCCAATCACCGGTCACAAACTCAATGGCCACAACTTCAACCAGCGGTAGCATTCTGTGATGATCAAGCGGTAAAGGGAAAAGAAGGCTATCTAACAGGATCAGCAGCAGCCCCGGCAGAAGATAGTCAGAATTATCGGACATGGAAGACAAAGAACAACATGGTAATGTCATGGTTATTGAACTCAATGACGAAAGAAATTGGTGAGAGTTTCATGTACTACAAGACAGCCAAGGAGATTTGGGAGGCAGCCCGAGAGACATACTCCAACAAAGATAATGCCTCAGCAATCTTTGAAATAAAGGAGTATTACACGACCTTCGTCAAGATGAAGGAACCGTCACAGCATATTTCAATCTATTAACCCGCTACTGGCAACAGTTAGATGTACTGGAAGATGTATCTTGGAGTTTTGTAGGTGACCGAAAACAGTACAAAGAGATACAAGGAAAAGAACAGGTATACAAGTTCTTGCTTGGGCTAAACCGAAACCTCGATGAGGTTCGAGGAAGAATTCTGAGTTGTAAGCCACTACCAAGTGTAAGAGAAGCTTTCTCGGAGGTTCGTCGAGAAGAAACTAGCAGAAAAGTAATGTTGGGATCTGCCAACAATCAACTAGCTACTGAAGGTTCTGATCTAGCAGTCAGAAAGGGCAGCAATGGTTCCAGACAATCGCAAGGAAGCTTCCGCAACAACGATTCATCAATGAGCTATAGTCAACGATCAAGTAATCGTCCTTGGTGTGACCCCATTGCAAGATCCCGGGTCACACTAAGGAGATTTGCTGGAAAATACATGGAAAACCTCCAGGAAGGCAACCGTCCAGATCATTGGGTCATACTGCAGCAATGGAAAGCAACCCGTTTAATCAGGAACAAATGGAAGCCTTCCAGAGGATGCTCCACGTCACAATCCAATCAGCGATCGGGGGAAATGGTACTGCTGCCATTGCTCAGAAAGATCATGTGCCAACCGCCCTAAATGCTAAGTTGAATACCGGGGAATGAATTGTGGACTTGGGAGCCACAGACCATATGACCGGGAACATCACACCTCCAGCCTAATAAGACTGGGCCAGAGTTCGGACAGCCGATGGATTACTATCGAATGTAAAGGGTATAGGTTCAGTTACTATCTCAAAGGACATAACTCTCAACTACGTTCTTTATATCCCTAACCTTACCTATAACTTAATACCTATTATAAAACTCATGAAGGACCACAATTGTACCACTAAAATGTCTTCTACTTTGTGCGAATTTCGGGACTCGAGCTCCGGGAGGATGATTGGCAGTGCTGAAGTGTGTGGAAACCTCTTCCTATTGAAGACAGAGTCTACGGTAAAACCACCAAGAAACCCAACCAGTGCTTGTTTTCAATCCAGCCAACAGGAGGATGTTCTTCTTTGGCATCTTAGATTAGGGCATCCCAATTTCGTGTACTTAAAAAGACTATTTCCTGATTTGATTAATAAAAACTCAGTTCCGTTTCAATGCGAAGTTTGTCAACTTTCAAAACACACTCGAAATTCATATCCAGTTCAACCATACAAAGCATCACATCCATTCCACTTAATTCACAGCGATGTATGGGGACCATCTAGAATAAAGAACATCTCTGACTCTAGATGGTTTGTCACCTTTATCGATGACTATACTCGTGTCACTTGGATCTTTCTTATGAAAGATAAATCTGAAGTGAGACATGTTTTCCAAGTGTTTCACAAAATGATAGAAAATCAGTTTCACACAAAGATCTAAGTATTGAAAACGGATAATGGAACTGAATTCTTTGAGTCAAATTTGGGATCCTATCTGAATGATAATGGGATAGTCCATCTTAGTTCATGTGTTGGTACCCCGCAACAAAACGGAGTAGCCGAGAGAAAAAAACAGACATATTCTGGAGGTTGCTAGCTCACTTCTCTTTACTTCTAATGTTCCATCCAAACCACAAAGTTGTGGCGTGGTGGTAAGAACCTAGGGACTTCATAGCGGTTGCCCGGGTTCGAGCCCCACTCGCAGCATTGTGGCCACGGGATGAATGCCCGCGGGCCATAGGCCTATTTTCCAGGAGATTAGTCCGGCCCAAAGTGGTCTGAGATACTCCTTTACCAAAAAAAAAATGTTCCATCCATGTTTTGGGGAGATGCCATCTTTTTTTTTTTGGATAAGGGTATCCTGGACCTTTGGCCCAGACTAATCCCTTGGCAAAGTTGGGCCTTTGGCCCGACTGCTAAGCGTGCAACCCTGAGTTTATCCCCAGTGGCCACAAGTTGGAAGTGCCTGGAATCGAACCTGGGCAGGCGCTATGAACCCCCCAAGCCGTTGCCAGTACACCACAAACCTTGTGGTTGGGAGATGCCATCTTATCGGCAATCTACTTGATCAATCGCATGCCATCTAGGGTTCTTAATTTTCAAACACCTATTCAAACACCCATGACCACATATCCTCATATTAGATTTCTATCGAATGTTCCTCTAAAAGTATTTGGATGTACAACATTTGTTCATATACCACCACAAAGTCGCGGCAAACTCAATCCTAGATCTATCAAATATATCTTCCTTGGTTATTCAAGTAACCAGAAAGGATACAAATGTTATTCCCCTTCCACAAAAAAGGTTTATAATTCAATGGATGTCACATTTTTAAAAAACAAGCATTTTTCCCAAAATATGATATTCAGGGGGAGAACATTTCAGATGAATATCATACTTGGTCTCAAATGGTGCCACACTCCATACCCAATTCTGCTCAGAACTCCATACCCAGTACAGCTCCGATTTCCATCCCTACTATGGTCACTGTTCTAGCTCCGATTTCCAGCCCTCCTGTGGTTACTATACCAAATTCGGTCACACCAAACCCTAATGCTCCTTAGAAAGAAACATTGGTGTAGTCGAGACGACATAAAGTTGGATGTGGAGAAGAGGTTAACACGCCATACTGTCACGAGACCAACCCAAGTCATGAGTCGAACCTCGAAACGCATAAAGGTATGAATTCTAATCCACATGCAGGTTCTGAAACTGATAATGCTACTGCTGTTGATTTTAATTATAGCATTTCAGAAAATGTGTTGGATGATCTCAATATTCCTGTGGCACTAAGGAAAGGGAAAAGATCATGTACAACTCACCCAATCAACAACTTTATGGCACATAAAGGTCTATCATCCATGCATGGAGCTTTTGCAGCCTCTTTAGACTTCATACAAATTCAAAGGATGTACAAGAAGCTCTCCAACATGCGAAGTGGAAGGTTGCTTTTGAAGAGGAAATGAATGCCCTTGATCAGAACAACACGTGGGAATACTCAGACCTACCCGTCGGTAAGCAAACAGTTGGATGTAAATGGGTTTTCACAGTGAAATATAATGTTGATGGAACCATAAATCGGTTCAAGGCAAGGTTGGTAGCCAAGGGGTTTACACAATCTTATGGAGTGGACTATGGGGAGACATCTGCACCTGTAGCAAAGCTTAACTCTATAAGGGTATTACTCTCACTTGCAACAAACTTGGATTGGCCTCCTCACCAACTTGATATAAAGAATGCTTTTTTTAATGGGGAGCTAGAAGAAGAGGTATACATGGATGTACCACAGGAATCGAATAAAAAAATCATTTGGTAAAGTCTGTAAGCTAAAAAGGTCACTTTATGGACTCAAGCAATCACCAAGGATCTGGTTTGAGACACTAAGCCAAGTGGTGAAAGAACATGGGTTCACTCAATGCCAAACCGATCACACCATGTTCATCAAGAACTCCTCAACAGGAAAGAAAGCCATCATGATCGTGTACGTAGATGACATAATCCTGACAGGGATCACATGGAGGAACTCAATCATCTAAAAGACATGCTTGCAAAAGAATTCGAGGTGAAGGACTTGGGAAGACCAAGTACTTCCTTGGGATGGAAGTTGCTAGATCACACAAGGGAATCGTTGTCACACAAAGAAAATATACCATCGATCTGCTAAAGGAAACTGGGATGTTGGGATGCAAGACAGCTTCAACACCTATGGATCTACAAGGGAAATATCAAAGTGGGGGTAGAAAGTTAACAAATAAAAAAAGTTATCAAAGATTAGTGAGAAAGCTAATCTAATTGGCACATACAAGACCTGACATAAGTTATGTTGTGGGAATGGTGAGCAGATACATGAACCAGCCAACAGAAGATGATCGAGCTGTTGTGTTTCGCATCCTCCAATATCTAAAACAAAACCCACGAAATGGGTTGTTCTTCAGGAAGACAAAGGACATGAAGAGAAAGGTCTTCACCTATGCTGATTGGGGTGGGTCACGAACTGATGGGAGATCCACCAGCGGGTACTGCACTTGCATATGGGGAAATCTTGTAACGTGGAGAAACAAGAAACAAGTTGTGGTTTCTCGAAATAGTGTCATGTGGAGTTGGACCAACACTTCATCAAAGAGAAATTAGAAGGAAGAGAACTCGAGCTGGAATTTGTGCCATCAAAACAACAAACTGCAGATATCCTAACAAAGGCGTTGCCAAGACGAGGATTCGAAGAGCTAAGAACCAAGCTGACATTCATAGCCCACCTTGAGGGGGAGTGTGGAAAATCTGATTCGGTGTTATCTCTAAAATAAGTTAGATTTATTCTATGAACGTTTGCTAGTAGGATAATTTTGTTTTCTGTTTTCCAAAGAATGTTAGTTACAGTCCTACTGCTTTAAATATGGTTTTTCTCTAGCGAGACCAGAGAGAGTAGTCTTTTCATTCTTCCTCTCCCGATATCTCAACGCCTTCTTGTATGTACTAGTTCGATTAATAAGAAAGTGAGATATTTTCCTCTCTTATTCATGATTTCTTCAGAAGTAATTCAAACATAATAGTCGTCATGAGAAGATGTGTGCGAATGCCCTGTTGGATGTATGAATTTCTATGTGCTAACTGATATTACTAGTACCATAAATGACAAAGCATGAAACAGACATGGCAAGGATAAATACATGACAAACAATGGTCTAATAGTGATCTTTGCTCAAGAAAAAGTCATAACTCAAAGGTTGTCATGAAAGATGATGCTACTAGTACAATATATAACAGAGCATGAAACAGACATGTCACGGATAAAAGAAAAATAAAGGTCTAATAGTAACTGTTGTTCAAGTAAAAGTCATAACTGAAAAGGTTGTGATTGAAGATGATTCAGTATTGTGAATAACTTGTTCGAGGATGCAGACATGAAGTACGGTACCGGTATTTACAATCTTCATTTGAAACAGCAAGATGAAAGAGATTTTAGCATGTTCAGTTCATTCGACTACAAACAAAAGTTGCTTATCAATTGTAATCACTCAAAATCAAGTGATTTCTTTCTTATTGTTAACTAAAAGGGATTACATAATATATATATATATATATATATATATATACATCAAGAAGCCTAAATAAGGAAATACTAACACTTCTACTAAGAAAGGTGAAACCCTACTTTACTATATTTAACACTCCTCCTCAAGTTGGAGCAAATATGTTAATCATGCCCAACTTGTTACAAATAAAATCTATCTGTGTTTTCTGCAATGGCTTCGTGAGAATGTCTGCAAGCTGATGCTCAATCCTGATGTGTATTGGCTGGATCGATGGAGGGTATGTCTGTGTTCCCACAACACGATCTCTAATGAGATGGCAATCAACTTCAATGTGCTTAGTCCTCTCATGGAATACTTGATTCTTGGCTATGTGAATGGCTGACTGATTATCACAATACAATCTCATCAAGTCTTCTGTAATTACTCCAAGCTCTTTTAGGAGTCTCCTTGCCCACGTCATTTCGCATGACACATCTGTCATGGCTCTGTATTCTGATTCAGCACTTGATCGAGAGACAGTATGTTGTTTCTTACTTTTCCAAGAAACTAGATTTCCTCCAACGAATACACAGTACCCCGTAGTTGATCTCCTGGAAACGGGACAACCAACCCAATCTGCATACGAGAAACCGGATATCCTGCCATCTCCTTCTTCAGTGAACGCACCCACTCGACAATGGCCTTGGTCAGAATAGAGTATCCCAAATCCTGGTGTAGCTTTAAGATACCTCAAAACACGAAGTGTTGCATCCCAGTGACCCGTATAAGGAGCGGACATGAACTGGCTCAAGACACTAACCGAAAAGGATATATCTGGTCGAGTAACTGTCAAATAATTTAACTTTCCCACAAGTCTCCTGTATCTCTCTGGATCTTTCATAAGATTCCCATCATTTGGAAGTAGTTTTCCCGTAGCGAGCATCAGACTGTCCACTGGTTTACACCCTAATAGACCACACTCGGTAAGCATATCAAGAACATATTTTCGTTGAGATAGAAGAATCCCTTGCGGAGATCGAGATACTTCTATCCCAAGGAAGTAACGAAGTTGTCCAAGGTCAGTAACTTGAAACTGGGTATGTAGAAATTGTTTTAACTCTGAAATTTCGTTGCTATCATCTCCAGTGATAATAATGTCATCAACATAAACCACTAGTATGATTCGTCGACCCTCATGGTGTCTAAAGAACACAGAATAATCTTGGGAACTACGAGTCATACCAAACTCCTGAAGAACATCTGAAAAACGTCCAAACCATGCTCTAGGGGACTGTTTGAGACCATATAACGATCGTCACAATCGACATACCTTTGTAGCCTCCTCCTCAATAATGAACCCAGGTGGTTGTTCCATGTACACCTCCTCCTCAAGAATGCCATTAAGAAAGGCGTTATTGACATCTAATTGATGAAGCGGCCAATGATTAATGGCAGCCAAAGCTATACAAATGCGGACAAATGGCATTTTAACTACCGGGGAAAATGTCTCGTCATAGTCAACCCCATGGGCTTGAGAATAACCCTTTGTAACCAACCGGGCTTTCAACCGATGCAGAGAACCATCAGGATGAAGCTTTACTGTGAACACCCATTTACAACCCACTTTGCGTTTTCCATGGGGAAGTTGTGCCAAATCCTAGGTATGATTCTTTTGAAGGGCATCCATCTCTTCCTGCATTGCCTTAAACCATCTTGGGTGATTAAGAGCCTCAGTCACATTCCTAGGAACAATATGGCTATCAATGCTTGATGTGTAGGCACACGACTTTGAAGAGAGGTGAGAGTAGGCAAGATAATCATGAATGGGATATCGGGTACGAGTCCGTGTGCCTTTTCGGAAGTCAATCGGAATATCAGGGAGATGGGCACCAGGTGGGTCATAAGGCTCAGTGTGTGGTGGTAGGGGTGTATCGGGGACTGTATCAGGGACTGTATCAGCAGGTGATGATATGTGTGTGTCAGGTGGTGGAACGGGAGACTCACTAGAATCATGAGGCACAGGTAAGGACCCTTGAGTCTCAGGTACTTGCCTTTGGTGTTGTCGACTATACACCCTTTGTGAATCTAGTATCAGTCGGTGTTGTCTGAGGAGCAACATTTGGCGATGGTACCGGGAGGTGTAAGACTGGAGTATCAGATGATTCAAAAGGGTCAGGAACATGATTTGTTGACTCTTGAGTACTGCTAATAGGTTTACTAAAGAAGGGACTTGATTCATTGAAGGTGACATCAGCACATGTGAAATATCTACGAAGCGTTGGACTATAACAACGATAGCCTTTTTGGACACGTGAATACCCAAGGAACACACACTTAATAGCACGTGCTGCAAGTTTATCACGTCCTGGGCGATGATCATGAACATAAGATACACAACCAAATATTTTAGGAGTCAAGGGAAAAGGAGTGCCTTTGGGAAATAGAATAGAAAAAGATGTCTTCCCTATAAGGACAGAAGATGGCATACGATTAATCAGATAATTAGTTGTAAGAACCGCATCAGCCCAAAAACTTTGTGGTACATTATAGTGAATCATCATAGTGCGAGCCACATCTAGTAGATGGCGGTTCTTTCGTTCAGCAATGCCATTCTGTTGGGGTGTATATGCACATGATGATTCATGTATAATACCATGCTCAGAAAGGTAACTTGTAAAATCACGAGAGAAATATTCTTTTGCATTATCAGATCGTAATGTTTTAATGGAAACATCAAACTGGGTTCTGACATAGACATAGAATTCACGAAAGATAGAAAATATCTCATCACGAGATTTAAGTAAGTAAACCCATGTTGCACGAGAAAAATCATCCACAAATGTAATGAAATATTTAAAACCATTTGTAGAAGTAATAGGACACGGTCCCCATACATCGGAGTGAATTGAGTTCAAACAATGAGTTGACTCGACTAGACTTGCAAGGGGGATAGGAACAACGAGTGTGTTTACCTAACTGACATGACTCACATATTAACTCACGAACAGATGAAAGATCCGGTCTTAATTTCAGAACAGGCAAAGAAGGGTGGCCTAACCGACAGTGCACCTCCCGAATACCGGAATCACAAAGATGTGTAGCTGGAGATCGCAACATAGACAAGCGATAAAGACCCTGAGATTCAAAACCTGTGCCAATCAACTGTTTGTTCTCAAATCTTGAAAAACACAGTGTGTAGGAAAAAAGGTGACAGAACAATTAAGTTTTCGGGTAATCTGGCTAACAGACATTAGACTATCCGGGAAGGTAGGAACATAAAGAACAGATGATAAGTTTAGGTTTGACAGATTGCTAGTGGATCCTATGCCCATGATTTGACATGAAGATCCATTAGCAAGTCGAACGGGGTTATGGGATGTATTAGTTTCAAGATTGGACAAAAGGTCTTTGTTCCCGGTCATGTGATCTGTGGCTCCTGAATCAATAATCCAAGATGGTGAGCATGCAGAGAGACAAGTAGATGTGATACCTGATTGTGTTGTACTAGCACAAAACGTCGATTGTTGCATCGGAATTTCGTCTCTCATTATGAAATTATAAATTCACAAGATTGGGTCTCGGGCAAACGACTAAGTTTCCGGCAGATTTCGAAGTGTTCCGGAAGATTTCGAGCACCTACAACAGATTCTGACAGTTCCGACGTGTTCCAACAGGTTTTGACGTGTTCCAGAAGGTTCCGACAGGTTCTGGGGTGTTTCCGGCAGGTCTCAACAGGTTTCGGTAGATCCCGGCAGTTTTCAGCAGATCCCGACGTGTTTCTGCAGATTCCGGCAAGTTCTAGAAGATTCCGGCGAGTTCTGGAAGATTCCAGCAGTTCCGGCAGGTTTCTACAGATCCCGGTCAAGTTTTGGGCGACAGCGGCGGCGGCTAGGGTTCCGGCGACGGCTAGGGTTTTGTCATGGCTCTAATACCATGTAATCACTCAAAATCAGGTGATTTCTTTCTTATTGTTAACTAACTAAAAGGGATTACATAATATATATATACATATATATACATCAAGAAGCCTAAATAAGGAAATACTAACACTTCTACTAAGAAAGGCGAAACCCTACTTTACTATATTTAACATCAATAACAAAAAAATAAACCAAAACCCACAGGACCTGCTGGAAAGAAGTATATTATTATTGTTACTAATAACATTTTAACAAATCCCACAACCATATGCTTCGATTTACATTGAACCCAACCATCGCTTATAGGAAAAGGGATATTCAACACATAAGAAGCTGTAACATGAGCAAATTGTATCCATTTAGCATGCAAAGGATCGTCTAATCATTTTCCGCATTATACTATTATACAAAAAAGTCATTGAATAACATAGATGTTGTGATTATCCAACAGTAAAGAGAGAGCACCCATGATAGATGATACAGAATGTTATGTGCACTAGAATGATATGTGAGATCTCATATAATCTATCACATAAGAGTGGCTAAAATGGCAAGTAGGACAACCAACATGGGTAAAGAGGGTAAATTTATGAAATCGTTACCTCTAAGAGAAGGTGAAGCTCCTGCACAAAGTTGATAAAAAGAATGATATGACCTTTCCCCTTCCGTGCACTGAACAACTCTTGACT
Source organism: Arctium minus (assembly GCA_954870635.1). Lineage (NCBI taxonomy): Eukaryota > Viridiplantae > Streptophyta > Magnoliopsida > Asterales > Asteraceae > Arctium > Arctium minus. The sequence goes on along the minus strand of OX941082.1, from coordinate 141,022,481 downwards.
GATCATAAATAGACAGGTAAGTGGCTAGTTATACAAAGAATGAAAGGACAAAAGCGTAAAAGATCAGAGCATCTCCAACAGCTTCCCCAAGATTTCTCCAAAATGGAGAACCAAAAGTCAAAACCTCCAATAAAAATTACATCCATCTCCAATAGATTCCCCATTTTGGAGAATCCAATATTAATTATAATATTAAAATATTCCATTCATTTATTAAAATATTATTTCTCTCTCTACGTATTTATTTTCAAAGTTTCCTATTTGTCCTCTCGCTTGGTAATCATTTTTGGGGTAATCTCCATATTTGGAGAAAAAACCCTTCTCTCTCCTATTTTCCCTATTTTGGAGATAGTCTTGGGGAAGCTGTTGGAGCACAATTTAAACCCAAAATCCCCATTTTCTCCAAAATGGAGAAGCTGTTGGAGATGCTCTCAGAGCTGTACCTTTTCAAGAAGAACTGCAACAAATAAGAAATCACAAAACATCACAGAAAATATCAGTACTTCACTCTAAGATAAATTGCAAAGAAACTTAAAAGCTTCATTTAATGGCCTCAGAGAGATGTGAAATCTTACATGTTTGGATACTGGCGCCCGATATTTTTCCAGTTTCACTGAAGTGGATTTCAATTAATTTCCCCTGAAATATAGATCAATATTTATCGCAGGAAACTAGGTAAATATTAGGAAGACTAGAGCTTCATGTTCTTATACAGAATGTGTTTTTCTACATTTGTAATCCTAAAAAATATACAAAAACAGTGAACTTACAAAACGACTTGAGTTGTCATTTCTTGATGTTTTCGCATTACCAAAGCCCTCCAAAATTGGATTGGTTTTCAGTATCTCGTATTCTATTCCACTGCCGCCTCTAACTGCAGCTAAATATTGCATTGCTATCTTTGCCGTTTCAGTTTTTCCTGCTCCACTTTCACCACTAGACAGAAATAAAGGGTACAAATCAGATGCATAGCATGAATGCACTATATAAATCAGTAAATATTTTCTTTCGCATAAGCACTATCTATTAAATTATTTCATCTAAAAATCAAAACAAGATAGAGTTATGATCTCAACAATGAACAAAGTTCGTAACTTCTTAATAACAATGTAATAAAGTTAAGTAATTTGTTTTATGTGAATCAGAGGAAAAGAAGGTAGCTTTTGCCTACTCCACACCAGATAATGCATAGCATAGGCCCTATGATTGCGAGGTGTTTCCTCTCCACTTGTTTACATGTTTTCTTCAGCTGTTGGGTACCTCCTGCAACCCTTTATGCAGTACTAAACAGTAAACAAACTTCTTATTTTGATGACGAATGGAGCAGGCTGGCATAAGTAATTGAGGTATAACGCCATCAAAAGGCCAAGTAATGATGATGTCCCATCCATGGCTACTGATTGACAAAGATGATTCAGGTGAATGACCTAGTTGCTTACCACATCATATAAAAAAATTAATGAAAGTATCGTGCCTCTAAATCCAAAACGATTCTACATTTTATAACATTCATACTAGTAATATAGATCATGGTAATAAGTAATTGAGTACCAACGTACTTACAAGACTACTACCAATTCAAACCACACATCTATGTAAGAATGAAGAATACTCTCACAAAGTATTTTACTTATCCAGGATAAATTATATCCTCAGTTTGTTCCAAGATTAAGTGGCATGATATCTATGACGAGTCGATAATGGGTAACCACTCAATAAGAGTTGATGTTCTAGTGCTTTTTGCTTATGACAGTTCCTACCACATATTCTAATTATTTCCCTTAACATCAATAAATTCAGGGAAAAATACATTATGAAGTGATGCATCAATTGTAAGAAGGTACATGTCTATCAACAACCTGAATATCAAGAGTGAAAAAGAACAAAAGAAAAACTGAATACATGCGTTCAATTAGGATAAGTGATCTAACCTTATCACAATAGATTGGTTCACTTCATCTGCAAAACAGAAAAGGGGTAATTAAAGAGCAATACAAAAAATGACCAGAACGCCAAAATTGAGAATCCAATAATAGAACTTTACAAGGAAAATTCAAACAACCTCTAATCATTTCTCGCATAGCTGTATCAGCAATGGCATATACATGAGGGCTATCAATGGCTTTCCTCTTATAGGCTTCGACATAATCATTCCCATACAATGGAATATTCTTGAAGGGGTTTATGGCAACTAAAACGGGTCCTGCTTTTGACTAGAAGACAGAGAAATACATCATCAGAACAATAGTACAAGCTTCATTCCAAAAATAACGTTCAAACAATTAAACAGTTACAGGTTCTTACATAGATCAAGTCTCGATCATATCTATATTGAAGATTATACAAGACTGACGGTTCACTCAAATAACTTAGTTGCATGAGATCATCTACCCCATCAAGGATTTCTGGATTTGCAGGTAACAGACTATCAGATTGCACCTTTAATACCTAGATTGAGAATAAAACATCAAAACTCATTGCTTGAAATCCCATATAAAGGCAATTACTTAAAATCTATAAGATCTAGCTTACTTTTCCTTCAGAATATGATATGAGTGACTCCGTCCCTGAAACAGATAAAATCTTCGCCAATTCCCAGTTCCCGTCAGGGGCTTGAAACCAAGCATATTGTGTCTGAATTATTAGTACAACCACGGATATAAAGAACATTAGATACATGAATAATTTCAGCTCAAAAGTCAAAACATCAACAATATGACACATTTGAATTGCCTTTACACATTTACTTAGTACAACTGTAGTTGTGTAATTGTTTGCCCTTCTAATGACAGAAACACTTGGTAGCACCAAAAAGATACGATAAAAACAAGTTGATTGAATGCCCTACCACAGTTGCAACTGTATCAGCAAGCTCTCCATGACATATATACGGCTTCCATAATACTGAAGCTCGATCCCTGGTTTTATCCACATGATCAAGTTTTATAAGACACAGACGTTCCTAATGATATCCTTTGTCCTTGACCTAAAAATGCTTACGGTTCATACATAGCTTGAGTAACAAACTCATCCACTAGACCACTCTAATATATAGATATAGACGGTGGTCCACACAAATACCTATTAGGATGTTAGCTGTCAAGCACACTTGCTATATGTCTCACATGTGCAAGTGCAAAGCTTGCATCAAAGTTGTTCATGTTTGGAACAACGGAATAAAAATATCACCCCTTACGCGGCTCACATTTTCTGATAGCCATGCAGCTAACATAATGGAAGAACCCAAAATTTTCCAGAAAATCCATTTCACTACAGAGAAAATTACACCATCCAAGATCCAACTAAACCCCTAAACAAAAACCCAAAGAAAATTAAGAAGTGACCTCTCAATAGTCCAAAACAATGGTTGTACTGTTGTAAGGTAGACTGGCCGATCCTTCTTAACCGGAGGAGCTCTGATTAAGAATCATAGAGTGCTGATTGGCTTCAAGACTTCTACACCTTAAATTGGAAGAAAGAAATCGTCTGGCAGAGAGAGACCCATGGACTGGAAGAAATGAGCAAGCGTGCTCTTTTGCACATGATTTACCGTATATGTTTTTTAGTAATAGAATACATCTAAATTCAAGAACCCTTTTCAATCTAAACAAGCAAAATTTACCTTGCCATTCGTTCATCACTGACTGGCTCAGAGAATGCCAGCCAACCAACCAACTGTGCCCTCTTTGGATGTATAAATCATTTTTTGTTACATGTGACTTGCAATTTTATGTTTGTTTGACAAGATAACCTTGTGGAAACAAATAGTGAGACACTACTACGTGCACAAAACAAATAATCGAAATGATACTTTGCAGTATGGATAGCATGAAACAGCACAGCTAGTTTAGGATAAATGACTTGTTGTATGTCCTGGTTAATTGTGCACAGGAGAACATGTAAAACCGTAAAAGAGCTGCGACCCAGGTTACCTTCTTCGCATTGTACACAGAGATATCGTCCCAGCCCCGTGAAGGTAAAATTGAGTTTTGATGAGAAGTTGATGGATTCACATCTTTATCATCCATGGAAGGTCTTTCATTCATCAATAACGTAGAGCCATGACCATACCGTGAATCATCAACGTTGTCATTACCTGCTGCACCACCATTCTTGGGAATACTATAAGAGATTATGCTACCATTACTGTTTCTAGACTTTCCATGTGAATCCATAAACCTATAATCCGCAGGAGGTGATTTGATGGAATCGAACGGAGGAGTTGTTTTATCTGACATTATTGGCACAAGAGGTTAATTATAAGAATTTAAGTTCGTAAATAGATCACTCTAACTCATAAATAGTCGAACGATTTTCTATTCAAAATTTAATGATTTCTAACCCAAGGTCCTGCTAATTGATGTATCTGTCAAACTTTAAGGGAAGGGACCATAAATAATCTTGTTCTTCCCTCTTGATCAATCTCCCAACAATTCCAGCGTCAAACCTAGATCATGCATGGAAAATTACACGAATAACAAACCCTCATTCAAAGAAAATTATTCCCTCCGGCGAAACTGATCAATAGACATTGTATAATAATTAAAAAAAAAAAACAGATCTAAAAATGAGTTTTACCCAAATCTTGGCTTCAATCACTTTACGCAATATCGTTTAAACAAGAAACGTATCTTGGGGGCACAACAGTTGTTGAATTGAATAGAATCCAACAAAAACAGATTTCCACATTCAACTCCGGAAATTCTCCACAAACGCTCTCTTGAAAGCCCCGATCGATTTATTTTTGTCTACGAAAGAGGATCGCAATTGATTAGGAAGAAAGCTGGGACGAATTTCCGAAAGATGAAAGGGAGAAAAGCGAGGATCTTAAACCCTAGAGATGATGATTCAGGGAGAGAAAGAGAGGAAGGGAGGAATGATGAAGGAAGAATATGGGGAGAGATGATGAATGCAGAAGAATGTTCCATCCTTAACCTGTATTCTGTCCCAATGCGGTTGACAAACCGATTCGCACGTCGATCTGCCACCCCTCTTATTACTCCCCGCCATATTGTTTGTTTTTTCCGACCCTAATTTCACTCTCCAAAAAAACCACCTTTCAAATCAATTATTTTTTTAAGAGTAAATTATATATTTGGTCCATGTGGTTTATGTGATTTAGCAATTTGGATCCAAAAATGAAATATCTATGGATTGTATCCCTGTGGTTTACATTTTATAACGTACTGGGTCTCAAACTTCTAACTCCGTTAAAATTTCTTTACATTTTACACAACACAAATTTTGATTTCATAATAAACAAGTTATACAAACAAATTTGTTTCTAATACTCTAAACGAAATAAAAAAAAAACTTCAATCCAAGTAAAGAACCATAAACTAAACACAAATATCAAAACCCTAATCTAATATCACCTCAAAAATCACAGATCTTGAAGATGGAAGCCATTGTTGTTCAAAAGAAAAATTAGGGATGATACACCGTTAGGTCTTGGATCGACGGTGATAGGGGTCGATTTAGAAGAGAGAAGTAGCCAATTGATCTACTCGATTTAGAGAGAACACGACCCATGTGTATGGGATTTGGTCGATTTGGAGAGAGACGTAGCCCATGTGTACTGCATCTGGTCAATTTATAGAGAGAGAGAGAGAGAGAGAGAGAAGACATTGCTAGAGCAGTGGTTCTTGTTGTGCTTAGTCTGGTGATGAGGTAGCCGGAGTTGCAGGCTAAAGAGGCTAGGGTTAAATCGAGGCCTTGGTGCTTGAGTCGATGAAGTGGAATCGGTGCCTTGGTACGGTGAATCGGTGTTTGGAATTGAATCTTTGCTTTGGTACGGTGAATCAGGCCTTAGTGCTTGAATTGTCGACAACTGTGTGTTTGGATCAATGGGAAAGGCGGAGGGGTTATGTAACACCCTCAATTATGGAAATAGCAACTAATTTAAAATTTTCTAAATACGTCGATAATTGTTTCATCTACAATCACAATTTAAGATTTAACCTCAATACACATTCATTCTATACATACAGTCTACGATAAGGACGGGTGCTACTAAAACCCAATAACAGTTACTATCTCCAACCTGCGGAAGACTTCACCAACTACTTACTCTTATGAATAACTAAGCACATCTCTTCATAGGACTGCTAGAACCAAACCCCCATCTGGAACCTGATGCACATGCTGACAAATAAAAAGGTTAGACTTAACGCCTAATGAGCTCAAGAGTTTTCAACATATATAAATTAATCGTTTAAAAAGGAAGAATACAATTGAGATCATAATCTTTCAAAATAATATGCTTCAAATGTGAAACGACTCGTTTTCCAATAATATGCATTTTAGACGAATGAGGCACCATAATAAACGTTTTCCAAACCAAACGGTTTTAAGAACTAAGACCCCAAAATAACACGTTCCTTCGTAAATTAATTTCAACACATAACTTACTCAAAAGGAGAAGAGAAAGCAGACTCCCAATTTATGAAACGTGGATAAAACTTTGCATCCCGAAACACCCAAAAACACGGGTGGGCATAATACTCAACTCATAACTCATGGAAAACAATCCATAAAATAAAAGATATACCATAAGAAACATGGGATTAAAATTCAATACTCACGCGACCATAAAATGAGATGAAACCCAATGTTAAAACATGGACAATTAAATATCCAAAATACTATGGGCCGACAGCGGGGGATACCCGCATCCGTTGAGAGTGGAGGAACACAAAAGTATGTCACTCATACAACGTTAATCGTATGACACTTCACGACACGCATGCCCAAGTGTCCCTACGACTCCCTTCAAGATACACCAAAAGAGACAGCTGACCTTAGCGAATATTACCAAGAATACCACCAAAGGCTCGGCACAAGGGGGATACAACCATGACATTACCCCGACATGGCGGAGGCCCCAAACTCCCATCATGAACTACCCACCGTCACAATAGCACAACCGGACTCAACCCTCCTAGTGTACACTTGAAAGGACAAGGTCATAAAATGTCACGCCCCGATTTCCAATCGAATGTCGTGACGTAAATCTTAACAACTTATGCTTTGAATAAAAATATGTAACACCCTAAAATTCAACGAAATAAAAATTCTAAAATTTGGCAATATAACGTCTAAAATACGAAGGTCCAAACACCCTGTAAATATAAACTTCCAACAAGGTAAACCCAAAAATATAGACAACAAAAGACCCATAAAAAGGCGGGTTGGTTTGCAACATAAAGTTTGCTAACGATGGGACAATAAAGTTACAACAACCTACTTAATCTAGAATAAATTCCAAACTAGATTAAAATGGGTGTTGCAATTTCTCTATAATCTCTCTTCACAAAAAACCCCAAAAGACCGGCACTTCGAGATCTCCTACGTGCCCGGTAGACAAGTCGACATCCTAAATTCCTCCACGGTTAGGATTTGTGAGGAAATCAACAACCACAACAAATGTTAGGACAAGGCCAAGTGAGATCCCACAGTTACAACATAAAAATATAAACAATAATTATGTTACCGAACTCCATCGCCTTACAATTTACATTTCCACCGCGCTCAAGTTCCCATAACCTGAACAATTATCAACACAAGAGATAACCCTTGACATTTCGTGTAACACCCTCAAATATGGAAATAGCAACTTATTTAAAATTTTCTAAATACATCAATAAATGAATCATCTACAACCACGAATTTAGATTTAACTACAATACACATATACCATCTTATATATATACGGACTATAAGGGACGGGTGCTACTAATACCCATGCATAGTCACTATCTCCATAATGTGGAAGACTTCACCGAATACTTACTTTCGGATCTAGCTAAGGCTTTACTCTTCACAGGATTGCTAGAACCAACTCTCAACCTTGAAACCTGATGCACATGCCGACAAATAAAAAGGGTTAGGCTTAACGCCTAGTGAGCTCAAGAGTTTTAACATGAATATATCTTTAAAGGAAAGAATGCAGTTTAAAGCAAGGTCTTTCGAAATATTATATATCAAAATAGAAACGACACAATTTCCCATAATATGCACTTTTAAAGACAAAGCTCCCAAACACACATTTCTTGTAAGATGATGCAACCCGTAACTCACCCAAAGCCGGGTCATAGTTCGATACTCAAATGTGCTAAAATGTAAGTAATACTTCATATCCCAAAACACCCAAAACTCGGGTGGAGCATAATACTCGACCCTTAAATAAAGGAAAACAACCCATAAAATATGACACGCCATTAAAACATGAAACTTGGAAGCGATTTTTAGGGTTTACTCATCTACCACATTAATTTCTAGGGTTTTGGGGTTGTTGGGAGCATTAAGTGGTCATCAAGCTTCATCCAAGTGTTCCCATTGAAGTATTCCTCAAGATTCTCATTTCTCACCTTCAAGACTCATCTTCTCCAACTTCTAGGGTTTCCATATTTTCTAGGTTTTGGGTTCAAAACCTAGATTGTGAGTTTACTAAACCTTTGTTAAAACTAGATACACATCATAATCTCCTATTTGTTACTTTATCTCTATATGTTCAAATGTTTGGGGATTTCTTCATGAAAATAGTTGGAGGATGTATATATAAGGGTGATTTGCCATGATTATTGTTATATGTATCATTATTTGAGATTTGTCTCATAGATACAAAATGTGGGTACCTTGATATATTAAATGTATGCATATATGGGTATTATGATGATTCTAGTTGGAACACCATTTTGGTGATATGTTTATATGCATGATGAGCATGATTTACATTGGGTCTTTTGTTAGACATCACGAGGATAAGGTGGTAATATTATACCCGTAGTTGGTATTGAATTATGTGGGTTGAAATATACCTAAAGGACCCCTTATAAATGTTATGTGGACGAACCAAGTCAGTACACTAGGAGGATATAGTCTTGGGCGCCACTGTGATGGTATGTTCCTAGACCTCCGCCACTCGGGGAATTTTCTGAGCGATAGTCTTCGGGTGGGCCGGGCCTTTGGGGTGTTCCTTGTTAAGGGCATCAAGGTATATCGACTCTTGGGTGGGACTTGATTGGTGCTTTGGGTCTCCCCTAATGACTCCACATTTATTGAACACTGGTTAACTGCTGATAAGAATTGTATATGTTCCTGCATGCTTATTATTGTTCAACTCACTAGGCTTTTTGGCCTAACACTTGTTTGGTGTCGATGTGTATCTCAGGTTCTAGCGGCGGCGGTCTTAAGCAGGTTTAGTCGTTTTGGGGTGAGAGCTTGGGGAATTGCACATGGACGCGTTATACTTTTGGATATAGACCGTTTGGGTCTATAAATGACAACCCTTTTTGTAATCTCTTTTCTAGACGTAGAAATTAGATTAGTTGGTTGTTGTTATTTGTTCGTTACATTACAATTGTGATTAAACAGGTTATTTATATATATATTTCCCATTTTGGGAGGCTCTTGCTATGGCAATTTTAGCATACCTCATGTCCGTTTTCCGGATTTTTGTTATCCCTATTTTTAGGGTGTTACAAGTTGGTATCAGAGCACCGGGATGTATAGAGATTTAAAGTTAATGTATTGGTGGCCGGTGATGAAGTTAGATGTGGCTAACTATGTGGAGAAATGTGTCACTTGTCTCCAAGTCAAGGCGGAACATCAAAGGCCGTATGGGAGTTTACAATCGTTGTCCATTCCCGAGTGGAAATGGGACAACATCACTATGGATTTTGTAACCAAACTACCGAAGACCTTGCGCGGTCACGATACCATTTGGGTGATCGTGGATCGGTTAACCAAGAGCGCTCATTTTCTTGCGATGCTGGAGACTTTGCCAATGGAGAAATTGGCTAAACTTTATATCGACGAGGTGATGTCAAGGCACGGAGTTCCGCAGTCTATAGTATCGTATCGGGATAGTCGCTTCACTTCGAACTTTTGGGCTAGCTTGCAGAAGGAGTTGGGTACTATACTGAATATGAGCACGACATACCATCCTCAAACGGATGGTCAAAGCGAGAGGACAATCCAGACATTAGAAGATATGTTATGTTCGTGTGTCATAGACTTCGGGGGAAGTTGGGATTCGCACCTACCTTTGGTGGAGTTCGCGTACAACAACAGTTACCATTCTAGTATCGGAATGGCACCGTTCGAGGCTTTGTATGGACGGAAGTGTAGGACTCTAGTTTGTTGGTTAGAAGCGGGCGAAAAGCAATTTGTCGGGCCGGAAATAGTGCAAGAGACGGCAGACAAGGTGAAAGAAATTCGAGAAAGGCTAAAGGCGGCACAAGACCGACAAAAGAGCTATGCGAACAAGAAGAGAAGACCGGTCGAGTTTCAGGTGGGCGACCGGGTCATGTTGAAGGTGTCACCGTGGAAGGGGATCTTACGTTTCGGGAAGCGTGGGAAGCTTAGTCCTCGTTTCCTTGGACCATTCGTTATTTTGGAGAAGATTGGTTTGCAAGCCTACCGGTTGGATTTACCACCAGAAATGGATGGGATACATCCTACTTTCCACGTGTGTTACCTTCGGAAATGTCTAACCGAGGAGGAAAGCGTGATTCCTTTGTCGGAAATTCGGGTGGACAATGGGAATCGTTGTGTGGAAGAACCGGAGTCGATCTTGGAGTCAAAGGTGAAGAAGTTACGACATAAGGACGTAGTCATGGTTAAAGTCCAATGGAAGCACCATCGGGGTGCTAACATTACTTGGAAGTCCGAAGATGATATGAAGAAGTGTTATCCTCACTTGTTTGCTTAGAGTAAGATTTCGGGGACGAAATCCCATTTAGGTGGGGAGGATTGTAACATCCTTAAATTTATAAGGTAAGTATTTGTTCCCTAATACTTTAATTGTGTTTATCTAAAAATATGAGTTTTTCATATATGCATGTGATATTTATTTATGGGACTAAGATGCTATCTGATCATATTATAATTGCATGTGTTTAAGACCTCGTGCTCATTTGCGAGTTTTGCTAAGTTTTTGGGTTGGGGTGAGTTTGGCGCGATAGTGACATTGTCACTATCGCCGGGCACAATCTCCAGGATTGTACCGAGAGGGGGGGTGTCTCGCGATAGTGACACGCGATAGTGACAATTATCACTATCGCCGGGCATACTCGCGGAAGATGTACCGTGAGTGTGTGTGTGTGTTCGCGATTGTGACTCGCGATAGTGCCCTTGGCACTATCGCCCGCGTGGTCTGGTCGTTTTAAAACACCTTGGCAGCCTCATTTCTCACATTTTACACTTTGCAAAAACGGGAGAACTCTTCTTGGAAGCGATTTTTAGGGTTTACTCATCTACCACATTAATTTCTAGGGTTTTGGGGTTGTTGGGAGCATTAAGTGGTCATCAAGCTTCATCCAAGTGTTCCCATTAAAGTATTCCTCAAGATTCTCATTTATCACCTTCAAGACTCATCTTCTCCAACTTCTAGGGTTTCCATATTTTCTAGGTTTTGGGTTCAAAACCTAGATTGTGAGTTTACTAAACCTTTGTTAAAACTAGATACACATCATAATCTCCTATTTGTTACTTTATCTCTATATGTTCAAATGTTTGGGGATTTCTTCATGAAAATAGTTGGAGGATGTATATATAAGGGTGATTTGCCATGATTATTGTTATATGTATCATTATTTGGGATTTGTCTCATAGATACAAAATGTGGGTACCTTGATATGTTAAATGTATGCATATATGGGTATTATGATGATTCTAGTTGGAACACCATTTTGGTGATATGTTTATATGCATGATGAGCATGATTTACATTGGGTCTTTTGTTAGACATCACGAGGATAAGGTGGTAATATTATACCCGTAGTTGGTATTGAATTATGTGGGTTGAAATATACCTAAAGGACCCCTTATAAATGTTATGTGGACGAACCAAGTTAGTACACTAGGAGGATATAGTCTTGGGCGCCACTGTGATGGTATGTTCCTAGACCTCTGCCACTCGGGGAATTTTCTGAGCGATAGTCTTCGGGTGGGCCGGGCCTTTGGGGTGTTCTTTGTTAAGGGCATCAAGGTATATCGACTCTTGGGTGGGACTTGATTGGTGCTTTGGGTCTCCCCTAATGACTCCACATTTATTGAACACTGGTTAACTGCTGATAAGAATTGTATCTCTTCCTGCATGCTTATTATTGTTCAACTCACTAGGCTTTTTGGCCTAACACTTGTTTGTGTCGATGTGTATCTCAGGTTCTAGCGGCGGCGGTCTTAAGCAGGTTTAGTCGCTTTAGGGTGAAAGCTTGGGGAATTGCACATGGACGCGTTATACTTTTGGATATAGACCGTTTGGGTCTATAGATGACAACCCTTTTTGTAATCTCTTTTCTAGACGTAGAAATTAGATTAGTTGGTTGTTGTTATTTGTCCGTTACATTACAATTGTGATTAAACAGGTTATTTATATATATATTTCCCATTTTGGGAGGCTCTTGCTATGGCAATTTTAGCATACCTCATGTCTGTTTTCCGGATTTTTGTTATCCCTATTTTTAGGGTGTTACACATTCATCCCCAAACACTCTCTAGAACCAACCGAAAGCATATATGGTGATTTTGGGTCATCCTTGGCTCAAATCCTTGGGTATTTTGGAGGTAAACCATCCCCAATTGGTAGAATTGGAAGCTATGATCAAGAGTTCACCATCTCCATCTCCATCTTCAACCTCAAGCTTCACTTTTGGGTTTTCTAGGTTTTCATCAAAACCTAAGTGGTAAGTTTATCCCTTCCACTTCTAAATTGGCATATTATTTGAATGTTTTATAGAAGTTTAAATTGGCATATTATTTGAAAACCTTGAACTCATTAGGCCTATAGATTTAACCCCTGTCTTGGAAGGAGTTGCAATTAAGGGACTAGAGGAGTCCTTGGGATTTGAAGCGTTGGATGATCCTGCTTGCAGTCTATCTTGAATTTGGTTTCAATTTTTGAATCGGTTCACGTTTGATTAGTTGAGGAAATAGATTCATGCCTTCCCAGTTAATTATTAGAGGATCTCTATGCTTCGGTGAACCTGCTGGATAAGGTCTTGTATGATTATCTACGCATGGTTAGGTTCTAATTAATGGGTTGTTTGTCGGTCCGACATCGTGTCATATGTTGAAGGTGTACCGTCTTAATGGATGCCTTAATTAAGGAATTTTGTGGTCCGTCTGTTAGGGATGTAGGATTTGAGAATATTAGTCCTCTGTTAAGTGTCAACATTAATGCGACAATATTTTGGGAATGCAGTTTTGGACGGGATGTCCATGTTTTTGGGGTCACCGTTTAGTCCTAGGCGTCGACTTGTTTTCTTGAAGTCAATGGATTTGGGAATGTTTGGGATGTATCCCGGTTGGATCGTGGGGAAATATTGACCCTTTGGTGATGGAATTTAAAAGAAGGATAGACGGTGATGATTAAGTGCCGATGCGCATAAGCTTTTCATGGTGATAAAGATTGTATTAGAGGATTGTTGTGAGGTTGGGATTGGAACGAAGTTGAGTGTTGACCGAATCTGGATTAACCAGTTTCCTGAAGGACGCATTGGTGCGCCTTAGGAGATCAACTTTATCAACATTAGGAATGGATCAGTTGAAATCTGAGGGTTTTGGAAGTTTGGTTATGACCCTTGAGGTTGGGTTCGGAACCGTATAGATCCGAAGGAATTTGGTCGGTGAGAAGTTGGAGTCACAAATTACCTGGAGGTGGTAATTGTCATCCAAGGTTGGGAGACAACTATGGTCTTTTGAGTAAAGACTGCTTAGTGAGTAAAGTGTGCGCTTGGATATAAGTGTGTAGTGCCCAAGGAAGTTGTTGTCGGGAGTATCAGCATAAGTATATGGTGACGGTTCTAGCATGTGGAGTAGAGGTAACCGTTTGAGGGCATCGTTTATGGGAATCTAGATTTCGAGGACGAAATCTCTTTTAAGGTTGGGAGGATTGTAACACCCGCAGTTTTCAGTAAATAAAAGTCACCCGGACGTTTTGGAACTTGAAAATGGTGGGATTTTGTGGAGAAAACATTATTTAAAGTCCCTTAGAGTATCGGGAGTGTTGGCATTGAAAAAGTTGAGTTTCGGGGCTTAGGAAGGGTCTCGCGACAATGCCCGGCGACTATGACAGTGTCATAGTCGCACTGTCACAATCGCAGGGAAGGTACCGAATGCTGCAGCAATGCTGCGACAATGCCCTACGACATTGCCTTGGCATTGTCGCCTGGCAATGTCGCCCCCGGGGGGCTGATTGCTGTTAAATGCGAATTTTAAGTCATTTCTTCATCCCTCACTTCCCATTCATCCCCAAGCACTCTCTAGAACCAACCGAAAGCATATATGGTGATTTTGGGTCATCCTTGGCTCAAATCCTTGGGTATTTTGGAGGTAAACCATCCCCAATTGGTAGAATTGGAAGCTATGATCAAGAGTTCACCATCTCCATCTTCAACCTCAAGCTTCACTTTTGGGTTTTCTAGGTTTTCATTAAAACCTAAGTGGTAAGTTTATCCCTTCCACTTCTAAACCTTATTTTAAGATATAAATGTTTCATTGGTGATATTCTAGTGTTTCATTACTCCAATTTCGGTTTGGAAGATTTTGAGAAAAGTTAGGTCAAATTAGGGTTTTTGGCCAAAATGGGGATTTCGATATAAGATGTTTGGAGAATGGTTCTAAACACTTGAATATGATTATTTATGGTTGGAAATGTGTGGATCTAGGTTTTGGAAGGATTGTGCTTGTGGATTCAAGTTTTTTCAAGGAAGCTCAAAGTGGGTAAAATCTAGATTTAGCCTAAATCTAGCAAGGTGAGTTCAAGTTGATTTGTGAAAACAGTGTACATGCCAAAATGTGTATTTTAAAGTGTTTTACATGAAATGGTTAACTGCTGATAAGTTTTGAGTATTTAGAAGTAAAATATGTTTTACTTAGTTATTTGTCAAAGTGTGAGTATTTTGATAAGTTTTCTTACTTAGTAAACTTGGGTTGTGTTAACCTCTTAAAATGCTTCTATTGGGTTTTGAACGTTTCCAACAACTAAATAACATGAATTATGTATTCTTGGTGATTTTGTACAAGTAAGGTCTATTTTATGAGTTATACGTCTTTGACGATTTTGTACAAATAAAGTCTATTTCGTGTTATATGCATTTGGTGTATTTTCATTCATAAACACGTTGGAAATCTTGGGTCCCATCTCATATGGAGTTTTGGGTAAATCTGGTCTTTGAAGTACGTGTCTTCATAAATGTTATTTAAAGACATTTTGCTATTTTGGAGACCGGTAATTATTGGTCAAACGGATTTTGAGCTCTTAAGTTCGGTATTGGCTTAAACTAGTCGTGTGGACATTTGTCCGGATTTTTAACCGTCGTGGGTTTTGGATATGATGACACTTAATTTGTGTCATTGGTGAGTTACATGTTTTGGGAGCTGTGGTCTTTCAATTGGAGTCATGTAATGTGTGTTTTGGGAGCTTTGCCTTTAAAAGTGCATATTATGGGAAAATGTGTCGTTTCCATTTTTAAGCGTAATATTTCGAAGGACCTTGCTTTGAATTGAATTCTTTTCTTTTAAAGATATATACTTATGGTAAAACTCTTAAGCTCACTAGGCGTTAAGCCTAACCTTTTTATTTGTCGGCATGTGCATCAGGTTTCAAGGTTGAGAGTTGGTTCTAGCAATCGTGTGAAAAGTAAAGCCTTAGCTAGATCCGAAAGTAAGTATTCGGTGAAGTCTTCCGCACTATGGAGATAGTGACTATGCATGGGTATTAGTGGCACCCGTCCTTTATAGTTTGTATATATATAAGATGGTATACATGTATTGTAGTTAAATCTAAATTCGTGGTTGTAGACGATTCATTTATTGATGTATTTAGAAAATTTTAAATAAGTTGCTATTTCCATATTTGAGGGTGTTACAACTGACTTACGTGCCTATGGATCAAATGCAACACAGTCTAAAGTTACACGACTACTCATGAATGACTACAGCACTCGAATCTAACTATCGATAATATGCAATAAAATGCATTAAGATGTACATCACAAATTGGACTCTACATCGAGCCATTAAAACCGGACAAATGCCCTCAAGACTCTTTTAAGCCAATACCGAGCTAAAATGCTCAAAATCCATTTGACCAATAATTACCGGTCCCCCAAATAATGAAATGTCTTTAAACAACGTTCACGAAGACACATACCCCAAAGACGAGATTAACCCAAAACTCGACGCATAATGTGACCAAAGGTTTTCCAAAGGGTTTATGAATGCCAATACACCTAAATGCATATAACACGAAATAGACTTCTTTTGTACAAATTCGTCAAAGATGCATAACTCATAAAATAGACCTTCTTTATATAAAGTCACCAAGAATACGTAATTCATGTTATTTAGTTGTTGAAACATTCAAAACCCAATATAAGCATTTTAAGAGATTAACACAACTCAAGGATATGAAAACTTATCAAAATACTTACACTTTGACAAATAACCAAGTAAAACATAATTTGCTTCACAATACTCAAAACTTATCAGCAGTTAACCATTTCATGTAAAACACTTTAAAATAAACATTTTGGCATGTACACCGTTTTCACAAATCAACTTGAACTCACCTTGCTAGATTTAGGCTAAATCTAGATTCACCCAACTTGAGCTCCTTTGAAGGGCACTTGAATCCTCAAGCTGAAAACTTCCAAAACCTAGATCCATACAAACCCAAACCATAAATACTCATACAATACCATTTAGAAACAATCCCCAAACATTATTTACTGAAATCCCCAACGAGATCAAAACCCTAGTTTCTCCAAAACCATCAAATCCGAGATTTGATAAACCAAACACTAGGGAAACATCAATGGAGCATTTATAACTTGTTACAAGGTTTAGAATTGGAAAGCACATGCTTACCACTTAGGTTTTGACGAAAACCTAGAATACCCAAAAATGAACTTGAGGTTGAAGGTGAAGATGGAGCTTCTTGACCATGGCTTCCAATCTTTGATGGGTGGAAGGAGGAACACTTGGAACATCACAAATTTGGTGTCTTGGGTGCATAAAACCGATTTTAGGGTTAGGGGTTCGGTTTCTAGAGAGAAAAGGGGTGAAAGGGGGTTGAGATAAATGAAGAGGGGATGCTCAAAGCTGATTAAAAACGACCAGGGGCCGTCGGCGATAGTGCCACGCGACTATGCCCTTGGCATAATCGCCGGGCATAGCCCAAAAAAATGGGACTAACAAAAATTTCCGGAAAATGGAAATATGGTATATAATAATTGCCAAGACAATGAGCTCATACGAAAGGAACAACAAATGCCTGTTAAATTACAAGTTTGTAATAAGGAGCGACAATAGATGACAACTCTCTAATCTAAATCTAGCTAGACATAAGATTACAAAAAAGTTGTCAACTAAGTCCACATGAACAGTCTTTAGTATTGGCATCCCAAAAATGCTCCCAATCTCACCACTACATCCGTCTACGTTTCCTTGGCGCTCGCACCACTAGAACCTGAGATACATACCAACAATCAAGTGTTAGACCAAACGGGTCTAGTGAGTTGCATAAGAAAACATGGCATGCATATAGATAAAGCATGTAACAATCAATTATAATCCTCCGACCGCTAAAGTCCCAACGGGGTCAATCATGGGGGAGACCCATTACACCAATGAGTTTTACCTCAAGTCAATGTACCTTGATGTTCACTCGCTGAGCAACATCCCGAAGGCCCGACACATTTGAAGACTACCTCCCAGGCATTACTCCAAATGGCGGAGGTCTAGGCGCATACCATTATAATGGCGCCTAAGACTACATCCTCCTAGCACTTACTCATGGTTCGTCCAACGTACGTACAATGTCCGTCTCTATACATTATTCCATACCCGCAAAATACATGTATAAGACTCCAACGATCCCAAGCATAATTTAGGTACAAAACTCTAAAGCATGCAAAATATTCCACTACTACCCATGGATCATAAAATGCATATTATTAAGCCCAAATACCAATAATAATCATAATATTATTACCCACAATAATAACCAAGGCCATAGCTCCAAAAGTCTCAAATGTGACAGTTAGTTCAAACTTATCAGGTGATCAAACATTCTACATATACATGCATTATTAACAAGTAAACACATAAGGTACGTATCACTTTTGAAAATAGTGTGAGAAACTCACTATCTAGGGTTTCACACAAAACCCTAGAAAACTAGGAGTGAATGATGAGAAGATGAAGACTTGAATGCTCCCTTGAAATATCCTCTAGCTTCCTTTAACACCAATAAATGCCTCCAACTAATCTAGGGCTTCAATAAATGTTTGGTAGGTTTAGAAGTGGAAGAAAATCGCCCAAATTTGCTCCAAGTCGGCCCCAAAACGATTTAAGATGAGAAGTGAAGTCAAAATAGGTCAAAGTTGGATTTTATACCCTCAGACATCGCCCGCGATAGTGCTCAGCGATTGTGCCCATGGCACTATCGCGAGGGCACAATCGCGCCACTCGAATTACCCACGGTACATCTCAGGCGATTGTGCCAAGGGCACTATCGCTATGTCACAATCGCGACCGCTCCCCTCCCCCTCTTGGTACAAATCCCGCGATGGTGCCAGACGATTATGCCAAGGCACTATCGCGATGGCACAATCGCGACCACTCCCCTCGACACCAAAACTTGACTTTTCTAAGGTTCGATAAAGCGAAGCTAATTAGGCAGATTAACGTACACATAAAGAGGTTGTCAAAACGCCAATTAAGCACACAAAGAGATTCTCAATTTTAACAAAAGTCAATGAACGAGGGGAATACTTACCTTAGATTTTCGGGTGTTACAATCCTCCCCACCTAAATAGGGATTTCGTCCCCGAAATCTTATTTACTAAAATAAATGGGGATATCTTTTCTTCAGGTCCTCTTCCGATTCCCAAGTGACGTTAGCACCCCGGTGATGCTTCCATTGGACTTTCACCATCGTCACTTCTTTATGCCGCAACTGTTTTGTCTTTGACTCTAGAATGGCTTCCGGTTCTTCCACACATCGGTTCCCGTTGTCCACGCGAATTTTCGTCAAAGGGATAACACTTTCTTCCTCGGCTAGACACTTGCGAAGATAACAAACATGAAAAGTAGGGTGGATTCCATCCATTTCCGGTGGCAAGTCCAAACGATAAGCTTGAAGACCGATCTTTTCTAATATCGTGAAGGGCCTAGGAAATGGGGGCTAAGCTTCCCGCGCTTCCCAAAATGGATGATACCCTTCCACGGCGACACCTTCAACATAACCCGATCCCCCACTTGGAAATCAACTGGCCTCCACTTTTTGTTCACGTAGCTCTTTTGTCGATCTTGAGCCGCCTTCAATCGTTCTCGAATGTCCTTCACCTTATCCGTCGTTGCTTGTAAAATTTATGGACCTCAAATTGTTTCTCTCCCGCCTCGAGCCAACACACCGGAGTCCTACACTTCCGCCTGTATAGTGCTTCGAATGGAGTCATTCCGATGCTTGAATGGTAACTATTATTGTAGGCTAACTCCACTAACGGCAAGTGCGAATCCCAAGTTCCTCCAAAGTCTATGACGCACGATCGCAGCATGTCCTCGAGGGTTTGGATCGTCCTCTCACTTTGTCCGTCAGTTTGGGGGTGATATGTCGTACTCAACTTAACCTTCGTGCCCAATTCCCTTTGCAATCCGTCCCAAAACTTGGAAGTAAACCGAGTATCCCTATCTGAGACTATGGATAACGGAACACCATGACAAGACACCACTTCATCGATATCGATCTTAGCTAATTTGTCCATCGGTAACGTCTCCCGCATTGCCAAGAAATGGGCACTCTTGGTAAGTCTGTCCACCACTACCCAAATAGTATCATGGCCTTTCAAGGTCCTCGGTAGTTTAGTGACGAAGTCCATCATGATGTGTTCCCACTTCCACTCCGGAATGGTTAAGGGCTACAAACTCCCATAAGGCTTTTGATGTTCCGCCTTGACTTGAAGGCAAGTGACGCACCTTTCCACATAATTGGCAATGTCGAGCTTCATCACCGGCCACCAATAGTGCAATTTTAAGTCTCTATACATCTTGGTGCTACCGGGATGTATAGAGTATTTGGACTTGTGTGCTTCCGCTAAGAGCAACTCGCGGTTTCCCCCGATTTTCGGTACCCAAACTCTTCCTTGGAACAACTTAAGGCCGCGGCTATCCTCCGATAATAACCCCCTTTGTTTCACCATAACCTCGGCCTTGATATTCTCCTCACGAAGTGCTTCGGCTTGGCTCCTCTTGATGTCATCTACAAGACTGGACATCACTTCAATTCTAGCAAACACTACTTTACTTTCCCCTCTGTAACTCTTCCGGCTTAGGGCGTCCGCCACCACATTGGCTTTACCGGGGTGGTAAAGCAATTCGCAATCATAATCTTTCAAGAGTTCCAACCACCTCCTTTGTCGCATATTGAGTTCCTTTTGGTCGAAGATGTACTTCAAACTTTTATGATCGGTAAACAACGTACACTTCGTCCCGTAAAGGTAGTGCCACCATAACTTTAAAGCAAAAACCACCGCCGCTAGTTCTAAATCGTGCGTAGGGTAGTTCTTCTCGTGATCCTTGAGTTGTCGCGATGCATATGTGATTACCTTCCCTTTTTGCATCAAGACGCATCCTAATCCTAATTTAGAGGCGTCACTATAAACCATGAAATCTTCGGATCCTTCGGGTAAGGATAGTATTGGCGCTTCACATAATTTCTTTTGAAGAGTTCGAAAAGCGTTCTCTTGCGTCTCGGTCCATACGAACTTAACGTTCTTTCTAGTCAACGATGTGAGTGGTGAGGCGATCTTCGAAAAATCTTGAATAAACCGCCGGTAGTAACCGGCCAATCCCAAGAAGCTCCTGATCTCTGTTGGACTCGTCGGTGGCTCCTAATTCATCATCGCCTCTATCTTGGCCGGATCCACTTTCACTCCGTCCTTAGACACCACGTGGCCTAAGAATTGAACCTCTTGAAGCCAAAACTCGCATTTTGAAAACTTAGCATACAACTTCTCCTTGCAGAGGATTTCCAAAACTTCTAGAAAATGTCGTCGATTGTAACACCCGCGATTTTTGGTTAATCCTTAATTCACCCTTATCCGGTTAAGCCATGATTATAGATCTTATCCAGTTGGTGTTCGTGGGTTTTGAATTTCGGACAGAGAGCACGTCGGGTCGAAAAGTCAGAATTTTGACCTTCGGGGTGGCCTGGGCGACTATGCCCGCGATTGTGACAGAATGTCACTCTCGCGGGGCATTATCGCGGGAGGTGTACCGCGGGTCTCCCCCTTCGGGAGACTATGCCCGGCGACTATGCTAAGGGCATAGTCGCGTGGCACTATCATCGACGGCCCCTGGTCGTTTTTAAGCAGCTTTGAGCAGCCCCTCTTCATTTATCTCAACCCCTTTCACCCTTTTTCTCTCTAGAAACCGAACCCCAAACCCTAAAATCGGTTTTATGCATCAAAGACACCAAATCTATTATGTCCCAAGTGTTCCTCCTTCTACCCATCAAAGATTGGAAGCTATGGTCAAGAAGCTTTATCTTCACCTTCAACCTCAAGTTCATTTTGGGTTTTCTAGGTTTTCGTCAAAACCTAAGTGGTAAGTATGTTCTTTCCATTTCCAAACCTTGTAATAATTTATAAATGCTCCATTGATGTTTCCCCTAGTATTTGGCTTATCAATCTCGAACTTGACAGTTTTTGGGAGAAACTAGGGTTTTGATCTCGTTGGGGATTTTGGTGTATTATGTTTGGGGAATGTTTCTATATGGTTGGATGTGGTTATTTACGGTTGAAAATGTGTGGATCTAGGTTTTGGGAGCTCGAGTTGAAGAGTTGGATTGGGTGTCCTCGGAAAGTCTCATCATCAAAAAAGGGTTTTAGAAGCTCTCGGCTTGAGGATTCAAGTGGCCTTCAAAAGAACTCGTTGGGTAAAATCTAGATTTAACCTAAATCTAGCAAGGTGAGTTCAAGTTGATTTGTGAAAACGTTGTACATGCCAAAATGTTTATTTTAAAGCATCTATGTGTTTTACATGAAATTATCAACTGTTGAGTTGTTTGGTAACTTTTGATTATTTGAAGTGTTTAGCTTATTAAACCTTGTAAAACTCCACATTTGGGATTTTGGGATATTTTGATAAATGTGTCACAAAGGAATGTGACTTGGTGATTTATTGCATAAATGGGTATTTGGTAAAAAATGCACTGTTAAGTGTTTGTCGGGTTTTATGCATCATTCATGAAATGAGATACTTTGAAAAGTACGAAGGTGTGAGTCCTTTGGTTTTGGGTCGATCCCGACTTTGGGAACGCTTTAGAAAATGATAATCCTTCTTGGGTTTTGGTCCGAAGGCCAATTGTGACTTGAGAAACAAAGTTTTGGGAAAGATGTATTTTGGTTTATATAACCACTTTGGCTCTCGTATTTTAGCCGAACGTACATTGTGCCTTTTGGGGCTTGGTTTGCACTCAAATAAGTCTTTGGAACATTTGTTCAGTTTTGGTAGCCTGTTAAGGAGCCTTGTCGCGTGGTGTACCTAGTTGCATCTCATTTGTGAGTTACGTGTATTGGATGTGTTAGTTCATCCGTTGGAGTCATGTAACGTGTTAGGTTGTAATGCAATGGATCCATGGGCATAGAGGTTGGTTTTTATCGTGTAAATGGGATAATATTCCTGTGTTTTAATATGAAAATAGGCGTTGATGATACGATGTAAGTCCTACATAATCAAGTGTGTCAAGGATGGAGAGATCCCAAGGTAAAGATCTGGATAGGATTGAACTTGGTGATTCTTTGGAACTAAAGACTTGGATAGAGTTGATGTTCAAATGACTAAAGACCCAAAGAGGGTTGATGTCTATTATGACTAAAGACCCAGAGAGGGTTGATGTCTATTATGACTAAAGACCCAGAGAGGGTTGATGTCTATTATGACTAAAGACCCAGAGAGGGTTGATGTCTATCATGACTAAAGACCTGGATAGGAACTACCGTGACTAAAGACCTGGATAGGGTTGATGTCTACCGTGACTAAAGACCTAGATAAGGTTGATGTCAATGGTTGTTTATCCTTGAAGATACACTTATAACATACATCTGTGGCTTAACTTTGTGTACCCGCCACATTTAATAAAATCGGGTCTTCCCCGTCACCGAAAGGTGTTGTTTTTGGTACTGAGTATTGTGTCCATATTTTCGGTGACATATTGCATATGAGATTTATTATTTATGATTTATAAGTTGAGTGTTATGCCCCACCCGTGCTTTGGGTGTTTTGGGATGTGAAGTGTTATTCACGGTATCACAATTGGGAGTCGATTTATATTCATGTTTTGAGTGAGTTTTGGATCACATCGTTTTATAAAGAATGGTCATTTTGGAACGTTGTCTTTAATGGTGTAAACTGTGGAAAACGAGTCGTCTCTATTTCTAAAGTAAATTAGTTTGAAAGATCTTGATTTGAATTGATTTCCTTTCTTTTAAAGATATACCTATTCATGTTAAAACTCTTGAACTCACTAGGCGTTAGCCTAACCTTTTATTTGTCGGCATGTGCATCAGGTTTCAGTTGGGGTTGGTCCTAGCGGTGCTATGAAGAGGTGAGCACTAGCTTGCGTGAGAGTGAGTAGCTTGGCGAAGTCTTCCGCAATTTGGAGGTAGCGACACTTATTGGGTTTTAGTAACACCTGTCCTTATTATAGACTGTAGGTATAGAATGAATGTATGTATGGAGATTAAATATTAAATTATGGTTGTAGATGAATCATTTATTGATGTATTTAGAAATTTTTTAATTAGTTGCTATTTCCAAAATTTAGGGTGTTACAAGTTGGTATCAGAGCTTAAGTTTGAGAGAATTAGGTATTGATTTTTGGATGCCTAGACTCAAACTAGCGTTTTTATAAGTGTTTGTAAGTGAAGATGCATATTAGGAACCTTACGATATGATATTTTGGAGTTGATCGAGTCGCTAGAAACGGAAAACTTGTCGAGGGTCGCAAGGATGAACTTGTACGGTACGTTCATAATGGCACCTGTCAGTGTTATGGTGAACCTACATGCTACATGTGTGTACTTGAACTACCTTGGTATGATTATCGTTGGGGTAGTGAGAAAGTTCTAAGCGGGCGATCTAAGAAGGGTTGACGTTTATAGCAATGTCACTTTGGAGTGACAGTTAAGACATGATGAATGCTGGAAGTTAGCCATTGTGGGTCAGGACAATTGGTTGGAATAGAACCTTAGACTTATGGAATTGATGTTAGTCGAGGAGAAATTATAAGGTGAACCAATAAAATATTTGAGTATTGTCTTAAGATGTTAAGCATCCGGATGATAATAGTATGAATTGAGAAGCGTGGTCCTAAGATGCCGAGTGCCGACCAAATTCATGCATAAAATTTATTTCTAAATAAGTTTGCATAAATTATTTCTCACGTTTTCAAAGTATAAAGTGAATTATGTTGCGAAGTCTTGGTAAAGCATTTAGCACTCATCAGATTTTGAACCGTGAGTTTAATCTTGCATGTGGTTGCAATTTATATTGAAAACCTCTCCGTCCCTGTTTTGTGTTTAACGCTATTTTGGACATCTTAAGATCCGTGTTTTAATGCCATATGGGGTATTGGGCAAGTAACTGTAGAATTTTTAACCTTGACATTGGATCTCCTCCACGTATGTTAAGGTTTTAAAGGAAGAGTTGTTCCCATGTTGTTGAGTCTGAACTTCCTTGGGAATTTTGGGTCTGTAGGAGTCGCGTTGAATTTTTATGGAATATTGTTTTGCGACGTTTTGGGTGCGTGAGTGTACTTCGAAATGCGTGTGTATTATTTATTTATTTTTTTTGTTGCGTGTAAATTTACGAGCTTTTTGGGCGTCGTGTCTCAGGAAAGTTTTGTTGAAATGGGTCACTCTATTGTATGGGGTGGTTTTAGAATTCTGACATTTTTAGACGTGTTGACGTTTTATGATTTATGTTGGGAAGTGAAAGTTTTGACACCGCTTGATTTTAGCGTTAATGAGTTTTATGAAAATTCAGTTGATTTTATGGTGTCTTATGGTACGACATTTTGCGTCGAGTAAGCAAATTCAGGGTACGTGTGCATATGCATCTTGGGTGCGTTAATTGATGAGTTTTATTAATAGATGTCGTCCCTCATGTTGTTTTGGGGAGGTTTCATTATTATGTGAATTATCTTCGGGCTTTATACAAATGTCAAGCATTGTATACTATTGGCATTGGATTTAATTATATGGTTGATTTGAATAAGCATATAAGGGATTTATGTTGTTTCAGTTATTGATTTTACTGTTAGAAATTTTCCGCAATGCATTAAATGAATATCAGTTTACATGTCGTTGTAGTTACTATTTTGGACAGGTGTGTTTTACTTGGGTGATCCAAGTTAAACCTGATTTGAAATTTAGTTACGTTCCCATAGTTTACCGAGTTTTGGGGAAATAAACTGATGCATATGAAACTTGTTGAGAATTTTATGCCGCAACATTTTTGGTTAAAGAGGAAAATTTTAAAGTTAAATTTGTGAAGTCCTCTTTTGGGATTGTGCAAACATTTATCGCACATGTTGGGATGCAGGAATTTATTTTCATGATTATTAGTTAGATTTTTGGTTACACACCTTTTGTTACCTTTTATTTACGTAAATATTGATCAAATGAGTTTGGAAATGGTTTTATATGCGTAGTGTTGGTAACCAGTTTTGAAACCTATCGGATGAACGATAATGTGTTTTCACTGTACGGTTAATGGTTATAAAACTTATGTATTTGAAGGTTTTATAAAAGTTTAAATTGGCATATTATTTGAGAACCTTGAACTCATTAGGCCTATAGATTTATACCCCGTCGTGAAAGGAGTGGTATTTAGGGACTGAGGGAGCCCTTAGGATTTGAAGCATCGGATGATCTGACTTGCGGTCAGCCTTGGATTTTGGGTTTCAGTTTTGAGTCTGTGCGCGTTTGTTTTATGGAGGTAGTAGATTTAAGCCTTCCCGAATAATTAAGGAATGATTTTATACTTGGGAAATCCATGCGGGATGAGATTTTATGAGTTAATCTGTGTTTTAATTTGGATTCGGCTTGGTTGGTTGCTCGTCGGTGTGACATTGTGGTATATGCTGTTGGTATATCGTATTGGTGGTTTCCGCAATCAAAGAAATTCCTCGCGGTTTATTTGTTGGAAATGTGAGATTGTGATTTTAGTATTCGGTTCAATGTCGACCTTAGTGCGGCTACCCATCTGGAAGGGGATTTTGGGACGGAATGTCCATGTTTTCGAGGTCATCACTTAGCCCTAGGTGTCGACTTGTTTTCTTGAGGTCATTGGATATTGGAATGTTTTGGAAGTATCCCGATTGGATCATGGGATGATTGACCTTCGGTGATGAAATTTAGAAGCAGGATTAAGTATTGATGATTATGTACCGTTGTGTAAAAGCACTTCCATGGTGAGAAATTTTTTATGGAAGGAATGTTGTAAGGTCGGGGTTGGAACGGATTTGAGTAATAGCCGAAGCCGGACTAACCAGTTACTTGAAGGACGCATTGGTGCACCTTGGAAGGGCATCTTGTTCAGTATTAGGAGTGGATCAGTAGGAATCTGAGTATTCATGGGAGTTTGGATTCAATCTTCGACCTGGAGTTCGGAACTGTGTAGATCCGAAGGGAATTAGTCGGAGAGAAGTTGGGGTCACAAATTACCGGGAGGTGGTAATTGTCATCCAAGGTTGGGAGACGACTGTAACCTTGAGAGTAAAGGTTACTCTGGTGAGTTAAGTGTCGGCTCGGTCATGAGTGTGATGTTCCCACGAAAGGCAGTTGGCGTGCGTAGCAGTGCAAGGGGCATGATAACAGTACCGGAAGAAGGATTGAGGGAAATCCCTCTGCAGACAAGGTTGCGCAGGAATCTAGATTTCGAGGACGAAATCATTCTAAGGTTGGGAGGATTGTAACACCCGTGATTTTTGGTTAATCCTTAATTCACCCTTATCCGGTTAAGCCATGATTATAGATCTTATCCAGTTGGTGTTCGTGGGTTTTGAATTTCGGACCGAGAGCACGTCGGGTCAAAAAGTCAGAATTTTGACCTTCGGGGTGGCCTGGGCGACTATGCCCGCGATTGTGACAGAATGTCACTCTCGCGGGGCATTATCGCGGGAGGTGTACCGCGGGTCTCCCCCTTCGAGTGACTATGCCCGGCGACTATGCCAAGGGCATAGTCGCGTGGCACCATCGCCGACGGCCCCTGGTCGTTTTTAAGCAGCTTTGAGCAGCCCCTCTTCATTTATCTCAACCCCTTTCACCCTTTTTCTCTCTAGAAACCGAACCCCAAACCCTAAAATCGGTTTTATGCATCAAAGACACCAAATCTATTATGTCCCAAGTGTTCCTCCTTCCACCCATCAAAGATTGAAAGCTATGGTCAACAAGCTTCATCTTCACCTTCAACCTCAAGTTCATTTTGGGTTTTCTAGGTTTTCGTCAAAACCTAAGTGGTAAGTATGTTCTTTCCATTTCCAAACCTTGTAATAAGTTATAAATACTCCATTGATGTTTCCCCTAGTATTTGGCTTATCAATCTCGAACTTGACAGTTTTTGGGAGAAACTAGGGTTTTGATCTCTTTGGGTATTTTGGTGTATTATGTTTGGGGAATGTTTCTATATGGTTGGATGTGGTTATTTACGGTTGAAAATGTGTGGATCTAGGTTTTGGGAGCTCGAGTTGAAGAGTTAGATTGGGTGTCCTCGGAAAGTCTCATCATCAAAAAAGGGTTTTAGAAGCTCTCGACTTGAGGATTCAAGTGGCCTTCAAAAGAACTCGTTGGGTAAATTCTAGATTTAGCCTAAATCTAGCAAGGTGAGTTCAAGTTGATTTGTGAAAACGTTGTACATGCCAAAATGTTTATTTTAAAGCATCTATGTGTTTTACATGAAATTATCAACTGTTGAGTTGTTTGGTAACTTTTGATTATTTGAAGTGTTTAGCTTATTAAACCTTGTAAAACGCCACATTTGGGATTTTGGGATATTTTGATAAATGTGTCACAAAGGAATGTGACTTGGTGATTTATTGCATAAATGGGTATTTGGTAAAAAAATGCACTGTTAAGTGTTTGTCGGGTTTTATGCATCATTCATGAAATGAGATACTTTGAAAAGTACGAAGGTGTGAGTCCTTTGGTTTTGGGTCGATACCGACTTTGGGAACGCTTTAGAAAATGATAATCCTTCTTGGGTTTTGGGCCGAAGGCCAATTGTGACTTGAGAAACAAAGTTTTGGGAAAGATGTATTTTGGTTTATGTAACCACTTTGGCTCTCGTATTTTAGCCGAACGTACATTGTGCCTTTTGGGGCTTGGTTTGCACTCAAATAAGTCTTTGGAACATTTGTTCAGTTTTGGTAGCCTGTTAAGGAGCCTTGTCGCATGGTGTACCTAGTTGCATCTCATTTGTGAGTTACGTGTATTGGATGCGTTAGTTCATCCGTTGGAGTCATGTAACGTGTTAGGTTGTAATGCAATGGATCCATGGGCATAGAGGTTGGTTTTTATCGTGTAAATGGGATAAGATTCTTGTGTTTTAATCTGGAAATAGGCGTTGATGATACGATGTAAGTCCTACATAATCAAGTGTGTCAAGGATGGAGAGATCCCAAGGTAAAGATCTGGATAGGATTGAACTTGGTGATTCTTTGGAACTAAAGACTTGGATAGAGTTGATGTTCAAATGACTAAAGACCCAGAGAGGGTTGATGTCTATTATGACTAAAGACCCAGAGAGGGTTGATGTCTATTATGACTAAAGACCCAGAGAGGGTTGTTGGATCAAATAATTGTATTCAAGATTAAAATTAAAGTTAAGGGTTTAAACTGCAATTGTGCTAAAGTTAGTTAAAGAGTTTAAAGTGTAATAAGTTAATAGTTTATTAGCTATTGGGCCCAAGCCCATTAGAAAACATGTTAAGCTTAAAGCCCATAAGGCTTAGATATTTAATGTTTTGATTAATTAGTTTTAGGGTTTAATCCTATCATTATCATAATTTTGTTTAGAGAGAGGTAGCAAGTTTTCTCTGTATTCAAGGGTATCAAGAACACTCAAGGGTTTCATTGTTTATTCAAGGGATTGGTATGTTACTCTGATTTATATATCTCTTGATTATTATTGTGTTGCTTGATTACTTGATTGATTATTTACCAACTAGATTAAACTGGGATAACAATTGGTATCAGAGCCAAAAGAATCATTTTTTTTATTTTACTGTTCATCGAAAATCACTGTTCATCGAAAATCACTATTCATCAAAAGTTACTGTTTTTCTGATTTCGTGAATTTATGTGCTTTTATGGTTAAAGTTGATCTGATTAGATATGTTTGATGCTTCTGAATGTAACTGATTGCTTAATTGCTTTCAAATTCATTAAGTGATTGAATTTTTGGGTTTGTGTTTTTCTGGGTTCGTATGGTAGTCGATCACTGTGGTCTCAAAATTGAATCTTAAAAGTCGATTTCAATTTGGGTTGTGTTCGATATATGTTTTAGGGTATAAAAATCTAATTTTTGCATTCAATTTTCGTGATTTGTGTGTTACTGGGTTGATTTTTCTGGGTTGTTCATCGTTCTGGGTAAACTAAGAACGTCCCGGTCGAACGCATAATATCGGTCAAATCAGGACACCGGTCAAATAGTCCGATCGCCCGGTATACTCACAGACCACCTCGGTCGATACCTTGTCTGGTCAAATCAATACCGATCGAATCAATACCGGTCGAAGTGTTTACCGGTCTTACAACCTCCCGGTCGAAGACTTTTATCGGTCGAATATTTTTATCGGTATTCACTATACCGGTCAACTATATTCCCGGTCGAACAAAGTACCAGTATAAGCAACTTACCGGTCTAACTCTCTATACCGGTCTTAGTCGTTTACCGGTCGAGCATAAGACCGGTTGTTACATCTTACTGGTCCAAGCAAGACCCCGGTCGACTCAATACCAGTCGAAGCACACCCCCGTGCTAAGTCTGCGAAGGGGGACAAAGTTCTGTTCGATATCAACTTTTTCTTTTTGTTCAGTATTATTTGAAGCGTTATACTGATTGAAAGGACTGCATTTAATTATTTTTGGAAAAAAAATTTCTAGAAATTTTTTAGTGTGGTTTTTATTTTGATTATAACGATCTCTTCTAGTTGATTGTGTTGATACAGAAAAGTTTGATTACTAACCATACAACCAGGATGTCGAATCAGCTAAATATGTCTGAAGGTTATAGCCATGATTTTAACAACATGCCTCTTTCTAAAGTAAAAGAAAAGGCTAAATATCTTGCTAGACAGTTGTCAAGAAATAGAGACAGGGCTGATGATTGTGAAAGGGAGATTACAAAGCTCAAATCCGAGATGTTACCTCTTGAAGCTGAGATTGAAAATCTAAAGATTCAGAACTCATCTCTTCTTATTCAGGTCAATGCTTTAAAAGAAAATTCAAAAGATTCTGATTCTATAATTGATCTTGCAGGAATAATTGGGTCTAAAGGAAAAGAGATCTTAGATCTTCAAGCAAAGTTGAAAAGATCTGAATCCAGCTCTACATGGTCTAAGAAGGAGTTAATGCAAAAAGAACTTGATGAGCTTAGAAGAAGAGCAAACATTGCTCGCGAGACATCTGAAGAGCTTAGAAAGTCAAACTCTCGAATCTTTGCTGAAAGAGACTCTTTAAAAGATAAAGTTCTCAGTCTTGAGGTTGAGATTAAAACGATGAAAGAAAAGGCAACCCAAGACAGAGACAATACAATAGCTCAAGATGAATTGCTGAAGATAGAGAAAGAAAGAAAAAACTTTGCCAAGAAATTCTCTGATTTCTCCAGAAAAGCCTTCGAAGAAAAGAAATCTTTAGAGCTTAGATGTGTTAAACTTTCTCAACAAGTTTCAGACTTTGAGAAGGTTATCATTCTAGAGAGAGAAAAGGCTGAGAATGAGAAGAAGAAAGCTGAGCTGAAGGATACAAATATAGACTTTTCTGAAGAAAAGAAAATATTTGAGACCGAGATAGCCAAGCTGACAGGAAAGCTATCTGAATTGTCAACAAACATCTTGAAGGAGAAGAATGCAAAATATGAGTTGCATAAGAAGTTTGATCTGATTGAAAATGAAAGAAACAGTTTGTCCTCAAAGATAAAGGAACTTGAAGAGATCGTATTCAAGGTGAAGCTGACTGAGCACAAGACGCCAGAGTCAATAGCTCAATCACCAAGAGATGATCTAGCTGATTCAGATAGTTCATTAAAAACAGCTTCAAGTTCACATATTTCAAATGTTTTCTACAATCCTTTCTGTGATGATAGTCTTACTTCTAAATCTACTAATCAGATTTGTCCTTATAACCTTTTCTATGACAAAAATGTTGATGGTTCAGGTAACTTCAAGAAGACTAAGTCTCAAAAGAAAAGCTTCTGGAGAAGGGATGATGAGAAAGAAAGAGGAAACTGGATCTGGAGAGTTAAAGGATCCTCGGAGGAGAAGAAGAAAGAAGAATCATTTGTGCATACATCAAATGCTAAATGGAACTATGCTACAAAAGGTAAAACTTTTGGCAAACCTGATCTAGTTTACTCTATCAATCAACTGATCAGGTTAGCACAAAAGAAAATTAGTTGTTCCTACTGTGGCTCAAATGATTTTGTAAGAAAAGATTATGTGAATAACTGGTATGGTTCTTATTTCATATCTCCCACTAGAACTGCAACTAATCCATTAGGACCCAAATACCAGTGGGTACCAAAAGCTAAATCTGTGTTGCAGGCACCCAAAGTTTAAGGGGGAGAAAGAACAATGGCTTCTAATCACATCAGATTAGAACCCGCACTTCAGTGCTTTATCTTTAAAAAAAAATCAGTTAAGGGGGAGAATATCTGTGATATTAACAAATTTTTGGATACTTAAATGCTTATCTGACCGTGTGTTCTTAAAGATAAATACTTGTGTTTTATCTTGTCAATATACTTTGTCAACTATTCATACACATAACGGTTCAGCACATTCTATTTGACTTTGTTATTACCATGTATCAAAAGTAAAATCTTTCTATGGTAATACTCACGTTCTTTGTATTCAGTGTTGATTGAATCAAACGTCATTTCATGTGCTTTCATTGAAAATATGTTTATATATTGTTCATATAAACAACATTCGTTTTTGATTCTCCAAAATCTTATTCTTCATGATAAAATGATATGAGCTTAATTGTCAAACTCTTTTAGTTTAAGGGGGAGAATTGCATCGTCAAACACAACTGTTTTGACATCTCCAAAATTTTTATTCTTCATGTAACAAGTGGTATTTATGCTTACATGTACAAAAAGCCTGTTGAACAACATGTTCTTTTAGGAAAATACATGGGATTCAGTGTGAGTACTTAACAGAACTTCCATGGATTCACGATAACCAGTGTTTCCTTCCCAGGAAGTATTCCCTGAGTGATTGAGGGGAGAAGGGTCAAAAGAACTGAGTGATGGTGTGTGAAGAGGTAAAATGGAAAAGAGAGATTGGTTAGACGTGAGCATTAAAAGAAAGAGGGTGAGAGAACAGAGTAAAAGAATATTAAACTCTGCACCAAACCACTTTCTGAGCCGGGAAGGCACATAATCTGATTGGTTTACATTATTTGGTGACCATCATTGAAATAGGCAACTAGCCCATGCCATCTCTTGCATACAACCCCACCAGCTACTCATTCTTTTCTCAAAAAGAGAATGTTTCACATTTTCTGGGGAAGCAGCACATATGCTATTGGTTCTTCATTTGGAAGATACTAATATTGAAAAAGAAGGAAAGTTGCCCCACCTTCGAACCTTTTCTCATGCACATTGAGTCGTTGTATAATTTGTTGCTGTCTCAACAAGTTTACATACTTTGAGCCTATATTGAAAAGGCAATCATTTATGCTTAATTTTTTTTCTAACACATGCACGAGCACACAGAAATTTGTTTTCTGTCAGAACGTTCATAGATAACCATGTGTTATTCGATGATTGAATGGAAGACCTGGGGAGTCTACATCAAACCAGCTCCTTATATAGTAACTTTGTGTTACTCAGTGACTTTGTGTCATTGGCAGGCATTCTAACTGAGTCATTTGTTGATTTAGGGTTACATCTATTAAATTGTTTGAATTTGAAAAGATTCGAATGGTTACTACTTTCTATTTTAATCTGACAAGATTGAAATAATCACTCTTTCCACCTGGGAAGACTGCTCTTATTTCCATACAGGGCTCGTTACATGATGAAGATTGTGCTTACGTGATCATACACAATGGGGGAGATTGTCTTGATAAGGGGGAGATTGTTTTGCCAAGTTTTGATGATGATGATTCTCACCACTCATCAAAAAGGGGGAGAAGATACAAAAAGGGAGAATACAATCTGAAGACTGCTGAAGATTTCAAAGATTTTAAAGATATCAAGTTTTCTGAAGATATCTGAAGAAAAGTGAAGACAAGTGAAGACCCGAAGACAATTTCAAAATTTTTTTAATCTTGAATCCAAAGGGGGAGATTGTTGGATCAAATAATTGTATTCAAGATTAAAATTAAAGTTAAGGGTTTAAACTGCAATTGTGCTAAAGTTAGTTAAAGGGTTTAAAGTGTAATAAGTTAATAGTTTATTAGCTATTGGGCCCAAGCCCATTAGAAAGCCTGTTAAGCTTAAAGCCCATAAGGCTTAGATATTTAATGTTTTGATTAATTTGTTTTAGGGTTTAATCCTCTCATTAGTATCATTATCATAATTTTGTTTAGAGAGAGGTAGCAAGTTTTCTCTGTATTCAAGGGTATCAAGAACACTCAAGGGTTTCATTGTTTATTCAAGGGATTGGTATGTTACTCTGATTTATATATCTCTTGATTATTATTGTGTTGCTTGATTACTTGATTGATTATTTACCAACTAGATTAAACTGGGATAACAAGGGTTGATGTCTATTATGACTAAAGACCCAGAGAGGGTTGATGTCTATCATGACTAAAGACCTGGATAGGGTTGATGTCTACCGTGACTAAAGACCTGGATAGGGTTGATGTCTACCGTGACTAAAGACCTAGATAAGGTTGATGTCAATGGTTGTTTATCCTTGAAGATACACTTATAACATACATCTGTGGCTTAACTTTGTGTACCCGCCACATTTAATAGAATCGGGTCTTCCCCGTCACCGAAAGGTGTTGTTTTTGGTACTAAGTCTTGTGTCCATGTTTTCGGTGACATATTGCATATGAGATTTATTAACCATGATTTATGGGTTGAGTGTTATGCCCCACCCGTGCTTTGGGTGTTTTGGGATGTGAAGTGTTATTCACGGTATCACAATTGGGAGTCGATTTATATTCACGTTTTGAGTGAGTTTTGGTTCACATCGTTTTATAAAGAATGGTCGTTTTGGAACGTTGTCTTTAATGGTGTAAACTGTGGAAAACGAGTCGTCTCTATTTCTAAAGTAAATTAGTTTGAAAGATATTGATTTGAACTGATTTCCTTTCTTTTAAAGATATACCTATTCATGTTAAAACTCTTGAACTCACTAGGCGTTAGCCTAACCTTTTATTTGTCGGCATGTGCACCAGGTTTCAGTTGGGGTTGGTCCTAGCGGTGCTATGAAGAGGTGAGCACTAGCTTGCATGAGAGTGAGTAGCTTGGCGAAGTCTTCCGCAATTTGGAGGTAGCGACACTTATTGGGTTTTAGTAACACCTGTCCTTATTATAGACTGTAGGTATAGAATGAATGTATGTATGGAGATTAAATCTTCAATTATGGTTGTAGATGAATCATTTATTGATGTATTTAGAAATTTTTTAATTAGTTGTTATTTCCAGAATTTAGGGTGTTACATCGATGCTCCAACTCGTCACGAGAGTAGATGAGGATATCGTCGATGAAGACTATAACTGACTTGTCTAATAAAGGTCGACATACTCGGTTCATCAAGTCCATAAACACGGTCGGAGCATTGGTCAAACCAAACAGCATAACTAGAAACTCGTAGTGACCGTACCTCGTTCGGAACGCCGTCTTCGGTATATCGCGCTCCTTCACTCACACTTGAAGATAACCGGACCGTAAGTCTATTTTAGAGAAACACCCCGCTCCTTGAAGTTGGTCGAATAGATCGTCGATCCGCGGAAGTGGATACTTATTCTTTACGGTAACTTTGTTGAGCTCACGGTAGTCTATGCACATCCGCATAGACCCATCTTTCTTCTTCACAAACAGTACTGGCGCTCCCCAAGGAGACGAGCTCGGTCGTATATGTTGATCCAAACTCTCTCAGTGATTTGATAACGACCCTCTTTTATACTTAGTGAAAATTACGTTATTATATGTATTAGTGTTTCATCATCAGCGATCAGACTGAGTCTGTTCAGTTATCGCTGATGACCTTTCTGTAAACATTAATATGTATGTGTTTCACTTTCAGTGATCAAACTGAGTCTGTTCAGTCATCACTGATCGTTTCCTATGTAACACAGTTAACGTAATCCCTGAAGACAAGTCTCGCGTCAACATAGTTCATAGCTGAATCGAAGACGAAGCCACTGAACAATAGATAAGTCTACTAGTGACCTGATGCGGATATCAGCGAAGATCAGACATCTACTTACGCGAAGAAGCCTGAGGAAAAGCTTCAGCGATAGCTGAACTTCTTTATCTCTGGAAGAAGAGATACTCAGCGATCAACGATCACAAAGCTTATGCCTCAAGTTTTCTTTTGTCTTACCTTGCACAACCAGTACAATGTGTCAGAACGGACACGTCTCTGCCACAAATCGTACACCAACTCTGTCTACTACACTGTTCATAAAGCGGCCAAAAGCATGTCTCCAAAAGTGAGACTACCAAAGCCAATCTATGAATGCCACGTGTAAAGTACCCTGCCATGCATTTAATGCATAGGGTATAAATAGGAAGCTCACCCCTTCATCTGAAGGTGTGCTCAATCCTTGAACTCCAAAATAGAAACCCTTGTTTTCTATCTCTCTAAAAATCCCCCATTCTCTGAATTTCTTGTGCAACCATCTTAGTGTTTCTTAAGTTTGTTTAGATTGAGTCTGTCTTAATCTTATTCCGCAACAAACTTGTAAATTGTATTTTGATTTATCAATAAACAATTTATTAAACTTTAATTTTTGTGTATTCAACCCCCCCCTTCTACAAACTTGTTAAGCACCTTCGGGACCAACAAGTGGTATCAGAGCAGTTTGTTTAATCTAATAAACAAGATCTTGCTGTATACTCTTCCTTGCTATTCTAAAATGGCACTAAACACAAACACAAACTACTATGATAATGGTTCACTTTCTAAACCTCCTCGATTTAGCAGAGATAACTTTTCTCTATGGAAAAATCGAATGATGCTATTTCTTGAAGGTGCGGATCCTACTATACCTGAATATATAGAAAACGGACCCTATGAACCTGTTAGAATTATAGCTGCAGTTCCCGCTACTGCCACCACTGAAGCTGTCCCTGAACGATATGTCGTTAAGGAAATAAGACAGTGGAGTGATGAAGATAAAAAGAAGGTAGGCATAGATGCAAGAGCAAAGACCATTATATCAATGGCCCTGCCTGATGAAGTTTTCCATTCCATCATGCATCTAAAAACTTCTAAAGAAATGTGGGAAACCATATGTGTTCAATATGAGGGCACCACTGAAATCCAAGAGACCCGAAAGATTAACTTGGTAAGACAGTATGAAAGTTTTATCGCTGGTAAGAATGAATCTCTTTCTGACATTCATCAGCGGTTTAACTGCCTGATCATTGACCTAAGAACTGTTGGAAGGACCTATTCTAATTCTGAGGTCCTAACAAAATTCTTGGAAAGTCTTCCTGAAAGCTGGGACAGTTATTCAATATGTCTTAAGCTGACAAAAGACTTACATACTCTCTCTCTAAGCACTCTGTATGGAATATTGCTCAACTATGAGCAATCTAATCTCCTGAAAAAGAATCTTGTAAAAGATTCTAAAGACTCCAAAAGCACTGCTGTTGCTTTAGTCTCATCAGAGATAATTCCATCCCAGCGATCTACTCTCACCATCACTGAGTTAGATTCTGAATCTGAGGATTTATCAGACCCTGATCTTTCAGAGTTTAATGAGTCCTTAGCACTCTTGACAAACTCTTTTAAGAGATTTGCAAGAAAGAGTAACTTCCGAAGAAGTAAACCTCTCTCTCTTACTGAAAAGCCAAAATCAACTCTGGTTGATAAGGCTACAACCACTTGCTATAACTGCGAAAAAATTGGACATTTTGCTAGTGAGTGCAGGTCTAAAAAGGTCTTCAAACCTTCTACCTCAAGAAGATCCAGTGATGACAAATACCATAAGCTGAAGAACAAATATCAAAAGCTGAAAAGCTATCAGCAAAAAGGTAAAGGTCTCATCGCTGAAGAACATGACTGGGCTGAATCAGAAGAATCATCTTCTGATGAAGAAGAAGTCGCTAATCTTTGCCTCATGGCTGAGATTAAAGAAGAAGTAGAAGAACCATCTGAACCTTCTATGAGCTACATATCATCTCAGGTATTTATCTCAACAAATCCCTCTCTGCCTGAAGCTGAGAGAAGTCGCGCTGTTGATGTGCTGACGATTGACCTTTATAATGCTCTAAACGACAAAACTCAAGCTGAAAATAAAAATGTTTATTTAACACAAGAGCTAGAGAAATGTCATGAAAAGATCAGTGAACTAAATCTTTTAGAAGAAAAACTAAAAGATCAAGTCATTATAAATGAAATCATCAGCATTGAACGCGAACAAGCCATCGCTGCTCTAAAAGCAGAAAAGGCTCATGTTGAAAAATGGTGCAAATCATCAACAAAGATCTCTGAGATAATAAATGCTCAAACTCTTGAAAGTGATAAAACTGGTCTTGGTTTTTGGACACCACAGGATGATCCTAAAGAAGAAAGTTCCTCGCTTAAGTTTGGAACTTTTGTCACATCTTTCTTTGACACTTCTTATAATCAATTATATCCCTGTTCTTCTTCTAATCCCATCCCTGAGGAGATATCTGCAAAATCTAAGCCTGCATATAAAGGAAAGTCTATTCTCCCTCAGAAGGCTTTCAAGAAAACCAAACTGAAAGTTCCCTCCAAACCTTCAGTGGATAAACCTTCTAGCTCAGTGACAGAAATCTTTGATATCTGTCCTCCAAAGCTGAAGGTTGATCTAAAGCCCGTGAAATCTGAAGAAATAAAAATTCCTCCCAGATCTCGTGCTAAAGGCATTCTTGGAGCTGGACCTGCTCATCTTAAGTTTTCAAAACCTTTTGGTTATAAAACCACCATCAGATATAGAAAATGTTATCACTGTGGATTCACTGACCATATTGCGAGCAAGTGTCCAAATACCACCGAAGCTGATAAAACAGCCAAAGTGAAGAAAAATGCCTCTAAGGCAAATAAAGTCACCAAAGTGAAAAATACCACTAAGGTTAAGAAATTAACCAAAGTGAAGATTACCACTGAAGCTGAATCTTCATCAGCGGTGAAGACTGCTGAATCTTCCTTATCCACTAACTCTGAAGGACCCATTGAAAAGTGGGTACCAAACAAAGCTTAATCTTCCTTATGTATGCAGGGATCAAAGGGCATCTGGTATCTCGATAGCGGATGTTCTCGTCATATGACTGGACAAAGAGACCTGCTCACTGAATACAAGGAAGAGAAAGGTCCCTCTGTGACCTTTGGTGGAAATGGAAAAGGATTTACCCGTGGGTTTGGTGTCCTCAGCAATGGGACAACTACCTTTCGAAGAGTCGCTTATGTAGATGGACTGAAGCACAATCTTCTAAGCATCAGTCAGCTATGTGACAAAGACTACGAAGTTCGCTTTTCTAAGAAAGCATGTTCAGTGGTAGATGAAAAAGGAAAACTTGCTCTCAGTGGTTATAGAAGAGAAAATGTCTATGTAATAGATATGGACTCTACTATCACTGATAACTTATGTTTTCTCTCTAAGGCCTCTTCTGATGTCAACTGGCTATGGCATAAAAGGCTCTCTCATCTAAACTTCAAAACCCTGAATTCTCTCTCATCTAAGGAACTGGTTTCTGGTCTTCCTCAGCACTCATATGCTAAAGAATCTCTCTGCTCAGCATGTGAAAAAGGAAAACAAACAAAAGCTAGTTTCAAGTCGAAACAAGTTTCCTCAGTAACAAGTCCTCTTCAGCTCTTGCATATGGATCTATTTTGCCCTGTCAACATCCAATCAATAGCTGGAAAGAAATATACGCTTGTCATTGTAGATGAATATTCTCGCTACACCTGGGTTATTTTTCTTCGCTGTAAGAATGATACTCCAGAAGAACTAATATCTTTTGTCAAAAAGATGGAAGTGCTGAATAATCTTACTGTTCGATCAATAAGGAGTGATCATGGAACTGAATTCAAAAATAGTTCCCTGAACAATTTCTTTGAGAACAAGGGAATCTCTCACAACTTCTCCTCAGTAAGAACACCTCAGCAAAATGGAGTCGCTGAAAGAAGAAACAGAACGATCATAGAAGCTGCTAGATCAATGCTCAGCGATTCTCACCTCCCTACTCAATTTTGGGCAGAAGCTGTAAACACTGCATGTTTTACTCAAAACAGATCGCTGATAATAAAGCGATTTGGGAAGACAGCTTATGAACTCTTTCTTGGAAGGAAGCCTTCTATCAGATTTCTTCATATCTTTGGTTGTCAGTGCTTTATCTTAAACAACAAAGATCAGCTTGGAAAGTTCGACCCTAAATCTGATGATGGAATATTTTTAGGATATTCCTCCATCTCCAAAGCCTACAGAGTTTTCAACAAAAGAAGACAAACCGTAGAAGAAACCATTCATGTCACGTTTGATGAAACGCGCTCAGCGAACTCTACACCAATCGCTGACAATGAAGAACTGAATACTTGGATGATCTCTCACTATAGAGGAACTGAACCTTTCTTCTCAAACCATCAGCACACTGAAACTCCAGCTGCTGATGAAGAACCAAGTATCATACCTCCCACCGCTGAATCCAACTCATGGATTTCAGCTGAACCTCTAAACACACTTCTACCATCAAATCCATCTACGTCTGAAAACCCTTCTGAAAGCATTGGTGTATCTAATGTTCAACAATTACTAGCTGATGAACCTCAAGCATCTTCATCAGCGACTGCTCCTATTGTTGATCCTATCGCTGAAATAAGCAATCTTGCTCCTGCTCAGCGATGGACAAGAGATCACCCAATAGATCAAATTCTCGGTGATCCAGATGCAGGTATTCAGACACGACGAAGCTCAGGTAATATCTGTCTCTTTGTAAACTTTCTCTCCTTAATAGAACCAAAGAAGACTGATGATGCCCTCAGAGATCCAAACTGGGTCAGCGCTATGCAAGAAGAGCTGACTGAATTTTCTCGAAACAAAGTTTGGAATCTCGTTCCTAGACCATCTGATAAAACTGTAATAGGCACCAAATGGGTGTTTAGAAACAAGTTAGATGAACATGGAACTGTAACCCGCAACAAGGCTCGACTTGTTGCTCAGGGATACAGACAAGAGGAAGGCATAAACTATGATGAAACATTTGCCCCCGTGGCCAGGCTCGAAGCAATTCGACTATTCTTAGCTTATGCAGTCTATAAAGACTTCATCGTTTATCAAATGGACGTAAAATCAGCTTTTCTGAATGGAAAGCT
This sequence comes from Arctium minus, assembly GCA_954870635.1. NCBI lineage: Eukaryota > Viridiplantae > Streptophyta > Magnoliopsida > Asterales > Asteraceae > Arctium > Arctium minus. Next base: position 140,981,718 of record OX941082.1, on the reverse strand, counting down.
GAATGAAGAAGTTTATGTAGAACAACCACCAGGGTTCTATGACCCTAAGCATCCAAATTATGTTTATAAATTGGATAAGGCTCTCTATGGTCTAAAACAAGCCCCTCGTGCTTGGTATGACACTCTCTCATCTTTTCTTATCTCTGAAAATTTTGAACGTGGCAAGATTGATAATACGTTATTTTTCAGGAAGATAAAAGGTCATATAATTCTTGTACAAATATATGTCGATGACATAATATTTGGTTCTACTAACCCATCTCTTTGTACTCGCTTTGCTGAAAGAATGAAGAAAGAATATAAAATGAGTATGATGGGTGAGCTGACATATTTTCTTGGTCTTCAGATTAAACAATCTGACAAAGGTACTTTTATCTGCCAAGGTAAGTATGTTAAAGATATGCTAAAGAAGTTTGAACTCACACAAACTTCAGCGATGAAAACTCCTATGGCACCACCGCTGATACTTAACAAGGATCCATCTGGAAAACCTGTTAATGTCACTGCCTATAGAGGAATGATAGGCTCATTGCTGTATCTTACAGCAAGCCGACCTGACATCATGTACTCTACATGTTTATGTGCACGCTATCAATCTGAACCCAAGGAATCCCATCTGATCGCTGTAAAGCGAATTTTCAGATATCTGAAAGGAACTCCTAACCTCGGTCTTTGGTATCCCAAAGACTCAGGGTTTGATCTAACTGGTTATTCTGATAGTGATTTTGCAGGCTGTAAACTTGACAGAAAAAGTACCACTGGTGGATGTCAACTCTTGGGAGGAAAGCTGGTAAGCTGGACAAGCAAGAAGCAAAATTATGTGTCCACTTCCACAGCTGAAGCTGAATACGTAGCCACTGGAAGCTGTTGTTCTCAAATCTTATGGATGAGAAATCAACTATTAGATTATGACCTTCAGCTGTCAAAGATTCCTATCTATTGCGACAGCACTAGTGCTATCGCTATAGCAAATAATCCAGTGCTACATTCAAAGACAAAACACATAGAGATCAGATATCACTTTATCAGAGATCATGTGATGAATGGTGATATTGAACTTCACTTTATCCCTACTGACTTTCAACTTGCTGATATATTCACCAAACCTCTTGATGAGACAAGGTTCAACTTTCTCATCAGTGAGCTTGGAATGCTGAACCTCGAAGAATAATTCTTCAGCGTTCATGTATTATGTTAGTAATCAAAAGTTCCCCTCTCATCATTCTCTCTGATAAACATTCTGACTCTCAGGTATGTTTTCTCCTTTCCCTCAAATTTTTTTTTAAACTTTAATCACTGAACTTTCTTCAAATGATTAAAAGCTTTTTGAAAAATACATTAATCACTGATATTTCTAGTCAGTGATCCTTTAAAAGAAAAAAACTATCTCTAATCTTTTCAAAAAGGGATACTTTTAAAAAGAAAAATCTATCGTTGACTTTTCTTCAGTGATCATTTCAAAACGGACAAATGTACAGTCTCTCTTCTATGACGTCATTTGAACCGACAATCCACGACATGCCTTTTCTGACACGTTCGTCCGTTGCCCTTCTATCCAATCAACTTCGTGGAACGTGTCAATGTCATGATGATTTTTTTCTTTTCCCGCTTCATTCTCTCTCTTCTCTCTCTTCTATCTCATCGTATAAAAGGAATTCTTCTCTCCTTTATACGGTTTACGCTTTCAAAACTTTCAAAGCAAGAAGCATTCTCTCAAGAACACTCAAGCAAGTAAACCCAGAATATTGAATCTGCAACTCTTTTTCTTCAAGATACACAGGTTTATTTCATGTTTATATGCTTTGTTCGTATGTTTTTTATTCTTTTTAAAATCCTACCCGCTTTCTATGGATTTTATAAAACGTTTTTTTGTAAAAACTAAAGATCATTCTTTCTGATTTTATGTTTTTAAATAAAAACCTTTTGGTTTTAAAGTGTTCTTCATTCTTTCTACCCAGAACACTATTTTTCTCCTAAAAATAACTTGATAGTTTTCCAGTTTCCCTTCTTCTATGGAAACTGGTAATCATATTATTTTTAATCTAAATTATTTCTTCTATTATGCCTCTTTCCATAACAGAAATGACACAGTCTTCAATCGTTGCTTCCAAGCATGTACGATTCGCTCTCACTGAAGTTGCGATTACTAAATGTAATCATTTGGCCAGACTCGACTTCAAAGCTGACAAATACCCACATCTGGTGGAAGCTGCTGAATTCCTCAAGCAGTCATGCATAGCTTACGCGATCACTGTGGATCCTAAGCCCTCCAAGACTCTACTTCAGCAGTTCTGGTTCACTGCTGATGCAACTGAACTTACCAACAGGAAAGGCGAACGAGTCCCTGCTATCTCGTTCAGCACGGAATTGGGACCAGGGAGCATGACCGCTCTTAGCCTCAGGAAATCTTTAAGATTCCCTGACAAACCAAAGAGTGGGTTCGACGCACTCCCCACTGATGATGACCTGATATCATTCCTGGACGCAATGGGCTATTGTTGGGAAAACAAACCAAGATCTTCTATTCCCAACAAGAAGCTCACCAAGATCCTAAAAGCTCAGATGCCATCACAACTGAACTTTATCTTCTCGCACATAATTCAGTGCATGAGTGGGAAGAGTGGTTCGCTGGATCAAGCCAGCAAAACACAACTGCAGATGGCCTACTCCGTTATCGCTGGTCAAAACTTTGACTACGCCACAGCCATCTTTGAAGATCTGAGGTCGAGATTAGAGAAGCCTGAACGAGATCCCAAGATCTCATACGTACGTTTCATATGTACGTATATCAAGTTCCTCTATCCCAACACCTATCCCACCAAAGATGATGGCACCTTTGCCAGGGTAGGTCAACGATCACTGGAGGTCAAGCCACTCGCCGACGAGGTAAGTATCTCTCTCCTTCGCTCTCGTCTCTCTCTCCATTCTTCTTCATCTTCAGCGACCACGCAGACGGTTCCTTCGTCTGCTATCCCTGTCGCTACCACTACTTCTAAACGACCATCAGCTAGTCCGATTGGTCCTTCCAAAAAGGCCAAAAAGACTAAGGAAAGTACACCCTCTAGTACTATACCTGAGGGAGCTTCTCAACAAGCTACCTTAGATGCATTTGTGGGTCTTTCCTCCACAACTTCAGCAGTCACTCATACTGCCGTGTCAGCGATCTCACTCGCTGTCACATCATCAGTAACCCCACCTACTATCTCATTCCCTGATATTAACCCCATCCCTACTTCTATCCCCAAAACTCTTCCCTTCTCTCCTCACTTGGTCTCTGAACCCGCCACCTCTTCTTTCCCTATAGGACCTGAGCATCAAACTTTTGAGGAATCTATGCAGTTCTACAAAATGTTTGATACGTCAGGTACACCTATAATCCTAAACACTTCTCTCCCCCCCTCTCCAAATAAGCCCATATCTGAACTAACATTATTTTCAGGTCCTAGCTTGGCGTCTGTTGACACGCATGTCAACAGTCTAGGAGAAAAGGTGGACGCACTCACCAACACCATCAATGAAACCACCAGCGCCGTAAATCAGGCTGGTGAGGAGCTGAAGAAGTTGACTGCCACTTGCTCATCTAAAGCTGAGAACTCCCAACTTTCAGCTGTTGAAGAACAAGTCGTCCAACTCAGATAGTCCTCTCGACTCTTTCAAGGGCGATTTGAGTCTCTTAACGCTGAAGTTCAGGTTCTCTCTTCAAAGGTTGACCTCTGCACGTCCCTTCTTCAGCAAATTCTACAGAAAGTGAATGCACCAGCTCCAGCGCTGCCTCCCTCCTTCACTGAAGATGATCGTACCAACCTCAACATCGCTGTGGAATTCATTCATGATGCCACATGCGACATCCCTGCGGTTGAAGACCGGATTAAGCGTCTGGAGGCTGACGTTCAAGTGCTAAAAGCTTCAACAGCTACTCCAGCAGCTGAACAATCCCCTACCGCTGATAATGACAAAGTGGGGGAGAAAACTGAAGAAACTTCTATTGCTGCTGCTGGGGAAGCTAAGACTCCAAAGGAACCTCCCTCTCAATCTGAGGGGGAGAAGGCAAAAGAATCCTCATCAATTCACTCCATTCTCTTTGAAGAGGATGAGGAAGAAGACGATGAAGAGGAAGATGATCTAGATCTTGATGATCAAGAAAAGGATCAGCCCTCCGATGACGACGACGACGATGAAGACCAATCTATGTGGTTCTCTAAGCCGAACGTCGTATCAGGGACAACTTCGCAAGAGGTTGTCAAAACAGGGGTGAGAGGTGATACATCTTCAAGTATTCCTTCGCAAAGCAAAGACAAGCAACCGATCGCTGAAGAATGCTTGAGGACTGGATCACAATCTGAGGGGGAGCATCCTTCTCAGGTATGTCTTTCAATTGTACCACTCTTCTACTCTTTCCAAACCCCTATTCCTTTCTAGCCTTTATCTCTCTCGTTCTAAAAATACACTTATCCCTTCTTTCCTTCTTTTTCTAACCAGACAGTTCTCACCCCTGCTTAAGGGTTCTGAACTACAAATAATTCCAGCTGCTATCGCTGAAGAAATAATCCCAATCTCTATCGCTGAGATTGATGAAGGAGAAGAAGAAGATTCCCTGGTCCATCCAGGAAGGCCCTCTCGACCATCTCAATGGTCAGAGGAAGTGGTAAAGAAAAGAGTTGAAATGATTGCTCAACTAGAAAGTCAACGGCTGAAAATCCCTCTTCAAACATCCTTCTCAGAGCTCGACTTCCTCACTGAAGCTGAAAGAGAAGAATCTGCCAAAGCTGAGAAGCTGATCGCTGAATGCAAACGAGATGCCCAACTCGCTTTAAAGATTCAATCCTCTCAAGTTAAGGACAAAAAGCTGAAAAGCAAACCTGTGGAAGTTCAAGCAGCTCTACTGAAAGAAATTGAAGAGGAACGCTTCAAAGAACAAGAGATCAACGATAAGTCTATCGAATGGTGCAAACAAAAGATGGATTATCGTTCTGATCTTCTTCCAATATCAGCCGTGACTATCTCTGGTCGCAAGAAGAAAGATCAACTCTCAGTGACCATGGAGATTACCAGAGAGGATGGAACCCAAAAAGCAATGTACGTATCAAAACTTGAGAGCTTCGGATTTACGGAATGGTTAGAGTTCTGGGATGCGCTGAAGAAATCCAAATCTACATACAGAGGCTACGTTGAAGGACTTCTTGAAGCCCTCATAAATAGAGTCGTTTCTGTACTAAAGCTGCCATCTCCTCTTCCTCCCAAATCTTTGAAACTCAAGAGAAAAATTGGGTCCTCCTCCTCTGAAGATGTCGCCATCATCAGGAATGAAACTTCTATCAAATTTTCAAGAGATGCACTGTTTGGTCCTCCTCCTGATCTTTCAGTTCTGGACTTATCTCTGCCTCCTGGTGGTCCTTTCCAAGCTGGTCAAGTAATCGACAATCCTTATGGAATATTCTTCAGAGATGATGATGAGGAACTCAGATTTCAAAGAATCTCTGAGATTCCTATCTGTCCTCTGAATCATCTCAAGGATCTCTTATGCTTATGGTGTGACTTCTTCCCTGCTGCTGAAAAAATTAAAGAAATTATCAGTCAAGAATCTTTGGAACGAAGACAGAAAGGAGAAGAAATACCTGAGTATATGATCAATCCTCCTAAATCTTCTTTTAATAGCTGATAGATTAGTTTTCTTCTCTGTAATCTGTTAGTTATACTTACAGTAGTTAGTTACTCACTTGTAATGTTTTTCATATCTTGTAATTCCATCCCTGAATTAAATGAAAATAGCAGTGATGTACTTAACCCTATCAGTACTGTAAAAGATCCCTCAAAATAGTAATTGGGACATGCATTCTATGAGTCCTTTTTATTCCTATATTTTGAATCAAAGTAATTTTCTTTTGTTACTTTGTCATTATCAAATAGGGGGAGATTGTTGATCCAAACTCTCTCAGTGATTTGATAACGACCCTCTTTTATACTTAGTGAAAATTACGTTATTATATGTATTAGTGTTTCATCATCAGCGATCAGACTGAGTCTGTTCAGTTATCGCTGATGACCTTTCTGTAAACATTAATATGTATGTGTTTCACTTTCAGTGATCAAACTGAGTCTGTTCAGTCATCACTGATCGTTTCCTATGTAACACAGTTAACGTAATCCCTGAAGACAAGTCTCGCGTCAACATAGTTCATAGCTGAATCGAAGACGAAGCCACTGAACAATAGATAAGTCTACTAGTGACCTGATGCGGATATCAGCGAAGATCAGACATCTACTTACGCGAAGAAGCCTGAGGAAAAGCTTCAGCGATAGCTGAACTTCTTTATCTCTGGAAGAAGAGATACTCAGCGATCAACGATCACAAAGCTTATGCCTCAAGTTTTCTTTTGTCTTACCTTGCACAACCAGTACAATGTGTCAGAACGGACACGTCTCTGCCACAAATCGTACACCAACTCTGTCTACTACACTGTTCATAAAGCGGCCAAAAGCATGTCTCCAAAAGTGAGACTACCAAAGCCAATCTATGAATGCCACGTGTAAAGTACCCTGCCATGCATTTAATGCATAGGGTATAAATAGGAAGATCACCCCTTCATCTGAAGGTGTGCTCAATCCTTGAACTCCAAAATAGAAACCCTTGTTTTCTATCTCTCTAAAAATCCCCCATTCTCTGAATTTCTTGTGCAACCATCTTAGTGTTTCTTAAGTTTGTTTAGATTGAGTCTGTCTTAATCTTATTCCGCAACAAACTTGTAAATTGTATTTTGATTTATCAATAAACAATTTATTAAACTTTAATTTATGTGTTTGTATTCAACCCCCCCCCCTTCTACAAACTTGTTAAGCACCTTCGGGACCAACAGTATAAACCCCTTTCCGATTAGCTCTTGGAGTTGCATCATCATGTCGGGGCCAAACGGAAGGGAGCACGAGCAATCGGAGCGACTCCCGGAGTAAGGTTGTAACACCCCGAATTCTGGAATCCCTGTATTAGTATTTTCAGTGTGAAACCTTTTAATTGTTGGGATTATTTAGTCCTTATCGAACCTTTCGAATTTAAGCATCGTGGGATTTCAAAACATCAGATTTTGGGCATTTGTTGGAGCTCGCGACTGTGCCCGCGAGAGTGACAGGGTGTCACAGTCGCGGAGACACAATCGCCGGAGGCCGAGAACTCTCGGTACGTTCTTCGCGATTATGCCATGCGAGAGTGACATGGTCACAATCGCAGGGCACAATCGCCCCAACTGTACCGCGGGGGGGCGTTCTCGCGCGACCTTGTCTGCGAGAGTGACAAATGTCACTCTCGCCGTGTCATAATCGCGGCCGTGTGTCTGGGTATAAATTGTTTAAGTCGCGAATTTAGGGCATTTTATCTGATTTTGAAGAGGCAGTAGCGTTTTTCCTCTCTAGAAGCCTGGTAAGTCGATCTTTCCCTCCCTTAGCATTTATGTCTCTCAACTACTTCAACCTCTTAATCATTTATGTGTTCTAGGTGGTTGTGAATCATCATAGTGCTAGTGAAGCTACCTCAAGCTCTTAACCCATCTTCTTCTTGTCTAAGTTTTGGGTTTTAGGGTTTTAACTACAACCCTACAAGGTGAGTTCTTACACTTTTTATTAAACCTTATACATGTCAACATGTCAATTTTGGATGCCTAATATCTCCCCTTTCATGTACTTGGTTTGTATAACTTTGTGCTAAACCTAATTTTGGGGATATCAGTGTCTATGATGATTTTTGGGAAATGATGGATCACGAACTTTAATATTGTAAATCAACTTGCACCATGATTTGGGATTTGGAAATGAAAGAAAGGTCAAATATATGTTGATTCGAAAATCTTTGGTAAACGATAGAACTGGTTGTGGTGGAAATCACCTTCATACCACTTATGCATATAAACCATTTTGGGATTTATTGTTGGGCCTTATGCGCATTAATTGGCTTATTTGATGCATTGGGAGTCATGACCCCTATTTACTATAGTATTGCGACATTTGATGAGGATTTCAACTTATTGACCTTTCGCGGTCGAACCTTTCGCGGTTCACGTTGACATTCCTTGCGCGTACTATATTTGTCTATTGGTTTTACTGACTCATCGAATGGCTTACTTTTGTGTTCCGTCATTCGAGTTAGTAAGCGGGTCACCCCCGTTAACCCAAGAGGTATTTGCTATATCTTTAAAGAACGTTTTTATTATTATCATAATTATCATTGTTGTACTCGAAGAAACTCTTCTACTTACTTTTATGTTGAATTTCCTAAATTGTAATGTTTGATCTCACTAGGCTTTAGCCTAACACTTTTTCTCAAAATGGCATGTATAACAGGTCAGGTTTCCGGTGGGGTTCGTCGGGACTGAGCGGATAGCTTTGGGGCAAGAGCAGTCTTTTTGGGAGATGCATAGACCGGCATTTTGAAATAGTGATCATACCTCTTGGAAGAATAGCAACACCCAATATTAATCTCTCTTACTTAAGTTAGATTATTAGGTTGTTAGTCTATCATTCATTTGATTTATTGTAATGATTATAGTGCTATTTCCCCGTCCTATCGGGATGATACTTTGGGATTGATTGTAGCAGGTTTCATACCCAGGTTTTTATCTAATTATAACCGTCATATTGCAGAAATTTCGAATTTTTATTCCGCTAATTTTTAGGGTGTTACAAGTTGGTATCAGAGCATTAGTTTAAGTGAACTAGGTATGGATGTAGGGTACCTAGACTTAAGCTGTGAATTGAGGCAATGATTTGGTGAGATTGGGTAGAACTATTAAGATAAGATAGTTCTAGAGACGACGGAAGCTACACAAGTTAAGAGTTATGATAATGAGAATGAAAATTTTTATGTATTGCATGTTCATAATTTCGCCTAGCTAACGTTATTATGAATGTCAGGATCGAATTCTTAACAAGAATTAATTCTCAGAAACAATATCAAAGAAGTTTGCGGAATAACACTTTGATATTCAATGGAATAGTAAATCAACACAGTAAATATGAATAACAAACTGCAAGCTTTTATTGAATGCTTTGAAGTTACAAGATTAATCACTCAACCTCAATATTGATGAACAAGCTCACCAATACGAATTCTACTTCTCTAGAATTAGGATCTATGCCTTGAGGTTGATTTCTCTCTTGAAAAACAATTATCAAAAGTTTCTTGTATCTCACTATTCTAAACTATACAATATATATATACTGAATACAAAAGATAATTACAAAGAATAAACAAATCTTCAGTATAACTTCCATGTATATCTTCTAAGTATATCTTCAGTATATCCAGCTGTAGTACTTTCCATCCGGATCTCTTTAGCAGCACTAATAATGCTCAGCAGCATTAACTTCATCTAGCAGCATTAACTGCAAGCAGTACTAACCACTAGCAGTACTAACTAGCTAAGCAGTACTAACTTTGTTCAAGCAGTACTAACTTTGACTAGCAGTATTAATTAACACTAGCAGTAGTAACACTCAGCAGTATTAATCTTCAACTTGTTCTGGCAGTAGTAACTACATTTGTACTAGCAGTAGTAACTACACTTAGTAAAATCTTCAGTTCCCAACAATCTCCCCCTAACTTGACTTTTAGAAGAGAAGTCAAGTTCTTCAGATATTCTTCCAGATGCTCTTTTTAATGCTCCCAAAACTTCCAAGATCACGCTGCTAAGTCTGGATTCAGTCCCAAACTCTGATTGATTATCCTCTGAATGAGATACTTGGCCATTTCTGAATTTGGTGCACAACCCAACTTCTTCTTTAGCATTGCATGAACCTTCAGTCTGGTGTGATTATATACTCTATCCACTAGGAAGTATTCTGTGTGATTTCTATCCAAAGTCACTGCATATACTCCACTAGTTTCATATAGAGTCCAACTTGTAACTTCTTTAAACACACTCTTGATGACCTGGTCCACTTCTTCAGGTTTGAACATCATGCATAGATACTCCATCACCAGTTTTGTAAGAGAAATTCCTGGAGTATTCAGATGGTCTGCATACAGCTTAATTCCTATGTCAAACATCTCTTCTATATCAGATCTAGAGCATGTTCTGACAATCTTGATCCAAGTATTGAATACTTCATACTTGTCACCCTTCCTCTTGAGTCTGATGTAATCTTTTCCATCCATTGTCAGTACATCCCAGTGAATGATCTCTGGTGGCTTAACTCCAACAGGTTCTGCAGAAATTGGTTCAGGCACTTTGTCCATCACTACCATATATAAGCTTACATCATCTTTGATTGATGACCCTTGCTGGCTTGATGACTCACGTGCCACTTCTTCTTCAGCAACATTTTGTTCTTCTTCTACTCTAGACTTCTTATCTTTCTTTCTTTTGGCCATCATCTTGGTTCTTTTCAAAGTCTTTTGAACCTGTACTAGAGTAGCTTCCTTCTTCTTTTCTTCCTTTTTCCTTGCCATTTCTTTGATAGGAGTTCCCTCTTCACTTTCAGGGAATGGTTGATTCATATCTATATCATTACTCTCCTTGGCCTTCTTTTCAAACTCTACTCTTTTCTTTTCATTGCTCTTCAGATTCCCCATTTCCTTTTCATAGAGCTCTCTGATTTGATCAAAACTCATCTTCACAAACATTTCTTTCTTTACCCCAATTGCACTCCTCAAGAAAGTTATCATTTTGTTTCTTTCCTGAGTGGCAAGGTAAGTTTGTGAAGGTCTTCTTTTCTTTGCACTTGTATTAGCCATCATAGCCTTTCTCAGACTTATAGCCCTTTGTTTAGCCTTTTCAGTTTCAAGCCCCTTTTGATAAGCTTTATTTAGCTCAGCAGCTAAAGCCTTTGCCATTTCCCTGTCCTTTTCCACCTGAGCTCTTTCTTCTTTTTCCATCTCCTTCTGCATTTTCCTTGCTAAAGCTTCATCTGATTCAACCAACCTTCGCTTCTTGATTGGTTGATCAGATTCCACTAACTTTTCTTTTCCCTTATTCTTTGATTCTGCAGCTTTGTCTTTCTGTTCTGATTTTCTGTCTCTCCCTTCATTTATGACCACTCCCTTTGCTTTGGGAGTGTCATTCTTAGCTTTGATTAGCACTTCAGCTACTTCAATTTCTGTTGGTGTTAACTCTGTTACTGCTGCTTGTGAGGTTTCAGCAGCATTAACAGTTTCTGCTTCCTTCTCCCCCTCAACTTCAACTCTTTCTTTATCAATCTCCCCTTCCCTTGATGCTTCTTCCATGTTGATCTCCCCCTTTTTGGGAGCATCAGTCTCTGGTTTCCTCCTTCTGAGCACAAATTGTTTCTTCTTCTTTTGCAAAATCAGTTTCCTTACCATTTGCTTCAACTTGATGATTTGTTCTTGTTGTGACAGTACTATGAGTTTTAGCTCTTCTATGTCTTTGCCCTGTTTGAGTACATCCATGTTGATGTTGCCCATTGCCTCCATCAATTCATCATAGTTATATATGTCCTCACCTTCTCCAGGAGTGTTACCCCCTATTGAAGGATCATTGGATCTTTTAGTAGTGGAAGTCTTCTGCCTAGCAGAAGCACTATCCACCCCTGTGGTTTCTTGGCACCAGGGACCTTCAAATGATTGCTCATTCAAAGTTGCCATGGGGGAGGTCTTATTGATGTTACCACTTTCCTCCTCTGTGTTAGCAGGAGTAGTGGCAGCCTCATCACCCATATGCTCTACCTCCTCCTCAGAGAGCACCTCCTTTGGGTTGGGAGACACCCTTGTGGTTTCCCTTTGGATATTCCCTAGGGGAGAATTCTCCCTTAGAGGGCTTAAAGGCTGTGTGGGTGATGGTACAAGAAGGGAAGGAGCCTTCTTTACCTGTTTTCTTTGATAAGTTTGGGTAATTGGAGAGGTTGGTTTTGTAAGAATGGACTGGGGAATTGTTTTTGAGTGAGAAGGTTGGGCTTGGCTAGCAGTGGGATGGTCTAATGAGGGCCTTGACCCTGCTGCCATACCTTCAGTGTTTTGGGACACCACCATCATTGTAGAGAACAATGGGGTGTCAACTCCTTCCGAGTCCCCAGCAGATCTTCTCATATTTGAGAAAACCTTGCCTTTTGGGGGTTTAGGTACATATACCCCAACAGGTTGAGGTATATCCGTCAATTCATGGTTAATTACTTCCTGAACAAATCTGGGATACATAAAGAAACTCTTTTTGTTTCCCATATTTGATACAAGATCACTGAAAATCATCTTTGAGAAATTGTACCTTCTGGATGTAGCCAAGCATATCAAAGCATATGCAATTGGACTGCTGAACTCACTCCATCCAGTGGTCTTTTTGGAGATACAATGCATCAGGGTATGAACAAGAAAACGCCATTGGGGTGAAAATTTTGCTTTTGAGAATTTGAAAACACCCAATGGGCCTCCATACCCCATTCTAGTAAGATTAGAAAACAGTTCATCATTAGAGATAGACATTATACCAGAGGCATCGTCTAGACGTAGACTGATGCGAATGACTTCTTCAGTAACTGTAAGTGAGTGATCACAGATTCTTGTCTTGATCATTTGCACACCATTTTCCACAACAATGGTTGCATTAGCCCAGAACTGCCTTTGGTGCTCAATGTAGATTGTAGGTGATACAGTAAGAGCATGAGCAATGCGGCTCGACTTCAGAAAGTCGACTATCTGATGAAAACCTTCAGCTTGTTTTGGCTTTTGTAGCATCGCAATCTCGTTGTGCTCGTCGATGAATGTCATGGATGCCATTGATCTTAGTGAAAACTTGCCTGAAAACTTCGAACTTGAGAGAGAAACGGTTTTGAGCGCAAGAGAACAGTATGCAAAGAGTCGTTATGCACTTTTAGGCGGGCAAAAAGTATTTATAGTATTCGGAATATAAGCAGTATTAACCTAGAGCAGTATTAACCACTAGCAGTATTAACTGAAATAGCAGTATTAACTACTAGCAGTATTAACTAACTAGCAGTATTAACCGCGAGCAGTATTAACCACGAGCAGTATTAACTGAACTAGCAGTATTAACTAACTAGCAGTATTAACCGCGAGCAGTATTAACCACGAGCAGTATTAACTGAACTAGCAGTATTAACTACTAGCAGTATTAACTGAAAGCAGTATTAACCACTAGCAGTATTAACTACGAGCAGTATTAACTGAAAGCAGTATTAACCACTAGCAGTTTTAACTAGACTTACTCCTTTTAAACTTGCTAAATACTGAGTACTGCTATGCATATCCTGAAAAGAAGATTAGTAACACCAAGAATAACAATATACAGGTATAAACTCACTTTTTGAGAAGAAGATTATTCAGAGTTTATCATTCCCACACTTGTTACCAAGAAAGTGAATCTACCCACATCAAAAGCTTTAGTGAATAGATCAGCAAACTGATTATCAGTGTGGACTTTGACAACTTGAATAAGTTTCTTTTCATTACAATCTCTTATAAAGTGATACCTGATTTCAATGTGTTTTGTCTTTGAGTGCTTGACTGGATTATTTACAATGCTAATAGCACTGCTGTTGTCAATAAAGATTGGAGTATGTAGAAAGGTTACCCCATAATCCAGCATTTGATTCTGAATCCATAAGACTTGAGAACAGCAACTTGCAGCTGCTATGTACTCTGCCTCTGTTGTAGATGTGGATACTGTGGTTTGTTTCTTGCACTGCCATGAGACTAGTCTAGCACCCAAAAACTGACATCCTCCAGAAGTAGATTTTCTGTCCAAGTTTGCCCCACCTAGATCACTGTCTGAGTATGCTATTAGGTCAAAAGGTGAGTTATGAGGATACCAAAGTCCCAATCTGGGTTGCCCTTTGAGATATCTGAATATCCTCTTAACAGCTTGAAAGTGAGATTGCTTTGGCCTAACTTGAAATCTTGCACATACACAGACTGGAAACATAATATCTGGCCTTGATGCTGTGAGATACATGAGAGAGCCAATCATGGATCTATAAAGATGCACATCCATATCCTCCCCCTCAAGATCTGCTGTGATCTGCTTGTGTGTTTCCATAGGTGTGCTGGCAGGTTTTGATTCTGAGAAACCAAACTTGGTTAGAATATCCTGCACATACTTGGATTGACATATAAAAATGCCATCTGACTTCTGTTGAACTTGGAGTCCAAGGAAGAAAGTAAGTTCCCCCATGGAACTCATTTTGAACCTTTGATGCATTAAATCCTCAAACTCCTTGCACATATTGTTTCTTGTAGAACCAAAAATAATGTCATCAACATATATTTGGACCAGCAAGATATCCTTCTTCTTTCTTTTGATAAATAGAGTCTTATCAATGACTCCTCTTTCAAAGTCATTTTCCAAGAGATAGGATGACAGAGTGTCATACCATGCTCTTGGGGCTTGATGTAGTCCATAAAGTGCTTTCTTTAATTTGTATACTCTGTCTGGAAAGCTTGGGTTTTCAAACCCTGGTGGTTGACAGACATATACTTCTTCTTCAATTGACCCATAGAGAAAAGCACTTTTTACATCCATTTGGTAGACTTTGAAGTTCATGTAAGAAGCATAGGCTAGGAATAGTCTGATTGCTTCTATCCTAGCTACAGGTGCAAAAACTTCTTCATAATCTATGCCCTCTTCTTGAGTGTAGCCTTGAGCTACCAGCCTTGCTTTGTTTCTTATAACAATACCTCTTTCATCTCTCTTGTTTCTGAAGATCCATTTTGTGCCAATTGCTCTGTGACCTTTAGGAAGGTCTACTAGATCCCACACATCTTGTAGCTTGAACTGTAACAATTCTTCTTGCATTGCTTCTATCCAGCTAGATTCTTTCATAGCATCATGTGCCTTTTTCGGCTCAAGCTGGGATAGAAAACATGAGAGCACTGTATGCTGTTGATCTTGCATTTCCTGAAGCCTGCTTTGATGTCTAGTCATCATGGGAGAAGAGACATCACCTATTATCAACTGTGGAGGATGATTCTTCTGAACTCTTGTGTTATGACTAGGTTCTACATTCAGTCCAGCCTCTAGATTAGAGTCATGCAATTCAACTGAAGTGTCTTCAGATGTCACTTCTGATTCTTGAGTCTCCTCATCTCTAGTGTCTTCTTCACTCTGACTTGGTTCAGTAAATGATTCCTTTTCACAGTCTTCATTTACTGTGGGTATGGGAAAAATCACAGATTTAGATATACTTTCTTGAACTTGTGTGATCTCTGATTCTCCACCATCTGTTCCTGTATACTCATTACTGAAACCAAAAGAGTTAGTTAGTGAATCAATGTCAAATAGCCATTGAGGTCCAGACCCAACAGGATTTGGTGTGTTCTCATTGCATTTGACATTGTCACTTTCTTCAATTATTCTAGAAGAAGAGTTAAAAACTCTGTAGGCCTTACTCTGAGATGAGTATCCAACAAGAAATCCATCATCTGCTTTGCTATCAAACTTACCTAAGTGAGATTTGGTATTTAGAATTGTACAAGGACACCCAAAAGGTTTGAAGAAACCAATAAAAGGTTTTCTTTGATTTAAAAGCTCATATGGGGTCTTGTTCTTTTGCTTGACCACTAGAACTCTGTTTTGGACATAACAAGCAGTATTAACTGCTTCAGCCCAGAATGTAATTGGCAATTTTGAATCAGCCAACAGAGATCTAGCAGCCTCTATTAGTGTCCTATTTCTCCTTTCAGCAACACCATTCTGTTGAGGAGTTCTAGGAGCACTATATTGTCTCTCAATACCTTTTCCTTCACAAAAAGTGTTTAAATCATGATTTTTAAATTCAGTTCCATTATCTGATCTAATGACTTTTACTCTTTGATTAGTTTGGTTTTCAATTCTTAGGATAAAGGATTTGATAAGACCACTTGTTTCATCCTTAGTCCTTAGAAAATATACCCAAGTAAATCTGGAGTAATCATCAACAATAACCAAGCAGTAAGATTTCTTGCCTATACTCATAACATTTGTAGGACCAAACAGATCCATATGCAATAACTGGAGACAAGAAGAAACATAATTTAACTCTTTGGTCTTATGAGAAGTTTTGTGTTGTTTGCCTTTGAGACAAGCAACACAATGATCATCACATGAAAAGACTTTTGAAGGTAAACCTCTTACAAGGTTATTTTTAACAAGATTGTTCATAGTCTTGTAATTCATGTGACACATCCTTCTGTGCCAAAGGGAGGATTCATCTATAGAAGCTTTTGAAACAAGACAATTTAAAGATGAATCACTATCAACATTGTCCAAATCAAGACAGTAAAAATTGTCCTTCCTTGGAGTTCTAAGTAGTATCATGCTTTCATCAACTACCTTGAACCCTGGAGCAAGAATCATACACTCAGTATTAGTAAATAATATACTATGTTGTTTGTCACAAACCTGTGATACACTTAACAGGTTATACTTTAATTGATCAACATAGTAGACATCCTCAAATGTCATCTTACCTTTGGTGACATTACCTTTTCCACTTATCTTACCACCAGTAAGATTGTCTCCAAATGCAACATGTCCTCCATTAATTTGCTTGAAATCCTGAAGGCATGACATGTTGCCAGTCATGTGCCTAGAGCAACCACTATCAACATGCCATATGCTCTTTCCCTTGAGCTGTTGGTTGCCCTGCACATTAAATAAATCAATTAGTATGATTGGGGACCCAAGCCAAAGTGATCTTGGGTCTGCCTTTCTCATCAAAGTATTTACATTCCTTTTTAATGAGGTTTTTAAACTCAGAGCACTCTTTATTAGAGTACTTTGTCAATATGATTGGCTTAGCAGAATCAACACTGGAAGCAGTACTAACCTCAGAAGTACTAACAGAGTTAGCAGTACTAACAGGTGTAGCAGTACTAACAGGTTTAGCAGTACTAACCTTGTTAGCAGCATTGACATTGTTATCAGTAGTATTACTTCTAGCAGCACTATCATTGTCAGCAGCACTATTTGTGGTAGCAGTACTAACAGTTTTAGTGTTTTTAGGAATCCACATATTGACACTTTCTTTAACAGAATACTTTTTCTTCATGTGGCTTTTAGTTTTAACAGTTTTCTTAGCCACATGGTTCTTTTCAATTTTCTTGTAACCAAAGGGTTTTTGCATGGATCTTTGGAAATTCATTCTTTGGTTCAGAGGATTGAAATAACAGAATTTTGCAAGATGATTCAATTTGCCACAGATAAAGCAAGGTTTTGGTCTATTGATTTTACTCAGATCAACCCCTTGTTTATGTGCCCATTGATTATTCCAGTTTCTTTGATTTCCCCTCTTTTTGTCCTGTTTTTGAGGTTCATTCTTCTTACAAGTACACTGTTTGCAAGGACCTGGATTCACAACTGTCGTCTGTTTATAATGGACCTTACCAGACTTTTCCTCTGTCTTTTCTATGTTCTTGGATTTGATCCAAGCCCTTCCACAATCCTCATTGGTGATAATGTTGTTTTCTATAGAAGTCTCACCACTCACCTTGTTCTTCTTACTCTTGCCAACCTCTTTTTCAGTCTTATCCTCAACAATTACCTCATCTAAAGGATCTATTTCAGTGGCTCCCTCAGGCAAGTCCTTCCTATCTTTGGTGTCTAACAGGTCTGAAGTAGGAGGAATGTAATTGTTGTTATATGGTGGAGGTGTGGCATTATACCCAATTCCTCTTCTTAATTTATCATGAATCTGATTTTGCAGTAAGGAGTCCATTGCTTTAGAAGCATTGGAAAACTTTTCTACATCAAGCTTAACCTTGGTTAACTCCTCTTTCAGTTTTTCACTCTCCTCTTTAGATTTGGTCAGTTTAAGTTCTAAATCCTTTTTCTCCCACTGCCAGTAATTAGTGTCATATGAGTGTTGTAGTTCATTGGCTTGAAAACCTTTAATTTGATCTTCAAATCTCTCTACTATCCTCACATAGTCTTTTATATCCTTTTCTAGTCTCTTCAGGTCATCACTCATCTTCTGATTGTGATCCCTGTACCTTTTAACAGTGTCTATGCAAGTTTTAGAGCAGAGATTAGAACTTACCTCAGATGGGAGATCAGATACTTTAGCCATAAGAGCTTGATTCTGAATAGCTTCTTCTGCTTGATCACTCCAATCAAACCCCATTCCTTGTTGAGAAACAAGGGCTTGAGCAGAGTTTCTGTTGTTATTGAAGCTTCCAGATTGAGCTTGTTGATGGTTGTTGTTGTGAGACATTCCACTTCTGCATTCTCTAGCAAAATGTCCCTTCAGATGACATTTGTAGCATTCTACCTTTGATTTATCAAACCCTGCTCCATCTTCTCTTCTTTGTGAGAAGTTGTTTCTTCCAGTCCTCTTTATAAACTTCTTAACCCTCATGGAGAGCATGGCCATCTGCCATTTAATATCCATCTCTTCCAGATCATCAGGATGAAGTTGTTCTAAGTCATCATTGATCAAAGAAGAATTTCCATGATTAGAAAGAAGCGCTTCAAATACATAATCAGTGCCTTTATCTAGATTTGATCCATTAGTAGCATTAACTGATTCAGAGTTAGCAGTAGAATCAATTGATGCTGATAGGAGTGCAGCATTATGAACATATCCAGAAGGCTTCTTCTTTGCCTCCACCTCAGCTTCAAAAACTCTAAGATCATTGTACAGATCATCAAGTTCTTTGTCTTCCAACTGATCATTCTGTCTGAATGACACAGTGTACATGGTCCATTCATCTCCAAGGGACCTTAAGAACTTTCTGTTCGCATCATCTTGATCAATCTGTACTCCCATAATAGCTAGTTCACCAATTAGTTTATTAAACCTGTCAAAAGTTTGAGTCATGGACTCATTCTTAGTTGAGATGAAGTTTTCATACTGTTGTTTTAAGATTGCCTTTTGATTTCTCTTGGTACTTTTAGTACCTGAGAATCTCTTCTCTAGAGCATTCCAGAGCATCTGTGCATCAGTACAATTGCAGAATTGGTGTTGATACTCATTTGGAATGGCCAAGAGCAGTGTGCTCAAGGCTTTCATCTCTGTCTGTCTTGATTTCCTGTCTGTATCTGTCTTTGGAGGAGTTCTTTTGCCATCTTCACCAATCTTTCCTCCATCAGATGGGCCATTCTCAATGATGTCCCACATAGAGTAATCTGTGAGGAGAATATATTGCTTGATTCTGATTTTCCACATGTCAAATTCATTGGATCTGAGCATTGGAACTTTTGAGACCAAAGTACTACTTGATTCTGTAAGATTTTCCATGATGAATAACTGTTTCTGAGAGAATTTAGCTCTGATACCACTTGTCAGGATCGAATTCTTAACAAGAATTAATTCTCAGAAACAATATCAAAGAAGTTTGCGGAATAACACTTTGATATTCAATGGAATAGTAAATCAACACAGTAAATATGAATAACAAACTGCAAGCTTTTATTGAATGCTTTGAAGTTACAAGATTAATCACTCAACCTCAATATTGATGAACAGGCTCACCAATACGAATTCTACTTCTCTAGAATTAGGATCTATGCCTTGAGGTTGATTTCTCTCTTGAAAAACAATTATCAAAAGTTTCTTGTATCTCACTATTCTAAACTATACAATATATATATACTGAATACAAAAGATAATTACAAAGAATAAACAAATCTTCAGTATAACTTCCATGTATATCTTCTAAGTATATCTTCAGTATATCCAGCTGTAGTACTTTCCATCCGGATCTCTTTAGCAGCACTAATAATGCTCAGCAGCATTAACTTCATCTAGCAGCATTAACTGCAAGCAGTACTAACCACTAGCAGTACTAACTAGCTAAGCAGTACTAACTTTGTTCAAGCAGTACTAACTTTGACTAGCAATATTAATTAACACTAGCAGTAGTAACACTCAGCAGTATTAATCTTCAACTTGTTCTGGCAGTAGTAACTACATTTGTACTAGCAGTAGTAACTACACTTAGTAAAATCTTCAGTTCCCAACAATGAAGATGTTTTACGTGATTATGCTTGTTTTTCGTTGTTATGATAATTGATGAAGGTAGTGGTACGTTTCTTGTTTATATCAGTATAGTCTTATCTTATTTATATTCTCGTGTGGTGGCAGACGATGGTTAATACGCGTAATCGGCCGGAGGGGCAGGATACGGCGGCGTCTACGGCCGATCAGCCGAGGGTAACGAATAACGATTTGCCCCCACCGTTTATAGGTGTGTTGGGTGGGGGACCGGAGCATGTACCTCGACGCAACATAGCTACAACTCACTCGGTCATGGAAGAAGTGACCCCGGAGTCTAGAATGATGGATCGAATGATGCAAGCCATGAGTGCCGCTATGGCTAAACAGCACGAGGTGTTTCTGAAATTGTTGGAAGACCGGGATGCCACCCACCGCAGAAATGAGACGGTGGCAGAAAACGTGGTAGTGGCGGGATCTAGGGGTTTGGGACCCCGTGTCCCTACCAACGAGACGACAACCTCGACCGCAAGACCTGAGGCAAAGTCTTGTACGTTTAAGGCATTCCTAGGGTGCCGACCGCCAGAGTTCAAAGGATCGGATGACCCGGCTGTTTGCGTAGGCTGGATCAGAGAAATGGAGCAGGCCTTTCGCTCCAGTGAATGTGGAGAGAATCAGAAAGTAATTTTCGGCTCACGGATGTTGAGAGGCACGACTCTCACGTGGTGGGATGTATATTCCGCCTCGATGGAAGCAATTATTCTAGAAAAACTTTCCTGGGAGACTTTCAAAGAGAAGATGCTAGAAGAGTACTGCAATGAACGGACGATGGACCGGATCAAGGATGAGTTTCAGAATTTGAAGAAAGGCAATTCATCCGTGAAAGAGTACACTAGACGGTTTATGGATAAGTTGGGTTTGATGGGACATCTGGTCCCTACCGAGAAGGAGAAGGTCAAGGCTTACACTAAAGGCCTACCGTCGGAGATGATGAATTTGGTTCGGGTGTCCAGGGCCACTACCCTGCGAGCGGCAATTGAGGAAGCACAGTTGGTGGAGGATTCGTATGAGCCGGTTAAAGTTGAGAAGATCGGGGGTATCGAGAAAAGAAGATGGGAAGGAAATTCCACACCCTCCAAGCGATCGAAACCCTTCAGCAATAACTATAGGAGAACCGCCCCTAAGAGGGAAGCTTCATGGTGTCAGAATTGTCGAAGCAAGCACACTGGTCCTTGCAATTCAGAATCTGTTCCGTGTTTCAAATGTGGCAAACCCGGCCACAACTTTCGTGAGTGTCCGATTAGGGGACAAATTTGCTTTGGATGCAAGGAACCCGGACACATTAGAAGTGAGTGCCCTAAGGCGAGAGCGGGCTCTAGCGGAGGAAAGAGGGTAGACCCTCCGAAGGCGACGGGGAGAGCATTTCAGATGACGACCGAAGAGGCCAAGGCTTCACCGGACGTAGTGTCGGGTACGTTTCTCCTAAACTCCGTACCTACGCGTGTACTATTTGATTCGAGAGCTAGTTTCTCATTTGTGTCGAGTTTGTTTTGCCTAAAACTACCCATGCCCACTACTAGTTTAGAATAGGAGTTAGTGGTAGAACTAGCCGATGGTGATCAAGTAGTGGTTCGGGATATTATAAGACATTGCAAACTTGAAATCGAGGGGAGAGAGTTCCCGATTGATCTAATGCCTATGGTTATCGGGGGATTTGATGTGGTAGTCGGTATGGATTGGTTGTCAACCAATCACGCAGAAATTCTTTGTGCCAAGAAATTGATCCGAATTCCGGGTTCGGATGGTCATGCGGTGACCGTGTACGGGGAAAGACGAAAGGGTGAAGTTGCAATCATTAGTATGGTGAAGGCCCGAAAGTGTTTGGCGAAAGGATGCTCATCCTTTTTGGCATATGTGATAAATGCCAAACTCGAGAAGAAGAAATTAGAAGATGTCGAAGTGGTAAGGGAGTTTTTTGACGTATTTCCGGACGACTTGCCTGGTTTACCTCCCGACCGTCAAGTGGAGTTTAAGATTGATCTGACACCGGGAGCGACACCTATAGCCCGAGCTCCATACCGATTGGCTCCGTCGGAGATGAAGGAAATGTTGAGCCAATTGCAAGATCTTCTGGAGAAGGGATTCGTGAGGCCGAGTTCCTCGCCTTGTGGAGCACCGGTCTTATTCGTGAAGAAGAAGGATGGTACCATGCGAATGTGCATCGACTATAGAGAGTTGAATAAAGTAATCGTGAAGAACAAATACCCACTCCCTAGAATCGATGATTTATTCGACCAACTTCAAGGAGCGGGTTGTTTTTCGAAAATTGATCTCCGTTCGGGTTATCACCAGGTGAAAGTCAAAGAGGAGGACGTTCCTAAAACCGCATTTAGGACGCGCTACGGCCATTATGAATTCTTAGTGATGCCCTTCGGGTTGACGAACGCCCCAGCGGTGTTTATGGATTTAATGAATCGCGTGTGCCGACCCTTATTAGATAAGTCTGTCATTGTGTTCATTGGTGACATTCTTATCTACTCGAAGGATACAGTCGACCATGCGCGTCATCTTCGGGAAGTTTTGGAAATTTTGAGGAAGGAAAAACTTTATGCCAAGTTTTCCAAGTGCGAGTTTTGGTTCAAGGAAGTACAGTTTTTGGGGCACGTAGTTTCGAAGGATGGAGTGAAAGTGGACCCGGCCAAGATTGAAGCTATGATTAATTGGGAACCTCCCAAAAGTCCGTCCGAGATTCGAAGTTTCCTGGGCTTGGCGGGGTATTACCGAAGGTTCATACAAGATTTCTCCAAGATTGCTTCTTCGTTGACGATGTTAACCAAGAAAAATGTAAAGTTTGTGTGGACCGAAGAGCAGGAGAAAGCATTTCGGACTTTGCAAAAGAAATTATGTGAAGCTCCGATCTTATCCTTGCCGGAAGGATCGGAGGATTTTGTGGTCTTTAGCGATGCATCCAAAATGGGGCTAGGATGTGTATTAATGCAAAGAGGAAAGGTGATCGCGTACGCATCTAGACAATTGAAGGTGCATGAGAAAAACTACCCCACTCATGATTTAGAATTGGCGGCGGTGGTGTTTGCCCTAAAGTTATGGCGACATTACCTTTACGGCACGAAGTGTACCTTGTACACGGATCATAAGAGTCTGAAGTATGTTTTCGATCAGAAAGAACTCAACATGAGGCAACGAAGGTGGTTGGAGTTACTTAAGGATTATGACTGTGAATTACTATACCACCCGGGTAAGGCGAACGTGGTAGCCGACGCCCTGAGTCGGAAAGAGTATAGCGAGAGACTTCAAGCCAAACTTACTAGAATCGAGTTGGTGTCAAGTCTCATGGAAAAGATTAAAGAGGCACATACCGAAGCGTTAAAGGAAGAAAACCTCAAGGAGGAAGTGATGACGAAGCAACAATTATTATTGACCGAAGATAGCCGAAGGATTAAGTGCTTCAATGGTCGAATTTGGGTACCGAAGTTTGGTGGTTGCCGAGAGCTACTCTTGGAGGATGCGCATAAATCTAAGTATTTTATCCACCCGGGAAGCACCAAGATGTACCGAGATTTGAAGATACATTATTGGTGGCCAATTATGAAGTTGGATGTAGCTCATTATGTGGAACGATGCGTGACTTGTTCACAAGTGAAGGTCGAGCATCAACGACCCTATGGGAGCCTTCAATCGCTTGAAATACCCGAGTGGAAATGGGATAAGATCACCATGGACTTCGTGACCAAGTTACCGAAGACTTTGCGAGGGAACGACACCATATGGGTCATTGTCGATCGATTGACGAAGAGTGCTCACTTTCTAGCGATGCGGGAAACTTTGCCCATGGATAAGTTGGCCAAACTGTACATAGATGAGATCATCTCTAGACACGGGTTACCCTTGTCGATAGTTTCCGATCGTGATAGTCGGTTCACGTCGAGACTTTGGGGAGCTTTACATCAAGAGTTGGGCACGCGGGTGAATTTAAGCACGGCTTACCACCCACAAACTGACGGGCAAAGTGAAAGGACGATTCAGACGCTGGAAGACATGCTCAGATCCTGCGTGATCGATTTCTTCGGTAGTTGGGATACTCATTTACCTTTAGTGGAATTTGCGTACAACAACAGTTATCACTCAAGTATTGGAATGGCACCGTTCGAAGCCTTGTATGGACGGAAGTGTAGAACCCCCGTGTGTTGGCTAGAGGCGGGGGAGAAGCAGTTTGTCGGCCCGGAAATTGTGCAAAAGACGGCCGACAAAGTTCAATCTATTCGGGAGCGGTTGAAAGCGGCGCAAGATCGTCAGAAAAGTTACGCCGACAAGAAGAGGAGGCCGGTAGAATTTCAAGTAGGAGATCGTGTGATGTTGAAGGTGTCCCCTTGGAAGGGATTAATTCGATTTGGGAAGCGCGGGAAACTAAGTCCCCGTTTCCTTGGACCGTTTGCTATTCTTGAGCGTATCGGACTTCAAGCTTATAAATTGGACTTACCGCCGGAGATGGGTGGGATTCACCCCACATTCCACGTGTGTTACTTACGGAAGTGATTGGCGGAAGAAGAAAGTGTCATACCCTTGTCCGAAATCCGAGTGGAGGGCAACCGCTGCATTGAGGAGCCCGAGTCCGTTTTGGAAAGGGTAATCAAGAAACTCCGACATAAAGAAGTAGCAATGGTGAAAGTTCAGTGGAAGCACCACCGAGGCACCAATGTGACGTGGGAATCGGAAGAAGATATGAGGCGTAGGTACCCTCATTTGTTTAGTTAGTAGGATTTCGGGGACGAAATCATTCCCAAGTTGGGGAGGATTGTAACACCCCGAATTCTGGAATCCCTGTATTAGTATTTTCAGTGTGGAACCTTTTAATTGTTGGGATTATTTAGTCCTTATCGAACCTTTCGAATTTAAGCATCGTGGGATTTCAAACCATCAGATTTTGGGCATTTGTTGGAGCTTGCGACTGTGCCCGCGAGAGTGACAGGGTGTCACAGTCGCGGAGACACAATCGCCGGAGGCCGAGAACTCTCGGTACGTTCTTCGCGATTATGCCATGCGAGAGTGACATGGTCACAATCGCAGGGCACAATCGCCCTAACTGTACCGCGGGGGGGTGTTCTCGCGCGACCTTGCCCGTCACTCTCACCGTTTCATAATCGCGGCCGTTTGTCTGGGTATAAATTGTTTAAGTCGCAAATTTAGGGCATTTTATCTGATTTTGAAGAGGCAGTAGCGTTTTTTCTCTCTAGAAGCCTGGTAAGTCGATCTTACCCTCCCTTAGCATTTATGTCTCTCAACTACTTCAACCTCTTAATCATTTATGTGTTCTAGGTGGTTGTAAATCATCATTGTGCTAGTGAAGCTACCTCAAGCTCTTAACCCATCTTCTTCTTGTCTAAGTTTTGGGTTTTAGGGTTTTAACTACAACCCTACAAGGTGAGCTCTTACACTTTTTATTAAACCTTATACATGTCAACATGTCGATTTTAGATGCCTAATATCTCCCCTTTCATGTACTTGGTTTGTATAACTTTGTGCTAAACCTAATTTTGGGGATATTAGTGTCTATGATGATTTTTTGGAAATGATGGATCACGAACTTTAATATTGTTCTTTAACTTCTTTTACTTGTGTTATACTTTTAAGGGAATGAAAATTACTAGGTGGAACCTAGGGTTGTGAGAACATGGAAATTATGGTTAACTGCTGATAAGTTTGTAAATCAACTTGCACCATGATTTGGGATTTGGAAATGAAAGAAAGGTCAAATATATGTTGATTCGAAAATCTTTGGTAAACGATAGAACTGGTTGTGGTGGAAATCACCTTCATATCACTTATGCATATAAACCATTTTGGGATTTATTGTTGGGCCTTATGCGCATTAATTGGCTTATTTGATGCATTGGGAGTCATGACCCCTATTTACTATAGTATTGAGACATTTGATGAGGATTTCAACTTATTGACCTTTCGCGGTCGGACCTTTCGCGGTGGAACCTTTCGCGGTTCACGTTGACATTCCTTGCGCGTACTATATTTGTCTATTGGTTTTACTGACTCATCGAATGGCTTACTTTTGTGTTCCGTCATTCGAGTTAGTAAGCGGGTCACCCCCGTTAACCCAAGAGGTATTTGCTATATCTTTAAAGAACGTTTTTATTATTATCATCATTATCATTGTTGTACGCGAAGAAACTCTTCTACTTACTTTTATGTTGAATTTCCTAAATTATAATGTTTGATCTCACTAGGCTTTAGCCTAACACTTTTTCTCAAAATGGCATGTATAACAGGTCAGGTTTCCGGTGGGGTTCATCGGGACTGAGCGGATAGCTTTGGGGCAAGAGCAGTCTTTTTGGGAGATGCATAGACCGGCATTTTGAAATAGTGATCATACCTCTTGGAAGAATAGCAACACCCAATATTAATCTCTCTTACTTAAGTTAGATTATTAGGTTGTTAGTCTATCATTCATTTGATTTATTGTAATGATTATAGTGCTATTTCCCCGTCCTATCGGGATGATACTTTGGGATTGATTGTAGCAGGTTTCATACCCAGGTTTTTATCTAATTATAGCTGTCATATTGCAGAAATTTTGAATTTTTATTCCGCTAATTTTTAGGGTGTTACAAAGGTCGATGTGGAACTCCACTTGTCGTTCCGGTGGAAGTCCAGGTAGATCATCCGGAAAGACATCCGGGTAGTCGCACACCACCTCTACCTCTTCTAACTTCTTCTTCTCTAGCTTCGCGTCGATCACATAAGCTAAGTACGACTCACATCCTTTGGCTAAACTCTTGCGTGCCTTGAGTGACGATATTATCATACCGGTTCCTCGATTCTTCTCACCGTAAACTATCACTTCCCCACCCTTAGACAAGGGTACTCGAATCATCTTCTTAAAAGATGCCAGTGTTGTGCTTAGCTAACCAATCCATTCCTATTATTACATCAAACCCCCCCCCCTATATTGTCCGGTAACAAATCTATAACGAAGGACTCTCCACTTAATTCTAACGTACATCCTACATAACAACTCCGAACAACCATATGCTCTCCATTGGCTACCTTCACTACTAGAGCATCATTCAACAAACTACAAGGAGTAGTGAGGTTCTTGCAAAAAGATGTAGACACAAAAGATCGGTTCGCACTAGAATCGAATAAAACACGGGTAGGTAGAGAGTTCACTAGAAACGTACCCGACACTACGCCCGCCGCTTCTCTTGCTTCATTAGCCGTCATCTGAAAGGCCCGACTTGGCGCCTTCGGTGGAACTTCTTTCCTTGATAAGACCCCACTGGAAGCCCCTTGGTTACCCTTTGCTAACTTAGGGCAATCGCGTTTGATGTGTCCCGGTTCTCGACACTCATAACAAACTCCCAGTGAGGGGCAATCCCGACTCATGTGGTCCTTTCGCCCACACTTAAAACATTCCATAGCTCCAGAAAACGGCCTCGAATTACAAGGCCCGAAGTGCTTACTCTTACATTTGGGGCACCACCTCGCCTCCCATCGTTGGTCAGTGTTCCTCCCCCCGTTAAAGGGTTTGGAAGATCGTACGGGCCCGGTTGGCCCCTCCCATTTACGCTTTTCGCCTTGCAATTTCTTCTCATCTTTCTCTTGTAGAAGATCATCTTCCACCAATTGAGATTCCTCAATTACTTCCTGCAAAGTGGCCTTTTGGGCGTTCCTCACGGTCGTCTTCATCTCCGCCGGTAATCCCTTCACGAATGCCTTGATTTTGGACCCTTCGTCCGTTGCCAAATGCTCGACCAAACTGAGCTTGTCCAAAAATTGTTTGGCGTAGTCGGCGACCGACAGGTCACCCTTCTTCAGACTTCGGAACTCCTCCTCTATCTTGTCAAGCGCTCTCTCGTTACAATATTTCTCCATGAATTTCTTCTTGAATGTTGGCCAAGTGAGCTTGGCCAAAACCTCCGGTGTGAGCGCTCTTCGGGTGACGTTCCACCAACTCAGAGCATCCCCTCTAAGCAGTTGAGAGGCAAACTTGACTCTCTGAGAGTCCGCACACTCACTTGACTCGAAAGCCATCTCCACATCTTGAATCCACTTCATGCAGGCTAATGGGTCGGTTGTTCCAGTGAATTCCGGAGCCCAGCTGCATAAGGAAGGTCTTGAAAGAACAACCCCCATCCTTCCTCTTGTCGGCCCTGGTTGCATGCTCCTCCGTCCCGGGTGCATTAACGGCATCACCTGATCCCATCACTGCATTGTCCCCCACCGTCTCATGTCTCCGGTTGCTTGCATCTCGGTTTTCCAATACCTTCATGAGTCTTTCGTCCCGCTTGTCCATCATAGAGTTCATCATCTGCATTATGCTAGCCAGTAGGACTGACTGAGGGTCCGCTTCTTGAATAACCGGGTTCTCAGCTTCCAAGTTCCCTTGAGGAGTCGCATCTACTATCCCCTATAGCATTGGGGGTATCGGCGGAATGACTCAGTCCGCTGTTGGATTCGCTTGTCGATTTGCCCCTGGGGCAGTTACACTTGCCTCATTCGCTTCCTCGGTCACCCCGACTCGACTCCTCGTGTTTACCATAATGAATTGTCACACACGATAAGAATCATATCGGTTAATTCTTTAAAAGATAACCGGTTCAGTACGTACTACTTACAAAGATCAACCATCATAACAACAACTTCAAGCATGCTCACGTAATCATATATTCAGAACAACACTGGCCAAGTGAAATTGTGAACGTACTTTACACAAGAATTCTCGTTATCATCGTCATAATTTCAATCAATGTAATTTCCGAATTCCTACTACTCTCCCCACTTCAGAATGTTCTACCCAATTGGACAGTGATTCTATAAGCATAACCAGTCTAGGTATACTAGAGTCAACACCTAGTTCACTTAAACTAGAGCTCTGATACCAACTTGTAACACCCCAAAAAAATGGGACTAACAAAAATTTCCGGAAAATGGAAATATGGTATATAATAATTGCCAAGGCAATGAGCTCATACGAAAGGAACAACAAATGCCTGTTAAATTACAAGTTTGTAATAAGGAGCGACAATAGATGACAACTCTCTAATCTAAATCTAGCTAGACATAAGATTACAAAAAGGTTGTCAACTAAGTCCACATGAACAGTCTTCAGTATTGGCATCCCAAAAATGCTCCCAAGCTCACCACTACATCCGTCTACGTTTCCTTGGCGCTCGCGCCACTAGAACCTGAGATACATACCAACAATCAAGTGTTTGACCAAACGGGTCTAGTGAGTTGCATAAGAAAACATGGCATGCATATAGATAAAGCATGTAACGATCAATTATAATCCTCCGACCACTAAAGTCCCAACGGGGTCAATCATGGGGGAGATCCATTACACCAATGAGTTTTACCTCAAGTCAATGTACCTTGATGTTCACTCGCTTGAGCAACATCCCGAAGGCCCGGCACACTTGAAGACTACCTCCCAGGCATTACTCCAAATGGCGGAGGTCTAGGCGCATACCATTATAGTGGCGCCTAAGACTACATCCTCCTAGCATTTACTCATGGTTCGTCCAACGTACGTACAATGTCCGTCTCTATACATTATTCCATACCCGCAAAATACATGTATAAGACTCCAACGATCCCAAGCATAGTTTAGGTACAAAACTCTAAAGCATGCAAATATTCCACTACTACCCATGGCTCATAAAATGCATATTATTAAGCCCAAATACCAATAATAATCATAACATTATTACCCACAATAATAACCAAGGCCATAGCTCCAAAAATCTCAAATGTAACAGTTAGGTCAAACTTATCAGGTGATCAAACATTCTACATGCATTATTAACAAGTAAACACATAAGGTAAGTATCTCTTTTGAAAATAGTGTGAGAAACTCACTATCTAGGGTTTTACACAAAACCCTAGAAAACTAGGAGTGAATGATGAGAAGATGAAGACTTGAATGCTCCCTTGAAATATCCTCTAGCTCCCTTTAACACCAATAAATTCCTCCAACTAATCTAGGGCTTCAATAAATGTTTGGTAGGTTTAGAAGTGGAAGAAAATCGCCCAAATTTTCTCCAAGCCGACCCCAAAACGATTTAAGATGAGAAGTGAAGTCAAAATAGGTCAAAGTTGGTTTTATACCCTCAGACATCGCCCGCGATAGTGCCCGGCGATTGTGCCCATGGCACTATCGCGAGGGCACAATTACGCTACTCGAATGACCCACGGTACATCTCAGGCGATAGTGTCTGGCGATTGTGCCAAGGGAACTATCGCTATGTCACAATCGCGACCGCTCCCCCCCCCTCTCGGTACAAATCCCGCGATGGTGCCAGGCGATTATGCTAAGGCACTATCGCGATGGCACAATCGCAACCACTCCCCTCGACACCGAAACTTGACTTTTCTAAGGTTCGATAAAGAGAAGCTAATTTGGCAGATTAACGTACACATAAAGAGGTTGTCAAAACGCCAATTAAGCACACAAAGAGATTCTCAATTTTAACAAAAGTCAAGGAACGAGGGGAATACTTACCTTAGATTTTCGGGTGTTACAGGGGGAGCCCGCGGTACATCTTCCGCGATAGTGCCACGTGAGAGTGGCATCCTGTCACAATCGCGGACACAATCGCTCAGGCCACCCCGAGGGTCAAAATTCCGACTTTTTGACCCGACGCGCTCTCGGTCCAAAATCCAAAACCCCCGATCACCATTTGGATAAGATCTATAATCATGGCTTAACCGGATAAGGGTAGATTAAGGGTTTGCCAAAATCATGGGTGTTACATTTCGGGGGAGACCCGTTTCTATCGGGGTGACGTATACACAAAGGCGGAGTCACCCACGATGATAATGGATTACACCTCATGCCCTGGTCTTAGTTCTCATGCCATAACGACATCACAACCTCAAACCGTATTTACTGCCTTTATTGCCTACTCCGTCGAGTTATACCTCAAGGGCTTACGAACATTATTGCCTATCCATATCTAGACGAATTACACCTCAAGGATCCAAGACCCCTTATTGCCTACTCGTTAGTAACCCATAATATTTATTACAAAGTGCAATTACTGAACAACTACCACCTCGTGCACAAGGAGTAGTGTCCTCATTCTTATCAGGTGATCAATATTTGATAAATAATTATGACATCATATGCACCTTTTTCCCACATGTAAAACAAATACTTCCTTACTTCTCATAATGCCACATTCTTCATAATTTCATACATGTAAACACATCCACTTATTATCCTTACATCATCTCTTCATAAAGTTATCAGCAGTTGGGTTTAAACCATGACAATAGTAGTTTCCTCGTGAGCTCAACATATTAAGCATGTAATTTGGAACATATAACCTTCATAGTTACTACCAAAGAGATTATTAAAGCCTACTAAGCATACTCACCCTTATTGGATTCATAAAGTTGAAAATTCCATAAGTTAGGTTATAAAACTCAAACAAGTAGCACATAAGTGTATTGTATGACAATCCATAATAAGTAAGCAAATACTAGAGCATTTATGGAGGAATAACTCACAAACTAGGGTTTGTAAGAAAACCCTAAAAATGGTGGTAGAGTCTTGAGGTTGAAGATGGAGAAAGCTAGATGATGAATCCTTGAACCCTAGCCTTCCAAGCTCCCAAAGATAGACCCAAAACTTGAAGATTTGAAGAGATTGAGTGTAGGACAACTCTAGGTTAACATTTATGAAGGGAGAAAAGAAGAGAGTGATTTTGGGGAAATGTTTAGAGTAAATGAAATGTTATGGCCAATTTTCCCCTTATTTGGACGACCTGGTGGACCCGCACGGGTGCCCGCACGACCAGACCCGCGTCGTGCACTAGAATATGGATGCGCACAAAGGCAGTGTTCCGTGTGGCTAGTGGCGCGGCTCAACCCACGCCCTAACCCGCGCGGTGCACTGTGTGTCCTCAAATCCACTATTTCCAACTTCTAGAATTAATCCACAATAGACTCGAATTCGAGGTACAGATAAACACAACTTCTAAATAACGATTTAAGCAACGATTAAGCTAATAATACTTACACCAAAATTGGGGTGTTACAAAATACGAACTTAAAATTTTCGAACATATATAATATGTTGAGCATCATCCATTACATAAACGCAGAAGCGTAAAATATCTTAACATAATCAATGCTAATTAAAATATCTAAACTAGCATGATCCAAAACATAGTCCCTTCTTTCTTCATTCGAATCGTCTAAGGATAATCGGCACCTGAAATATATACATGTATAGTATAAGCTAAAAGCTTAGTGAATACAATATGGTTTCATGATAACATGCAGACATAAAAGTGTTTTAGCGTGTTTTAATTATTATCTTGCAAGTGAGGCATCGGCTCGTCACTTTTCTTTGCGTATGTGGCATATTCTATGGACGAGGACTCCAAGACCTTGGAATTGCGAACCCTCCTTTCATGTCCAACCCACCCCGTACGGTGGACGAACCTTGCCGAATCATACTAGTTGCATACCATTATTTGCAATGCTCACTCATTAAATCAAATATAATCATGCACACATAATAATGTTTTAGCACATTTTAATTATTATCTTGCAAGTGTGGCCTCGACTCATCACTTTTCTTTGCGTATGTGGCGTATTCTATGGACGATGACTCCAATACCTTGGAATTGTGAGCCCTCCTTTCATATCCAACCCACCCCGTACGGTGGACGAACCTTGCCAAATCATACTAGTTGCATACCATTTATTTGCAATATTCACTCTTAATGCAAATCTCACGATGGCATGCAATATACATCTCATGCGAGTGACTACATAAAGCACATATGCATCATCATTATCTTTCATACTATACATATTGAATATCATATCAATAATATCAAGTCATTAGCATCTTTTCTCATCATCATCAACATCTTTCATATCATGCATATATTTGGATATTATATACATCAATACTGTTGGGAACTGAAGAAAGGCCAATTAAAGTTAATGCTGCTAGAAGAACATGGTTACTACTTCTGGTTAGTACTTCTATGATTAATGCTGCTAGTTGAAGATTAATACTGCTGAACAAGATTAGTACTGCTAGTTCATAGTTAGTGTTGCTTGAAAAGATTAATACTGCTGAACATGGTTAGTACTGCTAAACTTAATACTGTTCAGAGTATTAATGTTGCTGAAAGATAATGCTGCTTATGAGATGAAGATCCGTATGGAAAGGATGACAGCTGGATGGACTGAAGATTATGGAAAGCTTGGAGATAATGATGGAAGTTTATATTGAAGATCTTTTATTCTTTTGTAATTATCTTTATCTTCAGTATATGTATAGAATTGTTTAGAATAGTTAGAATAATAATTCATTCTGAGTTTTTAGTTTTTGATAGAGAGAATCAACCTCAAGATTTGTAATCCTAATTCTAGAGAAGTAGAATTCGTATTGGTGAGTCTGTTCATCAATATTGAGGTTGTGTGTTTAATCTTGTAACTTCAATCATTCAATACAAGTTTACAAGTTGTGATCTTTGATTTACTGTTGCATTGTTTTTCAGAATATTAAAGTGTTATTCCGCAACTTCTTTAA
Source organism: Arctium minus (assembly GCA_954870635.1). NCBI lineage: Eukaryota > Viridiplantae > Streptophyta > Magnoliopsida > Asterales > Asteraceae > Arctium > Arctium minus. The sequence goes on along the minus strand of OX941082.1, from coordinate 140,948,267 downwards.
TATTGTTTTCTGGGTGTTTATTCTTGTTAAGAATTTAAGATCCTGACAAGTGGTATCAGAGTCTGTATTCTCAGAAATCTTATTCATCATGGAAAACATTGTTGAATCAAACAGTACCTTGGTCTCAAAGGTTCCAATGCTCAGACCCAATGAATTCGACATGTGGAAGATCAGAATCAAGCAGTACATACTCCTCACTGACTATTCTATGTGGGACATCATTGAGAATGGCCCTTCTGAAGCAGGAAAGATTGATGCAGATGGAAAGAGGACACCACCAAAAACTGACGCAGAGAGAAAGACTAGACAGACAGAGATGAAAGCTTTAAGCACTTTGCTCTTGGCTATTCCCAATGAATATCAACATCAGTTCTGCAATTGCACTGATGCACAGATGCTCTGGAATGCTCTAGAGAAGAGATTCTCTGGTACCAAAAATACCAAGAGAAATCAGAAGGCCATACTGAAGCAACAGTATGAGAACTTTATGTCAACCAAGAATGAGTCCATGACTCAAACTTTTGACAGGTTCAACAAGCTTATTGGTGAACTAGCTACAGTTGGAGTACAAATTGATCAAGATGATCTAAACAGGAAGTTCCTAAGGTCCCTGGGTGATGAATGGACCATGTATACTGTCTCTTTCAGACAGAATGATCAACTGGAAGAAAATGAGCTTGATGATCTATACAATGATCTAAGAGTTTTTGAATCTGAGGTAGAGGCTAAGAAGAAGCCTTCTGGGTATGTTCACAATGCTGCACTCCTATCAGCATCAATTGATTCTACTTCTAATCCTGAATCAGTTAGTGCTGCTAATGGAGCAAATCAAGAGAAAGGCACTGATTCTATGTTTGAAGCTTTTATATCCAGTCATGGAAACTCTTCTCTAATTAATGATGACTTGGAACAAATTCATCCAGATGATCTTGAAGAGATGGACATTAAATGGCAGATGGCCATGCTCTCTATGAGAGTCAAGAAGTTCATCAAGAGAACTGGGAGGAACAACTTCTCCCAAAGAAGAGAAGATGGAGCTGGATTTGACAAGTCAAAGGTGGAATGCTATAAATGCCATCAGAAGGGACACTTTGCTAGGGAATGCAGAAGTGGAGTGTCTCACAACAACAACCACCAACAAGCTCAGTCTAGAAGCTTCAATAATAACAGAAACTCTGCACAAGCCTTAGTCTCTCAACAAGGTATGGGGTTTGATTGGAGTGATCAAGCTGAAGAAGCCATCCAAAACCAAGCTCTAATGGCAGAGGTGTCTGATCTCCCAACAGAGGTAACTTCTAATCTTTGTACTCAAAACTGCATTAACACTGTTAAAAGGTACAGGGATCACAACCAGAAAATGAGTGATGACCTGAAGAGGTTAGAAAAGGACATAAAAGATTATGTTAGGATTGTTGAGAGGTTTGAAGAGCAGATTAAGAGTTTTCAAGCTAATGAGCTTCAACATTCCTATGACACAAACTACTGGAAGTGGGAGAAGAATGACCTAGAACTTCAACTGACCAAATCCAAAGAGGAGAGTGAAAAGTTAAGAGGAGAGCTAGCTAAAGTCAAGCTAGATGTAGAAAAGTTTTCCAATGCTTCTAAAGCAATGGATTATTTACTACAAACTCAGATTCATGATAAACTGAGAAGAGGAATAGGGTACAACACCACACCACCACCCTACAACAACAACTACATCCCTCCTAGTTCAGACTTGTTAGATACAAATGATAGGAAGGACCTGCCTGAGGGAGCCACTGAGATTGATCCCTTAGATGAAGTAGTGGTTAAGGATAAAACTGAGAAAGAAACTGTCAAAAGCAAGGACAGCACTGTGAGTGGTGATATTCCTATAGATACCACATAATTACCAATGAAGGATGTGGAAAGCATTGGGTCAAGTCAAATAAGGTAGAGAAGACTGAGGGTAAGAACAAGGAGATTCACTATGAGCAGACCACTGTTGTGAACCCTGTCCCCTGCAAACAGTGTGCTTGCAGTAAATCTGAGCCCCAAAAACATGATAAAAAGAGGGGTAATCAAAGGAACTGGAATAATCAATGGGCACAAAAACAAGGGGTTGATCTGAGTAAAATCAATAGACCAAAACCCTGTTTTATTTGTGGAAAGCTTAATCACATTGCCAAATATTGCTATTTCAATCCCATGAATCAAAGGATGAATTTTCAGAGACCTACTCAAAAACCCTTTGGTTATAGGAAGAAAGAAAAGAACCATGTGGCCAAGAAAACTGTTAAATCTAAAAGCCACATGAAGAAACAGAATATGGAAGACAGTGTCAAGATGTGGGTACCTAAAAGTACCAAAGCTGTTAGTACTGCTACTGCAAATAATGCTGCTGACAGTAATAGTACTGCTAGAAGCAATACTGCTGCTAGCAATGTTAGTGTTGCTGACATTGTTAGTACTTCTGCAAATGTTACTACTGCTAACTCTGTTAGTACTGCCAACAAGGTTAATACTGCTAAACCTGTTAGTGCTGCTAATTCTGTTAGTACCTCTAAAGATAGTACTGCTTCTAGTATTAGTGATGCTAGACCAATAATCTTGACAAAGTACTCTAATAACAAGTGTTCTAATTTTAAAAATCTCATTAAAAAGGAATGCAAGTATTTTGATGAGAAAGGGAGACCCAAGACCACTTTGGCTTGGGTCCCCAATCAATACTAATTGTCTAATCTAATGTGCATGGCAACCCACAGCTCAAAGGGAAGAGCATCTGGCATGTTGATAGTGGTTGCTCTAAGCACATGACAGGGAACATGTCTTGCCTCAAGAACTTCAAAAGGATTGATGGTGGGCATGTTGTTTTTGGGAATACTCCAGATGGAGGTAAAATCAGTGGTAAAGGTGATGTGACCAAAGGTAAAATGACATTTGAGGATGTATTCTATGTTGAATAATTAAGGTACAACCTGTTAAGTGTATCACAGGTTTGTGACAAACAACATAGTATATTATTTACAGAGTCTGAATGTATTATCCTTGCTCCTGGATTCAAGGTAGTTGATGAAAAGATGATACTACTAAGAACCCCTAGAAAGGACAATATATATTGTTTAGATATGGAAAGTGTTCCATCTGATTCATCCATAAACTGTCTTGTTTCAAAAGCTTCTTTGGATGAATCGTCACTTTGGCACAGAAGGATGTGTCACATGAATTTTAAAACAATAAATAAACTTGTTAAAAACAACCTTGTAAGAGTTTTACCTTCTAAAGTCTATTCATGTGATGATCATTGTGTTGTTTGTCTTAAAGACAAACAACACAAAACTTCTCATAAGTCCAAAGAGGTAAACACTATTTCTTCTTCTCTTCATTTATTGCATATGGATCTGTTTGGCCCTACAAATGTTATGAGCATAGGGAAGAAATCATACTGCCTAGTTATTGTTGATGATTACTCTAAATTTACTTGGGTATATTTTCTAAGGACTAAGGATGAGACAAGTGGGCTGATCAAATCCTTTATTCTAAGAATTGAAAACCAAACTAATCAAAAGTAAAAATCATTAGGTCAGACAATGGTACTGAATTTAAAAATCATGACCTAAACACCTTTTGTGAGGAAAAAGGAATTGAGAGGCAATACAGTGCTCCTAGGACTCCACAAAAAATGGAGTTGTTGAGAGAAGGAATAGGACACTAATTGAGGCTGCTAGATCTCTGTTAGCTGATTCTAAACTTCCAATAACTTTCTGGGCAGAAACAGTTAATACTGCTTGCTATGTCCAAAACAGAGTACTAGTAGTCAAGCCTAAAAACAAGACACCTTATGAGCTCTTAAATAAAAGAAAACCCTTTATTGGATTTTTTAAACCATTTGGGTGTCCTTGTACAATTCTCAATACCAAATCTCACTTAGGAAAGTTTGATAGCAAGGCAGATGATGGATTTCTTGTGGGTTACTCATCTCAAAGTAAGGCCTACAGAGTGTTTAATACTTCTTCTAGAATAATTGAGGAAAGTGACAATGTCAAATGCAATGAGAACATACCAAATCCTATTGGGTCTGGTCCTCAGTGGCTGTTTGACATTGATTCACTAACTAACTCTTTTGGTTTCAGCAGTGATGGTTATGCAGGTTCAGAAAGTGGAGGATCAGGGGCTACACTAGTTCAAGACAACATACCTCAGTCTGTGATCTTTCCTATGCCTACAAGAGAACCTGTTGAATTCTGTGAAAAAGAAACTACATCTGAGCCAATTCAGAGTGAAGAAGAAAGAAGAGAAGATGAATCTTCAGTGCATAAAGAGCTAGAAGTAGCTGAGGTGATCCCCTCAGCTGACTTAAATGATTTAAATCTAGAGGTAGGACTTAATGAAGAACCTAGTTTTTAGACTAGAACACAAAAGAATCATCCTCCAGAGCTGGTAATAGGAGACATCTCTTCTCCTATCATTACAAGGAATCAAAGCAGACTTCAAGAGCTGCAGGATCAACAACACATAGTACTCTCCTGCTTCCTATCCCAGATTGAGCCTAAGAAGGCCTATGATGCAATGAAAGATTCAAGTTGGATAGAAGCCATGCAAGAAGAGTTACTTCAATTCAAGCTACAAGATGTTTGGGACTTGGTGGACCTTCCAAAAGGTCATAGAGTTATAGGCACCAAGTGGATTTTCAGGAACAAAAAGGATGAGAGAGGTATTGTGATCAGGAACAAAGCAAGGCTTGTGGCACAAGGGTACACTCAAGAAGAGGGCATAGATTATGATGAAGTGTTTGCCCCAGTGGCAAGGGTAGAGGAAATTAGGTTGTTCTTAGCCTATGCCTCATACATGAAGTTCAAGGTCTATCAAATGGATGTAAAGAGTGCATTTCTATATGGCACAATTGATGAAGAAGTATATGTCTGTCAACCTCCTGGTTTTGAAAATCCTTCATATCCTGACAGAGTATACAAGCTGAAGAAAGCACTCTATGGTCTACATCAAGCCCCAAGAGCATGGTATGACACTCTGTCTACCTATCTCTTGGAGAATGGGTTTGAAAGGGGCATCATTGACAAGACCCTTTTCATTAAAAGAAGTAAGAAGGACATCCTACTAGTTCAGATCTATGTGGATGATATCATCTTTGGATCCACAAAAGATCAGATGTGTAGAGACTTTGAAGAGTTGATGCACAAGAGCTTTAAAATGAGTTCAATGGGTGAACTTACCTTCTTCCTTGGGCTTCAGGTGAAACAGCAGTCAGATGGAATCTTCATTAGTCAATCAAAGTATGTGCAAGACATCCTGGAGAAATATGGTTTAAAAGACTCAAAGCCAGCAAGCACACCAATGGAAACTCACAAACAGATCACTGCTGATCTTGAGGGGGAGGATGTTGATGTCCATCTATATAGATCAATGATTGGATCTCTCATGTATCTCATGGCCTCAAGACCAGACATCATGTTTCCAGTGTGTGTATGTGCCAGATTCCAAGTCAAGCCTAAACAATCACATATTCAAGCTGTGAAGAGGATTTTCAGATACCTAAGAGGGCAACCTAGATTAGGTCTTTGGTATCCATATGAATCTTCATTTGACTTGATTGCTTATTCAGACAGTGACTTGGGTGATGCCAACATGGACAGAAAGTCTACTTCAGGGGGATGTCAACTTTTGGGTGCAAGACTAGTATCTTGGCAGTGTAAGAAACAAACCACTGTGTCCTTATCAACAACAGAAGCTGAGTATATTGTTGCTGCAAGTTGTTGCTCTCAGGTTCTATGGATTCAAAATCAGATGCTGGACTATGGGGTAACATTTCTTCACACTTCAATCTTTATTGATAATAGCAGTGCTATAAGCATTGTTAACAATCCAGTCAAGCACTCCAAAACAAAGCACATTGAGATCAGGTATCACTTTATCAGAGATTGCAATGAAAAGAAACTCATTCAAGTTGCTAAAGTCCATATTGACAACCAGTTTGCAGATCTATTCACCAAAGCTTTTCATGTGGGTAGATTCACTTTCTTGATCTCAAGTGTGGGCATGATTAACTCTGAATGAGCTCATGTTTTAAAAGGTGTTTCTATACCTGCTACTTTGGTTATTTGTGTGCTGCTAATCATCCTTCACAGGAAGTTAGTGCCTTGATCAGACCTTCATAAGCTTCAAAAAGAGTAAGTATGGTTAATACTGCCAGTGCACAGTTAATACTGCTAGTGGTTAATACTGCTCCCAGTTAATACTACTAGTTAGTTAATACTACTAGTAGTTAATACTGCTCTCAGTTAATACTGCTCTCAGTTGATACTGCTAGTTAGTTAATACTGTTAGTGGTTAATACTGCTCTCAGTTAATACTGCTAGTTAGTTGATACTGCTCTCAGTTAATACTGCTAGGTAGTTAATACTGCTAGGTAGTTAATACTGCTATTAGTTACTACTGCTCTAGGTTAATACTGCTTATGTCCCGTATACTATAAATACCCTTTGCCCGCCTAAAAGATCATAACGACTCTTTGTGTACTGTTCATCTGCTCTTTAATCCTTCTTTTTCTCTCAAAGAACAAGTGTTTCAGTCCAGCATACTCAAGTTCAATGGCATCCCTGACTTTCATTGACGAGCACAATGAGATTGCGATGCTAAAGAAGCCGAAACAAGCCGATGGATTCCACCAAATTGTGGATTTTCTCAAGTCAAGCCACATTGCCCACGCACTCACTGTATCGCCAACTATTTACATAGAACATCAAAGGCAATTTTGGGCTAATGCCACCATTGTTACTGAGAATGGTGTGCAAATGATCAAGACAAGGGTGTGTGGAAAACCCTTAACAGTTACTGAAGAGGTGATACGCATCTGTCTACGTCTAGACGATGCTGCAGGTATAACCTCTATTCCTAATGAGGAATTATTCTCAACTTTGTCAAGAATGGGGTATGGAGGCCAATTGGGTGGTTTTAAATTCTCAAAGGCTAAATTTTATACCCAATGGCGTTTTCTTGTTCATACCTTAATGCATTGTATCTCTAAAAAGACTATTGGATGGAGTGAGTTCAGTAGCACCATTGTTTATGCTTTGGTGTGCTTGGCTACTGCCAGAAAGTACAATTTTTCTCAAATGCTTTTTAATGATCTTGTCTCAAACCTGGGAAGTAAAAAGAGTTTTTATATGTACCCCAGGTTTGTACACGAAGTAATAACCCATGAATTGACGGATATACCTCATTTTGATGGGGTATATGTACCAAAAATCCCCAAAGGTAAGGTCTTTTCAAACATGAAAAGATCCCCTCTGGACTCGGAAGGAGTTGACACCCCATTGTTCTCTACAATGATGGTGGTGTCCCACACTGAAGAAGGTATGGCAGCAGGGTCAAGGCTCTCATCAGACCATCCCACTGCTAGCCAATCCCAACCTTCCCACTCTATATCTATCCCACAGTCCCTACTTCATAAGCCCACTTCTCCAATCACCCAAACTTATACAAGGAAACAGGTAAAGAAGGCGCATTCCCTTCTTGTGCCATCACCCACTAAGCCTTTAAGCCCTCTAAGGGAGAATTCTCCTTTAGAGAATATCCACATGGAAACCACAGGGGTGTCTCCCAACCCCAAGGAGGTGCTCACTGAGGTGGAGGTTGAGCATATGGGTGCTAAGGCTGCCACTACTCCTGCTAGCACATAGGAGGTCAGTGGTAACATCAATAAGACCTTCCCCATGGCAACTTTGGGTGAGCAATCATCCAAAGGTCCCAGGTGCCAAGAAACTACAGGGGTGGATAGTGCTTCTGCTAGGCAGAAGACTTCCACTACAAAAAGATCCAATGATCCTTCAAAAGAGGGTAACACTTTTGGAGAAGGTGAGGACAGATGTAACTATTTTGAATTGATGGAAACCATGGGAAACATCAACATGGACGTAATCAAACAGGGTAAAGATATAGAAGAGCTTAAAATGATAGTTCTATCACAACAAGAACAGATTGTCAACTTGAAGCAGATGGTGAGGAAATTGATTCTGCAAAAGAAAAAGAGACAATTTGTACTAAGAAGGAGGAAACCAGTGACTGATGCTCCAAAAAAGGGGGAGTCAGAAGCTGATACCAAAGCTAAGGGGGAGCAAGAGAAAGTTTAGTTTAAGGGGGAGCAAGTAACTGCAGAAAATGTTGCACAAGAAGCAGAAACACAAGCAGCAGCAGTAAAAGAGCAAGCAGCAGAAACCATTAATACTGCTGGTACAAGCAAAGTAGCAGAAATGGTTAATACTGCTGAAATAAGAGAAGCAACAGAAACAGTAAAAGAGGTCCTTACAGAGCTTGAGATTGCAGAAATACTCATCAAAGCCAAACATGATACTCCCAAGGTCACCTCAAAGGACAAAGGAGTTGTCATAAAAGAAAGAAGTGAGGCTGCAAAGAAATCTAGCACTGAGAAGGTGATGAGTAAAGAGAAAGGTAAAGCTAAACTAGTGAAATCTGATCAACCTATCAAAAAGCAGAAGTTGATTGACTCGGATGAAGCTCTGGCTAGGAAGATACAGGCTGAACTTGAAGAAGCAGAAACTGTGCAAGTGGCAAAAGATAGAGAGATAGCAAAAGCAATGGCTGCAGAACTGAATAAAGTCTATCAACAAAGCCTAGCAACAGAACAAGCCAAGCAGAAAGCCACATCTTTGAGGAAGTCTGGAAAGATCAAAATGGCTGCAAAGAAAAGACAACCTTCAAAGACATACCTGGGTGCTCAAGAGAGAAAGAAAATGATTACTTTCCTCAAGGGTGTTGTAGGTGTCAAAGTGGAAATGTTCTCAAACATGTCTTTTGAGCAAATCAAAGGGTTATATGATGCAGAAATGATCAAGCTTCAAGGGGATGAAATTGCAAGGGTTGAAATGGAGAAAAAAATGAAAGAGAGCAATGACTTCTTACAAAAACCATTCCCTGATGAACAAGAAACTCCAAAGAAAGAAGCCACTATTGGTGAAATTCTAAGGACTTTAAAAAGGACAAAGATGATGGCAAGGAGAAAGATAACAAAGAAGTCTAGGATAAATGAAGAAGAGGCAGAAAAGGTTGCTGGAGAAGAAGAGGCACCTGAGCCATCAGAAAAGAAAGAGCATTTAAGCACTGAGGATGTAAAGATGTACATGGTTGTGATGGACAAAGTGCCTGAACCAATTTCAACAGAACCTGTAGGAGTTAAACCTCCTGAAGTCATTCACTGGGATGTACTGGAGGTACATGGAAAAGAGTACATAAGGCTGAAGAGGAAAGATGAAAAGTATGAAGTTTACAGTACTTGGGCTAAGATTGTCAGAACATGCTCAAGGTCTGATATTGAAGAAATGTTTGATATAGGGATGAAGTTGTACACAGATCAGTTGAAAGCTCCAGGGATTTCAATTACAAAACTGGTAATGGAGTATCTGTGTATGATGTTCAAACCTGATGAAGTGGAGGAGATCATAAGGAATGTTTTTCAAGCAGTTACCAATTGGACTTTATATGAAACTAGTGGAGTATATTCTGTGACTTTGGATAGAAATCACATAGAATACTTCCTAGTGGATAAAGTATACAACCATAGCAGATTGAAACTTCATTTAATGTTGAAGAAGAAGTTTGGATGTGTTGAAAATTCAGAAATGGCTAAGTATTTGATCCAAAGAACAATTAATCAGAGTTTGGGGTTGGATGCAAACACTGGAATATAAGTCATGATGAAGTTTTGGGAGCATCTAAGAAGATCAGATGAAGAACTTGACTTATCTTCCTAAAAGTCAAGTTAGGGGGAGATTGTTGGGAACTGAAGAAAGGCCAATTAAAGTTAATGCTGCTAGAAGAACATGGTTACTACTTCTGGTTAGTACTTCTATGATTAATGTTGCCAGTTGAAGATTAATACTGCTGAACAAGATTAGTACTTCTAGTTCATAGTTAGTGCTGCTTGAAGAGATTAATACTGTTGAGCATGGTTAGTACTGCTGAACTTAATACTGTTCAGAGTATTAATGCTGCTGAAAGATAATGCTGCTTATGAGATGAAGATCCGTATGGAAAGGATGACAGCTGGATGGACTGAAGATTATGGAAAGCTTGGAGATAATGATGGAAGTTTATACTGAAGATCTTTTATTATTTTGTAATTATCTTTATCTTCAGTATATGTATATAATTGTTTAGAATAGTTAGAATAATAATTCATTATGAGTTTTTAGTTTTTGATAGAGAGAATCAACCTCAAAATTTGTAATTCTAATTCTAGAGAAGTAGAATTCGTATTGGTGAGCATGTTCATCAATATTGAGGTTGTGTGTTTAATCTTGTAACTTCAATCATTCAATACAAGTTTACAAGTTGTGATCTTTGATTTACTGTTGCATTGTTTTTCAGAATATTAAAGTGCTATTCCGCAGTTTCTTTAATATTGTTTTCTGAGTGTTTATTCTTGTTAAGAATTTAAGATCCTGACAAATACAATCAAGTTATCATCATATGCATATAAACACATCATGCAAATATCATGGATAAAATACTTTGTATTAATCATGTATATATCCCATTAAAATCGTATATTGTACTCACCTTGTATCGTTAGCGCTCAATATGTCGTTTTCTCAAAACCCGCAACCTACATGATAATCCATACGACTCCTAAGTACCTTAGATAATAGTAACTAAATTGATCATTACTCCCTAACGATCTTAGCACGACAAACTCTTACCAATTTTTATTGGTCAACCCCCAATATCATCATATCTCATATTTTACTTAAACGTTTCCTTCAAGTATTATCATAAATGCGATCTCGTTATTTAATCGACGTTTACACATTTTATAAAGACGTATAATGACTTCACATTTTCTTGAAAATTAATATTGACCAATTTGCTAAAATAATAGCTTGCAACATAAATAATATTTTATGCTAAAATGTTTCGTTTAAAATTTAAAAACGAATAATAGTGACAACATGTCACACATATATAAATAATGGTGAAGATATAACTTATAAAATTCAAAATAATCAAATATTCAAAATAACATTTAGAATACCAATTTTCCAAGTCTAGGGGCATTTTGGTAATTTTGAGAAGCCGAATACCAAAGGTATAGCTTAAACCAATTCCCTAATTTAAGAGCTTCTTGGCACCTTTACAAGTCAAATATTCAAAATATGTACTTAAAAGACCAATCTCAAAGCGTAGGGGCATTTCGGTAATTTTATAAAGCAAATACTCAAGGTATTGTTAAAATACTGATTCACTAATTGTGAGGTCATTTTGGTAATTTTATAAAGATAAGGTCAAAATAAAGTTTAGATATCAATTCCCAAAACATAGGGTCATTTCGGTAATTTCATGAAATAAATACGTAGAGTATTGTTAAAATACCGATATCCTAATTGTAAGGTATTTTTGATAATTTTATAATTAAGCTCAAAGTAACTTGGTGAGTTTTTTACACCATTCTTTTTACACCATTCTTTTTGCACAAAAACCTTGGTAATATTTTTATCAACATTTTGACATAAAGAACACAGATTTTCGTCAAGAAACGAGCCTCATTTTCTCGTTTAAAGTTTTGTTTTTAAAACTAAAACTCAAGAAACTTTGAACATAAAATCAACCATAAAAATACAAATCTGAGATATGAAGTTACTGGGATTTGATAGAATACTTAAAAACGAACTCAAACATGTAAATAAATCGAAGATTGGTTTAGGGGGTGTTTGGGATTACTTATTTAAAACAACTTATGCTTATTTTAAAAAGTGTTTATTAGCTTATGCGGTGTCAAACTGAAGTTTTTAAAATGGTGTTTGGATTGACTTATTGTGGTACCAAAACGTGATAAGCTAACAAGTTGTTATTTAAAGGTGTTTGGGATTGCTTATACATATAAAGTAACCAAAAAAGTCATAAGCACTTTTCAAATAAGCTGATAAGTTAAAATCAAATGACTTATCAAAAAGTGCTTTTCAGCAGTTTGGCACCGCTATAAGCCATTTTAATTTTTCCCCATTCAAACACTCAAAAGTACTTATCTCCGGTGCCAAATCGCAATAAGCTAAAAAACACTTCAAATAAGCAATCCCAAACACCCCCTTGGAATACTACCTCCAATCTAAGAAAAACCGAAAAGTTTGAGTTTGAACTTCAAACTCAGATTTCTCTCTCAATATTGGCTTATTTCTCGTGCTATATGAATCAAAACGATCCTCAACCGACGCTCTACATTTATATGCCAAGATTTTAGGGTCATTAGTTGAAAAATCGGACCAAATCACGAATTTTTCGTTGTTGGGTCGTTTTCTCAAACAGGGGTGTCCTTTTGGCAGGACAGGCCCCTCAACTTTGAAGAATATGACACTTGACCCCTTGGATTTTCTGATATTTACACTTAACACCCTCCAAACGTGATATTTATCATTTTTGGTCTAAAATGAATTCAAACCCTTGTTACTTTAATTAAATGACATATTTGACCCCTTTCAACTCATTAATTTACATTTTTAGTCCAATAACTATAAACCAACTTTATTTTCTTTTCTTTTTCCCTTTCTTTTCTTTATTTCATATTCTAATATTTCTAATATTTCTATAACCATTTTATTCAATTAATCACATAAATATTTTAACACTTCTAATAAATTTATTTATTTACTCAATATTTTATGTAATCATTTTTCATTTTTCATTTTTTTTAAACACAATTTTAAAGACTCATAAAATATTATTTATTTATTTTTCTTATTTAAAATTTTGGGTTTACATAAAACATGAGTCCCAGAGTCCAACCCCGTACTACCCACTCGACCATCAAATAAGACTGACTTACGTGTCTATGGATCCAATGCAACACAGTCTAACATTACATGACTACACATGAATGACCAACGCACTCGAACATGTAATTATCATAAATATACAATAAAATACATTAGTATGTAAATCATAGATTAGACTCTACATCGAGCCATTAAAACCGGACAATTGTCCTCAAGACTCTTTTAAAGTCAACGTCGAGCTAAAATGCTCAAAATCCATTTGACCAATAAATAATGGACCCCCAAATAATGAAGTGCCTTTAAACGACGTTTATGCAGACATATATCCCAAATATGTGATTAACTCAAAACTCGTCACGTATGGAAACCAAGTATTTTTCCCAATTGGTTTAAAATGCCGAACGTCATGAATTAGACTTCATTTGTACAAAGATCACCGAGAATGCATAAATCATAAAATGAACTTTATTTGTACAAGATCACCAAGAATACATAAGTCATGCTATTTACTTGTTGAAATATTCAAAATCGGAATATGAGTATTTCATGAGATTAAAATAACCCAAGTTTATCAAATATGAAAACTTATCAAAATACTCATACTTTGACAATTACCAAGTAAAACATATTTTTACATCAAAATACACATTTTGGCATGTACATAGTTTTCGTAAAGCAACTGAACTCACCTTGCTAGATTTAGGTTAAATCTAGATTTTACCCCACTTTGAGCTCTTTTGAAGAAACTGGAATCTTCAAGGTCCAAAACTTCCATAAACCTAGATACATAAAATTTCCACCATAAATATACACCCCAAACCATATAGAATCGATCCCCAAACACGTTACATCAAAACCTCCACTTTGGGCAAAACCCTAATTTTGGACCCAAATCTTCCAAAATCTTACAAACCGAAATTGAATAAATCAAACACTATGAAACCATCAATAGAGCATTTATATCACCTAACAAGGTTTAGAGATGGAGAAAGTAAACTTACCAAGTGGATTTTTAGAGAAACCCCAAATTCCTAGTTGAGCCTTTGGGGAAGATGACAATGTGTAACACCCTCAAATCTGAAAATAGCAACTTATTTAAAATTTTCTAAATACGTTAATAAAGGAATTATCTACAATCGCAAATTAAGATTTAACCTCAATACAAACATTCATTCTCTACAAAAGCCTATGATAATAACGGGTGCTACTAAAACCCCCATAATAGTCACTATCTCCAAAATTGCGGAAGACTTCACCAACTACTTACATTTGCACAAAGTTAAGGCTCAACTCTTCATGGCTGCTAGAACGAAAACCCAATTGGAACCTGATGCACATGCCGACAAATAAAAAGGTTAGGCTTAACGCCTAGTGAGCTCAAGAGTTTTCAACATATATAAAGATGTTTGTGAAAATAGATAATGCAGTTTAATTCATAATCTTTCAAAATGTATGCTTTGAATATGCAAACGACTCGTTTTCCAATAATATGCATTTTAGACGGAGAACACCAATTTGGGCATTTTCCAAATCAACTACTACAAAATGATGATACCAATGTAAACCGCCCCTTCATAAATTAGCTTTAACCCAAAACTCACTCAAATTGTAAATATAAATTGGACTCTCCATTTAATAAGGTACGGTTAAACCTTATATTTCAAAACACCCAAAACACGGGTGGGGCATAATACTCAACCCATAAATCAAGGGTAAAACCCAAATATACAAAACGTCACCGAAAACTTGGATAATAAAACTCAATACCCAAAAGTAACACCTTTCGGTGACGGGGGATACCCGAATTCCATCGAAAGTGATGGGCACACAAAGTTAAGCCACTTATCAATGTTATATGAGCATCACTTAGGGATAAAACACTCGTTAGCATCAACCTTTCCGAGTCTATAACTAACAAACCAACAAGCTCAACAACTCCATGTATTTTGCCTGGATAATCACCAAGTTCAACAACTCCATGTTTGTACCTTGGGAATCTTCGTGCACTCATCAAGTTCAACCCCTCCAGGTCTTTACCTTGGAATCCCAAAACATTCGAGTTAAGCTCGTTCACAAGAAAGTTTCAATTATTGATCATAAGACCTCATGCCAATTTTCAAGTTACAATACGGAAATAAAGTCCCCAACTAAACCAACCGACTGACTCATATGCCTATGGATCCAATGCATTACAGTCTAAAATGTTACATGACTCAAACGAATAGACTAACGCATTCAAAACATGTAACTCTCAAATAAGATGCAACTAAGTACACCATACGTCCAAGGCTCCTCAACGAGCTACCCATAACCGAACAATTGTTCCAAAGACTCCACCGAGTACAAATCAAGCCCAAGAGGCTAAAATAGACGTTTGGCTAAAACATGCAAGCCAAAATAGTTATATAAACCAAAATGCGCACTTTCCCAAAATCTTTAATTCTCAATTTACCATTGGCCTTCGGCCCCAAACCCCAAAAAGGTTTTCCATTTCTAAAATGTTCCCCATAGTCGGGAATGACCCAAACCCAAAGGACTCACGTATTCGTACCTTTCAAAACATCTCATTTCATGAACGATGCATAAAACCCGACAGACACTTAAAAGTGCATTTTTTTTATCAAATACTTATTTATGCGATAATTCGTCAAAACCCGTTCATTTATGACACATTTAACGAAATGCCCAAAAATCACAAAGATGTGTGTTACATAAGTTTATAAAGTTAAATATACCAAATAACCAAAACTTATCAGCAGTTAACAATTTTAATGTAAAACATAAATACTTTAAAATAAGCATTTTGGCATGTACACCGTTTTCACAAATCAACTTGAACTCACCTTGCTAGATTTAGGCTAAATCTAGATTTTACCTAACGAGCTCTTTTGAAGGTCGTTCGAATCCTCAAGCCGGAAACTTCCAAGACCTAGATCCATACAATCCAAACCATAAGTAACCATATCCGACCATGTAGAAACACTCCCCTAACAATATACCAAGAAACCCCAAATAATAACAAAACCCTAGTTTCTCCAAAACTACCAAATCCGAGATTTGAGAAACCAAACACTAAGAAACCATCAATGGAGCATTTATAACCTTAATACAAGAAAACTTACCCTTGAAGATGATGAGACTTCCGAGAACACCCAATCCAACACTTTAACCCGAGCTCCCGACCGTTGCACTTGACGAGGGAGATGAAGATGGAGGTTTTGTGGTTCAAGGTTCCAACTAGTTAGATGGTGAAGAACCATGTGGTTTGAGGAGGAAAAAACCCCCAAAACAGGTTTGGGTTCGGTTTTGGTGTTTGGGAGAGAAAAGGGAAGAAGATAGAAGTGAGAGTGAGGGAAATGGTTGAGAATCAAGACTCTTAAAAGACCCTGGGGCCGACCGCGATTGTGCCCGGCGATTGTGCCAGGGCACTATCGCCCAAAACGTACCGCGGGCACACCCCCGCTGGCGATTGTGCCCAAGGCACTATCGCCAGGGCATCATCGCCCAGAGTGTACCGAGGCTCGTTTCTTCCCATTTTCCGCACAGACCACTCATGACGTGATAAGACTTAATAGGTAAGATATAAGGGATGAAATTCTACGATAAGAAACAAGAATTTCTCAAAAGGGTTGGCTTTCACAGACAGGAATTTACGAGTGTTACACAATGGAGGTGGTGAAATAATACACAAACTTGAATCCTTTGATGAAGCACCCAACTACAAGCAATAAATGAGGTAGATGAGGGTTAGAGGAACCCTAGGTTCGGTTCTTGGAAGGGGAAGGCTAAGAGGGAGAGAAATAAATGAAAATGATGAGATAGAAATGAGAAATGGGTCAAAATTCGCATTTTAACCAAAACAGGACCGACGACGACCTTGCCACGCGATAGTGACATTGTCACTATCGTGAGGGCACTCTCGCGGAGGTTGTACCGCGGGTGGTACTCCCCCGGCGATTGTGCCACGTGATAGTGACACATGTCACTATCGCGAGTCACTCTCGCCCCACACGTACAGAGCCTGGAAAAAGGTCAAAACTCGAGATTCTCGTATGGGTCGATTTAAGGATCAAAAGTACAACTTATTTCACCCAATAAGATAAACGGAGGATGAAGAGATGACTAAGGATGAAAGGAAACTTACTGAGCGAAAATTCGGGTGTTACAAGTTAGGGTTGGGAAGATAGAGTGACTCGAGTGGGGATAGGGGATGTTTATTTTATGTTTTATATGATATAAATAATTTTTATAATATACTTTTTTTGTTTATTTAAATTAGAAAATGAAAAATGGTGAGAAATGATCAAAACCCCTCACTTAACGGATGGGAGTTAACAACCGTTAGTGTCAGGGACCAAAAATGTTACGAAGATACAAACTTTAGGGTTTATTTTGGAATAAACAAATTACGGGGACTAATCCGTAATTTACTCTAATACTAGAAGTGTACTCGCGCAATGCAGCTAGATACATCACGATTTTAATGTTTCATTTTATTTTCTGTTTTTTGTCGATTTACATTACGATTTTGGATGGTTGTGAGAGAGTGATAATGATTTTTTTATATAAATTTGTTTAATTTAGACTTAATAATATAATGTAATTTATTTTGGTTTAATAATATAATTTTTTTTATAAAATATTCTATAAGATTTTTTAATTATATTTTAGATTTTTTATATCTAAAATATGTTAAGAGTTATTTTAGGGGAGTTAAAGTGGGAAATGATTTTAGGGGAGTTAAAATGGTTAGAGATAATGATTGAAAATTAATGAATAACATTAAATGTAGTACATACAGCTTTTATGGTTGTTTTTTAAGTAATTAACATTAAATAGCCGTACATTAAGCTTTAATACTTGTTTTTAATAGTTTTTTATGTCATCTTTATAATATAGTATAGATATATTACAATTTATATAGATAAATAAGTATATACATAATATTATATTTTTATATAATATTATTTTACAAGTTATATTGTATTAATATATAATATACATTATATATATATATATATATATATAGTATTATTATATTATAGTTTACATATAACTTTTTATAAAAAGTTAACAATGTATTATATACTATAATTTTATATAAAATATCTATTATACAAATTTACATATATTATATTACAATATATAGAAATATAATATATATTATAACTTATTTACCAATATTACATATAATGATATATTACTTTATAATATATATAATGGAATATTAAATAGAATTTATAAATTTTTATACATGTATATGTTATATATATACATATACATGTAGAGGGAAATACCATTAGAAACACAAAATTAATTAGAAATTTTGAAATCGTACACAATGTGACACATGCCAATCTTCATGATGAATATTCATTAGAAATAACACATTGATGATGAATATGTACGTGTTATAGACTCGTTAATCGCACATTCATAATGAATAAATTCCTGATTAATATGTCACATGTCGCACTGTGAGTTGATTTTGTGTTCCTAACCAATTTTAGAGAGAGTGAGAGAGTAGGTTAAGATGGTTTTATTAGAATGGTAAAATAATAATTTTATGTTTTTATCAATACTAGGCATATACCCGCGCGATGCAGCGGAATGTAAGTAAAGAACGAACAATAAAATAAAATAAAATAAAATATAAAAAAGTAGTTTTTCAAATAAACAAAAATATAGTGGAATATCTTTTGTTCAGTTGCAGGCTCCGCCATTGACACCCGACCGTTCGTCTTCTTCTTGTACTCGGATGATACATAGAGAAACTATATATATTTATAGTGAATGTAGAGAATATTTTAAAATTTTCTATTTTCATCTTCGATTTTACATTTAAATTTAAATATATTAAAAATATGGAAGAATATTTTTATATCTACATCGTTTCTATTTTATTTTCTTTACACTTGGTTAATTTGGAAAGTATTGCGAAATATTTTTATTTTAAAGAATACGATAATTTATTAGTGTATCTCGTTATTTTTTATTTTTAATTAATATCAATCTTCTTTTTTCTTCTTTTAATGCTTGTGGAAAAAAAATACTTGTATATTTTATATTATAAAAAAAATACGTGTAGATTTTATATTATGCTAATATAAAATACGTGTAGATTTTATATTAGCAAAAAAATACGGAAGAAAAAAAAGTTTATATTACATCTCATTATGTAAAAAAAAAATTATAAAATAAAATATGGAAAAATATTTTATAAAATAAAATATGGAAAAATCATTATGAGATGTAATATAAAAAAATACGGAAGAAAAAAGATTTTATATTATATATCATTAACATAGATTTAAAATAGATTATGCTAATATAAAATCTATTTGATAAAATATTTCACCAAAAAAACAAATAGTTATATTAATAAATGAGTATCCATTCCACAAATAGATGATTATGTGAGATATTGTGCTTGGAAATGTTGTACCAAAACATTAATAAATTGTAAATTAAGTAATTGGTTTTAATTAGTTGTAATTTGTCCTTAAAATGTTGTAATTAAGAGTTTTTATGCCGTTTTTATAATATAGTATAGATATAGATATAGATTGTCCACTAAAATTTAAATCTTATAAAAACTCTTATTCCTTTTTATCTATGTAGTTCGCACACCAAACTATAGGACATGACAAAACAGGAATCATTGTCCCACGTTGGCCAAGACTGTTAGGTGGAACAAAGTGGAACATGCCTCTTCCACCCTCGCCCTATGGAATAAGGTAGAACATACTTATGTTTTATTAATATAACCTCAAAATAAAATCAAATTATCTTTTAAAACATTAAGTATGTTTTGTTTTTTTTATATTTTATTCATTTTTTAAATTTTATTTTATGTTCTTTAAATTTTCACTTTATTGTTCTCACATAATATTTTTATATATAGTTACTATGTTTTGATAATTTATTTAAATTATTAAATATTAAGGGTAAAATATATAGAAAATGTTAAAAAATAAAAATTGGAAACTACATAAATTTTTTATTTTGATGTCACTTTAATCTATCTTGAAAAGAACTTTCTAATACTATATTTTGTTATAAAAAATATTTATTTTGGTATAATTTAATAAATTGCATAATTAATCAATATATATATATATATAATATAAACAACTTATTAGGGATAAATTGGTCATGTTATCTGTTATGTTTTACCAAACGTTGGACAATTGTTCTGTCATGTTCTGTTCTGTACCGTCCCAATCTATAATGTTCTATCCTCTCTGCATATCAAACACACCCACAAAGCCATTTTGAAATTTCCTAGAAAGTTGTATGATTTATTACAAACATCATCAATAAATTCTTTAAAATAGAAAATTAAAAATCAAAATTTTCAAAATAATATTTACGTTCATCTTAATATTACAATATTAATTATATCGTTAAAATATTCAATATAATTTATAAAAACATCATTCTATCTCCCTTAGATATTTAATTTCAAAAATCCTCAACAAAAATGTACAATCATTTCCAAACAAAAATTCATATAAAACATTTCACCCTTTTTCCCTACTTTCTTTATTCTAAACAAGATTTTAAGAAATCTTGATTTTGGAGATACTCTTCGAGAAGCCGTGCATTTTGGGTGGAATCATACCTTTTGAACACAAACCCCATTTTAAAACCAAAAGGTACGCTACAGCCTCCTTTGGGAATCTTAGGTAACTGGTATTTCTTCCATTACCACCACCACCACATTCTTTCACTCTTTTCACCTTTGAAGATGGAGAAACCAAAGAAGAAGCAAGTTCTTCTCTTTTACTGTGTGGAAGCACAAGACCTTGCTCGCAAAATCGCTGCTCAATCAGACCACATTCAGCTCCAATCCATCAACTGGAGGTCTTCTTTCAACCCCCACAATTTGTTTCATTTCTTCTATGCAAATTGCTCTTCTTTACCCTACTATTTTGGTTTACTGAATTCTAATTGGTGGTTTAACATTCACAATAGTAGGTTGCTCGAAGAGGTTGTGTTTTTTTCTTACTGCATGTGGCAATTTATGCAATAATCTATTCGTCCCCAAAGGCCAATTTTGATTTACAGACATAGTACTTTCGAATTCAAAGGGAGATAGATTTTATATCGTAATTTTCAATTCTGGTACTTCTTTTTTTTTTTTTGTTCAAATTGATGATTTTCTTACAGAAAAATTGAGTATTATTAAATTACAAGTGGGATAATTAACTCCTTGATACTTAAAAGGTTCTGTCATTTGAACCCTGTTTAGGTCAAATTTAACACATAGAGGGGTTTGTTTAGCATCAATCACTTATGGTTGGATTTTGAAGGTTATGGTAATGTGATATTTCCTCCATTAAAGTACCTACTTGTAGTAACAGGGAGTACTTGCAATGATTGTATATTAGCCAACAATTAACTGAATAGCCGTTTACCAAATGCTTACGGGGTAAGCGCATGCATAAGCGCTTACCAGCCACTTACCTTATTGGTTAACATTTTCGACTATCATAATGGATTGTTGCCTTCTTGGTAAGCGTTCTAACCGGGTAAGAGTTTCTCCATTCTCCCTGAGACCCTCACTTATCGGGTAAGAATCTCCGTTCTTGTTATGCCTCTTATTGGGTGAGCGGGAAGATAAGTGCACCGGTAAGCATTTGGTAAACATCCCCTAAAGATAGCTTCACTTGGAATGGAGAAGAAACAACTATTTTTGTTCATATGGTATTATCTTTTAGATGACCATCTTCTCAAGATCATTCTTATTATTAGTTTCTTTAACTTTCAAGATTCCAAAAAGAATTGATGTTTGAAGTCCCATTCTCTTGATTGATTTTTATTCCGATTCAATTAAAGATGAAATTTCACCGCTACCATCAATAGGTTTTTATTTTCTTTCCATCATTTTTTCCTTCTTTTTGGTAACCATGGGTGTCTGCGCCAACTTACACACACCTCGCCTAATCCCAGAAGCCCTGAATATTACATTTCCTAGTCATTTCTATTGTTTTTCTCTATATGTAGTGTATGTATGTACGTTGTTATATAAAGATGTTGACATGCAATGCCATGTTTCAGGAGTTTCGATGATGGATTCCCTAACCTATTCATAAACAATGCACAAGATATCAGAGGCCAGCATGTTTCTTTTCTTGCATCTTTCAGCTCCCCAGCTGTAATATTCGAGCAACTCTCCGTTATATTTGCACTTCCAAGGCTCTTTGTTGCTTCGTTCACATTGGTATTACCTTTCTTTCCAACCGGGTCCTTTGAAAGGATGGAAGAAGAAGGAGATGTAGCTACTGCCTTCACCATGGCAAGGATATTATCAAACATTCCGATATCAAGAGGTGGTCCGACAAGCTTAGTCATATATGACATACATGCTTTGCAGGTCAGTTTCTTAGATGGAGGTTCAAGTTATAACCTCCAAAAATGGAGAACAAGGGAAAACCCCAATTGACCGTTGGATCTAAAAATAGATGGCAAAGATTCGAATGTAACCGCCCTTAAATTTTGGATTTGGTTTTGAGGAAAATGTTATGGCTCATATTATTCACAACCCTTAGATTAAAATAGATGGATGGTTCAGACTTCAGATGGGTTCCCTTGTTCTCCTTTTTTTAGTGTTCTCTCTTCAACCGATCCCTCGATTTCTTAAACGAAGTTAAAAAACATGGATCTTTCTTGTTTTGAACATTCTTATCTATTAATTAACATATCTTTTTGGCAAGCAAATTTCATTTGGTAGATTATATTTTGTAGCAGGCATGTCAATTAACTAGTCTAGAGCACTTCACATTTATATTTGTAAGAGCATAAAAAGACATATATTGTCTCATAAACACCAATCTTCAAGCTTTATCTTTGCATGCACTAGGCACATTACTAGTAATTTGCAACTTACTGTACAAGTTACTCGTAGTGGCAACAAAAGGTAAACATGGAACAAAAGCAATTCCAGGCATAGATTTGGGAGAGTCCAACAAGGGAGCATATTCTTGACATTTGATGCTACAGTAACCAAAGGTTGTGCTTGTTCGATTGGCGGGGGATTGAAGATGGGGACCAGTATGTTGATTTTCTTAGAAGAATGTTTTTCGAAGTACATAATTCTTGTATGTGGTAAAACTCATACACTTTCCTCATCTTTGGTGAGGCTTGAACCCTTGACCTCCAAGAAGGTTGGGATCTATCTGTAACCCGGATACCGCTGGGCCTTTAAACCCCTTTGCGGTATGATATAGGTTAATGCAAGAACAGTCAATTGAGTTAGAAGAGAGGGTAATATTGCCAAAGGACTTGCTCGTTCAATCTGACAAATATGTTCAAGTCTTTCTAGTAATCTCTTCCTATTTACTGCATCATGTTGAGCTAATCCAAATATATTCTATGCTGTAATTTCTTTCTTTGCAGGAAAGGTTCTACTTTGGGGACAATGTTTTGCCTTGTTTCGAAACTGGGATTCCTCTCTTGAAGCAACGTCTTCACCAGCTTGCCGATTCTGATAAGGTTAGCATCTGAAAAACTAATGAACTAGTCTTATCTAGTTTATATTTTTCTATTTGAGTTTATGTCACCTAGCGTGAGGTTCAGGGGAAAACCCCTAAAAAATGAAAAAATGAGGAACATCTTAATAACCATTCATCTGTATGGCATGCACATGTGCATACAAGTAATTGAAGATGTTTCTTGGTTTCTATGCACATGTGCATACCATACAGAAGAAAGGTTACTAAGGTGTTCCTCAGTTTTTCGTTCTAGTGTTGCCAACCACAAACCATCATTTCCCGTCTACAACCCTAAACCTTAAACCCTAAATCTGGTGGTATCTTATCTCATGGAAAGGGAAGAAGTAAGATGTGGTCTCACTATCTATGCTCCAACTTGAGGAGTATTAAGAGAGAGGATTGATCTTATATGGTTTATGGTTTTCTTTTATTTTTATTTTTATTTTTATTTTTATTTGCCTATTATAATAGAAAATACACCTTTGGGAATTTCGTATTCACATATTAATGTCATTTTTTGTATTGCACTTTAGATTGTAATCGCCTTTCCGGATGATGGAGCTTGGAAGCGATTCCACAAGATGTTAGACCACTTTCCCATGGTGAGCTAACTTTTTACTTACAAAAGTGGCAAATTGAAACCAAATTCTTGAAAACTCTGCTTCAGATATGAAACTTTGAGTATTCAATGATATTGTCAACGACAGGTGGTTTGTGCAAAAGTTCGCGAGGGTGATAAAAGAATAGTACGGCTGAAAGAAGGTAATCCTACCGGTTGCCATGTAGTAATTGTCGATGATCTGGTGCAATCCGGAGGCACTTTAATTGAATGCCAGGTACTTCTCCATCATATTGTGTGTGTATGAGACATACCTGTATACATGTATCATGTATGTATTAACCAAACCAAACGAGCCCATTATATCCCACCTGAAGGTAGCATCTGGGGGATAAGATATACGCACAACTGACATCTACCCGAAAGAGTAGAGCTGAAGAACCCACCCGACCTTCCAGAAGGTCAAGGGTTCAAACCTCACGAAATGTGAGGAGTGTGCGAGTATCTGCGGTATATAAATATTATATACTTTGAAAAAAAAGAGTAGAGCAGTTGCTTCTGAAAGATGTATACATGACTACATGTATGTATGTAGTTGAGAAAAAAAATTATCGTTAAAGGCAAACGTCGTTAAATTTTGATACATTTTGCCCGTATTTCATTTGTTGCAGAAAGTTTTGGCAGCTCACGGGGCAACCAAGGTTAGTGCTTATGTCACTCACGCGGTGTTTCCTAAAAACTCTTGGGAGAGGTTTGTTCACAAAAATGGTGGTAAGGATCTCTCTCTCTTCGTGTCATTCTTGAAGGGTATTTTAGTCATTTGATAAATAGTCAAAAACTTGTATTAGACTCGTGTAGATTTATGCAAGTCGGGGGGTCTTCTTGGAAACAACCTCTGTCTCGTGGGACAGAGTTAAGGTCTGCGTACATCTTACCTACCCCCTAGACCCTATGTGTGGGATATTCTGAGTATGTTTGGTCTGATCCGGTTTTACTATGGGTTCTCATGTCCACTAATACTGTGTGCAGAAGACTCAAACAAGGCGTTTGCGTACTTTTGGATCACAGATTCGTGCTCCCCGACCGTGAAAAACATTGAAAACAAAGCTCCTTTTGAAGTCCTAAGTCTAGCGGGATCTATTGCGGATGCACTTCAAATATGATCGGTTAGTTATGATGTTATGGGGTATTTAATGATTAAACCAAGTGTCGATTGGTGATTAATGTCGCACCAGAACTTGAGAATTTTCCGGTTTCATATGTGTGCCCTTCGATGCAATGTGAATCATATGCATCTTTTCGCGGGAGATTTGGAAACCTCAATAACAAAGAAAAACAGTATGAATGTTCTGTTCGAAATCCCTTCGGTTATTAAACACGAGTCCTTTCTTTTACAAACCCAATAATTCGTATAAACTAGTTTTCATGCGATACGTGTGAAAATGCAGTGTTTTATACAATGTTGTACCAGTTCTTTTTTCTACACGCAAAGCACTCTTGAATGTGAAACAATATTGTATAAACATTGGATTTTGACACGTTTCATATGTGAAAAAACCGGTTTGTAAGTTTATAGAGGTTATTGGGTTTTAAATTAAAAGAAATTGAATAAAAAAGTGGTACAAAATATAAAATTCGCACAAGACGCGTACCCTCCTAACAACGTTCCCCTCCCCCTGTTTTTTTTTCTTTTCAAAATTTTGTTTTTTATATTCTTTAAGAAAATAGCAATAAACTGTGAATTATAGGAATGAAAATTGCAATTTATAAATCAAATAGATGGAAATCAAAGTTATTAACATGCCATATGAGTCCGAACAGCTTTGTACGTATGAATGAAACGTACTTTAATTATTATAGCTTTTACTGTCAATATTTTATGTATTAACCACCGAACAAAATTTTTATACCGAGTTTTTTTTATTGAAAAAATCCAATAAACTATCTGATTTTAAATGATTAAGTCCTTAAACTATTTTTTTGAATGATAAAACCCTTAAACTTTCTAAAAACCGGTTAAATACATCATTGTAACCTGTAAAAACAGGTTAATGTAATAAAATTTTGGGAAAAGTCTAAAGAAACCAAACAAACTATTTGATTTTGATATTTAAGTCCCTGAAATTTTTTTAACAAATAAATCTCTAAATTTTTTACCACATAAATTATTGAACTTTTTTAAACAAATAAATCTCAAACTTTTCTTGAAGAAACAAAATAATGAACTTAAATTTGAATAAATAAATCTTTTTTTTTTTGCATGAACAAAAATAATATATATAATTCCTCTAACCGACAATATAGCAAAATGAACCAATTAAAGAGAGAAAAAATATACATTTTTATTACTAATTCTGAGTCATTCAAAATTTTTTGGTATATTTAGTGAAAGGATAAATATAATTTTTGTATGTAGCATAACTTTTGAATTATTCAGAATTAGTAATAAAAATGATATATGTTTTCTCTCTTTAATTGTTAATGGCTTATTGTTGGTGAGTGGATTTGTATATATTTTTCTGTTCATGTAGAAAAAAAAACTGGATTTATTGGTTTAAAATTAAGATCATGATTTTGTTTCTTAAAAAAAGTTTGGAATTTATTTATTCAAAAAAAGTTCAATAATTTATTTGGTAATAAGATTTAGGAAAAAAATTAGAGATATATTTTCTAAAAAAATTTAGGGACTTAATCATTTAAAGTCAGATAGTTTGTTGGGTTTTTATTGACTTTTCCTAAATTTTTATCATATTAACCTGTTTTACAGGTTACAAGGATATATTTAACCGGTTTTAGAAAGTTTAAGGGTTTAATCATTCAAAAAAATAGTTTAAGGACTTAATCATTCAAAAACAGATAGTTTGTTGGGTTTTTTCAGACTTTTTCCCTTTTTTTAATCACTTTTTGCCATTTTCTTGTAAATGACAACAATTTGAAAGTTATGTGAACTTTTTTAACAGTTTTATAGTTGATGAAGGGTCATGTGAGAAAAAAAGTTAAGGTGAGAAGTATAAGAAAATATTTGGATCTTTGATCAGTTTTAATCTCAAAATAACCCATGAATTGTGTTTTAAAAGAGAATTGATTTGGTGCATCTTGGTGTATCTCATTACTGTTGATCTTCGATTAGGATTGAGCTAAGCAGGGACAGATTTAGTATGTTAAATACGGTAGCACGTGCCACCGTATTATTTCTTCGGCGAAGGGTAAAAAAATTTAGGTTCGTGAAAGGTGTCACCGTATCGTTTTGTAAGGTGCTACCTTATTATTTTGGAAACTTCAAGAAGGTGCAACCGTACCTCATAATCAACTAAAAAACCAAAAGAAACGATTGAAATCTACCAAAAAAACCGAAAAAATCCCTCGAAATTGCTAAAAAAAGCTTAAAAATCCCTCGAAATCAAACAAACAACTTTAAAAATCCCTCGAAATTATGGAATTAGGCTAAAAACACATCGGCAATATTAAACGTTAGTAAAATGATGAAGACACGTTTATAAAAACCGTACTTTTTGTAATTATTTTTTATCTGTATTATATGGTGTCACCGTATAAAAAAAAATTTGGATCCGTCCCTGGAGCTAAGGGTGAAGATTTCTTTTTATCCTTCTCACCATAACTTTCATTCTCATCGGAACCCAACCCTTTATAGTTAGGTGATATATCTAAAACATGTCATCTTCGATGACCTTCTTATATATTTTCTTACGAGGAAATGATGTATTGCCTAATACGAGTTGTAAATTTGTTTTTTCCTGATTATATACTCAATTTAATTAACAACCAACATTAAAACTAAAGAAAAACACAAATGCAAAACCCCGATATAGAAACGCTTGAAACCCTCGCCATCTTAGTTATTAAGTGGTACACGCATTTGCCTTCCGTCTTCATCCATCCATTGTCGTTGTGGTTTGATTTTGATTTTGCATAAATGTTCTATTTTTTCTATTGATTTCAAGCTCTTTTTTTCTTATGATGTTAGCATTGTAAATAAACTTTTGTTACCGAAAAACAATCACCACTGTATAAAAAGTTTGCATTTTGTGTTTATAAGATTAGGAGAAAGGGTTTCTTTCAAAAAAAAAAAAGGAGAAAGGGAAAACATAAAAAACGACGATGATGGATATTTAAGTTTAAAACTAATAGAATATAAGTGATTATCCATTTTTGCCCTTTTGATAACCAACCATAATAAACAATAACAAAGAGGATAAAATAGTCATTTGAGAGACCAAAGGAACACCAAATCTCCAAAAGAGTTTGACATTGTTTGGCAAAAAAAAGCTAGCTTATAAGTTAGCTTTTTTTTTTTACATGTTTGAATGACCATAAACTAACTTATAAGCTAGCTTATTGAAAAGCTACCTTATCAGCTACTAGTTTACCAAACTCACAAGTTGGTCTTTAATCAAGGGACAAAAACTATGATGTTTTAGTTGAACCATTCAAAAGTTAAAACTTCTTAAAGAGAACCCCTACATTTACATAATCTATAGTTACATATAGGCCTCATACTTTTACACATGTTAGAATTTGATTGGTAAAAACATGAAAGATAAAAACAGGGAAGGAGTAACAAATGGAAACAAATACCCATTACCCCTTTCCTTTTTTCTTCCTTGCTCATCCAATCAAATTTCGACATGTGTAGATCTGAGACCAATACGTAATAGTTACGTAAATGTAAGGGGATGGTTACGCAAATGTAGGGATGTACATATATAAATTAAAATGGTAGCATAAAAAAGGAGGGTTATCGACTAATGACCCTAGAAACAGGATCCGTTCCTAGGAATTGCTACTTTTATACAAAAAAATTTGGAGCCAAATTATACATGTTTTAGCATGTAATAGCATAGTAGACTCTTCTATCCAAACTAATACAAAAAACTTGTTAAATAAATACTTTGTCCATAAATATAATTACAACATCAATCAAATTACCATTTGGAGATATGATCATGTTTTTATTCACATCATACAGTAATAGTTACCATCCAGGATCTGTTCTCTCTTCTATACACTTGAAAACGGCCTTTTGGCACTACACTTGTAAATTATCTACACATATAAACAAGTCTCCATGGTTTTAACTTATACAAAGACCGCATATTTTCACAGTTACCACAACCGAACCATTTGGCCACGAACCCCGTTAACCGGCTACATGTTTTACCCTTTTTTGCCTCAAATTTCTATGCAACAACTTGTCGGTCTCAATACAACAAACCAACTTCCCATTAGCGTTATGAACCACCAAAATGATGCGAAAAAATGCAACCCTGCTATAAATTACAACTGTACTTCCCAACAGTTAGTAGGTGGGAATCTTCCCATCAGAATCAGCTTGTTCAAGTCTGGTTATCTTCCAGACTACTGGTTGAACTATCCAATGAATCCACCGAGTAAGATCCATCTGGTTGACGTATACATATGTTCATATTGTGGTAGGGAATGGGTTCCTGGATGATTCAAAATCCATAACAAATGAGGTTAGGAGATTGTGAGAGTATGTGGAACCCTATCGGATTATTTTCCAAAAAGAGCCTTTGAGAAAAGAAGGGAGGTTCCAACATGTATTGAGTAGAAATGGTCCAAATCTAATCGTTATGAGACTCTAACACGCCCTCTCCAATGGAGGTTAGAAAGGCACAAATTGTCACAGAGTACCAAGAGAGGGCTATACGAGTAGAAATTGCCTAGAGTGAAAGACCTTGGCTCTGATATCATGCGAGAATATGCGGAACCCATCAGATTACTCTCCAAAAGAGCCCTTAAGGAGAGAAGAGTGGTTCCAACATATATATGGTAAAAATAGTCCAAATTTAGCCGATGTGAGACTCTTAACATAATTAACATACGGAAGTGTTGTTAGACTTCCATGGCTTTAACTTCCAACTGAAAACAAATTGACAATGATGGGCGTACAGAATCATGTATGCCCGAAGAACAATTATAATGGATGTCAATAGATATGATGATCCATGAAAAGGAAAACAGTTGTATCTTTAATACCTGATCATCGTTCCCTTGGGGCTCTGACTGGAAGAGAATTGGTCTGCACCATTTGTCCTCATTCATTAGACTTGAATTCTGGAAATGAGTAATGAGAGCTACCTTCCCCTGGATCCGTGCATACGCCAAAGAAGCAACCTTTTCGCTGTTAAATTTCTCCCACTTTTTCCCATTGAATGCCTGGACAAGAAGTATATGCCATAAACTTGATGAAAGGGAAGAAATCGAATGAATTAAAGATTAAAATTCACATGTGAAGTGATGTGAAGAGCTAACAATGGAAAGCAGTAAGGATGGAAGATCAAAACCTCATAAAAGGAGACAATGTGTGAAGGAGACACCATGTTGATGAACGCATATCCCACATTGCATTTGTTCTATGAGCATGAATGATAAATCAAATCAGCACTGGTTTAACAATGAACGAGAAATCAAAACGGTTCAAAATTACCTTAAAATCAATGGGCAAATACACAAAGTCATAGGTACCCTTGTGACTTTCATCTATAGCTGCAAGCAACATCTTTGAAGTGTACCTTATATCAAGAGAGAAAACAATGAGTAACCAACAGTCTAATTCACATGATAAACAAACAAGATCATATCATTCTTACTTATTAGGGATATTCTTTATCATTAACGTTGTTCTAGTGTCTTCCCCGCTAATAATCTTATCCAAATCAAGTTGATACTGCTTGTTTCCTATCTGGTTCACAGGGTAATCAATTCGCCGACTGCGATTACGTTCGGTTGAACCCTCGTTTGATGCTCCCCTTCCATTGCCAAAAAACACAGGTCCTTTGCTAGGAAAAGATGTCATTCGGGAAATAGGAGAACCACTTCCAAGTACATCTCCAGGGGAAGCAGAACCAAAACCAGTACCATGTGCACTCAGGTTTGTCATGTGGCTTCCATTACCGACAATCGATCCCACACCATTAAAGACGAGAGGACCCATAAAGGGTCTCTCGAAAGATTCTGGATAGGATGTGAAATGGCGATCAAGAGGTGTGCCAGATGGAGCAGATCCTACATGATGATGTGATCCAAGAAATGTCCCATGCTGGCTGGGACTTGTGTAAACTGGTCCTTGTTCGGTGGGTGCGAACAGGCCAACCGAAGATGCCCGCCAAGATGAAGAACTTTGGTGGTCAGAATAAGTAGTTGGACTTCCCCAGAGAAACTCCGGACCAGACAGTGTACCAATACTATGCTGGTTAAATCTGGAATCAACAAAAGATGATGCATTCCCTGGACTAGTGCTTGTTTTATGATCGGGGAAAGAACGAGATTGCTGATAGTCCAAGCCCTGTGTTGACTTCGTAAGGCTATCCCTTGAGCCTTGATCTTTACCGATCGGTGCAATCTTCACAGGGTTTGACAGATGTGGTGGAAGTATAGACGCCAAGCCACGCAAATGGTTGCTGTTAACAGGGCTAAGTGTTCCCATCCCTGATGACCAGCTAAACCCTTGCTGTGAACTGCGATCCCCTGGACTGCTTAGATGATTCCAGCTACCTGCCAGATTTACACATGGAGGTTCAGCTCATAAAGAGAATATTTGGCAACCATAAATCGAATAAATTTGCAAGCCGGTGGCCTTCTACCCTTTGGGTTAGAGGGAAGGTCTGCACACATCCTTTGCCCAGACTCTACCTTTATGTGGAATATGAGGGGTTCGTTTGGTTTGATTTGGATAAACTGAATAAATTTCACAGACACTAACCAGGGGGAGAGTTGACCACCGGTGAACCAACATGGTGCCAGAAAGCTCGAGTTTCATCCTGTTCTAACTCTTGACTTAATTGCTGTATCAAGCTACATAAACAAAGTAAATTTAATAGAAAGGTCTCTTTGCCTTCTTAAGGTAAACAAGGTTGTGTTGAAGTGTTAAAATTCTAGTAATATATACCTTCTACGAGTACCACCAGGCCTGCTGTGCTCAAGTTTTATTCGTTTGCCAGCAATTTCACACCCGTTTAGAGCTTTGAGAGCCATCTCAGCAGCTCTAATGTCATAAAATTCAATAAACTTATGGTGTCTCTTATTTGGTGTTTCTCTGATCTGCTTTTCATACAAAAAAGGTCAAAATGTGTCAATAGTAGCCATTATTTGGAGAGAAGGCACTCTTAAAAGCTCTCCAGTAATACGAAGTTCTTTGGAAGAGAAAACATCACCTCTTTGACTTCCCCATAAGCTGCAAATATTTGACGAAGATCATCACTAGATATTGAAGCATCCAAGTTGAAGACAACAAGAGTTCCTTGATTGATATCTTTTTCTGAAGGGTTATCCTGGATGTATCATGGACGAATAAATTAGCACAGTTACTGGTGTGAACAATTCTACAACATTTATGATACAGGGGTCCTATACATACCTTAGGGATCGAAAAATGAATGTCTAGTTTTCTTCGTCTCAAAGGCTTGCTTTGAAGTTCTCTCATCGCAGCTCGAGCATGTCGGATGTCATAATAAGATATCATCACAAAACCCCTGTGCTTACATGCCGTGTATATATTTCTGATTTCTCCATATTCCTACAGAAATTACACAAAGCATGAGTACAGAAAATAAAAGAAGTCCCCAGATCATCTTTCTGTATTCATGAAACAATGAACTTTGTCATTAAAAGTTGTATACTATAAGAAAGAACATGAATGGATCTTGAAAAGGATGAAATACCTCAAAGAGGGATCTCAATTCAGAGTCTTCAACATTGCTATTAATATTCCTAACGAATAAAGTCCTTGAAGGGTGTTCTCCATATGGGTGTTCTCCAACAACTGATCCCCCGCCATTGGGGAGCTCATGACGACCAATACCAATTAAAGGGACACCATCAGACATGCTTAAGGTGGAGAGACCAAATTGAAGCGCTTCTTGAGAATCAAAATCCATTTCCATTCCCCCACCACTTTCAAACAGGTCATCTTCCAAGTCCTCCAATTGAGTAGGCAAGTCACCAAGGTCGAAATCATCCATTATGCCGGCTAATAGCTCATCTTCGTCCCCAGGAAGCATGCTTCCAGTTAAACTAGTTGTGATATCACCAACTGTATCTTCACTCTCATCTTCTTGAGGAAATCCACCTTCGAGAGATTGCTTATTATATTGCAAGTCAACGAAGTTCACTGCAACGGAAGCAGGTGCCAGATGTTAAACCAAATTGTGTGTAAAATGAAGTAATAAACAGTTAAAACTTATTAATGTAGGAGATCCATCGCACTTTTCTCATGTGGAATGACAGGCAATGAGCTTGAAAACAAGCTAGTGTCACTTGATGCTTGATATGCCTCTTTTCTACGTCGCATCCCCCATGCATTTTCCACCTCTTGAAATACAGTTGGTGCTGGAGGAGCTTGAGGAGCTTTTAACAAAAACAAGTTCAATATATCAGCCCCCTCCCCAAAAAATGCTATAACCACATATCGCATACAAAGAGAGTATGATGATAATAATATGTTATCATTTGTTACTTCAGTAAATGAAAAGAAAGATTAAACCGCTCACCTGGAATAGAATTTTCTAAATGCTGCTCCATTGAATTACTTCCTACCACCAGCCCAGGCAAACCTATCACCAAAGATGATATTACAACAAGTACTCCATTGTCTCACATTCATAAAGATCCTGCAACATAGCTATCAAGGGAAAACCAGAGGTACCCCCAAGTCACTAAAGAATGGGGGGACACCAGGGCATGCAAGGGGAGTTATGTACCCAAAGGTGTAATTGTCCTCAAGGGAGCAACCACAACCATGGGCATTACAGCACTTAAGGGGACCCATAAAATATCTTTGGAAAACTTGGGCATCAAACCTATATTTGAATATAGATGGGAGAGCCAAATCCGAGGACTGTAACCAGTTCTACTCTTTAAGTACTTGATAAGCTATCCTTCTTGATAACTTGCGGTTAATCTCTCTTGGTTCATTTAGTTAGCCTCATGTCAGAGGTCCAAAATCCCCTTTGCTCATGACAATATTTTGCAGGTTACCCATAGCTAGACTGGGGGCAAGATTGGCATCAACACCATCAACCCCAGCAAAGAGCCCAAATCAAAGTTTGGAAATGATTTTAGGATAATTCTTGGAGAATACACTTGATTAAATACAAATCAATAAAAATGACTTTTGCTTGATATCTAACAAGAATCCCCTTCCGATTTCGAAATTCCTCATATCATTTTCAAGTTCATAACGGACACAAAGATGTTAGTTTTTTTTTTAATCCTAATATGTTTCTATTCTAATAATGTTTGTAGTTGAATGTAGCTAAGAATGTTTTGTTTGAAACAAAAATAAATTTAATCAATTTTAACATTACAAGTACTCTCTTTGTCTCACATAAATTGCAATGTTTGATTAGACATGTGGTTCAAGAAAATGTTTCCCAGTTAATCTATTGTCTAAAAAAGGGTATCTCATGGAACAAAAGTAACAACCTCAATAATTTATATTTTGTAATTATGGAACCCACTACATAGGTTATCTAACTTCAAATTTTGCCAAAACCAAACCAAACCGACCCGTTATATCCCACCTGAAGTTTGGGTAAGGGGAGGGTGAGATTATTGGCAAACTGGACCTCCACCCCAATAGTAGAGAGGTTGTTTCCGTGAAGATTGCATATTTTGCTAAAAATGGAGGCGAAATAGAAATTGTTCCAATTTCCATCAAGAGTAAGCTTAACCCAAAATAACTTCAACTATAAAATCAACATCAAAAAACATATTTGAAGGTCATGTGATATTAAACCCTTGCCTAGGGCAAATATTCACAGGAACCACGATTGATAACCATTAGTAGCAAAACTCCACCAAATTAACACACAAAAGACCTCATTAAATAGTTGCATAAAAATACCCTGTTTGATAGATTTAGTCATAGATTATGAAAGGAATTCACAACAAACACTCTGATCAACACCATTCAATGATCGAATATACCACATATACTCCATTAAACAAGTGAAAACCCCATGAAACTAACAGAATCACTTCTGCCAACAACTACAAATAAAATTCAAATTAAAATCGGAAAAACGGAGTCGATTGCGATCATCCATAGTTAAGCAGCATAGGAAGAAAAGGAAAAAAGACAAAAAGGAACTCGAACTCACCTCAGGTCGTAAGATAATTTAATTGTTGCAAGAACATAGGAAGATCGCAGAGATTAAATGGAGATGATAATGAAAAATTGGATTAAAAGAATAGTTCCGTAGAAGCAGAGAAAATATATTCCGTATACTCATCTACTTCCTTCCCTCCCGCCGGGTGAAACGAGCTCCAACATTTGACCAAGTGGTGTCGACTCCACCATGATTGGATGGTAAGTAGAGTATAACAACAGCAAATTATTGACGCCACTGTTCTCTCTCTCTATATATATATATATATATTGTATGTATTATATAATCTTGGTGTATTTGAATTCTGTTTGGCGTCCGTTGACGTGTGGAAATAATTTCAAACATTCTCGTTTTTTATTGAGTTAAATTTTGAATTTTTGATGACGAAATACAAAATTGAAACGAAGTTAAATCATTGTTCTTGGAAATAGATAGATCTTTTAAAAGGGTTTATTTGATTTTTAAAAGGAATCATTTGAAATTATTTAAAGTAAAATGTGTCAAAACTTCAATTTTGATATTTGAGGTTTGATGAAAAAAGTTTGCAAATTGGACCTAAATTTTGATAAAGTATAAAAATCATCTTTATGATTCTCATTTGGTCCATAACCAATAACTTTATTTATAGAATAAGGGGTATTTCAGTTTTTTTTTATTTATTTATTAAAATCTTGAATTTTAGTGGTATTTTTATGGGGATTCTATCTATCGCTCTAAGATCCCTATTCAAGATCACTACAGTTCCTTTTCGGACGGTTGTAGGACGGACGACCGCCTATAGGTGGTAGGGTAGGGTGAGATGACTTGCAGAAAAAAAAAAGCTTTCTAGGTTTGTCTTTTGTCGCTAAGGCACCGATGCGACTATCAGTGCACCCACTGGCAGTGTGCTGGCGGATTTTATACAATAGAGATCCTGTCCATTGGATCTTAAAAAAATAATATAAATTTTATTTTATATTTTCTTTTAGAAAATAACAAGTATTAGATTGAGAGAAAAAATTTATTAAAAATAAATATTATGTTGTTTTTTAAAAGAAAATTAATTTTTTTGATGAAAGACCGAAATGCTCTTCGCTTTAACGGATAAAATAAATAGAGGTAGTGACTAGATACAACTTTTAGAGTAAAATAATAACTACAAAAATAATTTGTAGATTTATTAAAGTTTTAGGTCCCACTTTTAATTTTTTTTATTAAACTTCAAGGACTAAAATTAAAGTTTACTCTTTATAAAATTATGTTAATACTATAAAGAGTAAATTACATATTTGGTCCCTATGGTTTATGTGTTTTAACAGTCTGGGTCCCTACTTTTAAATATCTATGGGTTATATCCTTGTGGTTTGTATTTTATAACGTCTTGGTCCCTAAAACTAACTCCGTTAAAAAATTTCTATCAAATAGGTTAAGTACAAGGGTATTTTAGTCATTCTATTTCTATCTTATTTTTTATTAAAAAAAACAGGGACCAAACATGTAATTTACTCGTTATAATATATAGATCTGGTCATCCTTTTATCCCTTTTATCGCTGGCGACCTTCGCCCTTTGTCATTCCTTTATCGCCGACATAGATCTGGTCTCTTTTCATCGCTCACGATCAACCAAACTCCCTCCTCCTCCCATCCCACCACCCATTGATCTGAGCTCGATGAGACTACTACCACCAACAGGGATATCACAGGAGATGGTGACACCGACGAGACAAAGACGGTCCCTGATCTTCTTCTTCTTCTTCCTCTTCCTCATCTCTAATGGCAATAATTTAAGCAAATAAAACATCAAGAAACCCTTTGGGACTTCAATTTTTCCGAAAACCCATTTTGGTCTTCAAATTTTCCAGAAACCCATTTGGTTTATTCAAAGTTGTGGGTTGTGTATAGACACAATCAACAATAATGTCAGGTTAAGGTTCTTGTGGACATCACTATGAGGTGAATGAGATCATAAAATAATTCTTATGAATTTTGACCACGCCATCATTATTGGTATGGAACCTTCACTTTCTTCATCCTTTATTCTTGAATTTGTATTATATTATCTATATATATTTTTTAAATTTATTTCTAAGGTCATACACCCATATGTTTCCATAATCATTGAATGTGTTTGAAAATTTGACCCATTACTTTCGGAGTTTCATTTCAAAATCATTTATTTGGAAGATGGGTTTTGGATTTTGAAGATTATCTGATTTGGGTTTTGTTGGGATTTGGAGACCTATTCTCCCACTTCTTCTTCTCTGGTGAACCCCCTTCCCCTTCGCACCTCCATCGCTGCAACATAATTGAGACCAGATTTCAGCAGGGGCGATTCATCAAACAACAGAGATGGTCGATGTGGTACGGAGGACTTCGCCGGAGGGAGGATGGGTCGGTGAAGGTATTACCGGGGAAGATGAAGTCACCGTTGGGTTTTATTAATATATAGAGTAAACTACATGTTTGGTCCCTGTTGTTTTTAATACAAAATTAAAAGAAGAGTAAAATGACTAAAATACCACTTTAGTTGACATACTTAACGGAAAATTTTAACGGAGCTAAAAGTTAGGGACCCAAGGCGTTATAAAATGCAAACCACGATGATGCAATCCATAGATATTTCAAAGTAGGAACTCAGAGTGTTAAAACACCTAAACCATAGGGACCAATCATGTAAATTACTCACTATAAATTTTGTGGCTATAGATACCAATCATGTCTCAAGTCTTAACTACTAGAAGTGGCATGCATAAAAAAAATCAAAAACTTATTGTGAGTCCATTCATTATAATACAATTTTTTTAAATAACAATATCATGTCATCTTTAAAAATGATCTAGATATTTCTCTTTATTATAATAATTTGTAAACCATTTTTAAATGGCATTTCTTCATGAAAATTATATTTTAATTAAATAATAATAAAACTACAATTAATATTTATTTACTACATATGAAATAGTTTACTATTTAAATAATTATTATAAAGTAAACTTTATTAATTAAATAAAATATTTTAATTTAAATTATAAGTTGTTTTATTCAATAAATAAATGTTTGTATATATTATAAGTAATAACATTTATCAGGAAGGAATGTTTTTTTTTTTTTTTTTGAGAGGGTATCCCAGACCACATTGGGCCCAGACTAATACCTAGCAATATGGGCCGAAGCCCGACTGCTAAAGCATGCAGTCCGGGGTCGAAGCCCCCGTACCTCCAGGATGCGTCCCCCAGGGTTCGAACATGAGACCGCTACTAGCTAGTCCACATGCCTTACCACTAGGCTAATACCCTTTTGGTATCAGGAAGGAATGTTACTGTTCATGAACAGTAACTTACATATTTGGTCCTTCAGGTTTTTAGTAAATTACAGATTTGGTCCTTGAGATTTTATTTTATTTTTATTTTTTTTTATTTATTTATTTTTTCTATGTTTGTAGAGTTACAGATTTGGTCCCTATAGTTTTATTTTCCTCTTGGATTTAGTTCCCATAATTTGTTGATTCCAAAATAGACTTTCGATTTTGCATTTGCGTAACGTTTTGGTCCTCGAAACTAAAAGTTGTTAGCTCCTGACCGTTAAGTAAATGATATTTCGATCATTTATAACTTTTTC
Source organism: Arctium minus (assembly GCA_954870635.1). NCBI lineage: Eukaryota > Viridiplantae > Streptophyta > Magnoliopsida > Asterales > Asteraceae > Arctium > Arctium minus. Next base: position 140,909,703 of record OX941082.1, on the reverse strand, counting down.
ATTTTCTAATTTAAATAAATAAAAGTTATATTATAAAAATTATTTTTATTATATAAGCATAAAATAAAGATCCCTTAACATGTATCGCATCTCAATGACTATGTCTTCTCCAACCCAAAACCTATGTAAATTTTGTTTAATTCATATTTTTATTATAATTTAATTTAGGTTTAATAACAATGTAACTTTTTTTAAGTTTAATGATGTAATATACCATTTGTCAATTTATTTTCGCTTCCTATCATACACACACATCATCCTCATAGGGCATTTTGTAAATTATAGTGATGCTGCTAACAGACACAAAATGTTTTGTTCTCATAATTGGTGATGCTCAAATTTATGGTCTTAATATTTCTTTCCATCCGCAGCAACGCGCGGGCATTAATCCCACCTCGTACAATACAATCCAATACATTGAAAGCTATCGATTTAATCTAAATTCCACACTTTAAATTCATACATGAATGGATGAACTAAGGGGCTATTTGCTGGATGATTTAGTACAGAATGATTAAGTGGTCAGTATGGTTAAGAGACTATGTATCATTTAGTGTCAGATAGAAAATGATTGTTTGGAAACTGTTCTGAATCAACAGTCTGAATGACATAAAAGTACCATTTTACCCCCAATTTTGTGTTGAATGATAATTAACGTTTGACAAACGTTCTAAATGGATTTCTAAATGAAAATTAGAAAATAATTAAAACAAATGGCTTTAATAATTGAGTGACGCATAAACAAGGTATAACTTTCTTCTTTTGAGTGCCCCAGCTAGGAAACATGCATTATGTCCTTTGTAACATTCAAATTGGAAGGAAAAAAAAGTTGCATCTGATCCTTCTTGGACTTGGCAGATGATGGTTTCGATCATCAGCTGCAAAAAAGTGAAAGATGGTGTGGACAATAATTAAAGCAAATGGCTTCAAGCTCCCTTAGGTAATGCCTCCTACATACTATAATTTGGCACGCTTATGATCATATTTGATACACAGTTCCAGGTAATTTCTTGGACAAGTTTCCATGTATTCTTAAAAACCATGTCTACAACAATCTATAGTTGAGTCGAGAAAAAACAACATAAATCAACATAATACTCACATGTCACATATATAAATTCTAAGCAAGTAGTCACATATAAACACATCATTGAAAAAAGATATCAAATTAATAATTGAAGAGGGTAAACATATGGGTTTCAGGTAGGCCAGTACCTCGAGCAGAAAGGGGGGGGGGACCGGACAAAGGAGGATTCTATTGTTTGCTTTGATTCTGGTCATTGTTTGAACAATTTATTAAATCAAACTTAGATTGAAACCAAAAGAATATGTTAATTTACAATTTTGAGTTCAAAACAGAGTACATAAACCAAATCAGAGGGCAATAAAAATGATAAACAATCTATTTACCCTAATTTCAGAATTCGTGAACAGAGTACATAAACCGTTCTCTTCATGTTGGATCATAAATTGTATTCAAGATTAAAGTTAAAGTTAAGGGTTTAAACTGTAATTATGTTAAAGTTAATTAGAGGGTCTAATTAGTATTTAGTTAATAGTTTTATTATTATTGGGCCCAAGCCCATTAGGCATTAGGCCTGAGTATAAATAGTTTTAGTTATTTAGAGTTTAGGGTTAATCCTCATATTTTACAATAATCATATTAGTGAGGTAGCCTACGTTTTCTCTGTAATCCTACATTCAAGGTATCAAGAACACACAAAGTTTTTCATTGATTATTCAAGGGATTGGTATGTTATTCTAATCTTTATATCTATTTATCTATATCGTGTTGTGTGTTAATTATCAACTAGATTATTCTGGGATAACAAGTGGTATCAGAGCCTAAAGAATCAAGTTTTGGGATTAAAAATATTGTTCATCGATATTACTGTTCATCGAGTTTACTGTGTTCATCGAATTCTGATAAATCGATTTCATGAATCTATGTGTTCTTATGCTTAAAATCGATTAGATTAGATGAGTTTTATGCGGATGAATGTTATCTGATTGATTAATTGCACTGTAAGTCATCAATTGATTGAACTCTTGATTTTTTGGTTATCTGGGTTCGTATAGTAGTCGATCACTGTGTTCTTCAAATTGAATCTTAAAAGTTGATTTTAATCATTAAGTTTGTTTGAGATTTGTTCGATATGTGTTTGTGGGTTAAAAAGTCTGATTTTTTGCACTGAATTTGAGTGTCTGTGTGTTTTCTGGGTTGTTAATCGTATTATGGGTCGACCTGTAAGAACTTATCGGTCGAGACCATCAAGATCATATCGGTCCATATAATATTCGGTCAACACTATACCGGTCAATACAATTGTCCGGTCGCCCGATCAATTCACCGGCCCATACCGATCGTGACATACCTGTCAGCTCTCTCACAGACCACCCTGGTAAGCCTTATATCGGTCGTTACCTTGGTCTCGGTCGCATCATATCGGTCGAACAAGTCATCGGTCCAAGCAGGACATCGGTCGACGTATTATCGGTCAGCTTACTGATCGCCTTACCTTAGACTATATCGGTCTGATCGAATATCGGTCAATACTTTATCGGTCGACTCTCTTGTCCGGTCGACAAGATATCGGTCAAAGACATCGGTCCAGTCCATCTAATACCGGTCGTGCAAGTTCCCGGTCGAACAAGTTATCGGTCCAAGCACGACCCCGGTCGACCACCTTTGCGCCACCCAGGGCTCGCGCAAACCTCACTTTGCGCGACCCACAGCTCACGCAAACCTCAGCTTTGCGCCAGTGCCAGTTCGCGCAAGTTTTTTTTTTTGAGAGGGTATCCCAGACCACATTGGGCCCAGACTAATCCCTGACAATTTGGGCCGAAGCCCGACTGCTAAAGCATGCAACCCGGGGTCGAAGCCCCCGTACCTCCAGGATGCGTCCCCCAGGGTTCGAACATGAGACCGCTACTACCAAGTCCACATGCCTTACCACTAGGCTAACACCCATTTGGTCAGTTCGCGCAAGTTACTGTTCACTTTTCGTCAGATTTTCACAGTTTGATTTTTCAGTATTATTTGAAGTTTTATACTGTTTGCGAGTACTGCATTTAATTATTTTTGGAAATTTATTTTTCTGAAAATTTTTTAGTGTAGTTTTTATCTTATACTTGATTCTAACGATCTCATCTAGTTTATTAAAAAAATCAAAGTAATTTTTAATGTTTTGTATAGTTTTAGGACTAAAATGCACAAAAATGTAACAAATTTTCTTTTTCTTAGCTGATATAACTAACTTGCTTTTTATTATATTTTGTACAGATTTTGACTTATGACCTATTAAATCGATTGTATCTGATGATTAGGATTGTCAAATTATCTAAGGGGTGTTTATTTTTGTCTTAATCAGCTTAATGGTTGTTTTGACTTATTCATACAACCATATATTGATGTTTACTTGTGGTTTAATAATAAATTTAGTGGCTTTTTTCACACAACATGGAAGAGGTGTGTTGTCCCCGTTGAGCCAAAATGTTGACAATCTTGCCCCTTGTTAAAAAAACACACGCTTCATCCTTTCAATGCTTCTCCCTAAACCCTAGCCACAGAGAAAAGATGCCTCTTCAGCTTAAAACAGGTTTAGAAATCATATAATCACCTTGATTGATGCTCCAAACTTTGTTGAAACGCAACACCGACACCACCATTTGATTTTTTTTAACTCACGAGGATTATAGTATCGTACTCATTTCGTCCCAAAATAATTGTCCACACTTAAAATGACACACAACCTTAGAAATGTGTAATTATTACACTTTGACATTTTTACTCTTAATAATAAAGAGAGAAGTTTTCCTCATCACATAATTAAGGGTAAAATAGCAAAATACAAACTTAAATTTTGAAGTGGACGCTAATTTTGGGACAAATGAAAATATAAATTTGGACAATTAACGCTATGTTATCAAAATTGGGAAGAAAATGAAAAAAAAATGGAGGGAAAAGAAAGAAAAGGAAAATAAATTTTTTTATTTGTGTTCTTGCTACGGCTCCGGTGGGTTCCCTTAACCAAGCCACTGCCCCCTTCCGATCGTATTTCTCCTGTTGAAATGGAAGGAAAAGGAAAAAAAAATGAAAAGAAATAAAATTATTTTTCATGTTCTTGAACAGGAAATAAAGAAAAGAAAGTATGTCATTTTTACAAATATAACTTTAAAAAAAATATATCCTCAAAAATGAAATGTTGGATAGTTTTGTAATTTTAACAATCTTTTTAAAGGTTTTAATTTATTTCCTTCTCTTTCCTTCAAATTTGGGAGGAAACTTGTCATTATTTTCTTTTTTTTCCTTCCTAAAAAGAGTTTCAAAGAACATGAGTTTTTTTTTCACTTTCCTCTATTTCCTTCTCTATCATTCATAAAAAAATGTTTATAGAACACAATGTTAATTGGGGAGGGAGAAAATACTTGTTTCCCAATTTTGGCAATATAGACCTTGAGATTTCTAGCCTTTTCCTCCTTGTTCTTGTTTGCTCTCACCTTAGCTCCCACTCTATGCTATTCTAACATGTTCATGAGCTTGCCAATTAAGAGGAAAAGATGACAACTTGTTTTATATATGGAAGTATATAGGAGAAATAAGGTCCTTCATGTTGTAGCCCAGTGGTAAAGTAACATCCTGGGGGGGTCAGTGGATGGTATCCTTGACTACCAAGGTTCGAACCCCTGTGACATCCATGATCATGGGTCTGCCACATAGTGGTACCCTTAATTGGGTTGGGTCGTGGTCGAACGGGATTAGTCGGGTGACACCCTTAAGTGGGAGCCCGGATACCCCGGGAACGTGTGCGTGTGTTAACTTGCTATATAGAAGAAATAGGGAAACATAAAAGGCCCAAAAATTAGGTGTCTACAAGATAGAAAACTTATCCAATTTCTCAAGCCACCTAATCCTCATTAGTGTTTGTTTGATTTTGTTTGGGATTAATTACTTTTCTAATACATAGTCATATATGTATAAATCAAAATACATTGTTGAAATCTTATATTTGAGGGGTTTGCTTTGGAATTAGAGAAAACAAACGAGATAGTTAATTTTAATGATCGTAATGACATAATTTATCATGCCTTCTTAATTTTCGAGTAGAGAATTAGGTTGATAAACGTGTATCTAATTTAAACATGCTCCACCCTACTTATGATTGAGTCCATATTCTTTCAACTATTACACTTCAATCCCTAAACTCTACTACTTTGATAGTGATAACTCTCATTTTTTGGAGTTATTTGTTATTTTTTTTCTAGCTTTTTATTCCATTTTATACCACTTTGCTTCTATCTTTTTCATTTGATTCATAATTTTTGTAATGTGTTGTAAAAATACCAAAATATTTAATTTTGTTAAAAATAAACCCCACTGTTCGGTAGTGGACACAGTTTACCCACTGTGGACACTCGAGATCCTTTGGACAAACAAGTATTGTACTATTGTCTAGTCAATGTGAGTTGTATAGGGCTGGAATATGATTGCAAAAATCTCTTAAAATGTTGTGTAATTATGGCCCTCATTAACTTTTGGATTTTAGGGTGTTTGTCCAAGGTTTTTTTTTTATCTTCTCTACTATAAATGAAGGACCTGGAAGAGCTTGAGGACATCATCATACAATCATATCAAAGTCTGAGTTTTAGATTCAAGCTAGTGTTTGAGAGCTTGAAGTTTAGTATAACATTTAATTATTGCATTTATCTTCTCGTATTTCAATTTCTACCCACAATTTTTAACTGTGGGCATCGTTTGTAACTTTATTTTAATGCAAGTAGTTTACGAGTATTTCTTTTTTTCTATTATGTCTTTCAATTTTATTATGATCTAAGTACCTTTTGGGGTGTGAGTGTGAGTGTAAGTCGAACTTAAGACTAGTAGGCAACACTTTGGTGTGACCATCGTTATTAGCTCTTTTGTCGACGGATGCTCCTATTACACTTGTAGTCTCTGAAGGATGAGAACCAACCATGTAGCATCTACACCGAGAATTCAAGTATTGTATACGTCATTAGTCTGATCCTTTGTAGGAACTACCCGTAATAACGAACTTGCAAAACGGATCTGTTTATCATAAAGAGATTCACCGTTCCTGCTTAAGCTTGGTCACTTAAGTCAGGACTTAAACTCAATGCGGATAAACCAATCACTTTGAAGTGTTAATATTAGATCTTGACCCATAAATTTGATGATTCGAAATACGACTTAAGTGATACAAAAAAGATTTGAGAGAGTCTTTGATAACCACGTAAAGATACAAATTTTATACTCCCTCCATCCCAAATTAAATGTCTACATTACTATTTTAGTTTGTCCCAAAATAAGTGTCCACTTTCAAAAAGTAAATGTTCATTTTCCAATTCTACCCTTAATTATGTGATGGAGAAAATTTCTCTCTCTATAATTAAGGGTAAAATTGTACTTTGGTTAATTAAAAAGTGTAATAATTACACACTCCTAAAACTGTGTGCCTTTTTCATTGTGGACATTTATTTTGGGACGGAGGTAGTATGATTTACTAAGATTCAAATGTCAGTCGAGATTTATATCACAAAGACATGTTGGTATAAATCTTTATACTGGTAGAACTTGATTCTTTTATCAATTTAGTTAAATCGACAAAATTAAGAGTCAGTAACAATGGATACTTTAGCAGTTGGTTTCATTGCCAAGGGATTAGTCTGGGCCAAAGACCCATGACACCCTTTTCAAAAAAAAATGGATACTTTATGGACAATTTCGGGGACCGATCTATAAAAATCCACTTTCGAAAGACCGAACTTTTTATAGACACCTCGTGCTCCAAGTGTCTGACCATTTTGTTACTACGTTCATCTTAAGAAAAACTTATATCCATACTCATTTTGTTACTACGTTCATCTAAAAGGAAAACTTACATCCGTACTCATTTTTTAGTTAATGAGTACATTTCGCATTTTAGAGTTATTTAACCAACAAAACGATAATTTTCTCTTAACCGAAACTTGTGCAAGAAGTGCATGAAATTATCTGATTCTCAATAGTTCAGTCCCCGTGGAAACGATCTTTTGTAATATTACCACTTTATTACTTATAGCGATCATAGTTGGGGTGTATACCTGCATTCCCAACTTCCCACTGTGAGAACACTATTACCACTATGTGAAACTACACTATTTTCCGTTATCAAATAGATTACATATTAATCCCTCCCTAAATTAGCTATTAGAGATTGCCAATAATCTAAGGCGTTACATATAAAAATACATCATTTGTTCATATTTGTGTTCTTACATAATATTATATTATGTGCCTATCATATCATCAATTTATACACATCTTTTTATAAACCCAAATTTACTATATATAAATATTTAAAATGTTTGTAATTAAATACATTTCATCTAAATTTAAGAATACATTAAATATAGGTCAAATTGCACCAAAAAGGAATAAAGTTTAGTTTCATTCCTATTTTAGATAACATTTACTCTTGGAGATAATGATTTAAACCTTTTTTATTTTGAAAAACCATAATTTAAAAGTTCTCATTTTTCATTATATTATGGGGAATACGAGTTTAGCTATCGGGTTCCCTAAGGGCCAGTTTGGTTTTCGATATTTTATGGGATTTGAAATTGGATTTTATTACAATCCCATGTTTGGTTTAAAGCAAAATTTAAAATTGAAATCCCACAAATATTTGATTTAGAAATCCTACGAGGATATTTGATATTTCACGGGATTTCATAAGTTTTGTTTACATTAATGTTTCATAATATGTTAAAAACATTTGTTTTATTATAATAAATTAATAAAAGAAAATTTAATTATTTTTATATTTATTTTATTCCAAACCCTACAAACCAAATATTCAACTTCTAAATTCTTGCACGAAATCTATTTCATCAAAAACATTCTGTTAAGCCAAATGCCCCCTTTAAATGAATTTTTTTGAATCATCGGTCTCCAAAATGAAGATTTTAATTTATGATTTTCTAAAAGAAAAGAAAAAAAGAAAATTTTATTTAATTTTGTTGCATTTTATTCAAATATACCGAATATATGGAAATAGCCAAATAGTTGAGGGACTAAAGGTGAAATTATGGACATACTCATTCTCTTGTTTGTGGTCTGTTTTCCCCCCTTTTAAAATTTCTGAAAACATTTTTGAGCCAACGTTCACCCACTCTCACTCAAGCGAAACCACAAGCTAGGGTTCTTAATCTGCAGGAATACAGTATTCTTCAGTTGTTATTCATGTCATGCTCATTGTTTCACTGCGAATTTCTAGAGTTTATTTGCAAGGGGATGGGCTATTTCTTCGGTTGTTTTCGCGTCAGAGATGATCTTCGCCCTCAGATTAATCTCGTTTCTCAACCGATCACTGCAATCCACAAGGTTAGTTTCGAAATTAAGCTGATAGATAAGAATTTCAACCAAATGTTATTGTTTTTGAGTTTTTGTTTTTCGGTGTTCAGGAACCTGTTGATTCTTTGGCTAGCAATGGCGTATGGTCTGTATTAGTTTCAGAAGGTGACTGATCAGCCTTATCTTTCATATTATCGGCTTTTTTAAGTAATTTTCATAGAATTTTTATTTCAAATTATTTTGAATGTTGATCTAATTGTTCAAATTATTTCAAATTTTTTTAAAGGAGATTTCATCGATTTTTTTTATTTCAAATTATTGTGAAGTACTGATTGTATGCTTTTGATTTATATTTTTATGTTTGTACCTCCTCTGTAAGAAATGTACATTTCCTTGCCGAATTCGTGTTGATGAAGTGTGTGTATGCTATTCAGCTGAAGATAGCTATCCCTCACAATGCAAGGAAGGGAAATATGGTGTTGTAGGGTCTCCACTTCCAGATAACGAGCTCAGAGCCGAGGTAATTATTAATCTAAAATAATACAAAAATATCCAAGCTGTTGAAACTGATAGTACATACCGGAAGAGCACCAATAATGCTGGCGCCACAATAACAATGTATATCTTAATTTTGTATATGTACGCTACAAAATTACATGAAATGGCTAAATTCTATCCAACTGCTATGGTAAAAAGTGCCGTCTCAACACTCTTGATATCACTAGTCACTACTGCTGAATTGCACAACTGTGTCCTTGTTACCATTTCACCAGTTTCAATGACCATTACGTATTTTGATAATCTTCGTGTGACGTCTTTAACTCACAGATGCCTGTTTTGCAGAAGTCCAGGAATGGACTTCCCTAGGATTTTCTAAAGATTAACTCATTAGCTTGAATTTCAATAAATCATGTGTGCTTATGTGTGTGAGAGAGAGAGAGAAAACTGTACAAGACAATAATTTGACTTTAAAATTGTTTTGTTTAGCTTTTGAAGTCTTTGAGTCTTCAGATTTGACCTTTCGATATTCTGTTTTGACTTCAACTATGAGGCCTTAAGTTTTTGTCTCTCGCCTTTGACCTCGGCCTTTAAACACAAAGGTATTTGTCATTCACCTTTTACACCAACATTCAACTGTGAAAGAACAACGCTAGAGTAAAGCAGAAGACCAATCTCTGCAAGGCCAAAAGTAACAGAAAATTCTATACCCCGAAAATTGAATATTTTATTCAGAAGACGACTGAATGTTTGAGTATATTTCCTGAAGGTTTGAGATAAATGTTGAACAAGATCTATGTAGTTATTCCAAGTAATGTAGACAAAGGTTGATTTGAGTTACTCATGATTTTGTTATGTCCTTATATGGCTTTCATATCTGGACGTGAAAACAACTAAATTATAACTTCGCAGGCAAAATTTCTCAAAGCTTGTGGAACTTTACCCCAGACTCCAGCTGAAATCCGGAACACTGACAAATTGAAAGATTCTCGACCCCATAACGGAGATGCAGAATTTACATTTAATTCATGGCTTCCAAACACAAGTTACACCACTATTGAAAAGTTATTAGAGAAGCAACCGGATCAGTTGCATTTCCCAATCAAACTTTTTGAGGAATGGGAGAATGGATCAGATTCTTCATCACATTCACCAAGCAGGTAATTCATACTCCGACAAATGCCAAAAAATTGGTGTCATTTTCTGATTTTGATTTTCTCGTTAATTAATTGTTAACAGTAGTTCAAGTTCTAGTGTCTGTATCTCATTCGAAATGGTTTTCGAGATGTGACTTCTCTTCACATGGTCTACATAAATAATATGATACACTGCACTTTTACTTTGCACATGAGAAGTATGCTATTAAAAAGTTGTTTGGTGTGGATGCTTGGGCTTCTGTAGCCGTGTAACAGGAAAATATACAGATAGTATCCCTACTAGCTCTTCTGAAGTCTGTGGGGTTGGACATGCTGTTAAAGATACTCAGGCACTGAATTCCTCAACCTCCTGCACACCGATGGTTCCAAGCACGCAACGGAAAAATAAATCTGTTCGCTTTGAAGGCCAAAGTGATGCATGTTCAATTTCATCAAGAAGCTCTTCACCTAAAATTACTAACCAGAACTTGAAGCCATCTGGATCACCATTTGATCAGAGTGTTCCGAAGCCTTCGCCTTACCCAACCCCTCTCAAGTTAAGTGATGATATGCAAACACCTGGCACTGTCTTCCCTTCATATGTATATAACAAAGAAATTGGGAAGAATCCAAGGATCAAATTACAGTATGTATACTCAGGGGTAAACCCTGAGAATTTCTCTCAGTTAAAGGCACCAATAGAATCATTGTTTAGTTCTGCTCTAGTGGAAGAATCTGCTGAGCAGTCTGATGAAGAAACCCCCCAATCACAAGTGAAGTTACAAGCAAATGCAAGTGAAAAGGAGGTAAATGGGGATGCTACTTTGTCGTCATGGTTACCACCAAATTCGAGCTATGAAGGCTGCAAGGATCAAAGTGTGGTTCCCATTTCTGAGGGTCTCCCTGACTTTGGTAGAACTCCTGGGGAAAGGCCTATACTGGGGATGGCTGCTGCTCACTGGAATGCTGAGAACACTCCTTTCTCACCCAAGTGGTGGGATGGTAATGGCATCCCTAATACAACTACTAAGTACAAAGAGGTAAATTTTTATTTAGTCGATCTAATCTTTACCAAGTCCATTCATGGCTTGTAATTTGTAACTACATTTCCTTTTGAGTGGATAGGATCAGAAGGTTAGTTGGCATGCCACACCATTCGAGGAAAGATTAGAAAAGGCATTATCAGAGGATAACTTCGTCAATGAGAGGTAAGTCATACTTTGTTCGGCTTCTTTTGACTTGTTTGCTCAGATTTCTTCTGTGCCTAATTTGGCATTTAATTCTGCTATGCTCCTTGGTTCAATATAAGTTCAGAAATCCTGGTTATCATCAATTTCTGCACTCTCCTCTCATTGATAGACAGACACCTTTATGAAGTATTAGGGTAGAGTTATGCTTAAAATGTTACAAAGTTGCTAAGTGTTTTGAACACATTAAGGAACTGACTTCTGAGTTTGATTCAGTTGGGTTCCACCATATTTCAAATCATGTTTGATTATATATTGTGATCATTCCGTCGGAATGATTGCCATTTTTTCTTCTGAATCACGAAATCACCCATTCCATCAAAATGAATTTCAGTGAGTTAGGGCCAGTAATTGGCCGCCTAGGACTTTAGCATCTGCCACCACCTTGATCAGCAAACCGTTGTTGAATTGAATATTTCAAAATATTAACCAAGTATGATCATCTTTCTAAAATTGTGTTCATCAATTGGTTTTTCTCAATTTGGAAAGAAACTTTCTAAGGGGCTGTTTACCTAAGGCAAGAAACTACCCTCGGTTACCTTATCGGGTAACATTTTCGGCCATTAAAATAAATTGTTGGCAAGCGTCTTTTACCCGGTAAGCACTTACCAGGTAAGAATCTTCTCCCTCATTTACCGGGTAAGATTCTCGACCCTTGTCATACTCACCAGCTAAGGTAAGTAACACTTGATAACCCCTTACCTAGTAAATGTTTGGTAAACAACCCTTAACTCTTTAATTAGTTAAGCAATTGTACAAAATGATATAGTATTGAAATTCTAATTCTTATATTTTTTATGCATAATCAGGGTCGTTCCTAAGGATTTTGATGCCCTGTGCGAAGATGCTAAAAAATTGCCCCTAGGCGGTTTTAAGTAAATGAAATGACAAAATATACGATTTTTTAAAGGGTTTGGAACCTAGTTAAACTAGGCGGCTCATCTCTACGTCGATTTTTATTAATTAAAATAAAAAATACAAAAAGGGGGGGGGGGGCATAAAACCAAAAACCCCAACTTACAAAATATAAACCTACATCACCTAAAACGATGTCTTCGTGCATTTTTTAAGCAAAAATATCAATCAATTTTTCATATTCGACATTCACTAAAAAGTTACTTTCAATACTCAAAATTGCTAACCCATTTAGCCTTTCTTGACTCATGGTAGACCGTAGATACGACTTCAATAACTTTAACTTTGAAAAACTTCTTTCCGCGGATGCTACAGTGACGGGTACAGTCAGCAAAATCCTATACGCAAGCAACATATTTGGAAACATATCCATCTTCTTTGCAAACTCCAAAATCTGAATTGATGTCCATGGTTTTTCTCCTTCATATGCTTCAGACGGTAACATTTCCTACAAAATTGGCAATTCCATAAACAAATACTTCCCATCAATATCACAATCATCACCATTTGTTAATACAACTTCAAGATTCATACAACAATTTTTCAATTCATCATCATTTAAGTAAACCAACTTTGACCCATCAAACAAGAAACCAAAAATCGATTCAAATACTTTCATTTGCTCAAATCTAGTATTCAATTGAGATAAAGCCATATCTACTAAAACAAGGAAATAATCAGTTCTAAATGTCTCTTGAGCAGATTGTTGTTGTCTTTCAGCATTTGGAATTTCATCAAATTGTTTTTTCTAAAATAAGAACGTTTTATAAGAAACTCAGGTTCAATTCAAATTTCATTTGCAATTTCTTTGGCTTCAATTATGGCATAAGAAAGTCCAATTTCCCTATATTTCTCAAAATAATAAACCAAAGCTTCTAAACTTTTCACCGCAACATCAAGTAGCATATCTTTAGATTGTAATTTTTTGCTAACCAAATTGATCCTATACAAAATTTCATGGCAAATAACCAGACTCACAATAAATTCAAAACTTGAAAGTTTACCATTTACCAAAGATTCAGCATCTCTACATAATTTTCCATCATCACTAACTTGAGATAATTTAAACAAATCTTCCCTTATTTAACACTAGGGGCTTTAATTTTTTTTTTCCAGCCCAAACCCAAATTATTATACCTATACTAATAATATATAAAAATTTGATACTCCTATGGACTTTGATGTCCGGTGCGGCCGCACGGGTTGCACAGCCCCAGGGCCGGGCCTGTGCATAATCTAAAATTAATTATTTGTTACATACTATATATATTTTTAGCAAGAAAATTTCACAACCTGGAGATCTTTCAATCTCCCAATCTCTTGGGATAGGGCAAGATTTGTGTACATTCAACCCTTCAAGACCATAGTACCCAGTAACGACCTGGATATACCGGATATGTTTGGTTTAGTGTATCCTAAAGTTTACCATTTATGGTTATGCTTAAGCCACTCTCTGACCCTACTCTCCAAGTGGTATGGTATATACTGGTTTTGTTTGGTTTTTGGTTATGCTTAAGCTCCACTTAATCCAATGCAAGTGATAGAAAATTACCACCATCTCCAACATATTCTCCAAAATGGAGATTTTGGATACGTTTTTTTTTGCTGCAATAGATTCTCCAAAACCTTTATCCAAAATGGAGAAAGTAGGAGAGGGAGTTTGAAATTCTCCAAATTTGAAGAACTCTAAAAAATGATTACCATTAGATGAGAGATATTTTTTTAATATCATATTCCCACCAATGAAAAATTCCAAAATTAATTTTTTGAAGAGAGAAATAACATTTTATTAAATGTATGAAATATTATAATACTATAATCTATGTTTTAATATTCAAAATGGAGAAGTTGTTGTAGTAAAATGTAATTTTTTTTTAAAGATTTGAAATTTTGATTCTCCGTTTTTGAGAAATTTCAGAAAATCCATTGAAACTGCTCTTAATGCTCAAACTCCTTGACACTTTTCTCCTTGCTTACTTAGGCTATGTTTGGCAAAAAAAAGCTAGCTTCAGCTCATGTTTGGATGACCATAAGCTAGCTTATTGAAACGCTACTCAAAGTAGCGTTTTGAAAAGCTAGCTTATCAGCTACAAGCTAGCTTATAAGCTAGTTTGCCAAACAAAGCCTTAATTATCCACTTAAATGCCGATACTTAGTTTTTACGGTTGAAGTTGTTGCTTGGCAGGAAGCAAGTTGTACCGACATTGCCTATTGAATTTTGATGAGAAAGGAGAACGTAAGAATGCTTGCTGGATTTTGAGACCCATTCTTGGAGGTATTTCTAGTCTTATGAACCTGCTTCTCAAAAAGAATAAAAGTGCCTCAAAACTTTTAAAGAATTTTGGATCAGTTTCTTTATGTCAAACATTCAAAAACACAAATGCATATATAACAAACACAAGAACACTACAATCGGTGTCTATTATAACTGGTTTTAAGGTATGATGATATATTGGTTTGAAAGTCGGATGTGAATAGGGATTATTGGTCGTTTCAAACGTTTCTTTTTTATTTATTGTTTTCATAATATTTTACTTTTTTTTTTCCGTTATAAGTTGTACGGTTTTACCTTAAAGAATAATTACATTTTTTTGGGGGAAAGGAAAAGAATTGCATACTTGTACACCTAAAAATCAAAACTTACAAGTTGATATATTTTGAAGGTTTTGTTATGACGTTAAAAAAAGAGTGAGTAAATAGGATCATTTTGTTATTGTTGAACAACACATGAGCCCTCAAACTCGGTGAACTTGTATTGATGTTTTTTTAGAAGTATATTAATATATATATATATATATATATATATATATATATATATATATGAAACTTTTGCACATGCCTCGTCTTTATTAATGTTGTAATGTTTGACCTATAAAAAAGTTGGGTTACTGGATAGGTCAAAGACGCTTTGACAAATAGATCATATGTTAATTTGTGGCAAATAAACTTTTAATAACTTAGGTATTAGTAATCACATGACCATTTAAGGGTATTTTTGTAAACTTTTATAATTATAAAACTAGAAGTGTACTCGCGCAATGTAGCTAGATACATCACGATTTTAATGTTTCATTTTATTTTATGTTTTTTGTCGATTTACATTACGATTTTGGATGATTGTGAGAGAGTGATAATGTTTTTTTTATATAAATTTGTTTAATTTAGACTTAATAATATAATGTAATTTATTTTGGTTTCATAATATAATTTTTTTTATAAAATATTATGTTAGATTTTTTTAATTATATTTTATATTTTTTATATTTAAAATTTGATTTTTATTCTATATTTAATTAACGTGAGAGTTATTTTAGGGAAGTTAAAGTGGGAAATGATTTTTGGGGAGTTAAAATGGTTAGAGATAATGTTTGAAAATTAATAAATAGCATTAAATGTAGTACATATAGCTTTAATGGTTGTTTTTTAAGTAATTAGCATTAAATGACGGTACATTAAACTTTAAGACTTGTTTTTAAGAGTTTTTTATGTCTTCTTTATAATATGGTATAGATCATTTTCTTAGTTTTTTTTCACCATCGTTTTTTCATCTTCAACAAGTTCATTTTATTGACACTAATGTTGTACTATTTGTATAAGAGGAAAAAATTGATGTGAAATTAATATGATTTCTTTTATGTATAAAAAGACAATTAAAGAAAAAGGGGAAGGTAGTTCTAAATGAACTACCCCCAATAATATGAAGAAGATAGAAATAACTACGAAAATTTACTTAGCAAACAATTAGTTTAGGTATCAAATCGGAATAACAAAATTAGTTTCAATAATTTAAAAAACACTATTAAAACCATCTACTTTATCTTGACATTTTTTTTCTGCAAAATATAATGAGGGGTGATGACAAGAGGGCATTATTTTGAAGAAAATTAACATCATAAAAATACAAGATACTCGTCGAATTTATCGAGCCACAGATAGGTATGGTATATACCATATAGGATAAAATATACAGATGAAACAGGTTGGATAACAAGTCAAAATAAGTTCAAGTCAAACATATAAAGTTTATCACGGGTTTAAATAGTTCTTGCTGGGTTGGGACATTGGGTTGACCTGCAACCTCTTTTTGTCCATCATTTTTAATTTCATTAATAACGGATTAAACATAATTATAATATGAACTACCCCCAATAATATGAAGAAGATAGAAATAACTACGAAAATTTACTTAGCAAACAATTAGTTTAGGTATCAAATCGGAATAACAAAATTAGTTTCAATAATTTAAAAAACACTATTAAAACCATCTACTTTATCTTGACATTTTTTTTCTGCAAAATATAATGAGGGGTGATGACAAGAGGGCATTATTTTGAAGAAAATTAACATCATAAAAATACAAGATACTCGTGTTTTGTGATTGTTGGATATACATCTATTTATATATATATATATATATTTTTAAAAAATATTCATCATAAAAATGTCTATATTATAAAGAAAATTGGCATCATAAAAGCGAATCACAATTTGAAGATGCCAAATTTTTTCTAATGATTTCGAAATATATGATACAAAAAATTGAGACACCATTATATAAAATTTAATGTCATTAAACAAGTCAAGTTTGAAATCTGGTTTCTTTCAAATTATCATGTTTTAAAATAAACTTTCAGATTAAATTTATAAAATCGTCTAAAAAATACTTATATTTTTCAAACTGTCACAGTGTCACTCTTATAACAACTATTGTTTGAAAAATGTTTATAAATAAATAATCAAATTTTAACGATTTAGAATGAAAAATAATATTCTGAAAAAATAATATGGGGGATTGGAAAGGGGATGATGGAGGGGTAAATAACGAATGATGTGTCTAATATTATCAGAAATAAAATAAAATAATTTAATTTAATTATGAATCAATCAAAATATTCATCTATATAGATTAATTAATGCATCTATTGAACCATCCAAACAGTTTTTAAATATATGGATATTGGATTAAGTTTTTTGGTTTATTAGATCATTTTTTGACATGTTAGACCAAATAAAAAATCAGATTAAATTGTAGCTAGATGATGTTCGACTCATGGATTGTCATAAACTAATACATGCATCGGTTTTCATAATATTTAGGTGTTGTTCGGTTCGTTTTCTGTTAAGACTGAATGGATATAACTGTCTGTCTGGATATAGTTGTCTGTATGTCAACAAAAAAGTTGTTGTTCGATTAGTATGCTGAATAAACAGTCTGAATGTCAGAAATGATCATTTTACCCCCAGTCATTGTTATAATCAAAACGTCAACCATCATAGTTTGGATCCTATTACATCAAACATGAGACAACAAGTTTTTCTTTTGGGTCTCTTCCCATCAATTCCCCTGTGCCAAACATGCCCCGGAGGCCTGGACTATTTCAATGTCAAGAAAATGAAAACCCTCATGTACTTCCGTTCTACAAGAATTCTGGCCAACACGAATTTATCGAGCCACAGATAGGTATGGTATATACCATATAGGATAAAATATACAGATGAAACAGGTTGGATAACAAGTCAAAATAAGTTCAAGTCAAACATATAAAGTTTATCACGGGTTTAAATAGTTCTTGCTGGGTTGGGACATTGGGTTGACCTGCAACCTCTTTTTGTCCATCATTTTTAATTTCATTAATAACGGATTAAACATAATTATAGTAATCATTATTGAAAATAAAATATATAACTTTGTAATGAAATAATTAAGAAAGTTAATTTTTCTTTGAACACAAAGCGGAAACTTATATTAATGAATTTTCATAGGGCAAACAATGTTTATAGAATGAGAAAGAAAACTCGGTAATTCAAAGTAGGAAGTGAGACAAGAGGTATAATGAGACGCCTGGCTAGTGCATGAGCAATTCTATTAGCTTGCTGCCTCGTGAAACTGACAGAGTAAGAGTCATGTTAGGCTATATTTGGCAAACTAGCTGATAAGCTAGCTTATGACTGATAAGTTAGCTGATAGCTGATAAGCTAGCTGATGAAATAGTAACGTTCAAGGTTCTAAAAAACGCGCCATGGCGCCGAGGCGCCACCTTGCCGCCACGTTTTTACCCTTGGCGTCGATGTATGGCGTTAAGCTTCATAAGGCACGCCATGGCGCGCCATGACGCGTTATGGCACGTTATGGCACGTTATGGCGTTACGTTACGTTATGGAGTTAAGCTTCCTAAGGCACGCCATGGCGCGCCATGGCGCGTTATGGAGTTATGGGGGGAAATTGTACTTTTCTAAAACTTGTAAATTTACATGGTAAAAAAGTCAAAATCTAAAAAGTCAAAATTAAATATTTTAGACCCTAGAATTTCACTTCCCATTCTCCCTTTCTCTCTCTGTTTCTCAATTCTCAGTCACGATCACGTGGGGGAGTTATGATTTTTTGGGGAGTTATGATTTCTTGATATCATTTTTGTAAACTTTGTATATTTGATATCAAATCAATTCATGCTTCTTTTGTTTTTTTATATGATATAAAACTCCCATTATTATATATATATATATATATATATATATATATATATTTGCCGCCTTGGCGCCGCCATGAAAAACGCCATGGCCTCGCCGTAACTCGTAAGGCTTGAGGCTTGACCTCGCCGCCACGCCGCGCCGCGCGCCATTTAGAACCTTGGTCACGTTTGACAAAAACTAGCTTATAAACATTTAAATTACCAAAAAGAACATTAATTATTTATTTATAATTAAAAGTTAATATATAATTATGAATATTAATGAGGGGTATAATTGGAATAATCACAAAAAACTCCTCATAAGCTACTCCAAGTAGCTTATCAAAAAGTTAGCTTATAAGCTAGCTTATGACCATCCAAACATGTACCCAGAAAATAAGCTAGCTTATTTTTGCCAAACAATGCCTTAGTGGAGAAGCATACAACATCTTGAAATATTATCACTGAATTCCGTTCCATCTTCTTTGAAAAAATTGATTGTTGAGACAACAACATTCAAAACTCACTTTTCGGAATCGAAGCTCTCTAGCCTAATACATCGCTTTTAACATAGCAAGGGCCTCACATTCCTTGACAAACGACATCCCAACTAGAGAAGATGTTCGAGCAGCCACAAAGGTTCCGTTAAGAAAGTTATAAACATTTAACTACGATGGTTTTTAACTCAGTTTCTTTTTTAGAATTGTTTTTATGTATACGATGCGTTCGATAAAAATATCAAACTAAAAATCATCTTTTCTCACGTATAAGTGAATTGAAATCAATGCCTCTAAGATTAGGTGCTAATGCATTCAACTTCTATTACAAGTTCATCTCATCTCATTAACGATAAATAGCCGGCAATTATTTTATCTTATAAACCAGTTTCTGAAACTACGAAAACATCTCATTCGTTTGCTTTAATGATAAATATGAACACAAAAACAAAAACGTTGCAAAATAAAACCTTGAGGCTGCGTTTGGTACATGGGACATGACAGAATAGGATGGGACAAAATTCACTGTCCCATGTTTAGCGTGACATGGGACAGGACAAAAATTCACTGTCCTACGTTTGGCGTGACATGAGATATGGAACAAAGACCGAACATAGTGAGATAAGATGAGACAAAAAAGAGTATTTTCTTGTTCCACCAAAATAGTTGGAACAACATGAGACAAAATTGAGACAGAAACTAAAAAGCACCGATCTACTACCATTTGATATATAATCCTACTATAATATTAGTCTTAAGGGTCACCACTAGTCCACTACCCATCGCCGCCACTACCACCATCGGCGGCCACCACTAGCCACCACCAACCACCATTGGCCACCTTTACCTATTCCTCCACCATAACAACCTCCTCCACTGCCTCCACAACCATCGGCCATCGTTAGCACCACTATCATCGTCGACCACCTCCACTAACATCGATCACAACCACCCATGGCCGCCACCACCATCGACGGCCACCGGTAGCCACCACCAACCATTGTTGACCACTTACACCTCTTCCTCCACTACAACAACTTCCTCCACCACCTCCACAACCACCGCCCATCGCCACCTCCACCAATCACCACCACCCATTGCCGCCGCCACCACCGACGCTCACCGCCAACCACCATCGCTCACCGCTAACCACCGTCGACCACCTTTGCCTCTTCCTCCACTACAACAACCTCTTTTACCACCGTCTACCGCCACCACCACTACCATCGTCGACCACCTATACCTCCACCACATCAACCACAACTACCTCTTGCACCACCACTATCCACTATCCTTCACGTTCTTTACTGCTACCGTCCTTCACCAGCCCACCCATCGCCTTTATCTTTATCTGTCGCTGCAACTATGCCTCCGCCAATTCATAAGATCTTCCAAATTGAATCAAATATTATATTTCCTTTGTATGAATCGGATTTTTTCGTACTATCAATTATTTCAGATTCTTCGTTCAAATTTCCTACCATTGTTTTTGTATGTATCTATATGTATGAAAATTGTGTAAAAAAGTAAAAATATTTTTTAATTAAATTATTTAAAGATATATACTTTATTTGTGTCATTTATAACTATTATATCACATATAAAATCATCAAACAACTTTTAGGAAAACTTGTCCTGTCCTGTCCTATCCAATCCTAGTCGTACCAAACACAAAACAAAAATTTATCTTATCCAGTCCAGTCCTAACCTCTTGTCTTGTCTTGTCCTGTCCTGTCCAGACCCGTCCAATGATGTTTACATACCAAACGCTACCTGATTTATGTTTGCTTTTTTTGTTTTCTATTCCGATTTTATAACTTTAAGATGATAAACAAAAATTGTGTCATAATTTTTTATTTATAAAGATTAGATCAAGAATCTTTATTTAATCAAGCCTATAGTATTTTGAGTGCATTATTTCATACATTCAACTCATACAACAAAATCACACCTAAAACCATTTACTTTATGAAACAATACATGACCTATAATATATATGTATTTTTTACATTCAATAACATCGAGTTCCAATATAGTCCTGGTAATTTCCCTCGGCCAAAATCTTTTCAATCGTCGTTACAATTTATTTATTTTTTATAGTATATCTTTTATTGTCGTATCAAAATCAATAATAAGCATGTAACATCAAATTGTAGCAACTCATAGATTTTTTTGTTATAATAAACAATATTTAGATATGTTCATATATGTGTAAGATCTATGTTATACTGAAAATGAGAAAAAAAGGTAGATAAGAAAATAGACTCAGGATTTTTATCGAGCGAGTACATCTTTAAGGTGGATTAAAGGTTTGTAAAGTCGTCTGATATCTTTTTAGTTGAATTCCACCATTTCAAGGGATTTTCTCTAAGTATTTTGATCGATTTAAAGTCACTTTCTCGGTTTTTTAGTTGATTTCGGGAGATTTTTTCGGTTTTTGATTGATTTTGATAGACTTTTTCGGTTGATAATATCCCTTGTATTTTCTAATATCCCGAACACCCTTCAAAGTCTAACATGTGCACCTTTCATACCACAAAAAAATCTACTTACACAAATAAGTTGAACGGGCAAATAGGACCCGCTAGGGCCTTCATAGTAGGGGTGTACGCGGGTTGGGTTTGGCGGTTTTTGACAATTTTACAACCCAACCCAATTATGGCGGTTTGAAAAATCTCAACCCAACCCAACCCATTCAAAAGTATAACCCAACCCAACCCTTGCGGGTTAGAGCGGGTTGGGTTGGGTTGACGGGTTAGTAATCTATAAAAAATTGTCGAGTGAAAGAAGATAAATAATACTAAAAGTATTCTCAAGAAAATTATAAGTTATTACATTACAATCATCCAAATAGGCAAATAATATATCAAAATCCATAAGTCTTAGAATTAAACTTAAAAAGTCTAAATGATAGCAACCGATTCAAATCCTTAATCAATTTTTGTTCATCCGTGCCTTCAATTTTTGGAGATTTAGAGGTATTTTCCATTGTTCCTATAAATATTGATAAAAACAGTAAAGTTTATCAAAAAGTTTATCAGTGAATCAATCAATCATACAAATTTTGACTCAAACAATCTATACAAATTTTGACTCAATCAATCGTGATACCAAAGGCATTAAGGGTCGAAATATAGTATCTGGAGTGAACATATACATGATCTAAGAATTATCCAAGTGATTAACCAGGAAACCTAGATTCTCAACATAACCTATACTTTATGCTTGAATAGACTGATGCATTTCTTTTTTTTTTAATGGGCCATGATGTAATTGATTTTTTGCCTTTTCAATTTCAAAACCACTTAAAGGACAAGCTGGGAACGTATCTCATAGTTGTTATCTAGGGGATGTTGAGTTTTATGTTAGCTTAAAGAGTAAAACCACATGCCTCTTATGTATTATGTATTTCCATGGTGTAAGTTGGCACTTCTCAAGGCTCAAGCAGTATGCCATAGAAGGCAACACTTTCTGAATCAGTGAAGAACGGATCTGTACCTGTAGGTGTGTAGCAGCGGCAACAGTAGGTGGAACCGTGGAAGCAGTCGGCAGCGGCAGCGGTCGTCTTGATTTCTTCGATGTTCGATTTCACTACTCCAGTCCCGGCAGCGGCAACGGTCGTCTTGATTTCTTCGATGTTCGATTTCACTACTCCAGTCCCAAAACGGCAAAACCTAATTCAATTTCAAGCTACTTGAATTTGGCCAAAAGCTAGTAAGTTGGTAAGTGGTAACCGATTAAGGCTTGAATTTGGGTAAAGCTTTGGGCCTTTATTTAGTTAGCTAACAAATAACATGGGCTTCATAAATTGTATAACTGAAAATTTAAAATCAGACTTTGTATTTAATTTATAACTTCATTCTTAAGCTATATATATATATAATTTTATAAATAAAAAAATAGCGGCGGGTTGGCGGGTTGGGTTGAGTTTTCCTAACCCAATTTCAACCCTTATAATTAGCGGTTTGGCGGTTCGGGTTTAATCGGGTTGGGAGCGGGTTGGGTTGTTCGGGTTGGGAATTTTCTGTACACCCGTACTTCATAGGTCCATAGGTCCACCCCTGATATCTATGATAATTTTAAGTTAATTTAAAACTTATTAAATTAATAGCAGTTTAGCCCCACAAAATGAGAAAGACGTAATTAGGTTGCTAAACTTAAACAAACCATAGAAAGCTAACCATAAATTTTGGGCATAGTTGACCCAATCCCTTCCTCAATTCCCAGCTTCTAAATTAACGATATATTTATATTTGTCCTAAAATAAGTGTCCACTCGACTTTTAAAAAGTATGTAACTAAATTCTCACATTTACCTTTAATTAATACACAAATATATAAGAATTAGAGAGAGAGAGAGAAAAATTAAATAAGGGTGAAGATATCATTTGATAATAAAAATGTGTAATAATTATGCATGTCAAAAACTATGTATCAAATCAATTGTGGACACTTATTTTGGGACGGAGAGAGTAACACTTTCCATTAAATGACATTTTTATACATGTAATACGACCAGTAAAATCAATTAAAATAAATTGTTGGTGACAACAAATTAAGTCAGGTAACAATCTTTTTTCAAATTTTTAAAATTCTATAATATTCTACATATGATTTATAGGATGATACAGTTAGTTGTTCATCATATACTTGTAAACCTCGTATTATTTTATCATCTATATTTTTTTAATGATTTATACATGCATACATATATATATATATATATATATATAGATGGTGGTGGTGGTGGTGGTGGTGGTTAGCCTCTGTTGAGACTTAGGGTACTTAGGTTAACCTCCATACCAACTATTTCCCAACAAAAATAAAACACCCAAATTCTTGATTACCCTAAATTCACCTAAAATTGGTCAAAATATCATCCCACTTGTACACTCACCACCCTCCATTTCTGCTCACCAAATCCAATTCTCATGCACGCCAAGCAACACCCTCATATAACACATGACTCCCCTCCCCCTAACACCACCACCACCACCACCATGTTCAATTCTTCTCTTTCCCTCTCTCCGGCCACCGCCACCACCGCCCACCTCTTCTTGCCACACCTTCAGATGCTCGAGCTTCTCGTTGCTCTTCTTGTTTTTCTAGTCATACATTCTCTAAGGCAGCGAAAACGGCAAGGCCTACCCGTGTGGCCTTTTCTTGGGATGTTGCCTTCCTTGGTGCTTGGCCTTCGTGTCAATATGTACGAGTGGATTTCCCAAGTTCTTTGTAGGCAAAACGGGACTTTTGTGTTCAAAGGCCCGTGGTTTACGAACCTTAACTGCATAGTCACTGCGGATCCTCGAAACCTCGAGCATCTTCTCAAAACCCGGTTTCAGGCGTACCCGAAAGGCCCGTATTTCAGGCACACCCTCCGGGATCTTCTTGGGAACGGAATCTTTAATGCTGATGACGAGATTTGGCAGCGGCAGAGGAAGACGGCGAGCATTGAGTTTCACTCGTCGAAGTTCCGAAACATGACGACCGAGTCGTTACTGGAGCTCGTCCACCGAAGGCTATTGCCCGTCTTAGAGGATTCTGTTGAACAATCTACTGCAATTGATCTTCAGGATATCCTCCTGAGACTAACTTTTGATAACGTTTGCATGATCGCTTTTGGGGTTGATCCGGGGTGTTTACGTCCCGGGCTTCCGGAAATTCCGTTCGCTCGAGCATTTGAAGCGGCCACGGAAGCAACTATTCTACGGTTTGTTACTCCAACTCTTATATGGAAGATCATGAGGCATCTGAACCTGGGATCTGAAAAGAAACTGAAGCACTCGATAAAAGGAGTAGACAATTTTGCAGATGAAGTTATTCGAACTCGGAAGAAAGAAGTAGTTTTGCAGACTGAGGAGAAGAAACTAAAGTCTGATCTGTTGACGATCTTTATGGGACTAAAAGACGAACAAGGACGCCCTTTCTCGGACAAGTTCTTACGTGATATCTGTGTAAACTTTATACTTGCTGGAAGGGACACTTCTTCAGTGGCATTGAGTTGGTTTTTCTGGCTTCTTGATCGTAATCCAACGGTGGAGGAAAGAGTTTTGAGCGAGATATGTCGGATTATGAAGGATAGGAAAGATGAGAGTGAAAGTGTGGATCTAATATTTAGACCAGAAGAGGTGAAGAAGATGGAGTATCTGCATGCTGCTCTATCTGAGTCCTTGAGATTATACCCTTCAGTACCAGTAGATCATAAGGAGGTAAAACTTGCTACTATCTAACAACTACACGATCTTTTTATCTTATTTTTTATTTTTGTAAGTTGTAACCATGGTATCTGATACCTTCGACCTAACCAGTCTATGGGTCCATACAAAAGGTACCTTCCACATGGCCCACCAAACCTTAGGCGTTTCGGCTAGCGGGCATGACCCTCTAAATAACCAAATCAAACTAGCTCAGTATATCCCACTTCGAAGGTGAGGTTTGCTCCGAAGAGTAGAGCGGTTGTTTCCGAATTTCCATGAAGACCTCCAGCTTTTGAAAAAGTGTATGTAAGAAAAGAGTTTGACCTACGTTTTTCAGATAGGTTCCCCTCTGAAATCAAACGCGTAATGTTTCATGAGGCATCAGGTCCTAGTGCTTAAATGCTAGTTCTACAAGCTCATACTAATGTTTCTCATGAAAATACAATACAGGTTGTTGAAGATGATGTCTTTCCAGATGGGACGGTGTTGAAGAAAGGAACAAAAGTGGTTTATGCAATCTATGCAATGGGAAGAATGGAAGCAATATGGGGAAAGGACTGCAGA
Organism: Arctium minus; assembly: GCA_954870635.1. NCBI lineage: Eukaryota > Viridiplantae > Streptophyta > Magnoliopsida > Asterales > Asteraceae > Arctium > Arctium minus. The sequence goes on along the minus strand of OX941082.1, from coordinate 140,883,848 downwards.
GAGTTCAGGCCAGAGAGATGGCTGAGGGACGGGCGTTTCATGAGTGAATCAGCCTACAAGTTCACAGCATTCAATGGTGGACCGAGGTTGTGCTTGGGGAAAGACTTTGCCTACTACCAGATGAAATTCGCTGCCGCCTCCATCTTATACCGTTATAAAGTGATGCTGGTGGAAAATCATCCTGTAGCGCCAAAGCTTGCGCTCACTATGTACATGAAGCATGGGCTGAAGGTGAAGCTTTGCAAGCGTAGCAAGTCTGAACTCCAAATGTATCACAATATCAAATATTGAGCTCCTGGTGAAGATGTGTGGTGTTTTTGTGTTTTTTTTTTTTTTTTGTAACTTATTCTTTTGTTTCAAACCATTATACATTTATAAGTCAGGATTGTATTGCACAAAATGCAGAAAGATGATGGATAGAGACTGTCAAGAATAGATGGAGATGCATTTTATTGTAACTTCCATATAAATAAAGGATTTTGTTGGTGCTATTCATGTTCAAATTGCTACTTGGCAAATAAAGTGTACTAGCCTCCCCCTTCCCTTCGGTTGCACCAGGGCTTCTCGGTTTCATGAAGGTTGGAGGGAAATCTATATGGGCCTGATTGTTTGTTTTATTAGCCTACAGTCAGCTTACAGTTCATATGCCTTAAATAATGTTTACAAGTGAGTTGTTTGGAATATAAATAACGATTAACATGGATGAGGTTATGCTAGAAAACAAAATGTTTAGTTGACATACATGGACAAAGATGGTGCTTCCACCTTGTTTCAAGCTTTCCCTGCCCATTCTTCATAGAATTCATGTAGGAACTCCTCCATGAACTTGTGCCTTTTCTCAGCCCTTCTCTTCCCTGCCTGAAATCCAAACAAATCCTTGTAAATTTTTAGAAAGCTACTCCTCCATTAGAGAAAAGAGTCTATGCTTGACTTTGGGTGTTCAGTAAGCCAATTGTTACCTTCAAATTTCGTAACAATCGTTTTGTATTAGAGAAGCATTAGTAAGTATAGAACTAAAAAGTACTCCAAAATTAAATATAATAAAAATATTATGGAACTAAAAAACTAAAAGCATTTATAATAGGTGTGAACTTTTAAAATCAAATGTGAACTCAATTCAGACGTCTAATATGACAGTATAGAAGAACGTAGCACATCTGGCAAAAATATAACCACCTTTGTTTTCATTAAATCCTTGAGCTTAAGGAGCTTCTCATGAAAGTGATTCACAGTAGTTTGGTCCTCTTTCTTCATGTATTGGTCCTTGGACAAATCCAATCGAGACTGAATGTTAGGATCGTGAAGCACTCTATTTCTATTTCCACCAAAGGTAAAACAACGAGCAATCCCTGGAATCAAAGTCATTTTAAGTGTATCTTCAGGATAAAGGGAGCAAAAGTAAGACTCCTAAGCTCAACAGTATATACACAAAAAGCACCCAAGGAATTATCTCTCTCTCTCTCTCTTTCTCAAGAAATGAGTCCACCTTAAAATCTAAAGGGAATCCAAATACAATGTATTTGGAATAATTGCCACATGATTGAATACAAATTACACATTCTTCGTCAAGACAATGGGTAATTTAGGACTCTTAAAGTAACATTACAAAACGAACTTTTTTTTGGGAACAGAGAGATATTTGCTTGGACAGAAATTTAAAGATTCGTTGATGATGATATAAGTTGAGAGTAATATATAGCATACATCCTGTCCAGATTCACTGAGACATGATGCTTTATGTTTAAATATCTTAGCATATAGCTGGCTCAAGATGTATATAGTTACTACATCCCTTTGTGTTCGCTGAATTTGTAGCATATAAAGAATAAAGCTTTGAGCGTTAATGAGAAGATGCAAATTTACCAATAGCACCAATAGCATCAAGACGGTCTGCATCTTGCACAACGCCAAACTCCGGTGTATAAGAACCATTTGAGACCCCCTTTAGTTCCTCTTTAAAACCTTAAAGTTTAATACTGAAGTATTAGATAAAGCAACAATTCATGTAGACAGAAATTCCCAATGCACAATTTAACAAGCAGCATTATTGTTCAATCAATATACTTTGTAAATATGCCTTTTCACCCCCTTTAAATGACTCCTGTGTGTGTAAATACTTAGTTTGCAAGCCATCCACCTCATATCGGTGCGCTTCTGCCTGGGCCACATGCAACATTATTGCCCTTAAATTTTTTATATTGCTATAGATTTTGTTTGGTTTAATGTATTTTCTTACTTTTACATAAAAATTAATACCATCCTTGATCAATTTCGAAGATAAAAAGTAACCATTTTGTCACTTAAAAGTAAAATGTGGACTCATTACTTTGGATTGAGGGAGTACAAAATTTGCAAAAGCATAAAAATTAAAACAGATTATGACCTGCAAGTAGCTAGTAGATAACTAAACAGGCCTCTAGCTTGTTTGGTAATTATTATCCAAGGATTTGTAATCATTCTCTCCAAAACAAGAGGGAGTTATTGCTCCTTTTTTTATTTAGTAGTATTTATCTTACACAATTTCTCATGAAAATCTCATGTACAGTTTCTGTGATTTATTATTTATAATATAAAGATATTTTGAGGAATTCCTTTTCGCTTTCTTGTTGTCTAAGCTCCTGTTAGTCTAAGCTAAAACAGAGGGGCTTTGGAGTACATTTTGTATTCTGTACGCTAAGAATTCGGTCCCCCTGTGCTTCAATGGCCGGGGCAAAGGGTCGCGGGATCAAAGATGGGAGGTTGAAGTCTCATGGGAGACATTTCTAGGGTGTGTAAACCAAATCCCACACGAAGTAGGGTCGGAGGAGGTAAGATGTAGGCAGACCTTTCCTCTACCCCAAGGAGTAGAGAGACAGTTTCCGTGAAGACCCCGGCTTGCAAAAAAAGTTTTCTGTGAAGACATTTCAAGGGTGTGTATTTGTTAATAATATACAAAAGTTAAATGAATTTCTGTAAAGATAACTAATAACTTACCCATTCCCTTTATAATATCTAAAATCTTGCTACTTTTGTCCATATCCATGCCCTCTTTAGCAAGAAATTCCTCTACAATTTTCTCCTCTGATGGATTCCTGCATCATGAAAAAATATAGCAGAAACTATTGGAATTGGATGGTACAAAGCAAAGGCGAAATATGGAACATAAATATATGAAACATAACATAATTTTATCAAATACTCAGAGAAAAACTGGAAACCACAATAACTGGGAAGTTGAACCGTAAACTTTTGATTTGAAAAGGTTGTGATGCAGAACCCTGAAACCATTTCATAATACTGCAATACCGTATTCTAGGGACAGGCAGTTAGGCACAACATCTAATGAGAATACCTTTGACAATTCTATTGAAAAAATAAGCTATTACACTGAAAATTTTATGGGGAAAAACACATTCACAACATTGTTTGATTACCAAAATTGATGACTATAACTCTATAAGAGAAAAAATTTATAAAGAATGAGGGGTACAATTGTAGTTTACTTTTGTGTTCAAAAGAACCACGAATATGGATGTAAATTTGCTCATATAAAACGTTTGAAAAAACCAGACGACCGATTTTAATTTCAGATAAAAAACAAAGACAAAAGGCTCATTCAATTTACAGAGTAATTCTAGGATGCTCTAGGAATCATTATTTGCCACTAACTGCATTTTCATCACTGTTACATGCTATGATCAAGGTCATACCGTTTACCCATATAAACACACATTTCTCATGTAACAAGCAAAGAACTCAGAAATACAAAAATGCAATATTGTCACTATATTGTCAATGTAATACTACTTTGCAACAACCCATTTCATGAGGATAGAAGAGGCAATGATGACCAAGACATTTGGAAGAAGAAACAGATTAGCATCAAATTAGTATCAAATAGAGGGCCTACCTCAAGTATTTGTAGTCTCCTGCATATGAAATAAATACCATCAATAGCAACAAAGGCAAGAGCATATGAAAACAATAATGATGTTTTTCTTTCCTTATACCGTAAGGTAAGTTAGAAGTATTTTAGGAAGGAGTTTTAGGTTCTTGCAAAGCTATAGATGCTTCTAAACAGGCAATTAGGATAAATAAATTTAATTGATAGATATTAACATGACTAACCTCTTCAACACATGAGGCCGAAACAAAATGTGAGCCAGATAAAAAAAGGATAAACAAGAACTGAGTAAATGTGAGAACATTAGCTTTATGATGACAACACAATAGTACAATCCCCCACCCAACCCTGCACACCTTTCCATTGGCCTAACCCAGTGAATAATTAAGTCAGCTTGCACTGAAACACTGAAAGGAACAGTTTCTTTTTTAGATAATTCAACCTTTAAGGAGACACAATTCTTAAATCCTAAATCAGCAATAGTAGATAACATAGCCACAGGAGGAAGACTGGATGAGAAGCAATTACCTATATCATGAAGGAGTGCAGCAAGCTCAACCTGCAACAGCAGTAAGATAAATATCAAAACATTTGGCTTCTGAATGATGGCATTATAAAATATTAGATGAGAGAGTAACCTAGAACAGCCATAGAAGAAAGAATGATAATGAATATAATCTGCTTCTACAAGAAAAGGGAGTCCATACTTGACTTTTGAGTGTAAGATGTGTTCATTCAACTTCAAAATTCATAACACCATTTTGTGTGTGATAAAAATTGGTGAGCATGACAAGTCTATTACAATAAAGTTCTCTGGTGAAGAAAAAACATCACTGTCAAAAAGATCACTAAAGTACGGCAGCATGACCGATTTTGAACAATTTATTTTTGCGCCAAAACTACAAGTACCATCGCTCACTCAGCCATAAAACAGTTTTTCTTCAACATATTAAAAGTATAATGGTTAGTTTGCAACAAACCTACAACCATGATGCTCCAAATATTAATTGTATTGATTTGGGAACTTGTTAGAAATTGGGGATTGGAGATGATTCGTGGACTTGATAATCTCGTTGGATTGTGAAAGTTCACTTGATAATCTCCTGGGTATCACGAATTTTGTATTGGGATAATCCAAGAGAAAACTCTAATCTCAAAGGTTGTGAGATTGAGTCCTTATATACACCTAGATTCTAGTTTACATATTTATATGAGAGATCAACAGTTATAGATGATTAAAACGGTTAAAACATAGTTGCATGGCAGTTATAACCGTTAAAGGATAAGGTTTTGGAGCAGTTACATCTCTATCAGAATTAGAAGCAACGTCCAAAGCTCTGGTTCCATGGTCCAGAGCTCTGATTGTTCTATCTTTGATCTAAACTTGGTCAAACTTCTACCAATTTCAGGAACATTTTCAAGAAGGTTTCCAATCTTCTGAAATTCGTCTGGATCATCCCAAAACTACAATTGTCTAAGGGGTCGTTTACCAAATTCTTTTTTTTTTTTTTTTGGAAAGGGTATCCTGGGCCTATGGCCCAGACTAATCCCTGGCAATTAGGGTCTTTGGCCCAGCTGCTAAAGCGTGCAGCCCTGAGTTTATCCTCAGTGGCCACAAGTGCTGCTAGTGGGGCTCGAACCCGGGTTGAGCGCTATGAACTCCCCAAGCCTTTACCACCACACCATAGCCCTTGTGGTTTCGTTTACCAAATTCTTACCGGGTAAGCGCTTACCGGCAAGAGATTCACCTATATTTACTTATCTTGTAACATCCTTGGCCATGAAAATAGATTGTTGGTAAGCGTTTTAAACCCGGTAAGCGCTTACCGGGTAAGAGTCATTTCCCACACTTACCGGGTAAGACTCTCGGTCCTTCCCTTGTCTCTTACCAGGTAACCTTCTGGGTCCTTGCCATGCTCAATCAATAAAGTAAATGTTATTGGTAAGCGCTTACCGGTAAGCATTTAATAAACGGCCCCTAAGTCTAACTCTTCTTAGAGTCTATAAACCTCTGGCGCTGCCCCTTGGACCCCGCAACCGTTCTAAGGTGATAAATACAACATTTGTGAGTTCATTCCGCACCTCCTAACTCTCAAATAATCTATCTCACGTAAATCACAATATCACTCTAATGATTGATGACACTAAAATAACCAACATAACTATATTTTATTATTGTTGTCGAAACACACAATCAAGCTTCTTCTTAAACTAATTTCAAGTTATAGTTTATAATTTTTCTTATGATCATAGGGCTATAACTCTAGAGATCATTTCTCAAAATACTAATACTCCATGGGGATCGAACTATCGAAGAGTAGGCGTTATTCACAAACATCAAATCAGTAATTGAACGTCAAAGCTCAATGATTTCTATAGCGTTCACTTTTCAAACGCGTCGAGGAAGAAAAGCAAGTAAGATCAAAGAGAATATGTAATGAACATACAATTTCGAGGGAGATTGGTGAAGAAGAGAGGCCTTCCTCGTGAGCAAGAGAGAGAGCAAGATCCCGAACCCGGAATGCGTGAGCAGCATCGTGAGATGCATCGTTTCCTTTCATCATCACTTCCACCAATCTCTCTGCGTTTCGTATTGTTTCACTCTTCGCCATCACTTTCTCCCTTGCAATCTGTTGATACAGGTAGGGGTTTAACGGAGGAGGAGGTTTGAGGGGGTGTTGGGATTGGTTATTGAGGTGTTTTTTAATTGAGGGTGCGTTCGGTAAGACATCATAGAACTGGACAGAACATGATTAGACCGGTTAAATGACGAACTTACCCCTGATGAAAAATCATAAATTACATCACATAAAACTAATTTACATCACTAATACATAGTGCAATGGATTATCAAAAACATAAAACTAATTTATCACGATTGGATTTTGGATATGGAAATCAAAACCCAAATTTTAAGTATCGGATTTTATGTTGTTTCGGGTTTGGGTTGGTCGGGTTTCGGATTGATGTCGGTCGGGTTCGGGTATTATATAATGCAAAAGTTATATATAAATTCAATCATTTTTTTAGGATGAATACAATCGATTGAAAGATTGATGAAATTGATAGCAACTTTAAAATTTAGAAAATATTTCAACAAACTATAATTTATGATTTTCAAAAAATAATTATATATGTATATATAGTATTTAAAATATAGATTTATGTTATTTCGGGTTTTCGGAGGGGATGGGTGGCCAACGATCAAACCCAATCCAAACCCGGATATCCTCCCAAATGTCGGGTTTCTGATTATCGGATTTCGGGGTTTGCAAAAACACCTTATTTTCGGTTCGGATGCGGATTCGGATTTTCGACTATTCGGGTTTTGCACACCCCTAGCTTAGAGACGTGGATGATGAGAAGACATGTTTTATGTTTTTAACAAAGGGTATTAGTCAAAGTATTGTTGTTCTACTTAGTTCTAGGGGGTTGGAGTGGGACAAGTGTGTCCCATGCTTGTTCCACTTAGTTCTAGCTTGTCCCACATATGGTCACGTCAAACATGGGACAAGCTTGTTCTGTTCTGTCATGTTCCACTGTGTTCTGCATACCAAACGCACCCTAAATGATACATAGTCTCTTAACCATACTGACCACTTAATCATTCTGTACTAAATCATCCAGCAAATAGCCCCTTAGTTCATTCCATTCATGTATGAATTTAAAGTGTGGAATTTAGATTAAATCGATAGCTTTCAATGTATTGGATTGTATTGTACGAGGTGGGATTAATGCCCGCGCGTTGCTACGGATGAAAAGAAATATTAAGACCATAAATTTGAGCATCACCAATTATGAGAACAAAACATTTTGTGTCTGTTAGCAGCATCACTATAATTTACAAAATGCCCTATGAGGATGATGTGTGTGTATGATAGGAAGCGAAAAAAAATTGGCAAATGGTACATTACATCATTAAACTTAAAAAAAGTTACATTGTTATTAAACCTAAATTAAATTATAATAAAAATATGAATTAAACAAATTTTACATAGGTTTTGGGTTGGAGAAGACATAGTCATTGAGATGCGATGCATGTTAAGGGATCTTTATTTTATGCTTATATAATAAAAATAATTTTTATAATATAACTTTTATTTATTTAAATTAGAAAATGAAAAAGTTATAAATGATCGAAATGTCATTTACTTAACGGTCAGGAGCTAACAACTTTTAGTTTCGAGGACCAAAACGTTACGCAAATGCAAAATCGAAAGTCTATTTTGGAATCAACAAATTATGGGAACTAAATCCAAGAGGAAAATAAAACTATAGGGACCAAATTTGTAACTCTACAAACATAGAAAAAAAAATAAAAGCTCAAGGACCAAATATGTAATTTACTAAAAACCTGAAGGACCAAATATGTAAGTTACTGTTCATCAACGGTAACATTCCTTCCTGATAAATGTTATTACTTATAATATATACAAACATTTATTTATTGAATAAAACAACTTATAATTTAAATTAAAATATTTTATTTAATTAATAAAGTTTACTTTATAATAATTATTTAAATAGTAAACTATTTCATATGTAGTAAATAAATATTAATTGTAGTTTTATTATTATTTAATTAAAATATAATTTTCATGAAGAAATGCCATTTAAAAATGGTTTACAAATTATTATAATAAAGAGAAATATCTAGATTATTTTTAAAGATGACATGATATTATTATTTAAAAAAATTGTATTATAATGAATGGACTCACAATAACTTTTTGATTTTTTTTATGCATGCCACTTCTAGTAGTTAAGACTTGAGACATGATTGGTATCTATAGCCACAAAATTTATAGTGAGTAATTTACATGATTGGTCCCTATGGTTTAGGTGTTTTAACACTCTGAGTTCTTACTTTGAAATATCTATGGATTGCATCATCGTGGTTTGCATTTTATAACGCCTTGGGTCCCTAACTTTTAGCTCCGTTAAAATTTTCCGTTAAGTATGTCAACTAAAGTGGTATTTTAGTCATTTTACTCTTCTTTTAATTTTGTATTAAAAACAACAGAGACCAAACATGTAGTTTACTCTATATATTAATAAAACCCAAAGGTGACTTCATCTTCCCCGGTAATACCTTCACCGACCCATCCTCCCTCCGGCGAAGTCCTCCGTACCACATCGACCATCTCTGTTGTTTGATGAATCGCCCCTGCTGAAATCTGGTCTCAATTATGTTGCAGCGATGGAGGTGCGAAGGGGAAGGGGGTTCACCGGAGAAGAAGAAGTGGGAGAATAGGTCTCCAAATCCCAACAAAACCCAAATCAGAAAATCAGATAATCTTCAAAATCCAAAACCCATCTTCCAAATAAATGATTTTGAAACGAAACTCCGAAAGTAATGGGTCAAATTTTCAAAAACATTCAATGATTATGGAAACATATGGGTGTACGACCATAGAAATAAATTTAAAAAATATATATAGATAATATAATACAAATTCAAGAATAAAGGATGAAGAAAGTGAAGGTTCCATACCAATAATGATGGCGTGGTCAAAATTCATAAGAATTATTTTATGATCTCATTCACCTCATAGTGATGTCCACAAGAACCTTAACCTGACATTATTGTTGATTGTGTCTATACACAACCCACAACTTTGAAGAAACCAAATGGGTTTCTGGAAAATTTGAAGACCAAAATGGGTTTTTGGAAAAATTGAAGTCCCAAAGGGTTTCTTGATGTTTTATTTGCTTAAATTATTGCCATTAGAGATGAGGAAGAGGAAGAAGAAGAAGAAGATCAGGGACCGTCTTTGTCTCGTCGGTGTCACCATCTCCTGTGATATCCCTGTTGGTGGTAGTAGTCTCATCGAGCTCAGATCAGTGGGTGGTGGGATGGGAGGAGGAGGGAGTTTGGTTGATCGTGAGCGATGAAAAGAGACCAGATCTATGTCGGCGATAAAGGAATGGCAAAAGGGCGAAGGTCGCCAGCGATAAAAGGGATAAAAGGATGACCAGATCTATATATTATAACGAGTAAATTACATGTTTGGTCCCTGTTTTTTTTAATAAAAAATAAGATAGAAATAGAATGACTAAAATACCCTTGTACTTAACCTATTTGAAAGAAATTTTTTAACGGAGTTAGTTTTAGGGACCAAGACGTTATAAAATACAAACCACAAGGATATAACCCATAGATATTTCAAAGTAGGGACCCAGACTGTTAAAACACATAAACCAACAGTTATAGATGATTAAAACGGTTAAAACATAGTTGCATGGCAGTTATAACCGTTAAAGGATAAGGTTTTGGAGCAATTACATCTCTATCAGAATTAGAAGCAACGTCCAAAGCTCTGGTTCCATGGTCCAGAGCTCTGATTGTTCTATCTTTGATCTAAACTTGGTCAAACTTCTACCAATTTCAGGAACATTTTCAAGAAGGTTTCCAATCTTCTGAAATTCGTCTGGATCATCCCAAAACTACAATTGTCTAAGGGGTCGTTTACCAAATTCCTTTTTTTTTTTTTGGAAAGGGTATCCTGGGCCTATGGCCCAGACTAATCCCTGGCAATTAGGGTCTTTGGCCCAGCTGCTAAAGCGTGCAACCCTGAGTTTATCCTCAGTGGCCACAAGTGCTGCTAGTGGGGCTCGAACCTGGGTTGAGCGCTATGAACTCCCCAAGCCTTTACCACCACACCATAGCCCTTGTGGTTTCGTTTACCAAATTCTTACCGGGTAAGCGCTTACCGGCAAGAGATTCACCTTTATTTACTTATCTTGTAACATCCTTGGCCATGAAAATAGATTGTTGGTAAGCGTTTTAAACCCGGTAAGCGCTTACCGGGTAAGAGTCATTTCCCACACTTACCGGGTAAGAGTCATTTCCCACACTTACCGGGTAAGACTCTCGGTCCTTCCCTTCCCTTGGTGAAGAAGAGAGGCCTTCCTCGTGAGCAAGAGAGAGAGCAAGATCCCGAACCCGAAATGCGTGAGCAGCATCGTGAGATGCATCGTTTCCTTTCATCATCACTTCCACCAATCTCTCTGCGTTTCGTATTGTTTCACTCTTCGCCATCACTTTCTCCCTTGCAATCTGTTGATACAGGTAGGGGTTTAACGGAGGAGGAGGTTTGAGGGGGTGTTGGGATTGGTTATTGAGGTGTTTTTTAATTTAGGGTGCGTTTGGTACGCAGTGGAACAGGAGTGGAACAAGGACAGGATGGAACAGAACATAATAGATGTTCAACGTTTGGTAAGACATGATAGAACTGGACAGAACAGGATTAGACCGGTTAAATGACGAATTTACCCCTAATGAAAAATCATAGATTACATCACATAAAACTAATTTACATCACTAATACATAGTGCAATGGATTATCAAAAACATAAAACTAATTTATCACGATTGGATTTTGGATATGGAAATCAAAACCCAAATTTTAAGTTTCGGATTTTATGTTGTTTCGGGTTTGGGTTGGTCAGGTTTCGGATTGATGTCGGTCGGGTTCGGGTATTATATAATGCAAAAGTTATATATAAATTCAATCATTTTTTTAGGATGAATACAATCGATTGAAAGATTGATGAAATTGATAGCAACTTTAAAATTTAGAAAATATTTCAACAAACTATAATTTATGATTTTCAAAAAATAATTATATATGTATATATAGTATTTAAAATATAGATTTATGTTATTTTGGGTTTTCGGAGGGGTTGGGTGGCCAACGATCAAACCCAATCCAAACCCGGATATCCTCCCAAATGTCGGGTTTCTGATTATCGGATTTCGGGGTATTCGGGTTTTGCAAAAACACCTTATTTTCGGTTCGGATGCGGATTCGGATTTTGCACACCCCTAGCTTAGAGACGTGGATGATGAGAAGACATGTTTTATGTTTTTAACAAAGGGTATATTAGTCAAAGTATTGTTGTTCTACTTAGTTCTAGGGGGTTGGAGTGGGACAAGTGTGTCCCATGCTTGTTCCACTTAGTTCTAGCTTGTCCCACATATGGTCACGTCAAACATGGGACAAGCCTGTTCTGTTCTGTCATGTTCCACTGTGTTCTGCATACCAAACGCACCCTTACTGGTGACACTTTTTGATAAGTTATTTGATTTTAACTTATTAACTTATTTGAAAAGTTATTATCACCTTTTTGGTTATTTTATATGTATAATCAATCTCAAACACCTTTAAATAACAACTTATTAACATATTATGTTTTGGTATCACAATAAACTAATCCAAACATTTTTTTAAAAACTCCGGTTTGACACCGGATAAGTTGATAAACATTTTTTTAAATAAGCATAAGTTTAATACCAAACACCCCCTGACTTGGGGCCTTTTACCCGATGCACTCGTATTTTATTATCGGCTAAGGGTTGTTTGTTTACCTGTTAATTAATGGTTTTAGTAAAAGACATCTAAATCGCTAAGAGGTGAATCTTGTTTGGTAAAAAAAAATCTGCCACTTAATGATTCCAAAACCCTCTTAATAAATTTGTATTCTGACTTTTCCTTAACCATTGAGTACCCTAATTTTATTATGAACAATTAGCAAATAACTATATTTCATTTTGCACTATATCATAAGAGTCTGTTAATCATTCTAACCACTTAATTATTCTGCACCAAACCATTCAGCAACTGTCAAACAACTCATAATAGTCGTTATTCTTAGTTGTCAGGTAGGACTCTCAGCCTCTTGCCTCTTACCTGGTATTGTGAGGTTCTCAATCCTGTCACGTTCAAGTAACCCGTAAGTACTTATCGGGTAGATATTTAATACCGTAATCACTTACCGGATAGGCATTTAGTAAACGACCCCTTAACAGAGGATACAAATGGATTTGTGTAATCTTCTCTTATTATCAATCAATATCCGATTATTTTACGAAAATTTTTTAAAATGCATTTGTATATGTTTAATATGGATTAATTTGTCTGAAAGATTTTTGTTTAGGGTGATTTTTTAATACATAAAAATAAAAAGAACGTATTTTTTAATCGAGAGGAACAAGTTTAGAAAAAGTTTTTTTTTTCTACGTAAAGCTTTCTATAGAAGCTTACGGAATAAATCACTTTTTATATCATTAACTGACTACTAAATAGACATATCGAATAAGTTTTCAGTCTCATTGATTTCATTAAGTTGCTATCAAATAGACTCGAAATGTTTTAAACTTTTTTTTAGCTCAAAAAAGAATCTTTAGGCGGTGTTCTCCAATTTAAGAATAATAGAAAGAAAAAGTTTTATTTGTGTTATTGAGATGGAAAAGAAAGAGAATGAAATAAAGTAAAGTTTAATGTTGACGAGCAGAAAAGAAATAAAAGGAAATATGTCAATTTTACAATATATCTTTATTTATTTTGTTGTTGATTGTAATTAACAAATAGATGTGTAAGTTTATAACTTTTTTTTAGCATTTTTTTTCCTTCTATTTCCTCCCATATTTAAGAGGAAAGTTTTAGAAGAAAAACGGTCTTACTTTTCTCACATTTTATTTTCTTTCCCTCATAAAAGAACTTAGGAACACAAGATTTTTTTTCCTTCTCACTCATTTTCTTCCTCTTCCCTCCCTTTCCTTCGTAAAAATGACTTGAGTATACAATGTTAATTATTTTTTTAATAAATAAATCCTTAATTTTTTGAATTGATTAAATACACTTTTGTTACCTATAAAACCGATTAATGTGATAACTTTATTAGAAAGGTTTGAAAAAAGTCAAAACCCAACGAACTTTCTCGTTTTAAGCAATGGACTATTTTTTTTAACAAAATGAATCCATAAATTCTTTTAAACAAACGAATAACTTTATTTTTTTTATGAAAAGTATAACCCTTAATATACAAAACAAAAGAACATATAATTTCTCCAAGTAATCAGTAATTGTGAAGCATATAAAAGTTATGTCTTTTCATAAAATATACCAAAAGATATGTTTATCCCACTAATAAATGAATATACCAAACTATATAAGAAGTTGTGTTACTTGCAAAATATATCAAACTGCTAAATCTAAATTAAGAGTCTTATCAATTTCTGATGTCCATCACCAACTACCTCATCTTCATCACCAACATCATATGGAATTATGGATAATGTTGAATTTCATGACCAAATTGCATAATTGAATGTGGTAAGATGTCTATTGCCAATGTTGGTTGTTGTACACCTAATATTGTTTTCGCTTAATGTAGAGTGTATGTAAATAATCATTATAAATATTAGGGGTGTTTGTGGTACGGTTTAGGGCAAAATCGTAAACTGCACCGCAAAATGCACCACATAAATCTCAAACCGCACCGCAAAATGCGATGTAGTGCAGTGTGGTTTATGTTGTTTCTACCTATCACACTTTATACGTAGAATCTAATAATTATAAGTTTAAAAATACATTATAAAATCAACGATAAAGTGATCATAGTAAAAAAAAAAAAAGAGTTTCAATAAGTTTGATTCAATTAAAATTAGTATAAGAAGTAAAAAAAACAAACTTCAAACTAAATTAGACATGTGTGGACATTTGGAATTTTGATTCTCAAGAATTTTCATAGGATATCTTGTATATGTAATGCATATAAAGATATGGAGAATATCAAATGAATTGTTTCTATATTGAATACTTTAATAATTTACACAGAAATCGAGAGGCATATATATATACAAATAAACCTAACTAATAGGAGATATATATGGCTGATAGGAGATATATATGGAAGACTATAGGAGATATATATGGCTGATAGGAGATATATATGGAAGACTATAACAATATTTGACAGGGTAATGTACACGTGAGTTATATTTCAATATGCCCCCGCAAGATGGACGATCCGGAGATGAGGCCAATCTTGGAAAGTAGGTAGTGAAAACGCGATGTGGGTAGAGGCTTGGTGAGAGCATCTGCCAATTGGTCATCACCTGCGATGTGTTGAACACGAAGAGAACATTGTTGAACCTTTTCTCGGACGAAGTGAAAATCTAAGGCCAAGTGTTTCATTCTTGAGTGAAATACAGGATTTGCAGAATAAGATGTAGCACTCAAGTTGTCGAGTAAATAGTGGGGTTGGCGGAAGATGAAAAACCAAGTTCTCTGAGTAGAGAAGTGAGCCATTGAACTTCAGTGGCTGTAGAAGCTACAGCTCGGAATTCTGCTTTGGTTGAGCTTCTTGCTAGTGTGCTCTGGCGTTTGGAGCTCCAGGAGATTGGATTAGAACCAAGATAGGCAATGTAACCTGTGGTGCTACGATAGTTGTCTTTGTCACCTGCCCAGTCAGCATCTGTAAAGGCATGAAGGGTAAGAGGAGAGTTTCTTCGCAAGAGAATGCCATGATGGAGGGTGCCATGTAGGTATCGAAGTAGACGCTTGAGAGCTGTCCAGTGAAGGGATGTTGGAGCCTGCATAAACTGAGATAAACGATTAACAGTAAATGAAATACCAGGTCTTGTTAGGGAGAGGTATTGGAGGGCACCAACTAATGTGCGGTAATCAGTTGGTGAGGGGTGCAATGTGCCGCCTGTGAGTCGAAGTGGCTCAGTGGTGGTTATCGGTGTTGATATGGGTTTACAATCACTCATTTTGGCTCGGGTGAGAATGTCTAGTATGTATTTGCGTTGAGATAGAACAATTCCATGGTGATGAGGAAGGACTTCTACACCTAGAAAGTAGGATAAAGACCCGAGATCTTTAAGAGAGAATTTGGCAGCGAGATTGTTGATGAATGTTGAGAGATGGGCAAAAGATGGGCTAGTGACAATTATATCATCAACGTAAACAAGAACCAGAATGAAAGATGAAGTAGTTTTGAGAATAAAGAGAGATGAATCGGATATTGCAGGTTGGAATCCAAGAGACTTTAGATGTGTGTTGAGTTCATTGTACCAGGCTCTAGACGCTTGGCGTAGACCATATAGGGCTTTGTTGAGCTTGCAGACGTGGGTGGGAAAAGATGTGTTAACGAAACCAGGAGGTTGAGACATGGACACATCTTCTTGGAGGTGACCTTGTAAAAAGGCGTTGTTGACATCTAATTGCTTTAGAGGCCAGTTGTGAGAAATATCAAGGGATAAGATAAGACGTAACGTGGCAGGTTTGAGGACGGGGCTGAAGGTTTCTTTATAATCGATGCCAGGGCGTTGGTGAAAACCCTTGGCGACAAGGCGGGCCTTGAAGCGGTCAATGGAACCATCAGGTTTGTATTTTGTTCGGTAAACCCATTTACATCCGACAAGATTTGGAGCGTGTGAGGAGGGAACAAGTGACCATGTGTTGTTGCGTTCGAGAGCATTAAATTCCTCTTGCATGGCTTGGCGCCAAGAGGGGTGTTTGAGAGCTTGAGAGATAGTGGTTGGTTCGGATGGATGAGAGGGTGAGGCGGTGTAGAGTTTGAAGTTTGAGTTGAAGTACTTGGGGTTTGGGTTTGGATTAGGACGAGTTATCATACGATTGGGAGGGGATTGGGCAGTATCGGAGGTGACTGGTGAGGATAAGGTATTGTTATTTGGAAGACTAGGAGGTGGAGATATATGTGGGGGTGAGACAGGGGGTGATGCGGGTGGCGAGGTGATGTGTGTGGTAGAGGTAGATGTGGTGGGGTTGTTGACTAGAACGGAAAATGGGATCCAGGAGTCTAGATCAACGGATGGGGATGGAGTTTGAGAATTTGTGAGTCTGGGAAAGGGAAACTCATTTTCGATGAATATGACATGGCGAGATGTATAGACTTTGGAGGTTATTGGATCGTATGAGTAATAGGCACTTTGAGTGGGGGAGTAGCCTACAAAAACGCAAGGAGTAGATCGCGGGTGTAATTTGTGAGGGGAGTAAGGTCGCAGCCATGGATAACAAAGACATCCAAAGCATTTCAATTTTGAGTAGTTTGGATCTTTTTGGAAGAGACAGCGGAAGGGTGATAGATTATGTAATGTGGAGGTAGGGAGACGATTAATAAGGTAGGCGGTTGTGGTGAAGGCAAAAGGCCAGAAGGTGACTGGCTGTGGTGAAGGCAAAAGGCCATGGTTTCCAATTGTCAATTTTCATATTGGATCAAACTCAAAAGTCCAAAACACAAAGTTAAAAAATATTGCATAAATTATATATATACTAGAAGCGTACTCACGCAATGCAGCGAGATACATCACGATTTTAATGTTTCATTTTATTTTTTTGTCGATTTACAGTACGATTTTGGATGGTTTTGAGAAAGTGATAATGTTTTTTTTATTTATAAATTTGTTTAATTCAGGCTTAATAATATAATGTTTTTTATATAAAAAAATTAAGTATTTTGTTAGAATTCAATAATTATCTTATATATTTTAATGACATCTAGAAAAAATTAACCAATTACATATTTAATAATATAACTAAAACAAAGTTATATTAATATAATATATTAATTAATAGTGATACATGAAAAATGTCTACATAAAAGGAAGGTCCTGTACAAACCAAATTGGTGGGTGTTAGAAGCCTGCAGTAGTAATATGTATCTTGTGCTTTGATACTTGTGAATTAAGAGATTTTTAAAATCTTGCATAAAATGATGGTATCTTGTGCCTAATAATTTGTATTTAAGAGTTTTTTATCCGTGCTTTATAATATAGTATAGATATATATATAATTAAAAGATCTAAAAAATATGCGGTGTGGTCTGAACCGTGGTTTGATAACTCAGAACTGCAAACCGCACCGCATAATGCGGTTTGGTAAAAATGCAAACCGCAAACTGCACCATGGAAGTCCTAAACCGTGTTTTGTTGTGCAGTGTGGACGATTTGTACGGTTTAAATGAACACCCCTGATAAATATATCGTCATTTAAATATAAAAAAATGGCTTACCCCACCATTGATTATCATGTGATTGGATTATAATAAATACAGGACTTACCTTTTGGCTTAACAGGTTTAAGTAATTTTTCAAACTTTAAATTAGATTTATCAATACAGGAGATTACGAGTAACTTTATTTTGTTAAAATTATAAATTTGGTCTATTTTATTTGGGGAAATCGCATTTCAAAAATATCAAATGAAACATGCTTTTGTCTATTTTTATTTTGGGAAATCATATATCAAAGCTCATATTATCTTTGTTTGAAAAATATCTATTATAACATTCAATGAAAACACGACGCATATAAAATTTAACATGTTTTTGAAATTACATTTATCAAAAAGAAAATTCAAACTATAGATTTTTAAAAGTATTCCTATTTAAAATATAAATTGAATGAAACAACGTTTCTTTTTATGAAATTTGTCAATATCATCATAACTTCTATGATTTTACTTTATCATTATTTTTTTGATTTATTTTTAAAATAATTAGAATTAGCAAACATTTATCGACTTTTTAGTAAATTATTAAAACTTTAAACAACATAAACATGTTTAAATAATAAATAATTAAATACTATAGTTTCTTGAAGGAATTCAAATACTAAAATCTTATATCATGGACCGTCTAATACTATAATCTATATCTTATATCGTGTGTTGATTATGTAATTATGATCATCTAATATCACACGATAACAATTTTTAAGGAAAACCACAAGGGTTGTGGCGTGGTGGTAAAGGCTTGGGGAGTTCATAGCGCTCAACCCGGGTTTGAGCCCCACTAGCAGCATTTGTGGCCACTGAGGATAATCTCAGGGCTGCACGCTTTAGCAGCTGGGCCAAAGACCCTAATTGCCTGGGATTAGTCTAGTATGGCCCAGGATATCCTTTCCAAAAAAAAAAAAATTTTTTTAAGGAACCATTTTCCATTTTTCAAAATCTAATGAATTTAGGCTTGATTTTGAAAATTTTAAATTGAAAATTCTGAAAATTGATATCCTAAAATAAAAATTAACCCAACTTTGATTTTATTTTAATACAATTAATTATCTGATTTTAATTATTTCGGTAAAAGCAACCACAAAATCCAGGTAATTTTATGGATTTAACTTATCTGGTAATAAGATTTATTTCTTTAAAGATTATTCTCAAAGATCATCATTCGAATCTCGTAATACTTAAGGATTTTTCTAATCGTTCTTCAGAATCCCTAAAATTGATCTGAACACGGAACACCCATAAAAAATTCAGGTAATTGTAACCCACGTGAAATTTTGTGGGTTTCAATTGATATTTATGAATTTGGTATTTATAGTTGGTCCCACAAATTCTAAAAAGGTACAGATGGCAACTTTTGATTGGTTAAAAAGTGATTAACAAGTTGTAGAGCTTCTTTGGGTTTGAAAGTCGGTACTTGATGTCCAGCTCCTCTCACCGTTACAAACATCAATCCTTCGTATGCAATCGTCCATCCACCAACCTTCATTTCACATTCCAAAATCATATTTAAAATTATATATATATATATATATATATATATATATGTTTATTAAAAAAATAACTGATTAACTGTTATTTCTCAAGTATTCTTCAATAATTTTAAATAAATAAAAGTAGAAGAATAACAACTAGCGTGTTGTTAAGAAGAAGATTATGTTTTTTATTTAACAGAAAAAAGACGGAGTTTAATTTTAGTGACGATTTTATCGGTCAGTGTTAACTTTTATTTTGTGATGAATTAGGAAAATTAATTACCTGGTGATTATTACTATACCATGGAGACCATTCTTCAACTATCTTCAACCCAAGTTTGGTCAATGAGAGTCTTGTAGCGGTCACCGGAATTCTTCCATCGGTATCTCCGCTGTAAACCCAAACACGAATGCCTCCGGCAACTAGTTTTTTGATGATCGGAAGTATAGAAGCAGGGGCGTCGCCCCAAAACGTGATAGTATCACTGTGTAAATGTGTATACCATATGATAACCAATACGAAACAAAATGAAGTGGTTCGATGGAGAGAAAGGGATTGAATGAAAAATACCTACAATGCGTCCATGGGTAGGGAATATTCGTGGTGTTAGCATGAAGTGCCTCTTGAACATCCGGCTTGTTCAAATACGATTCGGTATATTTTGGTTGACACGGATCGTACCCCGTTGGTTTCCTATGCCATCCTTCCTGTAACCAAATAAGGCAGTATTGAGTTAGTATGTTTAATCCAAACATTTAAAAAAAATGTATGAATGAACAAGTGAGTAAAGCATTTAACTTTTCATGGGTACTCACGTTTTTGGAGAAAATCCGAGGGGAAACATGGCCACGCATATGAGGACGTCGGGTGGAATTAGAGTTAGTATCGACACATGAGGGCGTATACAAGCTATACATGTCGATGATTCTGTAAACTTTAAAATATTCATTCAATGCTGTATCACAAGCATTAGACGGTTTGGCAATGCTAAAGTTGCATTTGGCCTTGACATCAATGAGCACACGATCCGATATCACAGCATGATCCCAGGCATAATCGATCATTCCTGTCTGATCAGTTTCGTCATCCAACAATGCGTTCCCAATCTGCATTTTTTTGCATGTCACAAATGGTCCACAAAAAAAAAAAAAAACCAAATCAGTTTTTTAAATCGGTGAATGCTCACCATAAATCCCTTGAAATTTATGCCATTGTCGTCTGAAGTGGCCTTGTTGTTATCAAATATAAGCTCGGCTAGTTGTGGAACGTAGTGTCCTGAAAAGAAATGTTTTTCTTAATTTTAGTTTGTTGTTGTTGTAGTAACTCGGTTTGTTTTACTTTCATTTAATCCAACATTCTATTCGCCCCAAAATATTTATAAATAAAAAGAAGACCCTACTATAAATCTATAATTGTTATATTTAGTTGAATGACAATTTTACTTTTAATGAATTTCTTATCTCATGAACCCTTGAATGTTCATGCATCATAGTTAAAAGTATAAATAGTAATTAATTAAATTATGGAGTAACTATCTATTTATTAAATGAGAACACTTATTTTAAGACAATTTAAATAGAAATATGAATATTTGTTTTAGAAAGAAAGGAGTAAATTATATATATATATATATAGAGAGAGAGAGAGAGAGAGACCTGCATAACTTTCACCAGCAATGTAGAATTCACGGGACTTGTACTGTGGAAATCGTTTGAACCACTCGATCATAAATGTGTACGAATCCTGGGCTGTGAATAAGCAATTAGAATTGTTACTAAGTGAAATGGTTATATATACATGCATGCATGTATATATACACTATACTATAAAGTATTTTGGTACATTTTTAAATTTCACTAGTACAACATATACGGATATTTTATTACAAATTCATCAAGCGTTATGGCTTGTTGAAAATGTTTGGCTAAAATAAAAGAAAAAAGACATCAAATATACGTGGAGCAGCAAAAGGTGAAGTGTGTTCCATATTTATAAAAAGAAATACAGTATGTTGCATCGTATAAATACAAAACTAATATGTATATACATACCTGTGATTTTGTCTCCAAGTTGCTTGATGTCATTGCTAGTATTGGTATACGAAAACCCAACACCAACCGGAGACTCAAGAAATAGCAAATTAGCAGCTGAGAAATAAAATAAGAATTTCCTTAAAACTTATTAGCATATAATCTTGTTAATGTGGAGTAAATTACTTTTAAAACCATCATATTTAAAACAATTAAAAAACCTTATTTAGATTTTTAATTTATAATTAAAGTTCAATTTATAAAAATAAAAATACATATTATTTAAAAATAATAAATAAATATGTGGTAACATGTATATCTATTTTACCTTTATTCCAAGAGTAATTGTTTAAATAGAGCTCCGACTTGCCCTTATGAGCTATAAATGGTCCTAACTCCTCCAAATTCCCGAATCCAATTGATGAACATCCAGGACCTGTATTAAATATCAT
Organism: Arctium minus; assembly: GCA_954870635.1. NCBI lineage: Eukaryota > Viridiplantae > Streptophyta > Magnoliopsida > Asterales > Asteraceae > Arctium > Arctium minus. Next base: position 140,862,187 of record OX941082.1, on the reverse strand, counting down.
CAAATTTAATATTTAATATAACGATATTTATAAATGTAAAAACAAATTATAAACATGTGCTAGAAAGTCAACTTTGACCTTATAAAGGCATCACACATAATTCAAATTACAACTTCAACATGATAAAAAGTAGAGGTTTTTGTCTGTTAAAATACAATGGATTTAGGTGGATCCTATCTGATCCAATCATCTAACCGATGTTGGATTTTGTCATCCAATCAAATTCAAACTAACGAATGATTGGATCGGATTGGTTCCGTCCATGGGATACTGCTATTTATCATCCATTGGATTGGATTAGATCCATCCAATATTTTGATACAATTTTCCACCAATTAATCAACTATTTCAACTAAATATTCATATATTTTGTTTATTTATTAGAAACCGGTATTTATAAATATCAATTAAAAACTGGATGATTATTGGATTGAATTGATTTAGTTTTATTGGATTATGAACTGTCATCAAATAACTGGCCGTCCGATCCAACCACAATTGGATATTCAATTATGGTCGATCGGTTTTAAACTTTTAATTGGTTTGAGACACCTCTAACAAAAAGGCTGCTATTTATTTTGTTTATCTAATTATCATTCTAAAGACATACTTTTCAAGTACAAATTATCATCCTATCTTTGACCAATAAAATCTACCATGTCAAGTCTATCAGTATATAAGTTTGAATCAAACAAAACCCTTTTTTATAGAGAAAAATATAACAAGACTTTATAATAATTATTGATAATTATCCAAAATTATGTGTATTTTTTTTATAAATATTTTATCAAAAAATGATGGGGATAGAAAAATGACAAAAAGAGGCATGAACTGTTTTGGGCCCAAAAGCTGGCTGTCTTTTTGTTGGGTCAAAAGGCCGATATCAATGAAATGTCCCTTTCAAATACAACCAGTTTGAGAGAATTATTGGAAAGTGATAACCACGTCGCATGCTTCTCATTGTTATGATTTGACACTTATTACTCACGGTAATGAAATTAATAATGATCACCGACGTTAGATATGGACCGTTTACCAAACGCTTACCGAATAAGTGTTTATCGGATGTCACTTATTTTTTCGGCGAACATGACATGGACTTAGAATCTTATATGGTAGAGGCATAACAAGGACCGAGACTCTTATCTGGTAAGTGAATGTGGAGACTCTTACCCGGTAAGCACTTACGGGGAAAAAGTTGTTTGCCAACAATTCATTTTGATGACCGATAATGTTATCCGATAAGGTAAATGAAGGTGAGAGCGTGAGGCTCTTACGGGTAAGTGCTTACCCAATAAACATTTGGTAAACAACCCCTAAGTAGTTATCAGGGAAGCGCTTACCGGTAAGAGCGACATCCTCATTTACCTTATCGAATAATATTATCGGCTATCAAAATATATTGTTGGTAAGCAGCTTTTACCCGGTAAACGTTTACAGGGTAAGAGTCTTTTCCCTCACTTACCGGATTAGGGTCTCGGTTCTTGTTATGCCTCTTAGCGGGTAAGATTCTAGGTCTTTGTTATGCTCACCTGGAGGTAAAGTAACATAGGTAAACATTTGGTAAACGACTCCAACGTCTGTTTTTTTTGGAAGGGTGTCATAGGCTATGTCTAGACTAATTTATTGACAAATTACGACTGTGACACATCAACCCTGATTAAACCTCTGTGGCCACAATTGTTGTGTACTGTCTGGATTCGAACCTTGGGCAGATGGGATATTCCACCACATCCCCCAGGGCCTTAACCGGTACGCTACAACGCTTGTGGTTTCCAACGTCTGTTTGTTAGCAACTAATTAATAAGTTTAACGGGACACACAACTTATTCGATCATCTATATATGACTCGTTGGTAGTGACTTAATGATATAGAAAGTGGTTTATTCAGTAATTTTCTAGGGGGAACTTTATGTATAAAGACAAGTTTTTCTTTTCAAATTTCCCCCCCCCCCCCCGCCCCCCAAATTAAAAAAAACACGTTTCTTCTATTCATAAGAAAACCATCCCAAACAAAAAAATTCTCAATCTATACAGACAAATTAATTCACACACACAACTTCTTTCATCCATTAACGAAAAACAAACCAAAATCCCCTACTTATATGTTATAGAGTAAATTACGTTTTTAGTCCCTGTGGTTTGTTGAACTTTTCTATTTTCATCTTTATGGTTTTGAAATTACAAATTTCATCCTTACAGTTTTTTATTCAATAACTTTTTCGTCCTTATGATATAAATATTATTGCTTTTTTCATCCATATGATTTACAATCAATTTATATTTTAGTTCTTTATACTTAAAAGTAGTAGTCTGGCCTCAGGGATCAAAATAGAAATAAATTGCAAACTATTGGGATGAAAACCAAAATTTTAAAACCATAGGGACGAAATTTGCAATTTTCAACAAACCATAAGGACGAAAAAGGTAATTTACTCTATGTTATATGATCTTTTCTATTATAAATTTTTAGCATGTGTTAACTTTTATAAACTTGAACGTATATTAATTAAGGGGTTGTTTGACAGTTGCTGAATGGTTTAGTGCATAATGATTAAGTGGTCAGAATGATTAAGATTCTCTTATGATATAGTGCAAAATGAAATAGGATTGTTTTTTAATTGTTAAGAATGAAATCAAGGCTCTTAATGGTTAAGGAAGGGTTAGGATGCAAAATCATTCAGAGGGTTTTGAAACCATTAAGAGACAGAACTTTTCTATGCCAAACAAGATTCATCTCTTAACGATTCAGAGGTTGTCTTTTAATGAAACCATTAAGAGGTAAACAAACGGCCCCTGAATCTTTAATCAATTTTGTACTCTCACGTATCAATATTAAACCTTATTTTTTTCGTCTCAAAACAAATTTCTACATTTTTATTTATGTTTGTTCTAAAGTGAGTGTCTATATTTAAAAATAAATAACTGAATTTTATATCTACTCCTAATTAACGCACACAAGTTTAGAAGTTGATAAGATAGATAAATCAACTAAGGGTGAAGTTGTTATTTTGTTTACTAAAACTGTAAATCATTTATACTGTGGATACTTATTTGGGATGAAGAAAGCATTTTTTTTCTTTACATTTTCAATTTTATGATTTGATATATTATGATGATTTAGAACAAAAACCTAACAAAAAGTCTACTATGATAAAAACTTCATCCAGTTTCAGGTCATTTTGTTAGGCATGGGAATGTGTCCCGACCCGTCGGGTTACCCTGTCCACCCGTCCCGTTCGGGAATGGGGGTTCCCCGCTAAACCGGGGATGGGGTCGGGGACGGGTATCATACTCCCCGTCCCGTCCCCGCTATATATTTTAATTAATAAATTAAATATATATTATTTATTTAAACTAAATTCATAATTTCCTAATTCCTAACTAGGTTTAGCATCTAAAATTGTTATTTTTTTTGGATGTTAGTATGTATTTTGATGCCAAATCAAAATACAATTACTCGATATGGTTTTAGATATATTACTTGATATGTTTTGGTACATGTAACGTTAAGTTTTTTTTTTGATTAAATTGAATTTCTTTTTGTTTTAGGTTATTAATTATTATATGAGGTTGTGAATTTTTATTTGTGTTAAATTAAATTACGTCCGATTTAGTTTTATTGGAAATACGTTAAATTTAAACATGTATGGTGTCTCACATATTATATTTGATTTAAAATAGCTTACATAAATGGAAAAAAAATCTCCGTTCCCCGTTGGGGATGGGGATGTGATCGTATTCCCCGACGGGGATGGGGACGGGGACGAGAATGAAGATGAAGGATCGAGGATGGGGATTGAGGTCCCCAGTCCCCACCCCATTCCTATGCCTACATTTTGTCATACATCGAGAAAATGGCCGCAACCATTTCTCCTTCAATGTGTACAACAAAAGGGTTATAATAGTTGTACTTCATTAACATATCGTGTCTCAGGGCTGCACGCTTTAGCAGCTGGGCCAAAGGCCCTAATTGACAGGGATTAGTCTGGGCCATAGGCCCAGGATACCCTTTCAAAAAAAAAAAAACAGTAAAACACGGTTAATGGTGTCTAAAGCGTAAAATGCGTCCAAAGGAAAACATGATCAAGTTGGTTCCAGCTTATTACTTGATACACTGTCATATTAAGGGGATGTTTACTTTTGATTTAATAGGTTTAATAGCTGACTGAGCTTATTTGCATGGCATTTTGAGATATTTACTTGTATCTTAATAAAAATTAGATGTGCTTATTCACACAACCTAAATAGCTTACTTGTCCAAATTCTTTCAAAATTTTACCTCCCTTACCCCTTAGATAAAAGAGCATCCCTAGAAAGAAAAGAAAAACTTAGTCGCTCATTTTTCCTAATCTCCTCCTCCACTCTCTTCTTATTCTTCAAGAGATTGATTGAGGATCGAGGATTGGTCAACCATCCTAAGACATTCCACCACATAATTATCTTCTTCCCCATCTCCTTCTCGCTCAAATCTATCTCTTTCTCCAAGAACCGTAGTGGATCGTCATTGCAGTGATTGAATACTTCGAATTCTTGATGAATGAGTTGGAGATTGAGAAGAAGAAGAAGAGAGTATACTTTTTGCGTTGAATACTTCGAATTTATGTGATGAACTCTTTGAAATTTTTATATATTTTTTTACAGCATATGGCATTGTTAATCTCGTTTTCATTTTGGTTGTTACATTTGGATTTTTTTTTATTAAGGCTTATGGATTTTTGGATGATATGATGAATTTATAATATTATGTTTTGATGTTCAAATAGTTGCTTGAAAAATAAACAACAATTTATCAAACAACCTTAATATAAGTTGAGGGGTAGATCGGTCATTTATGTCATCAGATTGTAGATTTAGGAAGAAAAAAAAAATAAACAACAATGCGTTGTTTTCAGACAGACAAATTTATCAATAAAAGACTTAATAGAAAATTTGGTAAACAAACCCCTAAGTCGTCGTATACAAGCATTCTAGCATGTCAATATGGAGTTTTCGTTATTTATCAAAGATAATAATATATGTATATTTGTGTGTGGGGTCAGGTTTAGGGGAAAACCTTAAAAACACGAAAAACTGGGGAACACCCTGGTAGCCCTTGATCTGGACGGTATGCACTTGTGCATACAAGTAATTTGTAAAATGCACACGTACATATGAACAAATGCATAAAAACTAAAACAACAACTTAATTTACTTGTATGCACAAATGCATAACGTTCAGTTCAAGGGCTACTAGGGTGTTCTTTAGTTTTCCATTTTTTTTAGGTTTTCCATTCAACCTTCCTCTACATGTGCGTGTGTGTGTGTATATATATATATATATATATATATATATATATATATACACACTGTGTTTAGCAAATTAGCTAATGAGCTAGTTGAGAGCTGAAAAACTAGCTTATGAACTAACTACATTAAAAAAAAACTCAACTAATAAGCTAGTTGAATAATGTAAAATGACCAAGAAACACCTTTTAAAAATTAGTATATTAGTTAATGTATATAAAACAAATCAATAATACTATAATATATTAATTAATACAAAATATATGGTAAAAAAGTTAAATAATATAATATGTTAATCAATATAATTTTTAATATATAATAACATTATAAGTTTTGGATTGTATAATCAAATACGATTTTTTTAGAAAATATCTACACTAAATGATGATATCTAAATAATTATTACATATAATCTGAATAAAAATAAAGTTGGTCAACAATTTCTAGAAAAAATTAAACTAAATATTTTATTATTATCATTTATTAAAGTTTTATTATTTATAAAACAAAAAATATAACTTTAATTTATGTAATTTACAAAAATAGTTTTTTAAATTATTATATTTAATTTTCGACCAGTAATTATATTGAATAATAATAATAATATAAAAATATTTGATAAGATTAATGATAGTTATAAATAATTTACAATTAATATTAACGAATAATTTACAATTAAAATTAATTAATAATTTGAAATTAGTATTAATTAGCAATTAATAATAACTTTTAATTTATATTTATTAGTAATTGATAGTAATAAATAAAGTTAATATTAATTAGGTGATATAATCGAAAGAGAATTGCAAAAAAAAACCTTATAAAGCTTATAAGCTACTTTTCATTTCTTTAAACAAGACGTTTACAACTAATTCAAAAAATAAGCTAACTTATATCTACGAAACATGACATATTGATAGAATCATAGAAACACACATCAAAACACAAGATAAGAATGACCCCAACCAGGTCAGAGGAACTAGTAACTAATCAGTTATAACTTTAGACATTCGTTACCATTTAAAGACTGATGCTAACAAGATATGTACAATAAATTTTATTTATTTATTTATTATTTTCATCGTAAAATTTTGGACAAAAACCACCCACATGTAATATAACAAAAGTTATTAATGGATGAATAAAGCAAAGTGGTCACAATAAGATAAAAAGGGGGACCAAATACTTTTTTGTACATTTTTGTCAAATGATGAATGCTCAATGGGCAATTTTTTCTGAATATAACACATTGCAACAAAATGATTTTTTTTTTTTTGAATTTTGTGAATCACAAGGTTTAAATATCACAACAAAACGAGTTTGTTAGAATATTTAACAGTACTAATAATAAAAGAAGTTATAAAAACTTTTAAATTTATAAAATTAATAGTTGTGTATTTTATACGAACACATCATTATAAACTGTTAAAACAAAGTTAGTTGACTTAATAAGTTATATCGTTCGTTGTTTTGATGAAGTTGAATAATCTAATAACTTAATAAGTAAATCGTCCCATAGAATTTTTATAGAACATTTTTTATAAAACATTTTTTTATCTTTGTCAATACCACTTTCTTAAATGACAATAAACAAGTTCACATGGAATAACATCAATGGTTGGTCTCTAAATGATGAGGCCATGATTAGATGGCTGACATGAAAAGTAGATAATCCTTAACAGCATCTCCAACAACCATGATGTAATTTTTATAAAATAGAGTATAAAAAGTTAAAATCGCTAACAAAATTACATCCAACTTCAACAACTACTCTATTTTAACATATCTATCATCAATTATATTATTAAAATATTTAATATATTTAATAAAATATTATTTCTCTTTTCTAAACACACAACTACAATGTCTCTTATTGGTGAAAAATAATTTTAATATTATTTCTCTCTCTTAAATAGAAGTTTTAGAGGTTTCTCCAAATTTGGAGATTTTTACCTTCTCTATCTTCTTTTCTCTATTTTAGCATATGATATAGCATAGCTGTTGGAGCAAAAAATTTGTTAAAATCTCACTTTTTTTCTATTTTAGCATAGCTGTTGGAGATGCTCTAATTAATCAATAAACATGTTCAACTAGTAATCGACTGATCTAGATGACATCTATTCATATTTTCCGCTTAATTAATTCTCGATAAATCATAATAAACTCATATATAAAAAATTCAATCTGTATTTTCTATATCATACTGATCATAGAGACAATGACAACTAAAATAAATAAAAATTGTCAAACAAGTGAAAATGACTTCCAAATTATTTTCATTTGGTCCAAGTATTTATTTGGACCATGAAACCACTGACATCGATGTTATGTGATATTAAATGAACATGTTTTTTTTTTTTGTAGTGGTTTATTTGTATTAATTTTATTTTAAATTAATTATTATACCAAAATGTATTAAACAACATTAAATCATTTTAATTGTATGCCAAAAAGAATATTACCTACTTTGACATATGATATAAATGAAGGTACCATACATGCATACGTTTCTTTCCAAAACTTAGGGGTTGTTTGTTTTTTTCTAAAAAGCTCTTAATGACTCTTAAGTCTAAATCATTCAGACATTTTTACACACCACCTCTTATTAATTATAACTAAAATAAGACTTCAAACTTTAGTCCTCCTAAAAAACAAACGACACCTTAATTTGGTTACAATAATATTGTCTTTTATTTATATTATTAAATGATAATTATTGATGTTATATTATTATGTGTAATTAAGACAAGAAAGATAAAATCTTTCCATAACTTTTATATCTAATCTTTTTTTTTTAATATAAGAAGTTTATTATATACATGTACTTAAGATTAGGTTCATTTGAGAAATGATAAAAATATGAGAAATAAAGAAATGATCATAATCATTTATCTGGTCAACATTTGCAGCTTTGACCATGAAGCACCGGATAATTTCTTGTGTGGTCTGTAGAAGATAGAGGGGTAGTTTCATAAAATATGCGGGACGAGTCTATATGTGAATTACACTGGTTCACATATGAACATATAGTTCATAGTTCATATGTGAATCATAGTCCCGTGTAATTATAAAAATTACGAAACTGACTTATTTTTGGAATAGCCGTAACTTTTGACCAGTTAAACTCATAATTGTTGACCAGTTAAAGACGCAATATTTGACCGGTCAAAGTCAGTCTTGACCGAATGAAAGACTAAGATTACTTCTTTATTTATCATATATTTAACATTTCTCATATATTTATCTTGACCGAAATTTATTATATACATGTACTTAAAGGTCTAAGCATATGATGGTTTCATGTATGCTTACGAAAATCAAGGCAAATTCGTAATTGGTGAGCCACATTCAACCAAAACACACATACACACACACACACACACACACACACACATATATATATATATATATATATATATATATATATATATATATATATATATATATATATATATACGGAGAGGTTCATTTGAGAAATGGTAAGTATATGAGAAATAGAGAAATAATCTTAGTCATTCATCTGGTCAACATTTGCGGCTTTGACCGCAAAACACCGGATAATTCCTTGTGTGGTCTATAGAAGGTAGAGAGGTAATTTCGTAAAATACACGGGATGAGTTCATATATGAATTTGTATGAATCACAAAGATTCATATATGAATCTGTTAACTAGTTCAACTGATTCATATATGAATCTTTGTGATTCATACAGATTCATATATGAATCACAAAGGTTCATATATGAATCTATTAGTTAGTTCAACTGATTCATATATGAATCACAAAGGTTCATATATGAATCACAAAGGTTCATATATGAATCAGTTAAAAGAGTTCAGTTGTGAATTGCACTGGTTCATATATGAACATATAGTTTATATGTGAATTATACATGTTCATATACGAACACAGCCCGTGTGTTTTGTAAAATTTATGAAATTGTCCTTCTATTTTTGGATAGCCGCAACTTTTGACCGGTCAAAGCCGCAATATTTGACTAGTCAAATCCGATCTTGACCATATGAATGGCTAGGATTACTTCTCTATTTCTCATATATTTACCATTTCTCAAATGAACCAAACACTATATATATATATATATATATATATATATATATATATATCAAGGTTCTAAATGGCGTGAGACGTGGCGTGGCGGCGAGGCCAAACCTTAAGCCTTGGCTTAAGAGCCACGACGAAGACATGACATTTTCAAGGCGTGACTTATGTCGTCATTTTTCTAATTCGTAAATAATATCATATATAAAATATTTGTTTTGTAGTGTTACTCAATGAGTCAATAGCAATAAGCAAGTTAAATTATGATATATATTAAAAAAACTTGCAAATAAGACATTAAAAACGTAAAGGAAAATCAAATATTGCATTACGAAGTTGTGCATTAGGCCATGGCGTGCCACGGGCATAACGTGGCGTGAGACACAAGCCTTAGTGCCATGACGCGCCATGGCGGTTGTAAGACGAGTTTTTTAGAACAGTGATATATATATAGAGGGTTAGGTTCTGATTAGAAGTTGAGTTAACGATGAGAAGCGTGAGAAGTGGTTATCGACCGTTTGATGATAAATGGAAGCACATTAGAATGAGATGTACTGAGATGCACCAGATCAATTCCCTTCTAACCGCAATTCATAGAAGGAGTTGAGATTAAAAGAGATCAACTGTTCAGATCCACTTCTCACCGTTAACTCAACTTCTCACACGATCCTTCGCAATATATATATATATATATATATATATATATATATATATGCAAAGGATCATGTGAGAAATTGATGTCAACGTGAGAATCGTAAGAAGTGGTTCTGAACTGTCCATCACTTTTATTAATCTCATGCACTGCCATGAATCACGTTTTATCCTATTATGCATTAATTTCTCATCCAACAGTTAATAACCAATTCTCACTTATCACTGGAACCCAACCCCATATATATAATCAAAATAAGGAGGATCAAACGAGAATATAATAAAAAATAAGAGAACACGAGAACTACCAAATTACATGTGATTTTGCACTAAAATCATATGTGATTACGAAACACAATCAACGCAAGGGTGTGCGAACGACTTGGTCTGCGACTTTGGTCACATAATCACATGTGATCTTACAAGTGAATAAAGTGCAAATGCCGTTCTTGTATTTTTCTTATTTGATTATTATTCTCGTTTGAACCTGATTGTATATATTATATGCAAAATAAATAAAAATACCATTGTATTTAATAGTTGTTATTTAGATATCCTGAAGATAGAATTTATTTATTATATACATACAATTATATTAACTATATTATTTTCTTCCAAATTTAAATATATTACCTAAATATATTATCAATAACATTTATAGTAACAAAAAGTCCTGTCATCCATTCATTTATTCTAGAATTAAATATTCATATTGGTCATTGGCCGTTTACCAAATGATCATCCGGGTAAAAATCAAGTCATATTCCCCACTTATCGTACAAAATTCTTGCACTTTGTCATGTTTGTTACCGAATAAGATTTTCAATCATTGTCATCATCTTCAAGTAAGACATGGGTGTCGTTTATCAAACACTAGCAAAGTAAGTGTTTCCCATGTCACTTTACTTGATGAGCATGACAATTAAAAAACCAAAAATCTTACGGTAAAAGAAATGACAAAAACAAAAAAAAATCTTATCAAGAAAGTGAGAGTGATAACTCTTGTACCTGGTGTATGATTCTCGTTCCTTGCCATTCATCCCTCTTACTCGATAACATATCGATCATCACCATGTTCACCCGGTAAGATAAATGATTCGATAAATATTTGAGAAATGACAAGATTATTGCTTAATTATTCGATTAGTGTTTAGTTAAAATACCCTTAATTTATTTAAAGTTGGACCATAAGTATTATGATTAATGTGATTATATTATAAATATATATATATATATATATATATATATATATATAGGGGTAGTTTAATTTACAACCCATGAAAATCTTACAACTCATGCAACCCACATCTTAACCATTGGATTAATGATCGACGGTTACAATACACGTGGGTCCAATATTTTCAATTAAAAAATATCAAAAAAATAAAAATAAAATAACTGTTTATCATGAATCCAACGGTTAAAATGTAGGTTGCATGGATTGTAAGATTTACAAGGGTTGTAAATTATCCTTGGCGCGCACACACACATATATATATATATATATATATATATATATATATATATATATATATGAACATAAGATAATGTTTATTTAATTACTATCAAATTTGGCACATTATCTATATCTAAATATATATGTGTATATATATATATATATATTATTCCAAGGTATTTGTGGGCATGGAATTGGTATTGGGATCAACAACAACAACTTGCAATCAAATAAACAATAGTTTATGTGATTCAGTTATGCGCATGCAATATGGTCAAGGAAACCATGATGCAATTAGCAGAATTATGAAATTATATATATATAAAGAAAAAAAAAAATATAGTGACATTTTTATATATATGTTATGGCAATTAATTAAAAGAATGATGTGTACCTCCATTAAGCCATAGAAGTAGAGGCTTCTCATGAGGAGTTTGTGCAGCTTCAAAAAACCAATAAAACAGTGCTCTACCATGGCTTTCATTGACTGTAATATAACCAGCATACTGATCGAACCCCACCGGTGGCTGCCCCGGAAGATTCCTCACCCGATCACCGTCTTGTTCAACCAATGCTTGCCCGCTCGGCTCTTGCCGCCCCGAAACCACCACACCCCACCACAAACTCATGATAAGGAGAATAATTCTACAAGTCCTTGAGGTGTTCATCCTCTATGTGTTTGTGTTAAAATGATTGAATGACAGATAGTATGACTATATATATATATACACACACATATACATAATATATATATATATATATACACACTCTCTCTCTCTCTCTCTCTACACAGAAAAGTCTATTTGACCATAAATGTATAGGTAGCAAGTTTCATTTTCATGTTGGAAATTTCCATTTGGACCCTACTCAATAACTTGGTGTTATTTTTTTTCTATGACAAATTGCATTAAATTACCTTTCAAAACCTCTTATTTACAGAAGAGTGATTGAGATATATAATCTTAAAAATGATATTTTTAATTAAATTAATGGTCTTTTAACTGATTAGAGCATCTCTGATATATATTCTAAAAAAATGAAAAATGATGATTTTAGGGATTTTAAATAGGTTTTTATTCCAATAGATTATTCGAAACATTTCTCCAAAATGGAGAAAGTAGGAAGTTTGAGTAATTCTCCATAAATGGTTGTGATGAGAGAAAAAAAATATTTTTTTAATTATATTTGATCAATAAAAAAACATTGAAAGTAATTGTTTAGTAAAGAAAAATAAAATTTTATTAAATTTTATGGAATATTTTAATAATATAATCAGTGGTAATCATCAAAATAGAGAAGTTGTTGGAGTTAAATATTTTTTTTGCTGGTGAAAATTTTGAATTTGTATTCTCTATTATGGAAAATCTGCTAAATGAAAATTGATTTTATTTAATGCCATATACTTAAATATCTTTTCTGAAAAATATGAATGAGCTCCAAATTGATTTTTTCTTTCCTAATATGAAAAAGGTTCTAAAAGTTGATTTCCTAAAAATGAAAAAAATTGAAAGTAGGTCCCTAAAATAAAGATTTTAAAAGTTGGTTTATGAAAATAAAAAGATGAACTTGGTTCCATTTTGTTATAGTCATGCCCTTCTTTTTAACCCAAAAAGTTGGACTCTTTCATGTTTAAGTAGGGGCAAAATACAATAGAGAACATTGGATGGTCGTGGTCTCCTTTATTTTTTAAGGGCGGATTTTTTTTGAGATTCGTGCAATTTTATGAAATCCAGGAAATCTAATATAGACCATAGATCATATTAAGGTTATGTTTGACAAACTAGCTGATAAGCTAACTTTTTAAAACGTTACTATGAGTAACTTTTCAATAAGCTAACTTATAAGTTAGTTTATGGTCAACCAAACATGTACAAAAAAAAACTAGCTTTTTGCCAAACAATGCCTAAGTTAAGGGTTAAATTAGAAAATTATTAATTTTGAATTAAAATTTTAAATAAAGATTATCGTTGATATTTTGCAAAAAAAATCTCTCATCACTTCTATCATTAACAACATAACCTAAAATTAAAACTAAACCTAACACGTTGTGAACACCAAGTAAGCAAACAAACATCACTAAATAACACAGTGTGAACAAAAAAATACCATAAACAAAAACCTAAAAAACTACAGATCCTTAAAAACATTAATGTATAAGGTCTTAGATACACAATTGTGAACAAAAACAATCAAATTTGAACAACTATCAAGCATCTTTAGTGAACCCAGAACCAAAAACCTATAATAGCATGATGTGAATCACTATCAAATATATTGTTTTAATTAAACATTATGACCACCTATTTTTTTAGATATTTTGATCACCTTGTGAACACAATGTGACACAACAACACTAAGAACAAAAAAAAAAAACTAATGATCACTAAAAAATTATGTAAAGACTTGCATACACATTGTTAACAATTAATTAATATTTGAGTTAAATACAAACTTGGTCCATGTGGTTTACATAAATTAACGAATAAGATCCATGAAAATAATTTTTATCGACGGATATGGTCCCTCCCTCTAGCACCGTCAATTGATTTCCGTTAGTGGCCGTCTTCTCCCTCAACTTTAATTCTTTTTTTAACAAATTTAGTCCCTTCAACTAATTTTTAATTTATAACAAATTTGGTCCCTAAAAGTACTTTTCATTTTTATAACAGATTTGTTCTCTCTCTCAACTTTCATTTTTAGGATTTGATCCCTCCCTTTAATCAATAAATTTTTTGGCACAAACATATATATTCTAAATATAAGAGTGAATTACATAAATGGTCCCTCGTGAATGCCTGAATTTCACTAATCATCCCTCCAGTTCTGAAAGTACATTGGTGGTCCCTAAAATCGAGTTTTGGTGTCCAAGTTCGTCCCTGTCGCTAACGCCGTTAGGCATGTTCCGTTAAGTGGGTCATGTGTCCCTCACGTGAGGGGCATTTTTGTCTTTTTACCCTTTTTATTTTATTTAAAATATATAATTAAATTAAGATTTTTATATTTTTATTTCTTTTTTTAATTAAAATAAAGAAACCATTCTTGGAAGATAGTATCTCTCAAAACCACCTCCCAAAACCACCAGCTCTCTCTAATCTCTATTCTCCTTCCAAAACCATTGGCTCCCTCTAGATCTCTCTTCTCCTTCTATTCTTTTTTTCTTTCAAGTGTGCTTTGTATGAATCACCCCCTCGAATCTCTTTTCTCCTTTCAAATGCCACACCCACAATGAAAAACCCAAATCCATTTCCAACCAATTCCTTCCAAACCCATTTCCATCACCACCACCGCCACTAGCAACAATTATTCCGACGACGATATCCCGCCACCACCGCCACCACCACTAGCAGCAATGATTTCGACGACGATATCCCGCCACCACCGCCTTTACTGTTGGTGTTGTTGTTGTTGGTGGTGGTGAAGATGTTCATGATCTCCATCAGATTTCTCGAAGAACAGATGTTCATGATCTCCTTCGGTTTTTGCTTATTTGTTTAAGGTATTTTTTTTTGTATAGGGTTACAATCCACAAATCTAGATTAGATTTGTTTAAAGTTTCGATTTTTGTTTGTAATTTTATAGATTTCATTTAGGGATTTATATTTGTATTTGGGTGATTGTTTCTTGTATATGAATCTAATTTATTTTTATTTATGGGTTTGGTTATTATATTCAATGTTGTTCTCCATTTCATTTAGGGTTATTATATTTCTTGTTGTTGTTGATTTCTTTCATTTATGGGTTTGAGAAAATTGTTTTTTCATGATTTTTTTCATTTATGTATTTGTTCTTGAAATCTGATGGTAGTAGTGGGTGGTGGTGGTAGTAGAAGGGGGGAGGTGGTGGAGGTGTTCTTGTTGAGGAAGAAGATGGAGGAAAAATGGGTTTGTATGAGTTTTTTGGGATGATGATGTTCTTGATTGAGTATCAATGTTCTTGGGGATGGATGTGAGGTTGAAGATGATAGGTAAAATGACCAAAATGCCCCTCACATGAGGGGCACATGTGCCCTCTAACGGCAACTCAGTGGACGGCGTTAGCGCCAGGGACGAATTTGGGCACCAAAACTCGATTTTAGGGACCACCAATGTACTTTCAGAACTGGAGGGACGATTAGTGAAATCCAGGCATTCACGAGGGACCATTTATGTAATTCACTCCCTAAAAGTACTGGAGGAACTAATTTTTAATTTATAACAAATTTGGTCCCTAAAAGTACTTTTCATTTTTATAACAGATTTGTTCTCTCTCTCAACTTTCATTTTTAGGATTTGGTCCCTCCCTTTAATCAATAAATTTTTTGGCACAAACATATATATTCTAAATATAATGAGCAAAATAATTAAATAAAATTTGAATCTTAGAATTTTCCCTTAAAATATTTTATCTTTTTTGAAACTTTATAACATTCTAGTGTAATAATTTAACTATAACTAGTTATAGTGTATATTAATTAGTTTAAGTAAATTAGTTGAACTTTTATTTTTATATCTAATTTAACTATACTCTATTTTTTTTGTATAACAACTAGTTTTAGTAAATTATTTAGACTTGTACTTTTATATCTTATTATCTGACATAATGTCAGATGTTTCGTTTTAGCAGGGGGTGGGGGGGTCAACTAATTAAGACAAAAAAATTATCAAAGTTATATTTTATTTGAGTTAAACGGTTTCATGAAAATAAATTATGAAAAATAAAATGTTTTAATGGCAAAATCTAAGCTTAAATATTTATTAGTTATTTTTCTCGTTATATTTAGAAGATATGTGTTTGTGCCTAAAAAAATTATTGATTAACGGGACTCGGGAGGGACCAAATCCTAAAAATGAAAGTTGAGGGAGAGACCTAATCTCATAAAAAAAAATGAAAAGTACTTTGAGAGGCCAAATATGTTATAAATTCAATAGTAGTTGAAGGGACTAAATATCTATATATCTATATCTATCTAAAAGGAAAACCCACCAAGATGATGTGGCACATTGTGAGAAGAGAATTTGTTCAAAGGAATTTTGTCATTGTTTTGAGTTTTTTAAATATTAAATAAGTTAATGATTATTCTACCTCTAAATAGAAAATATGTATTTAATTACAAGAAGACTTCTTTAGTAATTTCATT
The DNA here is from genome assembly GCA_954870635.1 of Arctium minus. Lineage (NCBI taxonomy): Eukaryota > Viridiplantae > Streptophyta > Magnoliopsida > Asterales > Asteraceae > Arctium > Arctium minus. The sequence goes on along the minus strand of OX941082.1, from coordinate 140,845,619 downwards.
TTCAAGTTTTAACTTTCAAACTACATAACTCACTCCCTAGCTATATTCATTATAGTCTTTTCATCTTTCCATCTACTAATTAAGGGAAAATCTACAATAAATGATATGACACATTGTTATCTATATATATATATATATTAAAGAAGAAACCACTATGTATGATGTGGCCTCTTCTAAACACTATGAACCTCTTTATCTTTTTTTTTCGTTTTTTTCAATTTTTTAAATGCTAATTAAGTTAAAGACTTTTATGCCCCTATAGACAAATTGTATGTTTCATAGTAAATTGGATCTTTTTGTAATTTTGCATTCACCTTAAGTTTAACCTCCTAAACTATTTAACTTCTTGACAAACATTCAATTTAAGTTTATTCAACTTCTTGATAGACATTCCCTTTATTCTTTTATTGCAATTGATTTACCTCCTATCTCTCTATCTCTTCGGTTCTTTATTTCTCAATCTCTTCCTCTCCATTTAGTTTTGGCATAATTGTTATCATGAAACAATCGACTATGTTCTTGAAAACATTTGCATGTATCCAAGTTCAACGAGAAGTACTTCATAGCAGAAGATTAGTACGGTAAAATTTTGTCAAGAATGGTAATTTTTATATTTTTATGCATTTTCTCTCGGTTGTTATATTTTTTTTTATCTCTCTATCTCTTTATTTCTCAATCTCTTCATCTCCATTTAGTTCTTGCCATCATTGCTATCAAGAAATAGTTGATTATGTTTTTGAAAACATTCACACACAACCAAGTTTAACCAGGACTACTTCATAGCGGAAGATTAGCGTGGTGATTTTTTTTCCGATAATGGTAATTTTATATCTTTGTGCCCTTTTCTCTCGGTTGTTATAATTGTTATCGTTATATTTGTTCCTACACACAAACACAAATTGTTTGTTTAAATGTCCCAAGTTTTTTTTTTTCTGTTTAGAGGTAGATCAAAAAATCCCAAAAAAGAGAAAGATCAAAAAATTCTTCTTTATGCTTTCTGTAACTACTTTCATTTAAGTGAAATTTATTTTACTATGTTATGCTATCATGCACCTACCTATGCAAATTGTAATGCTTTTTGTGTCTTAAAATTCCTATTTTTTGTGTCTTAAAATTCGTATTTTTTTGTAACTTCAATTAAATTCTTTGTAACAAAAAATGTTAAACTAATAAAACACAACGGTAAATAAAAATAAAAGTTTTTAATTGTATTAAATGTTGTATAAATAATAGTTATATAGATAAACATAATATAGAAAATGAGAGGGTTAATCATTTAATGAACAATTTTCAATTTTAACTAAATAAAAATTGTAAAAAATTAAGTGAATCATTTTTTTATATAGCTGAAGACTTAAAGTACATTGATTTTATAAGATGTAACTTTTGTTTATTTAAAAAGTAGTTTCGTGTTGAACAAAATACATGTATGTGTTAGTATTATATACATGTGTATTATATAGGGCTATGATCAAGTTGAGTTCCTACTTCAAAACAAGTTTCACATTGCAATGAAAGATCTTTATCCCTAAATGTTACAACTTCAACAATATTTATAAGAACAAAGATATTGTCTATTCTAGAATTTGTATATTTTTTCAGATTTAAAAAATTTGGGTTATTTGTTTGATAAATTATAAATTGAAGTTTTTCTTATGGTGAAACATGAACTAAGTTTGTTTCATTTTATGAACTTTGAAAGGTTTTTCCTATTGATTTTGTGTTTTGAGTTGGATCATGAATTGAGATTTGTTATTTTTTTTTATCAATGATGGATTGGATTTTTTTTTGTTTGTTAGGATTATTAACTGGAAATTTTGTATATCGAAGTTTTGATGATCGGAGTATTGATGACAATTGGTGATATATTGTCTCCAAAGCTTTCCAACACTTTCTAACATTAAGAATGTAGATATGTTAACTTTTTCTCAAAGTGGCGTGATCTGATTGTTTTCCATCTTAGGATTTAACTGAATCTTTGCACAAGTGTTCTTTCAATCCTCATTTGGGATTTAATTATTTTAGTTTAAAGTCCAATAAAGCTTGATGTATTATCTTTGTTGTTAATTAAGTTTGTGTGTTATTGTCCGTCGGCTTATATTTTGGTTCATCTCTTTGTTTTAATTTCATATAGTTCTCCTTTTCTTATGATTCCTTCTAAACATGGGTGCAAATATTGGTGCCGATTTAATTGTGTTTTTATATATGTTGCACTAATATACTTTGTTGCTTAGATTTTGGTTTCTTCTGTTGAATTACATATAGAACATGCATAACAAATGATTTTTTTTTGTTCAAAGATTAAATTTCGTGATTATTGATTTTCTGGACTAAGCATGAGGTCTGTGTGGGAGTGGGTAAGCTAAGAATTTTAATGTAAGTAGTGTGTTTGTTTTTGAAAATGTTTCGCGAAAATGGGCATAATGGGCATAGGATATTACGATGAAGGATTCATAAATAAAATGGTGGGTTATTAATATATTTTTTAATTTTAAATTCTTGGCTCAGTTGGTGATATAGAGGTCGGTTAATAAAATTTACGATTTTATATTTGAATGATTGATTTAAAAAATGTAAACCGTTATACTTTTAGAGAATTTCTCATTGTCAAACTCTATTTTTGGAAGAAATGTAGTTTGCTTGAGGATATCTATTTTTATTTTGTAATTATTGTTTTTTGTTTGAAATAAAATATTATTGGAGGAGTATATCCTTTTATCAAAAAAAAAAAAACTCACATCGAAACTTTATTTTGTTTAATTAAATAAATAATAATGATAAAATTTCAGTTTGTTACTAAGGGGTTGTTTGTTTACCTCTTAATTAAGAGGTAACCTCTGAATCGCTAAGAGGTAAATCTTGTTTGGTAAAAAAAAGTGATGCCTCTTAATGGTTCCAAAATCCTCTGAATGATTTTGTATCCTGACTCTCCCTTAACCATTAAGCGCCCCGATTTCATTATAAACAATTAGCAAACAACCATATTTCATTTTACACTGTATTATAAAAACCTCTTATTCATTCAGACCACTTAATCATTCTGCACTAAACCATTCAGCCCTTGCCAAACAACCCCTAAGGCATTAATTTTACGAATGAAAAATATTTTGTGTTTATTTATAACCTTTCAAAACTAACAAAGTTCACATTATTATGAAGATTTGTAACACCCGGTATTTTCGCAATGTAAATTTCCGTCCTTCGTTGGTCTTTTCTCCGTCTTTCGTTGGTCTTTTTGGGCGAAATGTGTTGTACTTTCGAACCTTAGATCGACCCATGCGAAAATCTCGAGTTTTGGTCATTTTGGGCTTCGGTACAAGTGGCGCGAGAGTGACTCGCGATAGTGACATGTGTCACTATCGCGTGGCACAATCGCCGGGGATGTACCACCCGCGGTACAATCCGCGCGAGAGTGACTCGCGATAGTGACAATGTCACTATTGCTTGTCACTATCGCTTGTCACTATCGCGAGTGGGCTTTGAGGCTTAAATTGGACTAGCTCCGAAATTAAATCTTTTATCTGATTTTTTTGGAAGAAGCTAGGCCGTTTTTCTCTCTGCAGTTTTGGTAAGTTCCAAACCCTAAAATCTTCCCTTCACATTTATTACTCCATCAACCTCCCTATTCCTCATTAATGGTGGTTGTGTAGGTGATCTTAAGTTCCTTGTGAAGATTTATCCTCCTCCAAAGCTAGTGTCATCTACTCCATCCTAGAGTTTTGCTAGGGTTTTGATAAAACCCATATAGTGAGTTCATACTTCTCTTTTATTAAACTTTATACACATCAAAATGCATCTTTTTAACTTCTAAACATCTCCTTGTTTAACATTTCCATTATTTGATGAGATTTGACCTAACTTGGTATTTTGGGAGATTTTTAGGGTTCCTTACTATTTTTGTAAATGATGATATAATCCATGTCTTGGAACTACCAAAGTGTTGTTGTTATATTATGTTGAGTAAATGTTCAACCTATGGCTTCTAGCCAAGTTTATGATTAAACATTTTATGGGAATTTGGTCGAAATGAGTCATTTTAGGAGAAGGAAATAAATGGTTTAAAACATGAAGAAATCTGTATTTCAATAAAAGGGTTTATACTATGTAACACCCGGTTTCTCGTGAGCAAGTTTCCGTCCTCCGTTGGTAGTCTCTCCGCTTTTCGCCTATCTTTTTTAGTGGAAAATGTTGTGCTTTCGAACCTTGAGTCGACACATGCGAGAATCTCGAGTTTTGACCTTTTTCTGGCTTCGGTACGAGTGGTGCGATTGTGACTCGCGATAGTGACATGTGTCACTATCGCGTGGCACAATCGCCGGGGGTGTACCACCCGCGGTACATTCTTCGGGATAGTGCCCTCGCGATAGTGACAATGTCACTATCGTGTGGCAAGGTCGCGCGCGGCGTCTGGTCCTCTAAATGTCCGAATTTTCACCATTCTCTTCATTTCTCACTTCTATCTTCTCCCCTTTTCTCTCCCAAACCTCAAAACCGAACCCTAACCCATTTTGGGGGGTTTTCCTCCTCAAACCACATGATTACTCACCATCTAGCTACTTGGGATCTTGAATCACAAAACCTCCATCTTCATCTTCCTCATCAAGTTCAACGGTTGGGAGCTCGGGTTGAAGTGTTGGATTGGGTGCTCTCGGAAAGTCTCATCATCTTAAGTGGTAAGCTTTCTTGAAATAATGTTATAGATGCTCCATTGGTGGTTTCTTAGTGTTGGGTATCTCAAATCTCGGATTTGATGGTCTTGGAGAAATTAGGGTTTTGACCTTGTTTGGGATTTTGGTATATAATGTTTGGAGAATGTTTCTAAATGGTTAAATATGGGTATTTACGGTTTGAAATATTTGGATCTAGGTTTTGGAAGGTTTCGGCTTGCGGATTCAAGCGACCTTCAAAAGAGCTCGTTGGGTGAAATCTAGATTTAGCCTAAATCTAGCAAGGTGAGTTCAAGTTGATTTGTGAAAATGGTGTACATGCCAAAATGTTCATTTTAAAGTGCTTTACATAAATTGGTTAACTGCTGATAAGTTTTGTGTATTTTGAAGTAAAAATATGTGTTACTTGGTTATATGTCAAAGAGTGAGTATTTTGATAAGTTTTCATATTTAGTAAACTTGGGTTGTGTTAACCTCTTAAAATGCTTATATTGGGTTTTGAAGATTTCAACAACTAAATAACATGAATTACGTATTCTTGGTGACTTTGTATAAAGAAGGTCTATTTTATGAGTTATGCATTTTTGACGAATTTGTACAAAAGAAGTCTATTCCGTGTTATATGCATTTAGGTGTATTGGCGTTCATAAACCCTTTGGAAAACCTTTGGTCACATTATGCGTCGAGTTTTGGGTTAATCTCGTCTTTGGGGTATGTGTCTTCGTAAACGTTGTTTAAAGACATTTCATTATTTGGGGGACCGGTAATTATTGGTCAAATGGATTTTGAGCATTTTAGCTCGGTATTGGCTTAAAAGAGTCTTGAGGGCATTTGTCCGGTTTTAATGGCTCGATGTAGAGTCCAATTTGTGATGTACATCTTAATGCATTTTATTGCATATTATCGATAGTTACAGATTCGAGTGCTGTAGTCATTCATGAGTAGTCGTGTAACTTTAGACTGTGTTGCATTGGATCCATAGGCACATAAGTCAGTCTTATTTGATGGTCAATTGGGTGGTAAGGGGTTGGACTCCGGGACTCATGGTTTACGACCTTGTCTTTGCAAGTAGGCACTAGGAGGGCTGAGCCCGGTTGAGCTATTATGACTACGGGGAGTCCTCTGATGAGCGTTTGGGGCCTTCGCCGCGTGGGGCAGTGCCTTAGGTGATAATTTCGGTGGTATTCGCTAAGGTCAGTTGTCTCTTGGGTGAAACTTGTCAAGGAGTCGTAGGGGCACTTGGGCTAGCGTGTCGTGAAGTGTCATACGATCAACGTTGTTGAGTGACATGCTTTGTGTTCCTCCGCTCTCAACGGATATGGGTATCCCCCGTTGTCGGCCCGCTGTATTTTGGATATTTAATTGTCCATGCTTTAATACTTGGATTTCATCCCATTTTATGGTCGCGTGAGTATTAAGCTTCAGTTTCATGTTTTAATGGCGTGTTATATTTTATGAGGTGTTTTCCGTTATTTAAGGGTCGAGTATTATGTCCCACCCGAGTTTTGGGTGTTTTGGGATATGAAGTGTTACTTACATTTTAGCACATTTGAGTATCGAACTATGACCCCGCTTTGGGTGAGTTCCGAGTTGCATCATCTTGCAAGAAACGTGTGTTTGGGGAGCTTTGTCTTTAAAAGTGCATATTATGGGAAATTGTGTCGTTTCTATTTTGATGTATAATATTTCAAAAGACCTTGCTTTAAACTACACTCTTTCCTTTAAAGATATATTCATTCATGTTAAAACTCTTGAGCTCACTAGGCATTAAGCCTAACCCTTTTTATTTGTCGGCATGTGCATCAGGTTTCAATGTTGGGAGTTGGTTCTAGCAATTCTGTGAAGAGTAGAGCCTTAGCTAGATCCGAAAGTAAGTATTCGGTGAAGTCTTCCGCAGTATGGAGATAGTGACTATGCATGGGTATTGGTAGCACCCGTCCTTTATAGTTCATATATATATAAGATGGAATATGTGTATTGTTGTTGAATCTAAATTTGTGGTTGTAGATGATTCATTTATTGGTGTATTTAGAAATTTTTTAATAAGTTTCTATCTTCAGAATTAAGGGTGTTACATACTATGGAAAGGTTTATTTGGTAAAGAAACATTTTGGGAATTGAGATGGTAGCCTCGTGTTTTACATATGGGCTTGTATTTCTTATCAGCAGTTAACCATCAAAATGTGATTTGGGAACTAAATGGAAACATGAACTATATGTTTGATTATAGTTGGTCACAAGTGTATTGTGACGAGTCTAGACTATTATAAATGGATCTATAGGTATAGAGTCGACTTATTATTTGGGGGTAACTCCCGTATGTAGCTAGTTGAGACATTGGACCCTAGAGGACAACTTGGTACGGTTATGTGAGACAGGTTACTAGCCGTGGGTCGTAAATGTAAATCCTAGTGAATTAGTATGACTAGGATCATTAGGTGCCATCCCCCCACATCTTTATTTGCGCTGGCGTGTTCACGGCCTTGATCCTAGTATGGTAAGCTCAAAACTCGGAAAGTGGCTTACTTTGTGTTTCGCCACAATCCTTGGAGTTTACACCCGTCATCGCAAGATGAAGTCTGGACCGGAAGGTCACTATGTGATTACCAAACTATTTACAAGGATGTTGTTGAAAACAGTTTATTTATATTGCAACTAATTCTTTTACTGACTTTCATATAAACTGTATGTTCTCACTAGGATTTAAGCCTAACACTTTTTCTCAAATAATGTGTATAACAGGTTCCCTTAGCGGCGGGCCATCAAGGGGTTGAGAGAAGAGCGTGGTCTCTTGTTGGGTCATCTAAGATTTAAAGATAACCTCTCCTTAGTCTTTATTGATGTTTGAACTTTGTACTGTGGTTCTACGTAATAGCTTAGTTATATATAAACAGATCGGTGAGTCGAAGACAAACTGAATTCAACATGAAGGAAGTCTACTTTGTGGATTGAGATGAACTTCAAAGTGAACTAAGCTAGGTCTGTCGGTCTCCTGTTCGGCAGATCACCCTTGTGCCGACTTCTCATTCGGTAGATCTTTCTACTGCCGAATCCTCTTTGTTCAACAGACATCTTCTATGCCGAATCTTCTCTATTCGGCATTCCTTGCCACTTCTTCGGCAGTTTCCTCTCTTACCGATTACTCCTTTATCTGTAAGATCATTTATGTCAAACCCTCTTGATTTGACATACTTCCTCGTTCCCAATGATCTTCTAACAATGGGAATGGAAGCTTCCTTCTTAGAGAAGATATACACTTGAGTTTGAATTTGATTGAGACGTTTATTTTCTAATAGATCTCAAAAATATTTTCCCAAGAATATTTTATTTAGATATTGTACTTTCATTGTACAAAAGTTGCCTTTTGTATTGTGATAAGTCACATCAAATATCTTATAATTTATTGACAATATCTTAACCACCCATGCCTTTATTGTTCCTTGTCCTTTGCACTCATTACATTGGATAGTATATAAAGGATGGAGGTAGCACCTTGCTACTCACGCTTTCCGCTCAAGACTTCTCATTTGCAAGATTTCAAGCAGGTAGATCGCATCCTAGAAAACCTTCTCCCTCTTCATCATTCAAAGAGTTTGGGTGCCAAGGATTGGTGGGAATCGAGAGCTACTTTTGGAGGACGCTCACAAGTCCAAATACTCAACCACCCGGGAAGTACAAAGATGTATAGGGACTTGAAGTTACACTATTGGTGGTCGGGTATGAATATAGATGTGGCACGCTATGTGGAGCGGTACGTGACTTGTTCCCAAGTGAAGGCCGAACACCAACGACCTTATGGGAACCTTCAACCGTTAGAAATACCCGAGTGGAAATGGGACAAGATCACTATGGACTTTGTGACCAAGCTGCCGAAGACATTGAGGGGAAACGACACCATTTGGGTGATCGTTTATCGGTTGACGAAGAGTGCGCATTTCCTAGCGATGCGGGAAACCTGACCAATGGATAAATTGGCAAAACTGTATATTGATGAGGTGGTCTCTAGGCACGGTATACCCTTGTCAATCGTCTCCGATCGGGATAGTCGATTCACATCAAGATTTTGGGGAGCTTTGCATCAAGAGTTGGGCACATGTGTGAATTTGAGTACGGCATACCACCCACAAACGGACGGACAGAGTGAGAGGACGATTCAAACTTTGGAGGACATGCTCAGGTCATGCGTGATCGACTTTGGCGGTAATTGGGATACGCACTTGCCTTTGGTAGAGTTTGCATATAACAACAGTTATCACTCTATCCTCGGGATGGCACCATTTGAAGCCTTATATGGGCGGAAATGTAGGACTCCCGTGTGTTGGTTAGAGGCGGGAGAGAAACAGTTTGCTGGTCCAGAGATAGTGCAAGAGACGACCGATAAGGTCAAAGCTATCCGAGAGCGGTTGAAGGTGGCGCAAGATCGTCAGAAAAGTTACGCCGACAAGAAGAGGAGGCCGGTGGAGTTCCAAGTGGGAGACCGTGTGATGTTAAAAGTGTCTCCTTGGAAAGGCTTGATCCGGTTTGGAAAGCGAGGGAAGATAAGTCCCCGTTTCCTTAGGTCGTTCACTATCCTCAAGCGTGTTGGACTACAAGCTTACAAACTAGATCTACCGTCGGAAATGGATGGAATCCATCCCACGTTTCATGTGTGCTATCTACGGAAGTGCCTAGCGGAAGAAGAGAGTGTTATACCGTTATCCGAAATCCGAGTGGACGACAATCGTTGTGTTGAAGAACCTGAAGCCATTTTGGAAAAAGTAATCAAGAAACTCCGACATAAAGAAGTGGTAATGGTGAAGGTGCAATGGAAACACCATCGCGGTGCGAATGTGACTTGGGAAGCCGAGGAAGACATGAAGCGTCGATATCCTCGTTTGTTTGATTAGATCGGGATTACGGGGACGAAATCCATTCCAAGGTGGGGAGGATTGTAACACCCCGAATTTGGAGTATGAAGGGTGTTGTGAACTGGTTAGCCAAGGTGGAAGAATAGAAAAACGAAAAGCTTGACAGCACTTGGCGCGGCTTACCGCGCAGGTGGATCCGCGCGGCTAACCGCGCGAGCCTCTGCTCAAGCTGCACTCCAATGCTCCGCGCGGCTCATGGCGCGGGACAGCACGCGCGGGCACCCGCGCGGGCTCTTAGACCCAATTAAAAGAGGGAAATCGGCCAAAACCCTCATTTTATCAAATCTCACTTAGAGAACTCTTGGAGGCTACGTTTTTCTCCCCTTGGTTTGGTAAGTTTCATCTCCCTACTTCCCTTTGTCATCAATGCTTCTACCAACCTTATGTCTTGATCATTTATGGTAATCTTGTTGGTATTTAGGCATCCATTGTTGTAGATTCAAGTCTCCTCAAGATCCTAGCTTCATCTCCTTAAGCTTTTGAGTTTTAGGGTTTTGAAATACAACCCTACAAGGCAAGTTCATCCTTTTCCTAGAACTCTATACATGTTAAAATCTTATTTTTAACCTACTAGACATCTTCATTTTGTTTATGTAACTTGGGGTGTATTTTCACCAAAAACCCTAACTTTGGAGATTCTAGGGTTCATTTGTGTGGAAAGGGTTTTTGAGAAAAGAAAGGGGATATCTTGAATATATGTATGATGAAAACTTGGCATTATGTTTTTCTACCCTTTAGCTTCAAAGATTCATAAATGAAGGGTTAATACTATTTTCATCTAACTGTTGATAAGTTTGTACATTGGGAACTTGTTTTACCATAACTTCGAATTGAGCATTTGGAACCTCTTGGTAAGATTTTGCAAACGTTATGCGAAACTTCCTTTTATCAATATTTTGGGCATCATAGCTTATTGTTGAATCATTAGTTAGCTTTTTAGCTTTATGTGACATAATTGGTTGCATTGGGAGTCATAACCCCACATTTGTTGTTGCATTTAGTCCGACGTAGGGACACGAGTCTCTCACGTCGAGGCACGTTTAGGCATCAGATTGGGCTATAAGTCCTACGTGCTAAGTATGTACGATATTGGATGAGGATCTCAACGTAAGGGCCCTATGTGGTTGAAGTTGAGTTTCCACGGGTATACGTTTAAAGCCACGGAGCCTAACATCCCTTGCGTGTACTTTTATGTGTTTGAATTTACTGATTTCTAAGTGGCCTACTTTTGTGTTCTGTCACTTGTATTAGTAAGCGGGTCTCCCCCGTTAAACCAAGAGGTAACTATTTATGGTAATTACATCATTATTCAGATCCTAACTCAGCTCTCTTTATTCATGTTTATCGTTAAATATTTTAATTCAACTGTTTGAGCTTACTAGGCGTTAGCCTAACACTTTTCTTAAAATGACATGTATAGTAGGTCAATCTAGCGAAGGGACTCGTCGGGAATGAGCGACCGGCCTAGAGGTCGAGAGCGGTCTTTTTGGGATAACACCTTGACCAGGACGATAACAATAGTGGATACATATTTTTGGGAGAAAAGCAACACCCGATATTAATCTTTCTTATCTAAGCTAGATTATTAGGTTGTTGTATATTATTATCCATTTGATGCAACTGTAAAGGCTACCTCTCTATACCCCGTTTTCGGGATGATACTTTGGGTTGTTATGGCAGGTTTTGTTACCCAGGTTTACTCAGTTTTTAACCGTCTTATTGCGAAATTTTCGAATTTTATTCCTCTAAAATTTAGGGTGTTATAGTTTCTCAGCTCTGACAGATTCTTCAATTTCAGCTTCAGTTAGGAAGTCGAGCTCTGTAGATGGAGTTTGAAGAGGGATCTTCAGCCGTTGACTCTCCAGATGAGAGATCATCTCTGTTCTCTTGTTCATTTCTTCCTCTAACCAATGAGCTGGTCTGGAGGGCCTTCCTGGGTGGAGCAAGGCTTCTTCTTCTTCTTGTTCATCAATCTCACTGAATGAGATTGGGATTATTTGTTCTTCAGCTGTAAAAGCTGGGATTATTTGGAGTTCAGTTCCCTTAAGCAGGGGAGAGAACTGACTGGTCAAGAAGTGAAAAAGGAGTTTGTGTTTATTTTAGGAAGGAGAAAGATAAAGGCTTAGAAAGAGACAGGGGTGGGAAAGGTATAGTAAGATATGGGTACAATAGAAAGACATACCTGAGAAGGATGCTCCCCCTCAGATTGTGAGACTGTGTTCAGGTTTCCCTCGGCAGCTATACCCTTCTGCTTGCCTTGGGAAGGAGCACCTGAAGAAGTTTCACTTCTCCCCCCTGTTGTGACAACTTCTTTCAAAGCTGTCGCTGAAGAGACGTTCGCTACTGAGAACCAAAGAGATTGGTCCTATTCATCGTCGTTGTCGTCGTCAACTTGTTGCTCTTTCCCTTGATCTTGAAGATCAAGTTCTTCATCATCTTCTTTATCCTCTTCCTCTTCTTCTTCATCGAGAATTTGAGCGAGAGAAGCAGAGGGAAGAGTTTTGTCAGCAACCTTTTCCCCCTCAACATGAGAGGGAGGTTCTTCCGTTTGGACTTCAACAACAGCTTCCTCATTTTCTTCTTCGTTCAGATATTTCTCCCCCTCTTTGTCATTATTAGATTGGGGGATTTCAGCGTTTGAAGGAGTAGCTTTTGCAGTTGCCAGGGACTGGACTTCAGCCTCCAAATACGCGAGACGACCCTCGATTTCAGGAATGTCTGAAGTAGCGAGATGAATAAATTCAATGGCTACGTTCAGAGAGGTGCGATCATTCTCTGTAAAGGAAGGAGTTGGCATTGGAGTTGGTTCATTCAGCTTCAGAAGTACTTGTTGTGGCATAGAGGTACAAGAATCAACTTTGAGAGAGAGATCCTTAAAGTCATCTCTGAGGGTGTTCTACGATCCCTGAATAAGAGTGACCTGTTAGTGAGTCCTGACCAGGTCGTCCTTGATCTTGATGATGTCCTCCTGAATAGTTGATAGCTGAGAAGAATCAGCTTTGGAGGAGGAGGCATTAGTCAACTTCTTTAGCTCAGCACCAGCGATATTAACAGCACCAGTGGATTCGTTGACCGAGGTGGTGAGAGACTCCACCTTTTCATCAAGTGTGTTGACGTGAGCGTCAACAGTAGCCAAAGTAGGACCTGCAAGTAAAGTTAGCAGATGAGCACAATGGTTTTCAGGCTTATATGGTGAGATGGGAGTAGTGTTTAGGGTTATAGGAGTACCTGAGTTTTCAAACATATTGTAGAAATGCATAGATTCTTCAAACGTTTGATTATCAGGTCCTATAGGTGCAAACTAAGGTTGCTGTGAAACAGATGGAGGGTTAGAAACCAAAGAAATAGAAGGATGAGTAATGGGGATAGAAGAAGTTTGGATAGTGGAAATTACCTCAGGGGGTTGTTGAAGAACTGAGGTGATGGGTGGCGTAACTGTTGTAGCAGCGATGGTAATCACTGGCATGGTTGATGTGATGGTTGCTGAAGTTGTGGATGAGATACCCACAAAAGCATCCAAAGTAGTTTGTTGAGAAACTACTTCAGGCATTGAACCACTAGGGGAGGTCTCCTTAGTCTTTTTGGCCTTCTTAGAAGGACCATGAAGACTAGTTGATGGTCGTTTTTGAGCGGTGGTAGCGACAGGGATAGCAGGAGAAGGAACCTCCTGTGTGGCCGCTGAAGTCGAAGAGTGGAGAGAGAGACGAGTGCGTAGAGTTGAAAGACTTTGTTAGCGCACAGATCTATTGGATTCAAGATCATCCAATCTGAAGTTCGCAATCTGAAGCTATGCTGAAAAGCCACTCTCGATATTAGTCTAATGTTAAGTTTGTAATAAATGTCAAAGTTAATTATTGTGTTAATTATAGTATTTGATATTAGTCCTAAATATCTAATAATAGATATTTAGTTTAGGATATTTTGTTTAAGATAATATATTGTTTAGATATTATGTTTGGTTGATATTAGTTGAGAGATATTATCATATCTCATAGAACACATCAAGACAATCTGATCAACCAAGAACACTATTCACAGAGAGCTTATCAGAGAAGACATCAACCTTGTAATCCGTTGTTTGTAATCTAAACAGGTTGGTAAATTGTATCTTGTTTTTGTGTTTGATTATCTGGTAAAGATCGTGTTCAATCACACGGACCCACAATTGGTATCAGAGCTAAAACCAGATCAAAATCAAATTTTTAAGAACTCGACTGTGTTCTTCATTTTCAAAATCATTTTCGAGTTTTAAAGTGTTTTAGGTGTTGAAATTGATGAGGTTGTGATTGATAAGTGTATTAGATCGTTGTGGTATAGTTTAATTTCATTACTGCACTTCAATCGATTCCCATTTTGTGATATTTGCATCAAACTGTTCACGAGCAAAACCTGCACTGTTCCATCGATTTAAACTTCAAAAAATGATTGTTTTTCAGATCTAAAGGTTGTAGTCTGTTCTAAAACTGTTAGTGGTCAATTTGTTAAAATTTGGGACTGCTAATCGTTGAAAAACAGGGTTATTTGAGCGATCAGATCGATTTTTCAAAGAACAGGGACGAACTCGCGAGAGTGCAAGTATTTGCGCCAGTTCATAGTCAGTTTTGCGCCATCATCGTCTAGCGCAAACTTGATTTTTGCGCCATCAACACTTCGCGCAAACCTCATTTCGCGCGACCTTCGACTCGTGCAAACCTTATTTTGCGCCACACACTGTTCGCGCAAATCTACTTTTGCGCCACTCAAGCCACCGGTCAGAATTCCATACCGGTCACAGCTCATCCGGTCGAAGGTTCCACCCCGGTCGCTCCACCCCGGTCGACCACACCGGTCGCAGACCCCGGTCAAGACCTCCGGTCGAGCAACACTCCGGTCAACAATACACCGGTCGAGCACCTCCACTTTTGCGCCATCAACTACTAACGCAAAACTTATTTTGCGCCATCAACGTCTCACGCAAAAGTTCTTTCGCACGACCAACTTCTCACGCAATCTTCAAAACGCGCGACCAACTGCTCTTGCAAACTTTGTTTTGCGCCAACCATAACTCGCGCAAAGTTCCATTTCTCGCGACTCGCTTCTCGCGCAAAACTCCTTTTTGTGCCAGCTTCTTCTAACGCAAAGTTTACTTTTGCGCCACCTTCGTTTAGCGCAAACCAGTCTTTTGTGCTACCTCCTTTTAGCGTAAACTTGTGCTTTTTGCTCCAGTTCCAGACTTGGTTAAATTTGGAAATTTTATTTCTGAATTTTATTTGATTTTATTTGGATTAACGATCATATCTGTCAAGTTGTTTTGTTACAGGAATCATAGATGATGATTTCTTTGCTCAACCTAGAGAGAAAAGTCTGTCTCAGAAAGTTGCAGATCTTCAAGAACAGTACAAACTAGATCAGATGTCTATTTCAAAAGAATTTTTATATCTGCAACTAATATAAAATCTACTGTTTTAGAAAGAGGAAAATATGAGCAGTGGAAAATCCATTTCTTAGGCTTTATTGACAAACATGAATTGAATACTTATATCAGATTATCTTTGCAGGAAGGAATGATGAAAATTCCAACAATGTTCAATACTTTTCGAGGAGCTTATGGATTTATGGAAATGAAAGAGGTTCACGTATACCTTAATGAATACACAGATGAGCAGAGAAGGAGACATGAAGCTGATAAATTTGCCAAAATTCTTATCTTGAAAGGAATTTCAGAAGAGATTACTATTCAAATGAATAGCAAACTTAGCAAATGGGCTACAGCAAAACAGTTATGGGATCAGCTTGAAGATATATCAAAATTGTCTCCAATAGAAAAGGTTAAGGTTTTGGAAGCTGAGAACTCTGAATTAAAAGGACAGATTTCTGATTTGGAAGCTCAAATTCAGAAGCAAGAGTCTGTTGAGATGAATGAGGAGAAATTCAAGAACTTGGAGAGTGCAAATGCTAATCTTCAAAAGAAAATATCTGACTTGAATCAAGGGTTTGTCAAAGACAAAACTATGTTTGAACAGGAAAGTTCAATATTTGCACAGAAGTTCTCAGATCTTTCCAAGAAGAGTATTGAAGAGAAGAAGGTGATTGAGCTTAAAAGTATAAAGCTTTCTCAACAAGTTAGTAACTTTGAGAAAGAAATCACTTTGGAAAGAGATTAGTTTGCCAAAGAGAAGAAGGCAATTGAACGAAAGAACGTTGGATTCTTAAAAGAGATATCAGATGGAATAAAGGGTGCTAAGAAGAGATTTGAAGAAGAGAGAAGCACCTTTGAAGCTGCAATTAGAAAGCTTAATGCAAAGCTATCTGAACTTTCTAAGTGTTCACAGAAAGAGAAGAAAAAGAAGTGTGAGCTTGAGACGAAGATTGACCTTCTTGTCAAAGAAAGAAACAGTTATTCTTCAAAGATAAATGAGCTTGAAAAGATTATTTCAATGGCGGTGGTGACTGAGCACAAGACTCCAGAGTCAATTGTCCACTCACCTAGAGATGATTCAGCTGATTCGGAATACTCTTTCAAGTCAGCTGCAAGTTCAACATCCAAATCTGTTTCTTCAAAAAGGTCAGTTAAATCTTCTAATCAGATTCATTGTACTAACCTTTTCTTTGATAGAAATACAGATGGTTCAGGTACACATCAAAGAAGGAGAAGCAACTACAAAGAAGCTGAACTGGTTTAGAAAAGGCAACCAGTTAAAGAAAAGAAGGAAGAAAAGAAGAAAGATGAGCTGAAATGTAAAAACTCATGTGTACAAACGCATAATGCCAAGAAGAACAATGCACGTAAAGGTAAACCTGATTTTGTCTACATGAGAGATCAATTAATCAGTTTGTCAGGTAAGAAATTCTATTGTTCTTATTGTCGTACACATGATCCTGTTCATAAAACGAGTGACCATTACTGGTATGGTTCTTACTCAATTACTCCCATAAGAACTGCAACTAACACCGTTGGATCCAAATGGAAATGGATACCAAAGAAAAAGGATGAATCTGTGTTGCAGGCACCTACTGTCAAAGGGGAGTAGGAAGAAGAAAATGGCTCTTGAATACAACAGTTCAAGACCCGAACTTAAATGTCAAGACGAAGGCTTCTAAGTAAATCAGCTTAGGACCCGTACTTCAACGAAAAATGACTTCTAAACACAACAGTTTAGGACTCGTACTTCAATGATCAAAAGACCTAACTTCTGTGCTGATAAGAGATTGTACTCCAATACTCGAATGAGGAAATCAACCTTCAAGGGGGAGTACATATTTGTGTGAAATTTTAATGCATATATTTTTAACTGACATATTTTTGGATGCATAATTTCAGGGGGAGTAAAAGACTTATGACTTCTGATTATTTCAGATCAGAATTCGTACTTTCATTGTTTTACTGCTTTTTGTCTTTTAATTCAGTATGAATAAATTTGTTTTGACTTGACATAAGACTTTTGCAGTTTGAGAGACGCTTACATGTTCATATCTTTATGACTTTAAGCTTAGCTTCATGAGATGTAAGATCGCACGTAAAGGTATACTCTTTTATCTTAATCTCATATATGGTTGAAAGAAGGATAACTTTCAATCATAGAAAACATTGTTCTTAAAAGTTCAAACCACTTCCCGAATATCAAACCGATTTCATGAATTGGAAGTGTGTGTTTAAATGTTTTCAAGTTCTACTTTGTGCTTTAACTGAGATAGTTAAACCATTTTGAGCATCATATGCTTTCTAGAAAAACCATGGGATCAGTGTGCTAGGACTTAACACAACTTCTATGGATACACGTTAACCAGTGTTTCCTACCCAAGAGGTTAATCTATAGTGATTGAGTGTGAGAAGTCGAAAAGAAATGAGTGTGGGTTGTGTGATTAGATATAGAAAAAGAGAGTTTGGTTAGATAAATGTTTAAAAGAAAGAGGGTGTGAGAACAGAGTTAAAAGAATATCAGAACTCTGCACCAACTACTTTCTGAGTCGGGCAGCCACATTTCTAGTGTTTCACATTTCTTTGATGAACATTATTGAAACAGACAACTAGCCCATGCCAACTCTTGATTAACCCCACCAGCTACTCATTTTCTTCTTAACAGGAAAATGTTTCATTTTCAAAGGGGAAGCAGCACATTTACTATCTGATACCTTCGCACTTCACTCATGCACATTGAGTTTGTGTTTAACTTACTGTTGTCTCAGTGGTTTACACAATATTGAGCCTTAAAAGCAATCATCAAGTGCTTAATTCTTTCTATCACTTGCACGAACACACAAGGAATTTGTTTCTTTGTCATAACGTTCATAGAATTTTCCTTTGTGGTGTTTCGATGATTGAATGGAAGACTTGTGGGAGTGAACATCAAAAAGCTCCTTTACAATGTGTATTCGTTACACACAGTGACTTAGTGTTACTGACAGACATTTTAACTGATTCATTTGTTGATTCAGGTGTTACACGACTATTCTGTCTGGATTTGCAAAGATCTGGATGAATATATTTTGAATTGACAGATCAGAAGCTCCTTAAGAAAGACATTTCTTGACATAAAAAGTTTTGATGAACTCGTTGCTCTTTTCATCAAAAAGGGGGAGAAGAGTTACACAAGAAATGGGGAACAACACAAGTTTAGAGCAAGTATTCTGAGCTAAATCTGAAGATACTTTCTTCCCATCATCTGAAAGAGAGTTTATCTACGTATTTTGGGGAGATTGCTACTTGTTGAAGACTAAGAGGGAGATTGCATCTTCTGAGCTGAAAGAGAAGGCTGAATTGCTAAATCTTTTTAGTAATGATCTTGATCCAAAGGGGGAGATTGTTAGCGCACAAATCTATTGGATTCAAGATCATCCAATCTGAAGTTCGCAATCTGAAGCAATGCTGAAAAGCCACTCTCGATATTAGTCTAATGTTAAGTTTGTAATAAATGTCAAAGTTAATTATTGTGTTAATTATAGTATTTAATATTAGTCCTAAATATCTAATAATAGATATTTTGTTTAGGATATTTTGTTTAAGATAATATCTTGTTTAGATATTTTGTTTGGTTGATATTAGTTGAGAGATATTATCATATCTCATAGAACACATCGAGACAATCTGATCAACCAAGAACACTATTCACAGAGAGCTTATCAGAGAAGAAATCAACCTTGTAATCCGTTGTTTGTAATCTAAACAGGTTGGTAAATCGTATCTTATTTTTGTGGCCCATGACATCTCGTTTTCATTACAGTATTCTTCCACAACCTTCTTCTTGAAGGTGGTCCATGACATCTTTGCTAACACGGCTTCCCCTATGGTTGCGGTGTGGACGTCCCACCATATTAAAGCCGCACCCCGAAGCATTTGGGAACCAAAATTTACCTTCTGATTCTCATCACATCCGCAAGCTCGGAAGGCCTGCTCAGTCTCCCTCAACCATTTCATGCAAGCTACGGGATCATCGGCCCCGACAAACTCTGGCAGCTTACACCCCATGAAGGATTTATACGAGCAACCCTTTTCCGTCTGCCTCGTCTCTAACACCACCACTCCATCAGTACGGTTCTCACCCCCAGTACCACCCGAGCCAGCTACCGCATTCTCTGCCACCACCTCTGGCCTCCGAAGACTGGCATCCCTATCTTCTAGCATCTTCAGGAATGCCTCTTGTTGCTTTTCCATGGCCGATGTTACCATATGCATAACGCTGGCCACCATATCGGCTTGCGGGTTTGCATCCTGAATGACCGGGTTTGTGGATGCCAACTCCACCCTAGGTATGGTTTCCACTGGCCCGGTAAATATTGGCGGCATTCCGGGAGGAACCACAGTTGTCACCCGGGCTACAGGATTCGGGTTAGATGAAATGTCCTCAAGCATTTCTCCCTCATTCAGTGGTCGACTCCGAGTATTTACCATTTCGGTCCATTGATTTTTATAATCGTAGTAATTCAAGTACGTTCACGTAATCATACATTCATAACAACAGTAGCTAATTGAAATTATGAACATACACTACATAAAAATTCTCGCTACCACTTTTACAATTCCCAATGACGTAGTTTCTGTTGACTCTAAGGTTGTCCCATCTTAGACTTCTACCCAAAACTCACAATCCATAACTTAATAATCTCAGCTTAAGTCTAGGCACCAAGTCTACATACCTAGTTCACTTAAACTAGAGCTCTGATACCAACTTGTAACACCCTAAACATTTCAAGGTAAAATAAAATTTAAAATTTCTGCAATATAACGCCTAAAGTAAGGCGAATCCAAGACCTGTAAACATGACGGCTAACACCCAAAAGAGACGGGGTAGTTCTATAATGAAGTAGCGGAATAAATAAGACATATACATGACAACCTATTCAATCTATAACAATTAACAACTAGATTAAAATGGGTGTCACTATGACTTCAAAAGCGCTCTTTCTCAAATCCCAAAAATGCCCGGTCTAAGGAGGAATCCTAGGTGCGATCCCGACTGATCAAGACATCCTACTCGCACCGCTAACGGAACCTGTGAACCATTTAAACATGAACAAAAGTGTTAGAACGAAGTCTATTGGTTGTTATGCCGATACCAATTATAATGCAAACAAGAACAATAATTAAATGTTATCGACTCCCAATGCATTGAGGTCATTGCCAAACCTCCCAATAGGGACATTGTAATTTCCTGTACAAATAATACACAAATATCTTCCATATAAAGCGGGGTAACCCGCGATCTAGATTGGATTTCACCGTCCAGCCCGGTTCTAGTTCCCATGCCATGCCGGACATCACAATCCTCAAACCCTCTCTGCCTCTAGTGCTTACCCCGTCGGGTTACACCTCAAGGTCTTACAGGCAAGGGTGCCTATCCAATCTAGCCGAGTGTACAACTAATGGACTTGCGTCCCCTATTGTCTACTCAACATGCCCAACGGCAATAAATATGCAAATAACAATGCATACCATCTAAATCCTTGTGCACCAGGAAATAGACATAAAACTTCCCATATATACCATGAGCAAGTAGAATTAATAACTTTCATGCAAGCATACACTTGACAAATAACATAATCATACTTGATACATATATCTCATAATAAACTAAAACTCATTTAGCCGCATGCATGTTCCCAATAATAGATTGACTCCAACTGCTAATAAGAATCTATGCCCTTGATTTTAGCCCTTAGAAGTGTAGTCATTTATTCTATCCACATTTCATCCATTAATTTACTTAAATGAATCCTCACAAGATGTTTGGACCCTCACACTCACTTCACAATTATTTACTTCAAGACATACCAAACCCTAGATTTTTAGGTTAACATCCAATACCACATAAATCACAAATAAGCAAGTAATGGAGCATGAGTGAATGTTTATGAGTAAGAAAACTTACTTTGAGATTGATTGAGCAAACCCTAGAAATGTGGTATGAATGGAAGTAGACTTGGATTCCTTGAAATCCTAAAGAAGACACACTTCTACAAACTTAGAGCCTTACCAAACACCAAAACTCAAAGATCTAACCTACCACATTAAATGAAGGGAGAGAGAGAAGAAATGTGTGAAAATCGCACCTTCTGGTGTGTGTAATCGTTCTTCAAGAGCTACAGTCCCAAATGATATTCAAAACCCCAAAAATGGCATTAAATGAGAAAATCCTCATCTGGACCTGAGTTCGCGCGACTATGCCACGGCGACAGTGCCCTGGGCAAAGTCGCGGGTCACAGTCGCGACCGATGTACCACCTGCGGTACACCCCGCGCGACATTGCTCTGGCGACAGTGCCCTTGGCACAGTCGCGGGGCATAGTCGCCGGTCTCTCATTCGACGCTGCCCGGTCTGGATTCGACGCTAAAAACTCAACCCAAACGGTACCAAAATCATTAAAATAGTTTGGGAGCTCTAAATAACCAACAATACTGATATTAAACCATCGAGGTCCAAAATTCGAGGTGTTACAATCCTCCACCCCTTATAATGGATTTCGTCCTCGAAATCCTAATTAGTCAAACAAATGAGGGTATCGCCTCCTCATGTCTTCTTCCGACTCCCAAGTCACGTTGCTCCCGTGATGATGCTTCCATTGAACCTTCACCATAACTACCTCTTTGTGCCGTAGCTTCTTCGTCTTCCTTTCCAAGATAGATTCAGGCTCCTCTATGCAACGATTGTTATCCACTCTAATTTCCGACAGTGGGATGACACTCTCTTCTTCGGCTAGGCATTTCCGTAAGTAACACACGTGAAAGGTGGGGTGAATTCTGTCCATCTCCGGCGGAAGATCCAGCTTGTAGGCCTATACGTTCAAGGATAGTGAAAGGCCCAAGGAAACGGGGACTGAGCTTCCCCCGCTTTCCGAACCTTATCAATCATTTCCATGGTGATACTTTCAGCATCACTCGTTCCCCCACTTGGAATTCGACCGGCCTCCTCTTTTTATCCGCGTAGCTCTTTTGCCTATCTTGTGCCGCTTTCAAACGCTCTCTGATGACCTTCACTTTGTCGGTCATCTCTTGAACGATCTCCGGTCCGACAAACTGTTTCTCACCCGCTTCCAACCAACACACGGGTGTCCTACACTTCCTTCCATACAATGCCTCGAATGGCGCCATACCAATACTCGAGTGATAACTGTTGTTGTAGGCGAATTCCACTAGTGGAAGGTGTGCATCCCAGTTCCCCCCGAAATCGATAACACATGACCTCAACATGTCTTCGAGGGTCTAGATGGTCCTCTCGCTCTGTCCGTCTGTCTGCAGGTGATAGGCGGTACTCAACTTAACTCTTGTACCCAACTCGTTCTGTAAACTATCCTAAAAGTATGATGTAAAGCGACTATCTCGGTCGGACACAATAGAAAGTGGCACTCCATACCTCGATACTACTTCATCTATGTACAATTTGGCCAACTTATCCATCGGTAGGGTCTCCCGCATGGACAAGAAATGTGCGCTCTTGGTCAAACGATCCACTATTACCCAAATGGTATCGTGGTTCTTTAAAGTCCTCGGTAGTTTGGTTACAAAGTCCATGGTGATGTGCTCCCACTTCCACTCTGGTATTTCCAAGGATTGAAGACTACCGTACGATCGTTGGTGCTCCGCCTTCACTTGTAGGCAAGTTATGCGTTGTTCCACATAACTAGCCACGTCTAGTTTCATCACTGTCCACCAATAATTGAGCTTTAAATCTCAGTGGGGAGAGCGTCGAAACCATGTTTCGTCTTCTCAGGGAGGCGAAGTGCCTTCCTGAGGCCATAGGCAGTGAGCATGCCTGATCCTAGTTCAGTTGAGAAGGAGATAGCGGGAACCACTTCACCCTTCTTGTTGGTGATGGTGGTTTCATCAACGGTGAACCAAAATTGTTGTAGAAGAGTCTTGGATGGTTTGGGATCCACGTTTAGAGCGTAGGACAAGCAGAACTGCTTCAGAAATGCATCTGCATCCACCAGGTGGGGGTATTTCTCAACTTCAAAGTCCAACCGTGCGAGATGGTTGTTCTTTGGGAACTCAAATTCAGTGATCGCAAATTTCACGTTCTTGGAAGCAACGAACGAGGATTGGGTCATTTCTGAATATAGAAAGAATCATAATTGAAGAAAAGGTTTAGAGTCCAAAAATAAAGAAATTGTTTACCAGTTTCTATTTGGAGAAAGAAACATTGAAAAAACCAAGTTATTTTTAGAGTAAAACAGTGTTCTTTGTTGAAGAAGAAAGAACAAGGAGAAAACCAAAAGTTTGAGTAAATAAAATAAAAAAAATGATTTTAGAGTTTGAGAAATCTTGTAAAACCCATAATGATGAAACATATATAGGATTTTGTAACAAAATTTAAGAAGAAAAAGATGAACAAAATAACCTGTTGATCTTGAAAGTAAGAAGATGCAAAGTCTGGAATGAGTTGTTTGCTTGGAATGCCTTGAGAGGTTTTCTTGCTTGAGAATATTTTCATAAAGCGTAAGAAGATAAGAATGAAAAAGGCATTCCTTTTATATGATAGAGAGAGAGAGACAGAGAGAGAATGAAAGAGAATGAGTGAGGCGGGAAAACAAATACTCATCATGACATGGACACGTCTTACGAAGTTGATTGGATAGAAGGGCAACGGACGAACGTGTCAGAGAAAAAGGCATGTCGTGGATTGTCGGTTCAAATGACGTCATAGGAGAGAAAAAAAACGTTTCATTTGTCCTTTTTGAAATTATCTCTGAAGAAAAGTCAGAGATAGGTTTTCTTTTTGAAAGAACCTCTGATAAAAGTCAGAGATTGATTTTCTTTTCAAAAGAATCACTGATGAGAAATGTCAGTGATAGATTTTGTTTATCAAAAAGCTTTTAATCATTTGAAGAGAAATCAGTGATTAAAGTTTTGATTTTTAAAAAACGCTTTAGTGAATGAATATTCAGTGATTGAGAGTGAGAGAACATACCTGAGAGTCAGAGATTTGTTCAGAGACTAAGTGATAAAGGGGAACTTAGAATCACTGACATAATACGTGAAAGATGAAGAATCACTCTTCAAGATTCAGCATTCCAAGCTCACTGATGAGAAAGTTGAACCTTGTCTCATCAAGAGGTTTGGTGAATAAATCAGCTAGTTGATAGTCAGTGGGGATAAAGTGAAGTTCAATATCACCATTCATCACATGATCTCTGATAAAATGATATCTGATCTCTATGTGTTTTGTCTTTGAATGTAGCACTGGATTATTTGCTATAGCGATAGCAATAGTGTTGTCGCAATAGATTGGAATCTTTGATAGCTGAAGATCATAGTCTAATAGATGATTTCTCATCCATAAGACTTGAGCACAACAGCTTCCAGCGGCTATGTATTCAGCTTCAGCTGTGGAAGTGGACACTGAATTTTGCTTTTTGCTTGTCCAGCTTACCAGCTTTCCTCCTAGAAGTTGACATCCACCAGTGGTGCTCTTTCTATCGAGTTTACAACCTGAAAAATCACTATCTGAATATCCAATTAGATCGAACCCTGAGTCTTTGGGATACCAAAGACCGAGGTTAGGAGTTCCTTTCAGATATTTGAAGATTCTCTTGACAGCGATCAGATGGGATTCCTTGGGTTCAGATTGATAGCGTGCACATAAACAGGTAGAGTACATGATGTCATGTCGGCTCGCTGTAAGATACAGTAGGGAGCCTATCATTCCTCTATAGGCAGTGACATTTACAGGTTTTCCAGATGGATCCTTGTTTAGTGTCAGAGGGGGTGTCATAGGAGTTTTCATCGCTGAAGTTTGAGTTAGATCAAACTTCTTCAGCATATCTTTAACATACTTAGCTTGGCTGATAAAAGTACCTTTTTCAGATTGTTTAATCTGAAGACCAAGAAAGTAAGTTAGTTCACCCATCATACTCATTTTGTATTCTTTCTTCATTCTTTCAGTGAAACGAATACATAGAGATGGGTTATTAGAACCAAATATTATGTCATCGACATATATTTGTACAAGAATAATATGATCTTTTATCTTTCTGAAAAACAAGGTATTATCGATCTTACCACGTTTAAAATTTTCAGAGATAAGAAAAGATAAGAGAGTGTCATACCAAGCACAAGGGGCTTGTTTTAGACCATAGAGAGCCTTATCCAATTTATAAACATAATTTGGATGCTTAGGGTCATAGAACCTTGGAGGTTGTTCCACATAGACTTCTTCATTCAACTTTCCATTTAGGAACACTGATTTTACATCAATTTGATATACAATGAAGTCTTTGTAAACTGCATAAGCTAAGAAGAGTCGAATTGCTTCAAGCCTAGCCACAGGGGCAAAGGTTTCATCATAGTCTATGCCTTCCTCTTGTCTGTATCCCTGAGCAACAAATCTATCCTTGTTATGGGTTACAGTTCCATGTTCCTCTAACTTGTTTCTAAACACCCATTTGGTGCCTATAACAGTTTTATCAGATGGTCTAGGAACGAGATTCCAAACTTTGTTACGAGTAAACTCAGTCAGCTCTTCTTGCATAGCGTTGGCCCAGTTTGGATCTCTGAGGGCATCGTCAGTCTTCTTTGGCTCTATTAAAGAAATAAAGTTGACAAAGAGGCAGATATTACCTGAACTTCGTCGAGTCTGAATACCTGCGTCGGGATCACCAAGAATTTGATCTATGGGGTGATCTTTGGTCTATCGCTGAGCAGGAGCATGATCGCTCACTTCAGGAGTTGGATCAACAATAGGAATGTTCACATGAATAAAATTGAGGTTCATCAGCTATTAGTTGTTGAGTGTCAGACAGACCATTGTTTTCATAGAGATTTTCAGACGAAGATGGATCTGATGACGGAAGTGTGTTTAGAGGCTCAACTGAAACCCATGAAGTGGATTCAGCGTTAGGAGGTATAATGTTTGGATCATCATCAGCAACTAGAGGATCTTTGGCTGATGGTTTGAGAAGAAGGGTTATGTTTCTCTGTAATGAGAAAACATCCAAGCATTTAGCTCTTCATTGTCAGCGATTGGTTTAGAGTTTGTTGAGCAAGTTTCATCAAAAGTGGCATGAATAGTTTCTTCCACAGTTTGTCTTCTCTTGTTGAAAACTCTGTAGGCTTTGGAGATAGAAGAATATCCAAGAAATATTCAATCATCAGCTTTTGGATCGAACTTCCCAAGTAGATCTTTGTTGTTTAGAATGAAACACTGACAACCAAAGATATGAAGAAAACTGATAGAAGGTTTTCTTCCATGAAATAGTTCATAAGTTGTCTTTCCAAATCGCTTTACTATCAGCGATCTGTTTTGAGTAAAGCATGCAGTATTCACAGCTTCAACCCAAAATTGAGTAGGGAGATGAGAATCACTGAGCATTGATCTAGCAGCTTCAATGATCGTTATGTTTCTTCTTTCAGCGACTCTGTTTTGCTGAGGCGTTCTTACTGAAGAAAAGTTGTGAGAAACTCCCTTGTTCTCCAAGAAATTGTTCAGAGAACTGTTTTTGAATTCAGTTCCATGATCACTTCTTATTGAACGAACAGTAAGATTATTCAACACTTCCATCTTTTTAACAAAAGATATTAGTTCTTCTGGAGTATCACTCTTGCAGCGAAGAAAGATAACCCAGGTGTAGCGAGAGTATTCATCTACAATGACAAGTGTATATTTCTTTCCAGCTATTGATTGGATATTGACAGGGCCAAACAAATCCATATGCAAGAGTTGAAGAGGACTTGTCACTGAGGAAACTTGTTTAGACTTGAAACTAGCTTTTGTCTGTTTTCCTTTCTCACATGCTGAGCAGAGAGATTCTTTAGCATATGAGTGCTGAGGAAGACCAGAAACCAGTTCTTTAGATGAGAGAGAATTCAGGGTTTTGAAGTTTAGATGAGAGAGCCTTTTGTGCCATAGCCAGTTGACATCAGAAGAGGCTTTAGAGAGAAAACATACGTTTTCAGTTGTAGTAGAGTCCATATCTATTACATTGACATTTTCTTTACGATAACCACTGAGAGCGAGTTTCCCTTTCTCATTTACCATTGAACATGATTTCTTGGTAAAGTGAACTTCATAGTCTTTATCACATAGCTGACTGATGCTCAAAAGATTATGCTTCAGTCCATCTACGTAAGCGACTCTTCTGAAGGTAGTTGTCCCATTGCTGAGGACACCAAACCCTCGAGTATATCCTTTCCCATTTCCACCAAAGGTCACTGAGGGACCTTTCTCTTCCTTGTATTCAGTAAGCAGGTCTTTTTGTCCTGTCATATGTCGAGAGCATCCACTATCAAGATACCAGATTCCCTTTGATCCCTGCAAACATAAGAAAGATTAAGCTTTGTTTGGTACCCACTTTTCAATGGGTCCTTTAGGGTTAGTGGAGATGGAAGGATCAACAATCTTCACAGCAAATGAAGATTCATCTTCAGTGGTAACCTTCACTTTGGTTAATTTCTTAACCTTAGTGGTATTCTTTACCTTGGTCGATTTTTCAACTTTGGTGACCTTCTCAGCCTTGGAGGCATTCATCTTCACTTTAGTTGTTTTATCAGCTTTAGTGGTAGTTGGACATTTGCTAGCAATATGGTCAGTAAATCCACAGTAATAGCATTTTCTATATTTGAATGTGGTTTTAGGACCATGAGTAGTAGGTTTTGAGAATTTAATATGAGCAGGGACAGCTCCAAGAATGCCTTTAGCATGCGATCTAGGAGGAATTTTCATTTCTCAGATCTCTTAGGCTTAAGATCAATATTCAGCTTTGGAGGACAGAGATCAAAGATTTCTATCTCAGAGCTAGAGGATCGATTTACTGAAGGTTTTGAAAGAACTTTCAGCTTTCCTTTCTTGGTGGCCTTCTGAGGATGGAAAATGGATTTTCCTTTATTGTAGACTTAGAGACTTTAGATATTTCCTCCGGAATGGGATTAGCAGAGGATGAAGAAGAGCACTGAGCATAAGCAGTGTCAGGGATAGAAGAGACAAACGTTCCAAACTTAAGCATGGAACTATCTTCTTTAGGCTCATCCTGTGGTTTCCAAAAAACCAAGACCAATTCTATCACTGGCAAGGATCTTAGCACTTATAATCTCAGTGATCTTTGTTGAGGATTTACACCATCCTTCAACAGTAGCCTTCTCTGCTTTTAGAGCAGTGATGGCTTGTTCGCGTTCTATGCAGATGATTTCATTAACAATGACTTGATCTTTCAAACTTTCTTCTAAAAGAGTCAGTTCTCTGATCTTTTCATGACATTTCTCTAGCTGTTCAGTTAAATAAATATTTGTGTTCTCAGCTAGAGTTTTGCCGTTTAGAGCATTGTATAAATCAATCGTCAGCACATCAACAGCGCGACTTCTCTCTGCTTCAGATAGAGAGGGATTAGTAGAGATAGATACCTGAGATGATATATAGCTCATGGAAGTTTCTAGAGATTCTTCCACTTCTTCTTTAATCTCGGCCATGAGACAGAGATTAGCGACTTCTTCTTCAGAACTTGATTCTTCTGATTCAACCCAGTCATGTTCTTCGGCGATGAGACCTTTACCTTTTCGCTTATAGTTTTTCAACTTTTGATATTTTTCTTTCAGTTTAAGGTATTTGTCATCGCTGGATCTTCTTGAGGTAGAAGGTTTGAAGACTTTCTTCGACCTGCACTCAAGTGTCCAATCTTTTCGCAGTTAAAGCAAGTAGTAGTAGCCTTATCAACAGGGGTTGATTTTGGCTTGTTAGTGAGAGAGAGAGGCTTATTTCTTCAGAAATTGCTCTTTCTTGAAAATCTCTTAAAAGAGTTTGTCAAGAGTGCTAAGGACTCATCAAACTATGAAAGATTAGTGTCTGATAGTTCCTCAGATTCAGAATCTAACTCAGTGATAGTTAGAGTAGATCGCTGAGATGGAATTATCTCTGAAGAGACTAAGGCAACAGGAGTGCTTTTGGAGTCTTTAGAATCTTTTACAATATTATTCTTTAAGAGGTTTGATTTCTCATAGTTAAGCAATATTCCATACAAGGTGCTAAGGGAGAGAGAATTTAAGTCTTTTGTCAGCTTAAGACACATTGAATAACTGTCCCAGCTTTCAGGTAGACATTCTAAGAATTTAGTCAAGACCTCAGAATTAGAATAGGTCCTGCCAGCAGTTCTTAGATCAATGATTAAGCAGTTAAACCTCTGGTGAACATCGGAGAGAGATTCGTTCTTACCAGAGATGAAACTTTCATACTGACGTACCAAGTTAATCTTTCGAGTTTCTTAGACTTTAGTGGTGCCTTCATATTGAACACATATAGTGTCCCACATTTCCTTGGAAGTTTTAAGATGCATGATGGAATGGAAAGTTTCATCAGGCAGAGCCATAGAGATAATGGTTTTTGCCTTTGCATCTAAACCTACTTTCTTTTTGTCTTCATCATTCCACTGTCTTATCTCCTTAAGAGCATAACGCTCAGGGGCAACAGGAGTGGTGGTAGTAGCGGGAACGACATCTATGATAGTGAAAGGTTCATAGGGTCCATTAGCTACATAATCAGGTATAGTAGGGTCTACACCTTCTAGAAATAGCATCATTCGATTCTTCCAGAGAGCAAAGTTATCTCTTCTAAATCGAGGAGGTTTAGAGAGTGAACCATTATCATAGTAGTTTGTGTTTGTGTTAAGTGCCATTTTAGAATAGCAAGGAAGAAAATAAAGCAAGATCTTGTTTATTATATTAAACAGTCCGCTCTGATACCACTTGTTGGTCCCGAAGGTACTTAACAAGTTTGTAGAGGGGGGGGGGGTTGAATACAAACACATAATTTAAAGTTTAATAAATTATTTATTGATAAATCAAACACAATTTACAAGTTTGTTGCGGAATAAGATTAAGTAAAACTTAATCTAAACAAACTTAAGAAAACACTAAGATGGTTGCACAAGAATATAGAGAATGGAGGATTGGGAGAATATAGAAAACAAGGGTTTCTATATATTTAGAAAGATGAAGGCATGGGGTCCCTCCAGATGGAGAGGTGATATTTCTATTTATACCCTATGCATTAAATGCATGGCAGGGCACTTTACACGTGTCCTTCATTGATTGGCAGAGAGGGTCTGACTTTGGGAAACATGCTTTCGGCCGTATCATGAACAGTGTAGTTGACAGAGTTGTTGTACGATTTGTCGCAGAGGTATGTCCGTTCTGACACATCGTACTGGGTGTGCAAGGGAAAGACAAAAAGAGACTTGAGGCATAAGCTAAGTGATCATCGATCGCTGAATATCTTTTCCTTCAGAGATACAAAGGAGTTCAGCTATCGCTGAAGCTTTTCCCCAGGTTTCTTCGCGTGTGTAGATTTGTCTTGCTTCACAGTAACACCCATAATTTTTGGTAAGTAAATGTCAACCGGACATTTCTGTGACTTGTAAACGGTGGGGTTTCGTTGGGAAATGTATTGTTTAAAGTCCCTTGGAGTTTCGGGAGTTTTGGCAGTGAAAGGGTCGGGTTTCGGGGCTCCGGAAAGGTCCCGTGACAATGCCCGACGACTATGACAGTGTCATAGTCGCACTGTCATAGTCGCATGCAGGGTACCGCGACCTGATGGAGTTGGCGACATTTCCATGCGACAATGCCCTGGGCATTGTCGCTAGTCAATGTCGCACCAGGGCACCCAGCGGCTGATAAGTTCGAATTTCAGCCCATTCTCCTCATTTATCACTTTCATCTTCTTCCCTCTTCTCTCCCAATCCCCAAAACCGAACCCTAACCCATTTTGGGGGTTTTTCCCTCCCCAAACCACAAGATGCTTCATCATCTAGCTTGTGGGATCTTGAACCACAAAACCACCATCTTCATCTTCCTCATCAAGTTCGTGTTGGGAGCTCGGGTTGAAGTGTTGGATTGGGTGTCCTCGGAGAGTTTCATCATCTTTAATGGTAAGTTTCCTTGCAACAAGTTATAAATGCTCCATTGATGGTTTCTTAGTGTTTGGTTTCTCAAATCTCGGATTTGGTAAGTTTTGGAAAAAACTAGGGTTTTGATCTCGTTTGGGGTTTTTGGTATATTGTTTGGGGGAAATGCTTCTAAATGGTTGAGTATGGGTATTTATGGTTTGAAATGTTTGGATCTAGGTTTTGGAAGTTTCCGGCTTGAGGATTCAAGCGGTCTTCAAAAGAGCTCGTTGGGTGAAATCTAGATTTAGCCTAAATCTAGCAAGGTGAGTTCAAGTTGATTTGTGAAAACGGTGTACATGCCAAAATGGTTATTTTGAAGTGTTTTACATGAAATGGTTAACTGCTGATAAGTTTTGAGTATTTTGAAGTAAAAATGTATTTCACTTGGTATTTGTCAAAGTGTGAGTATCTTATTGAGTTTTCATATTTCATAAACTTGGCTTATTTAGTTTCATAAAATGCTCACATTTGGGATTTGGACATCTTGATAAGTAATAGCATGACTTAGGCATTTTGGGGATTTTGTACAAATAGAGTCCATTTCATGACCTATGCATCTTGGTGATTTTGGTACAAATGAAGTCTATTTCATGTTATATGCATTTTGGTGTATTTGCATTCATAAACCCTTTGGAAAAACTTTGGTCCCATTATGTGTTGAGTGTTGGGTTAATATAGTCTTTGAGGTATGTGTCTTCGTAAACGTTGTTTAAAGACATTTTATTACTCGGGGGACCGATAATTATTGGTCAAATGGATTTTGAGTATTTTAGCTCGGTTTTGACTAAAATGAGTCGTATGGACATTTTTCCGGATTTATAACCGTCGTGGGTCTTGGAGTATGATGACGATTAATTTCGTGTCATTGGTGAATTACATGTTTTGGGTGCTTTGGTCATCCAATTGGGGTCATGTAATGTTAGACTATGTTGTAATGGATCCATAGGCACGTAAGTTTGTCTGTCTGTTTCGTAAGGCCTGAGGTTTTGGGTTACTTTTAGTGACCGCTCGGGTTGCTAGCGAGTAAACAATAGGTGGCATGAACCGCTGGGTTGGAACTCGTCTAGATTGGATAGGCGCTCACGCCTGTAAGCCCTCGAAAGTGGAACTCTAATGGAGTAAGGCCAGAGGCGTTAAACGGTCCGTGGTATGATGTCGATAGAGGCATGAGAACCAGGATGTCGGGGTGTTCGGGTAGAATCCAATAACATCGCGGGTGGCCCCATTCACGTGTTCTCGCCACCCAAGGTGGAAACGTTTAGAGGATATGCTAGGAAGTCGCGTGAATGGCCTACTTGCGTATTTTCTATTCTCGGTGTATACGGATCTCTTCAATGTTGATTCGTGATGTTTTATATGGTAATGTGGTATTTTACCGATTTGGGTCTTTAAGTGGTTGACGGTAAATGATGGATTTAATATTAGGTTCTTCCCACGTATATTAAGGTTTGAATATAATACGTCATTTCCACGTTTCGATACTTGAATTAGTCCATATCTTGGTCGGGTAAGTTTTGGGTTTAATGTCGTGTTCATGGCATGATTTATTTATAAATTTACACCTGCGATTTATGGGTTGTGTATCAAGTTCCAACCGTGTTGGGTATTTTGTGTTGTAATGTGATGTCCGCATTTTATAAAATGGATGTCCACGTTCCCTCTTTCCTTTTATAGCAAATTTTGGGTTACATTACAAAAGTACGTCCCATATCGAGAGCCTCGCCTTTAATACAGTTGCCTTGGTCGTCGATTAATTCGGTGTCTCTTTCGTACAAAATGCATACTATTTGTTAAACGAGTCGTTTTCATAAGTGAAGCATATCATCTTGAAAGATTATGATTTTATCCGCATTCTTCCTATCTAAATGATTAAATTGTGTATGTTGAAAACTCTTGAGCTCGCTAGGCGTCAAGCCTAACCTTTTTATTTGTCGGCATGTGCATCAGGTTCCTGTTGGGGGGTTCGGTTCTAGCAGTGCTTCGAGAAGTCGAACCTTAGCCTTGTGCAAGTGTAAGTAGTGAGAGAAGTTTCCACAGGTTGGAGATAGTGACTGTTATTGGGTTTTAGTAGCACCGTTCTTTTATAGTCTGTATGCATAGATCTTCATGTGTTTTGAAGTCAAATCTAAATTTGTGGTTGTAGATGATACGTTTATTCGATGTATTTAGAAAATTTTAAATAAGTTGCTATTTCCAGAATAGAGGGTGTTACAAGTTGGTATCAGAGTTTAAGTTTGAGAGAATTAGGTATTGATTCTTGGATGCCTAGACTCAAACTAGCGTCTTATAAGTGATTATAAGCGAAGTTGCACATTAGGTACCATAAGATAAGATATTTTGAGGTTGACTAGTCGCTAGAAACGGGAAAATTGTCGACGGTCGCAAGGATGGTCATGTACAGTACGTTCATAATAGCACCTGGCCAGTGTTATGGTGAACCTACATGCTACATGTGTGCACTTGCGTTACCTTGATATGATGACCGTTGGGGTAGTGAGAAAGCCTCTAAGCGAGTTAACTAATGAATGATTGATGTTTATATCAAGGTCACCTGGGAGTGCAAGCTAAGTGCGAGGAGGTCACTAAGTTGATCCTCTTGGGTCGGAAATCTT
Organism: Arctium minus; assembly: GCA_954870635.1. NCBI lineage: Eukaryota > Viridiplantae > Streptophyta > Magnoliopsida > Asterales > Asteraceae > Arctium > Arctium minus. The sequence goes on along the minus strand of OX941082.1, from coordinate 140,812,095 downwards.
GGTTGGATTAGATTCGTGAGTTTGTTAGACCGATTCTATCTCAAGGAGAATTCGTAAGTTTATCAAATTATTGAGATTTTGGCTTTAAGATGTTTGATGCATCCGGATGACAATAGTATGTCGGGTTATTGGTAAATGTAGTCCTATGATGCCAAGTGCCGATCAATTCCATGCACTAAATTTATTTCTGAAATAAATTTGCATAAATTGTTTCTTATGTTCGTAAAACATAAAGTGTTTTGCATTATAAGGTTTTGGTAAAGCATGTAGCATTCATCAGATTTTGAACTGTGAGCTTAAGCATGCATGAAATTGTTTTGTTGCACATAGTTGCAAATTGTTATCAAAAATCTCTTTATTTACGTCTCGTGTTTAACGCTATTCTCGGGTATTGTAATATCCATGTTTTAATGTCATTTGGGGTATTGGGCAAGTAACTATGAGATTTTAACCTAGGCATTGGATCTCCTCCACGTATGTCAAGGGTTGTAAAGGAAAGGTTATTCCCATATTTTGAGTCGGAATTTCTTGAGAATTTCTAGTTCTGCTAGTTTGCTAAATTTCATGGAGTGTTGTTTTGCGGCGTCCTTTTTGCGTGAGTTTTAATTTTTGCTCCATGATAACTTGCGAGTTATTTGGCGTCGTGTCCCATGTGAATTTTGTTAAAGGTGTCATTTTACCTTTCATTGCATTAAAAAAAAGGGAAACTCTTAAAGGCTTAATGTTTTAGCCATATTGTCGTCTTACATTGTTGTTGAGAAATGAAAATTTGTCACTGCATGATTTTAGCATTATTGAGTTTTGCAAAAATTCAGTTGGGTTTAGGGTGTATCATCTTACGTCATGTTGCGTGGCGTAAAATAATTTTGAGAACATGTGCATATGCATCATTGTGTGCGTTAAATGTTGGATTTTATACAAATGTCATTCGTTGCCTACTTTTTGCCTTTGGACTTAACTATAACGCCGGTGTGAGCAAACTTGTAAAAGATCTTCGTTATTTCGAGCAGGACTTTTGTTCTGATCGTAATTCAATCATCAACTTTTACTGTTAGAAATTTCCGCAATGCATTTATCGAATTGGCGGCATTCTTGTCGTTGAAATTTTCTGTTGGACCAAGTGTGTTTATCTTTGTCTTAAAGCCTAAACTCGATTTGAAATCTTATTTGCATTCCCATCATTCTTTTGAGCTTTGGGGAAAACCGTCGCATATAGAGTTGTTGATATCTTTATGTCGCAACGTCTTTTGGTTAAAAAGGCAGAAATTTTAAAGTTAAAATTGCAAAATTTCTCTTTTGGAGTTGCACAAACCATTATTGCACGTGTTGTAATGCAGGAACCTATTTTCACATATAGTGTAAAATTATTGCGCATGTTTTATGACTGTCTTTATTAACGTAAGTATCGAACAAATGAATTTTGGAAATGATTTCATATGCGTTGTGTTAATGATCAATTTTGAAACCTATCGAATGAACGGTAGTGTATTTTGCCGCACGTTTAATCGTTAAGAAGCTTGTGTATTTGAAAGTTTATAAAAGTTTAAATTGGCATATTATTCGAAAAACCTTGAACTCATTAGGCCTATAGGTTTAACCCCCTGCCGTGGAAAGGAGTTGCAATTAAGGGACTAGGGGAGTCCTTGAGAATTGAAGCGTCGGATGATCCGACTTGCGGTCAGTCTTGAATGTTTGAGGTTTCGGTTTGTGAATTTGCGCGCGTTTGTACTAATGGAAATAGTAGATTTAAGTCTTCCCAGTTAACGAAGGAAGTAATTTCATACCTCGGTAATCATGCGGGATGAAGTCTTAGGTGATTACCTGCGATTAGATTAGGTTTTGTTTTGGTGGTTTGCTCGTCGGTGTGACACCATGGCTTATGTGGTTGGTGTACCGTCTTAGCGGGTTCCGCGATTAAAGGAAATTTTGGTGATCTGTCTATTAGAGATGTAAGATTTGAAATTTTAGCTTTCTATTAGGTGTCGACCTTAGTGCGACAATCCGTCTGCAATGGAATTTTGGGCGGGATGTCCACGTTTTCGAGGTCACCGTTTAGTCTTAGGCGTCGACTTGTTTTCTTGAGGTCAATGGATCTTGGAATGGATGGATGTAACCCGGTTGGATTATGGAAAATAGTGACCTTTCGGTAATGGATTTTGAAAGGAGTTTGGGTATTGAGGATTGAGTATCGAGGTACCCAAGCATTCCTGTGGTGATAAGGATATTACTTTAGGAACGTCGTGAGATTGGTGTTGAGTCGGAGTTGAGTGACAGCCGAATCTGTGTTAACCGGTTACGTGAAGGACGTATTGGTGCGCCTTGGAAGGATGTTTTTATAGATATTAGGAATGAACCAGTTGAAATCTAAGGATTTTAGAAGTTTGGTTGCGATCTTTGATGTTGGATTCGGAACCGTGTAGGTCCGAAAGAAATCGATCGGTGGAAAGTTGGGGTCACAAACTACCTGGAGGTAGTACTTGTCGTCCAAGGTTGGGAGACGACCGTAACCTTGTGGGTAAAGGTTCTCTTGGGAGTTAAGTGTCCGCTGGGTTATGAGTGCAATGTGCCCAAGAGAGACAGTTGATGGGAGTATCAGTGCAAGAGTCATGTTAGTGGTGCTGACAAATGGTTTAAGGTAAGTCCTTCTGCGAGTAAGATTTCATGGGAAATGTAGATTTCGAGGACGAAATCATTCTAAGGTTGGGAGGATTGTAACACCCGTGATTTTCGGTAAGTAAATGTCAACCGGACATTTCTGTGACTTGTAAACGGTGGGGTTTCGTTGGGAAATGTATTGTTTAAAGTCCCTTGGAGTTTCGGGAGTTTTGGCAGTGAAAGGGTCGGGTTTCGGGGCTCCGGAAAGGTCCCGCGACAATGCCTGGTGACTATGACAGTGTCATAGTCACACTGTCATAGTCTCATGCAGGGTACCGCGGCCTGAGGGAGTTGGCAACATTGTCATGCGACAATGCCCTGGGCATTGTCGCTAGTCAATGTCGCACCAGGGCACCCAGCGGCTGATAAGTTCGAATTTCAGCCCATTCTCCTCATTTCTCACTTTCATCTTCTTCCCTCTTCTCTCCCAATCCCCAAAACCGAACCCTAACCCATTTTGGGGGTTTTTCCCTCCCCAAACCACAAGATGCTTCATCATCTTGCTTGTGGGATCTTGAACCACAAAACCACCATCTTCATCTTCCTCATCAAGTTCGTGTTGGGAGCTCGGGTTGAAGTGTTGGATTGGGTGTCCTCGGAGAGTTTCATCATCTTTAATGGTAAGTTTCCTTGCAACAAGTTATAAATGCTCCATTGATGGTTTCTTAGTGTTTGGTTTCTCAAATCTCGGATTTGGTAAGTTTTGGAGAAAACTAGGGTTTTGATCTCGTTTGGGGTTTTTGGTATATTGTTTGGGGGAAATGCTTCTAAATGGTTGAGTATGGGTATTTATGGTTTGAAATGTTTGGATCTAGGTTTTGGAAGTTTCCGGCTTGAGGATTCAAGCGGTCTTCAAAAGAGCTCGTTGGGTGAAATCTAGATTTAGCCTAAATCTAGCAAGGTGAGTTCAAGTTGATTTGTGAAAACGGTGTACATGCCAAAATGGTTATTTTGAAGTGTTTTACATGAAATGGTTAACTGCTGATAAGTTTTGAGTATTTTGAAGTAAAAATGTATTTCACTTGGTATTTGTCAAAGTGTGAGTATCTTATTGAGTTTTCATATTTCATAAACTTGGCTTATTTAGTTTCATAAAATGCTCACATTTAGGATTTGGACATCTTGATAAGTAATAGCATGACTTAGGAATTTTGGGGATTTTGTACAAATAGAGTCCATTTCATGACCTATGCATCTTGGTGATTTTGGTACAAATGAAGTCTATTTCATGTTATATGCATTTTGGTGTATTTGCATTCATAAACCCTTTGGAAAAACTTTGGTCCCATTATGTGTTGAGTGTTGGGTTAATATAGTCTTTGAGGTATGTGTCTTCGTAAACGTTGTTTAAAGACATTTTATTACTCGGGGGACCGATAATTATTGGTCAAATGGATTTTGAGTATTTTAGCTCGGTTTTGACTAAAATGAGTCGTATGGACATTTGTCCGGAATTATAACCGTCGTGGGTTTTGGAGTATGATGACGATTAATTTCGTGTCATTGGTGAATTACATGTTTTGGGTGCTTTGGTCATCCAATTGGGGTCATGTAATGTTAGACTATGTTGTAATGGATCCATAGGCACGTAAGTCTGTCTGTCTGTTTCGTAAGGCCTGAGGTTTTGGGTTACTTTTAGTGACCGCTCGGGTTTCTAGCGAGTAAACAATAGGTGGCATGAACCGCTGGGTTGGAACTCGTCTAGATTGGATAGGCGCTCACGCCTGTAAGCCCTCGAAAGTGGAACTCCAATGGAGTAAGGCCAGAGGCGTTAAACGGTCTGTGGTATGATGTCGATAGAGGCATGAGAACCAGGATGTCGGGGTGTTCAGGTAGAATCCAATAACATCGCGGGTGGCCCCATTCACGTGTTCTCGCCACCCAAGGTGGAAACATTTAGAGGATATGCTAGGAAGTCGCGTGAACGGCCTACTTGCGTATTTTCTATTCTCGGTGTATACGGATCTCTTCATCATTGATTCGTGATGTTTTATACGGTAATGTGGTATTTTACCGATTTGGGTCTTTAAGTGGTTGACGGTAAATGATGGCTTTAATATTGGGTTCTTCCCACGTATATTAAGGTTTGAATATAATGCGTCATTTCCACGTTTCGATACTTGAATGAGTCCATATCTTGGTCGGGTGAGTTTTGGGTTTAATGTCGTGTTCATGGCATGATTTATTTATAAATTTACACCTGCGATTTATGGGTTGTGTATCAAGTTCCAACCGTGTTGGGTATTTCGTGTTGTAACGTGATGTCCGCATTTTATAAAATGGATGCCCATGTTCCCTCTTTCCTTTTAGCAAATTTTGGGTTACATTACAAAAGTACGTCCCATATCGAGAGCCTCGCCTTTAATACAGTTGCCTTGGTTGTCGATTAATTCGGTGTCTCTTTCGTACAAAATGCATACTATTTGTTAAACGAGTCGTTTTCATAAGTGAAGCATATCATCTTGAAAGATTATGATTTTATCCGCATTCTTCCAATCTAAATGATTAAATTGTGTATGTTGAAAACTCTTGAGCTCGCTAGGCGTCAAGCCTAACCTTTTTATTTGTCGGCATGTGCATCAGGTTCCTGTTGGGGGGTTCGGTTCTAGCAGTGCTTCGAGAAGTCGAGCCTTAGCCTTGTGCAAGTGTAAGTAGTGAGAGAAGTTTCCGCAGGTTGGAGATAGTGACTGTTATTGGGTTTTAGTAGCACCGTTCTTTTATAGTCTGTATGCATAGATCTTCATGTGTTTTGAAGTCAAATCTAAATTTGTGGTTGTAGATGATACGTTTATTCGATGTATTTAGAGGGTGTTACATTCACTGATATCCGCATCAGGTCACTAGTAGACTTGTCTTTGTTCAGCAGTTTTGTCTTTGATTCAGCTATGAACATCTGTTGATGTGAAACTTGTCTTCAGGGATTACGTAACTGTTTACATTAGAAAACATCAGCGATACTGAACATACTCAGTATTGAATCGCTGATAGTGAAACACTAATACATATGAATGTTTACAAGAAAGATCATCAGTGATAACTGAACAGACTCAGTCTGATCGCTGATAATGAAACACTAATACATATTATTTAAACGTAATTTTCAATTAAGTATAGAAGAGGGTCTTTATCAAATCACTGAGAGAGTTTGGATCAACGCGTGACCTGCTTTGATACCACATGTTAGGATCAAGCGCTTACCACTACGCCAAAAGCAATTGCTGATGGAGAAGGCGCAACTTTATTTCCTTATAGCGTAGCAGCCAGCGCCACGTTTCGATTTAGGAAGATGTTGGTCAATGACCCAACACCAACTTCTATTGGTTCATTAATATTTAATGATGTATGAAAAGTGGAAATAATGTTATGAATCATGTCATCTTCTGTGAGTTCTTTGCCACAGAGATTGAGACGCTTTTTGGGATACAACATTTCTTTGTTGAAATTAGTTACCTTTTTGTAATCGAGTAAGCGGGTTTCATTCCATTGTACGATTAGTTCGGGAAGTACATGAATACTCCCGATTCTCCCTTTCGAGGCATCCCACTGTTCTTTGGGGCTTTTAGTAAAAGTATTCTTATGAAAGTTAGGATTTATTTATCGTCTCAAAACATGATGGTATTTGCTTTGTACCTTTTCAAGAGGTTGGTTTTAGGGTCAATAGGGAGTTAATGGACTTTAGGTATATTTTTGTACCTTTCCGACAAAAGTAGTTTTTACATTGGATATTCATATTTGTACTCAAGTTCTTTTGAGTTTACGATGTTGATTTCGGAATAAGTTGATTCAACCATTTACGTATATAAAGGATAATATATGATTTTCTGTTTGATAAGAAAATGGATTATGGTTATGATTATTATTTTATGTATGAAATTTCATTATTATAACAATGTTAGATTTTTGTATGCTTATATGTTCTTGATAATACTTCATCAATATTTCAATTTGCGAAAAAGAAATCACTCAATCTATTGGATTTCCAGGTAGTAGGGGAATCACAAGGATTTCTTAAGTCCCTACAAACCATAGGGTTGTTTACACCCGTTTGACAAAATCCAGTCGATATCCTATGATTTATTTAATTTAAATATAACATTGTTAATTATAGAGCATATGACATGAGGCCAAAATGACTATGAGTTTGACATATGAAGCCAATTTTAATACCTTAATAGTATTTTTGGAGCATTTGGTAAAGACCAAGATATATGGGGTTGGAAGTATAACTTCCAAAAAACAATTATATAGTTTAAAATTATGAGTAAGAACTCACAATCAAGATAAATATTTGCATTTAACATTTCATGCTATTTTTGGAGTTTTTGGCAAATTAATAAAAGTCATGGGGGTTGAAAGTGTAAATTTCAAAGATAATTTATAAAATTGGGATTAATGAGTAGAAACTCATAACCAAGATAAGCATTTGAATTATAATCTATACTGAATTATAAAGCACGGATAAAAAAAACTCTTAAATACAAATTATTAGGCACAATGTACCATCATTTTATGCAAGATTTTAAAAATCTCTTAATTTACAAGTATCAAAGCACAAGATACATATTATTACTGCATGCTTCTAACACCCACCAATTTGGTATGTGCAGGGTCTTTCTTTTATGCAGACTTTTCCATGTATCATTATTAATTAATATATTATATTACTATAAACTTGTTTTAATTATATTATTAAATATGTAATTGGTTATTTTTCTAGATATCATTAAAATATATAAGATAATCATTGAATTCTAACAAAATACTTAATTTTTTTTATATAAAAAACATTATATTATAAGCCTAAATTAAAAAAAATTATAAAAAAAACATTATCACTTTCTCAAAATCATACTGTAAATCGACAAAAAAACAAAAAAACAAAATTAAACATTAAAATCGTGATGTACCTACTACATTGCGCGAGTACGCTTCTAGTAAATATTAATTAAGACAAACATTTGAATATTAACATAAACAAATAATAAATAAATAAATAAGATTGCAAACTAATTAGATAACCATCTAAATATATGAATATTGTAATCTAATTTGATAAACATTAATAAATCAAAATAATATTTTAAAATAATAAATATTATTATATCAATAATTAAACGGTAATTGATCTAAATAAAATGTAATTAAATTAACCAACTAAACATGTCAAAATTGTAACTAATTGAGGATGTCTAAATAAAGAATGATTTTTCAAAAACAATAAAAGTTATATTAATCCAATTAAAATTAAATAAGTTAAAGCCAAAATTAAATTACCTAGTAGTATATTTGTTATTGAACTAGCCTAAAAAAATACGTCTAATCATCTAATTAAATAAAACTAATTAGATATCTCAAATTCTCAATATGAATAAATAAAGAAAACAAAAGGTAATTGGTCTAGTTTAGATAAAAACCTAAAATAATTAATAATTAATTGACAAATTCAATATAAATCAATAATGGTTGATAAGGCTCCGATATAAAAATTAATTAAACCTAAATTATCAATTAAAATAACAAGGACGTCTGATTTAAAATTTATTGAGATTAGTAACAAAGTAGACTAAATACATTAAAATACAAAAAATAGTAAACTTACTTATTCTTTTTCATGACCATAGAAACAGGATCCATATTTTAGTTTTTTTCCCCCTTTCTTTTCTTTCGCCCAGATAAATGAATTCTTATTCATATTATTATTTAATTAAAATAATATAATCTCAATTTCAATTAAGTCTTAGGGCACGTTTGGTTTGCGGGATTGGAATGGAATGGATTGAATTTCAATGAGGGATTTGGATTTGGAGGGATTTGGATTTGAGGGGATTTGAAATCCCTTCATGTGTTTGATTTGTAGGATTTGGAATGGATTTCAAATCCATTCCTTTACAAGTCTTGTTTGGTTTATAGGATTTAGATTTGGATTGAGTTTTTTTTTAATTAGTTTTTTGTTTTATAAAGAATTTATTTTTATTGGTAAACATCGCATTTGGATCGATACAATTTGACGTCTGGATCAATGTTTTAAAAACCGGGTCGACCCGGCCGGTCGAACCGGGAACCGGTGAAGAGACCGGGTTTATGCCATTTTACGACCCGGATTGAACCGGTCGGTTATATTAAAAAACCGGTTGAACCGGTCATAACGAACCGGTATCGAGCCGGTTGACCCGGTAACAAAAGTTAAAAACGAATAGTCCAATAGGCTATACGTATTAGCATTAAAAACCAACACTCCAATGTCTCAAGATCCATGATTAAGTTTGATCGTTATATTTCGTTTGGATGTATTTGAATTGATGAAAAACTTATGCTTGTGTGTTTATTTAATATTTTTGGATTGATGTAAAACTTGTTGTTATGTGTTTTTTTAATGTTTTAACTTGTGAACATCAAAATTTTGGTTATATATATATCTATATGCATGAAAATGAAAAATACAAATAAATTCTTGAAACCAGGTTGAATCGGTTGAACCGTGACCCGGTTACCACACCGGGTCAATCAAAAAACCGGTTTTTAAAACATTGGTCTGGATCACGCTTTAAAATCCATCGGCTTTGGATTTCAAATCCAGACCCAAAGCCAAAGATTTCCAAATCCATCATATGAGAGATTTTAAAATGGTCAATGGATTTGAAATCCGATCAACAAAATCATTTCTTGTAAACCAAACGCAGGATTGGAATGGATTTGAAATCCAAATCCCTCCAAATCCATTCCAATCCCACAAACCAAACGCGCCCTTAGGTTTTTTCAAAGCAATTGTTTTTAGTAGAGCATAAACGTCTAATAAATCAAATAGATTTATCTATTTCGATTTGGCAATTGTGGTCGTGTAGTTATGATTATCTTTCTAAGATCATCATAAAACAATTATATTGTATTAAGTAACTATTAATTAACCATTAGTTGCAAATTGTAAACTTAAAATAAAAGCGTACCTTAAATTGACATTGATATCGTAAAAACCTTAGCTTCACGTCTTGACCAAATTCTCTTTCAGTGGAGCAACGTGCTGATAACGTGTTAAAGGGAAAACCAAATGGAACAACAATATAATGGAAAACGGGAATATGTAATTCTCATTAATCAAAAGTTCTTTAAATAGAGATGGGTTACAAGTAGATAACTATGAGATATTTCAGTTCTAATCTAACTCCGATATACTTATCTCTATCATCATATCTTTTAGACGATTACACACTTATCCTACAATAAAAAATATATTTTTAAAATAAAAATATATTAAACAATGCTTTTAATGAGGTGGTTGAGTGGTCAAATAACATTTGATTTTATTTTTTAAATCATCGACGTCCTCATAACAACCTCTCCCAAAATATTTTTTTATAATTTATTTATAACAAAAAATCAAAATTCAAAACTTAAAATAAATACATTTAAATCCAAAATATTTTCTATTATAAATATTTTAACATTAATTATATAATTAAAATATTCAATAATTTGATATATGATGAGAAAGAATAAAATATCATTTCTTTATCGTCAAATTTAATTGTAGAGGGTTCGTAAAATTGGAAGTTTTTCTTTTGTGTTCTCTATTTTTGAAAAAAATATAGAAGATTTATCGAAGCAAAATAAGAAATAAGGTTTCACTTTCTCTGTTTTGCAGAATTTGTTGGAGATACTATAACGTTGTGTTCTTGAGTTTTTTTTACGAAGGAAAGGAAAGGAAAGTAGGAGGGAAGTAAAAAATGTTGTGTTCTCGATTTTTTTTAGGAGGGAAAGGAAAGAAAAGTGAAAAAAAATATTGCTAATTTTTCTCCCAAAACTTTCCTCCCAAATGTGGGAGGAAACGGAAGGAAAGGAAAGAAAAAAATTTAGAAAAAAATAAAAATATATATAAAATTACATATATATCCATTTGTTACATTCCACTGTTGAATAAAATAAAGTATATTGGTAAAAGTGACATCTTTTCATTCTTTTCTCTCCTACTCGACAACATGAAAACTTATCTTCTTTCCTTCCATTCCCTTCAAGCTCAATAACACAAATACAAATATTTCTTTCTTTTCTTTTCTTTTCCTATCCTTTTTTTTCTTCCGTTTCTTTTCTTTCCTTTCAAAACTCGAGAACACAGCGTAAGGTATGGTGTAGGATAGTTGACTCAGAGCAGTAGGGTTACAAGTCTCTAAGGGCGCGTTTGGTTTGCTGGAATGGATTGAATTTAGATTTAGAGGGATTTGAATTTGGGGGGATTTGAAATCCAGACTCATTGCAATGGAATTCCAAATCCTTCAGGTTAAGGATTTTAAAAAGGTCAAAGGATTTCAAATTCGATCAACAAATTTCATTCTTGCAAACCAAACACAGAATTGGAATGGGTTTGAAATCCAAATTCCTCAAAATTCATTTCAATCTCGCAAACCAAACCCACCCTAAGGTGCGGTGTAGGATAGTTGACTCACAGCAGTAGGGTTATAAGTCGACAAAAGTTGTCGATTATGGTTTAGCTAATTCGTCTATTCTTGACAAGAGAGTAAGCTATAATTTTAGTCTTTATAATTTATACCCAACTACGAAAAGTGTTCTTAAATTTCACTAAGTACAATAATTATCATTGTAGTTTTCACTTTTCACTAATTACATTAAATTATTTGTTAAATGAGGAACAGTTTAGTGTTTTTATCCTTTTTACTAATATTCTTTAAAAACTTAAAAAAAATTATATTATATTATTTATTATATATATATATATATATTAGAACGATTATTTTACAGACCATCCTATTATATATATATGGATGGAGACGAGTCAACCACCTCTCCATTCAATCTTGATCGTTTAAATTCATCTCACTCTCGATCTGAGCCGTTTAAAATCATTTACGGTTACCACCAACCCATTTCTCTTCCACCTTGATCCAGCCCACTCCGCCTCCCACCCCATCCTCCACGATCAACCCTCTCACCACGTCAATCCTAATTTCTCTCCCTTCCTTATTTTCCATCGCACTCCACTCCCTATTTTCTCTCGGATGAACGACTCCCGCCTTCAACCATGGAGTTCCTATGCAGGGCTTAAATAGTTGCAGGTATGCGTATGTCTTCTCGGTTCAAATTGTCAAGTTCTACTTCTCTTTCATACATCTTTCTCTCAGGTACGTTCTGCTTCAAAGGGTTTTGCTCATCTGGATTTTTTCCATCTTGTATTTGTTCGATGGTTTGTAAGGATTGTTTCTCCTCTCGGTTTTTTTTGACCGACCACAAAGAAAGATGGAAAACCAACAATCCTTACATATTTCATTCCTGTGGTTGGAAAACCATCATCTTGAAATTCGATGTTTCTTTGTTGTTGCTGTTAGGGTAAATTACATATTACATTCATATTTTGTTGTTGTTGCTGTAATTTATTAGAGTAAATTACATATTTCGTTCATGTGTTCGTTCCTGTTAGTATAGATTACATATTTCTTTGTTGTTGACCATATTTTGTTTCTTTGTTGTTGCTGTTAGGATAGATACATATTTCGTTCCTGTTGACCATTTCTTCTTCAGTTTTCTTTAATTTTGTTCTTTAGTTATCTGTGTCCCTCTACAAACAACCAAATGAACTGGATGCTTTGATGAAGATTACCAACAAATAGGTAACTAAAGTAATAATTCCTCATTTGTTTTCCAATGTTCGGCCGAAGAAGTTGCAGGTTTCTTCTCAAATTCTTCGATTTCACTTCCCGTGGTGAGATTGAAGAGGGTGTATTGTTGAATGGATCAAAGCCATCTCGGAGGCCAAAGAAGAGACCGAGGGCCATTCAGAAACAACTTGATGTGAGTTCCCTTTTTTTCGAGTTTACACTCGGTTCTTCATATGATTAATTCATTCTCTTAAGTGAATTACAAATTTAAGATTCTTTTTTGGGATTGTTACGATCTGTTCAATTTACCATTTCTAGGACTTGATGCTGATTGATTTCTCAGAAACCGGAGATTCCCAAATTCATTACATGTAAAATAATTTGTGGCTATATTCAAAATCCAACCACATAGACAATTAGAACATGGAATATCCAACCATGCCGTTGAATTCATGGTTCGATGTCTTGATCAGAAAATCCTCAGATTTTTCAAGTTGTTTTATTCAAGTTGAAGAGGTTTTGGCTTGTGTGGATACTGTCAAACTTACTTAGGGGTAGATGTTATTTTGAATGTTTGGGGCATTATCTATACTACCTTATACTGTTGTTATAGATATTATCACCAAATCCTTACACTGTTCGTTTTCAATTCAATACAATTTCTAATTTCCTTGATTTCTAAGAAGATATGCAAAGTGTGATATAATTGTTGTATTGGTTAGAGGAATTGCAAGTCTGTACTCTTGGTTGTTGGTTGCTTGTATTGTTACATCGAACCATCACTGCAACTGTTTGTTGTAATTTAGTTCCAGTATATCGAATTTAAGTGAGTTGTCTTGCATGTTGGTTTAAGGAAAATATGCAACAGATTGTTTTTTTTTAATTTGACGAAGACCCTTTATTTTGGTCAGTTACTTACTTGGTGTTTTTTCCCTCTTTTTACAGAGATTGTTTCCACTGTTATCAGATTGTTGGGACAGGAACTCAGAACAATTGGATGAATATCCTGAAGTTACATTCCCTGACTTGAGTAGCCTTGATGGCTATTTGAGACACTGGGAACTCACGAAATCACTTGAGATAAAATGCTTTAGACTTGGATTAATGAAGAAGGGGAAGAGTCATGTAAGAGAACATATGGAGAACTTCATGCCAATGCTTCTTGCATTGCTCAGAAAGCTGTTGACAAGCTCAAAACCAATTATCACTCTAGGTGATAGGATGGTAACGACAAGCAGCCACCACTTTTCTTTGCTGAGGATTTTCAACACGGTACTGGGGTTCGGTATATATATATATATTTCAGGTACAGATTGCTTCTATCGATCATGGTCGTTTATTGATATACGAGATATGTCAACATTTGAGAAATGGTCAGCCACTTCCTGAAGCCTGGAGGAGTTTCATATAACAATTTCATATCAAAGTAGACCTCTGAGGTTGTCCCATGGCAGCAACAGCAACAACAAAAAGCAAAAATTTTAAAAACTTCATGGACACTATATATTTGGTCAACCTTTATGTGGATATGCATGTCTCCATTCTTTGTGAATAAAGTTTGTGTGTGTTTGAGTTTCATTAAGCTTGCGAATCAACAACTCTTTTACATCCACTTATATTTTGTACATTCATACGTAGATAGATAGAATTCTTTTTTGATTTTGTAGGAGCTAATTATATATATATATATATATATATATATATATATATATATGAATGGAGACGAGTCAACCACTTTTTAGGTTGATCTGGACCATTTAAAATCATCTGATTTTCAATCTGGGCCATTCAAATTCATTTTACATCTACCCGTACACTTCTTTAACTAACCCACTCCTATTCAATCGTCCCACTCTCCTGCCTTAACTCTCAGGACTCTCTCCCCACTCAAGCAGTTGGTTTCTCTCCCGCCTTCACCTCCACGTCCATGAGTTCCAACTCCCCAAGATCCACATGATGGCAACTATAAATGTTGGCCAAAAATGAGCAATCCATTCCCCCTTTCCCTATTTTCACTCGCAATTGACGCAACCCTTTTCAATCTACAAAACATCTCCGATCTTTGTCGACCTTTTCCTTGGTACGTACTATCTCCAATTCCAATTCCTTTTGGTTTTTTTTTCCTATTTGATTTCAAATTATGTTCATTTTTTCTATTCATCTTTTACCCAATTTCAATTTGTGGTTTTGATCTTCGTGTTGCTGTTTTATGTGTGTTTTAATGCTGATTTTATGGTCAAAGGAATTACTACTTAGTTAAATTAGGGATAACAGTGTTTATGTTGTGTATATTAAGAAGATGAAACAAAGAAAAACCTAATATAGGTTGGAGACGCAGCGGAAGAGGAGGGATAAGGACACTCACACATTCTCGGCTACTTTCTGCGGTTCAATCATCTCAGGTGAGTACTTTTTCTTCACAACCCATTTGATCAAATACATGAAAAGTTGGTTATTTTCTGTAATACACTTATATATTTTTGGTCATTTGTGCTATTTTCCCAACAAATTGTATTGTGATATCTTAGAAACTTGTACCTTAAAGTTTATCAGTATTGTTTAAAAACTTAAGCAATTCTCAAATGTAATCAGTTTCATACGGTCAACTTAACCTCAAATGTAATCAGTTTCATGGAACTTTTCCTGGTTCCTCCTCTAGATTTTACTTGCAAATATTAAATAAATACTCATATATTCTCCTAGAAATCTTTGTCATGGATACTTGACAGAAGAGTAAACTATGTTGACTTTTTGTAACACCCGTAAATTCTTAAGGTAAGTGTTATGTCTCCCTTAATGCATTGATTTCGCTTATGTGTGAATGTGTGTCTTTGTGTACATTTTATGATCTTGAATTATGTTAAAATGTCATGTATTGAATTACCTTTGTTAATCGTTCAAACCTCGCCCTCGCCATCGAATTTGGTTAAGTTTCGGACTGTTTTGGGATGCTAGCGATTGTGCCTGGCGATTGTGCCATTGGCACTATCGCCGGAGGCACTATCGCCAGGGACGTACCGTGGGCTGTTGGATGCCAGCGATTGTGCCACGCGATTGTGCCTTGGCACTATCGCCAAAGGCACTATCGCCGGGCTTGTACCGTGGGGGTGGGGACCTCCGTAATTGTGACAAGTGATAGTGCCCATGGCACTATCGCCGGGCATTATCGCCCGCGTGGTCTGGTTGATTTAAAAACACTTTGGCAGTCTTATTTCTCACATTAACACTTTACAAAAACGGGAGAGCTCTTCTTGGAGGCGATTTTTAGGGTTTCATCACCTACCTCATTCATTTCTAGGGTTTTGGGTTGTTGGGAGAATTAAGTGGTCATCAAGCTTCATCCAAGTGTCCCCATTGAAGTGTTCTTCAAGATTCTCATTTCTCACCTTCAAGTCTCATCTTCTCCAACTTCTAGGGTTTCCATATTTTCTAGGTTTTGGGTTCAAAACCTAGATTGTGAGTTTACTAAACCTTTGTTAAAACTAGATACACATCATAATCTCCTATTTGTTACTTTATCTCTATATGTTCAAATGTTTGGGGATTTCTTCATGAAAATAGTTGGAGGATGTATATATAAGGGTGATTTGCCATGATTATTGTTATATGTATCATTATTTGGGATTTGTCTCATAGATACATAATGTGGGTACCTTGATATGTTAAGTGTATGCATATATGGGTATTATGATGATTCTAATTGGAACACCATTTTGGTGATATGTTTATATGCATGATGAGCATGATTTACATTGGGTCTTTTGTTAGACATCACGAGGATAAGGTGGTAATATTATACCCGTAGTTGGTATTGAATTATGTGGGTTGAAATATACCTAAAGGACCCCTTATAAATGTTATGTGGACGAACCAAGTCAATACACTAGGAGGATATAGTCTTGGGCGCCATTGTGATGGTATGTACCTAGACCTCCGTCATTCGGGGAATTTTCTTAGCGATAGTCTTCGGGTGTGTCGGGCCTTTGGGGTGTTCCTTGTTAAGGGCATCAAGGTATATCGACTTTTGGGTGGGACTTGATTGGTGTTATGGGTCTCCCCTATTGACTCCACATTTGTTGAACTGTGGTTAACTGCTGATAAGAAATGTGACTATTCATGCATGCTTACTATTGTTCAACTCACTAGGCTTTTTGGCCTAACACTTGTTTGGTGTCGATGTGTATCTCAGGTTCTAGCGGCGGCGGTCTTAAGCAGGTTTAGTTGCTTTGGGGTGAGAGCTTGGGGAATTGCACATGGACGTGTTATACTTTTAGATATAGACCGTTTGGGTCTATAGATGACAACCCTTTTTGTAATCTCTTTTCTAGATGTAGAAATTAGATTAGTTGGTTGTTGTTTATTGTCCGTTAAATTACAATTGTGATTAAACAGGTTATTTAAATATATATTCCCCATTTTTTGGAGGCTCTTGCTATGGCAATTTTAGCATACCTCATGTCCGTTTTCCGAATTTTTGTTATCCCTATTTTTAGGGTGTTACATTTTTGTAGGTGTATTTCTAATAAAAACAAGAGTGAATTGTGGATTTGGTCCCTGTCGTTTAGTGATTTCTTTGACCATGGTCCTCATTCTATGTTTATTGTGGATTTGGTTCTTGTGGTATTCAATTTATTTTGGTCATGGTTCTTCTGACTAACACTTCCATTAACTTTGTTAAATCAAGGACCATTTTAGTCATTTTGTCTATTTTTTGTCCTTTTTTGATAAGAAAAATATAAACAATATTTTTATACACACATGCACACACACATGTATATAAATATATATATATATATATATGTGTGTGTGTGTGTGTGTGTGTGTAACGATATTAAAATAAATAAAATAAGACATTATTGTATGATTTAATTGTTTAATTTTTTTTAAATTAATTATATTAAATACGATTTAATTTTATTATTTTATTGTAATTGTGGATAAATATATATAGTTTTATTGTTTTAATTTAATTAAAATTTTAATTTAAACAAATCAGATCATAAAACTATATCTTATTTTATTTAGAGTGAATAAAATAAAATATGGTTTTATGATTTGATTTATTGAATTAAAATTTTAATTAAGTTAAAGACGATTTAATTATATTGTTCTTTTATTATCATTGCAACAAACAAGCTTATTGTTGATATTTTAACACAAAAAAATCATTAAAACCCGTTGAGAAATGAACTTTAATTTTATCATACTAAAAACAATATGAAAATTGATTTTGATTTTTTGACTGAAAAACAATATGAAAATTGGAGCTTCTAATTTTAAGATGATAAAATTATAGTTCATTTCTCAACGGTTTTCAATGATTTTTGGTAT
Source organism: Arctium minus (assembly GCA_954870635.1). Taxonomy (NCBI): domain Eukaryota; kingdom Viridiplantae; phylum Streptophyta; class Magnoliopsida; order Asterales; family Asteraceae; genus Arctium; species Arctium minus. The sequence goes on along the minus strand of OX941082.1, from coordinate 140,794,504 downwards.
TAAAATATCAACAATAAGTTTGTTTGTTGCAATGATAGTAAAAGAACAATATAATTAAATCGTCTCTAACTTAATTAAAATTTTAATTCAATAAATCAAATCATAAAACTATATTTTATTTTATTCGATCTAAATAAATGAGATATAGTTTTATGATTTGATTTGTTTAAATTGAAATTTTAATTACATTAAAACAATAAAACTATATCTTTTTTCACAATTACAATAAAATAATAAAATAAAATCGTATTTAATATAATTAATTTTAAAAAAATTAAACAATTAAATCATACAATAATGTCTTATTTTATTTATTTTAATATCGTTATATATATATATATACATGTGTGTATGCATGTGTGTTTGTGTGTATAAAAATATTGTTTATATTTTTCTTATCAAAAAATAGGCAAAATGACTAAAATGGTCCTTGATTTAACAAAGTTAATGGAAGTGTTAGTCAAAAGAACCATGACCAAAATAAATTGAATACCACAGGGACCAAATCCACAATTCACTCTAAAAACAATTTAACACTTGCCTTTTAGATACCATTTACTTCTAAACTTCAAACCTAATATGAAGTATTTTGATTAAGAAGTAAATTTTAATAACTGAAATGAACAAGTAAAAAGTGATGTTTTCTTGTTTGTGGCATTTGTTGAGTCCCGGTTTGCTTCAGTGGCTTTTAATATCAAACACTTCGATCTTGATGGATAAATGATAATGTAGTTGCGTCTTTGATATTTTTCTGATTATTGTTCAGTGTATTTAAAAAGTTTGCACATGTAAATTGCACTTTGCGAAAAAAGTTCACAAACATTTAGGATGCTTACAAAACTAGCACTCATTGCATCCTGTGTTTCATACTCCTATGTTGTATATGGAGTTTGGTTTGGACTTAAAACTCATACTATGAGGTAGAGGGCGGGGGACGACCCATGCGCAGATCTTGAAAGAAACGATTTTGACAGTTTGGATGATAGATTTATGTTCTGGTTTTCTTCATATAAATGGAGTTGGTCTTTCTTTGATGCAAGTGTACTACTAATGGTTGTGGATAGAACCATGTAAATACTGTGCTAAGATATTTTATTTCCTACGATTATAGATCTTAAGGTCTTGCACCAACCACCAACCAGCCTCGAACTTTACGACATATTTCATGGTTACAGTCATGTCATTGTATTTGATTTGGGCCAAGAACGTAGTACGGATAATAAACTAGAGATGTCTTACGCCCTCATAACAAGATAACCCAAAAATACATGAGCAATACCTTGCCAACTTTTTCATTGACTGAGATCTTGAATTCCAATTTGATTTTTTTTTTAATTGTATCATTTGTAACTTAAGGACTTTGTAAGGTAAAAAATATAGAAAAACTGCCTTTCTAGGGTCAGATTCAAATCTGTACCATGAATATGACATGGTACAGTTGTACATATTTGTGTATCAATAACTTTGACTTAACCAAAAATCGGATATGGATGCTTCAAGTGATACCTTATCGGCTTATCGTATTCTTTAGGTATCGATTTTTAGTATCAAAGACGATTATATTTCCATTTTGTTTAAACATGAATTTTGGGGTTTTTTTTGCAGGTTGTGTGTTTCTTTTCTTTTCCAGGTACCCCTTCTATCTTCCTCTTCATCTCTCTCAATCTAGGCACTAGGGTTCTTTATTTTTACATCAACTTCTCGCTTTATTTTTAAAGAAGACATCGAGGAAAGAGTTGAGAAGAGGGCGGAGAGCAGATGGTACGACAGGTGGGGATTTCATCTTAGTGGTGCAACAATTCAAGGGAATTTTGAAGAGAGAGATCCTACAGTTTTGTTGTCGAATCAATCTGATGATACATCACATTTGGCACTGGATATTGGAGGTGATTTTTGGTGTTGTAATTGGGGATTTCTGTTGCAATTTAGTTCGTGACTATGAAAGTTTGATTTTAGTTTTGTAGTTGATGGTGTGTTTTTTTTCTTCTTTTTTTGGTTTAGTTGTTTAATCAATCGAGTAAGAAAGGGAAAGATTGTATACATGAACTTCCCATACAATTCCTGTAAATGCCAGGAAACGAAATTGAAGACATAACATTTATGTAGTTTTAACACTTTGCATATGGTTAGTCCTAAATCGACTAGACTTTGACCATTTATTCTCGATATATGTTGGAACCTCTCTTTTGGAAGGTAATCTACTGGGGTTCTACATATTATTATCACATGATATAGAGCGAAGATTTACCACTCTAGGGACTTGACACTCCGTGTACTCGTCTAGCCCCTTTCTTGTACTTGGACCACTGATTCTTGCTTGTAATGGCAGTCTTAAGGTAATCAATTGCGTCCTTAACTTTGTTCCTTTGGACTTTCTAGCAGAATAACGAACATCATCCAAATTATTAGTTGTAGAAATCGATGATTTAATGTTTGTGGTGGTTATTAATTTCCGTATATGAACGATGTTTATGCAGTATGTATGCTCACAGGAAGTGTGTTCAACACTGGTGCAATGAAAAAGGTGATATAACATTTGAAATATGCCATCAGATACGTAATCATTGTGACTCCAGCCCTCTACCTGTTAAAATGTTAACTATCATTTCCCTTTTTTCTTCTTTCTAAAATTGGATGCCCATTGATGTAAATGGTGTGTTTGTTAACTTCATTGTTGGTTCTTAATATGTGTTTTCTTCCTTTGGACTTTTTTTTGTTAATCTCACCGGAAGTAATGGCGGTCAGAAAGGAATATAACACAACCTTTCTTCCAAAATTGATGTAAAAGTTTGAATTTCAAATTTTGAATTCAACATTTTTCGTTGTAGCTTATTGAGTCGTCTTTTCTTTGATACGGTGGTTGAAAAATGTTGCAACGACAAGTTCAAATCTAGATTAACAAGTGACTAATCAAATAACTAAATCTATATTAAAGTCGTGTTGTATACCCGACCACCGGACGGGTATAACACTAGTTACTATAAATTATGCAAAACTATCTACACCGTTGATTACAATATTTACATTGATTAATGGATGGAAATAAGCAAAGTCTATTTTTTTAAGCAAAATAAAATTTCACACGAATCCTAATTAAATTGACGTTGAAAAGTGTAAAATAGTCGAAAGATAATTGTGAATATTTATTTTTTATTTCCGATTTTAATTATCGGCATATGATATTTTTTGTAACAATTTGAATGTTTAGTTTATATTCATATTTTTTAAGATTCTTTTTTTTTCCCAATTTTGCAGTTGTTTGATTTTATAAGTATCAAAACTAATTTCCTTCATTAAACCAAATATACAATAAAATAGTGTATTTTCATATTCATGTTTCATTACCGAAATAATGATAGTTTTATGTTTCATTGCTGAAAACAAATAATAAAATTGTAAATTAATAAGGTTACCATAAAAGAAACAATAAAAATGTAAATTGATGATCAATTACCATTAAAAAAAAAGTAATTAATCCAGATAACTTCGTTAAATATTTTATATTATCAATCAATCGCTAAAAGTCCATACCCTTTTATTGAAAGTAATTCCCGCCCTATTATATATAGGGTCGTTTTCGGTGATGGGTCAAAGCTTCCATATAAGAGTTATGGTGGTGATCACCAGTAATAATTAATGCAATCCAGTGATCAACCCAGTGTCTACATATTGAATGGTTTAGATGAAGGTTGCACGTAGTTGTAACCTTTTACTGGGTTACAAAATAAACTGCCCCTATATATATAGGGACTTAATCATTTGAGAACAATGACATATAAAGTATTATTGTGAACTTTATAATAAGATAATAAAGCTAAGTTCGCAAAATCTGCAGTAACATAACCAAATATTCATAAATGAATAATTATAACCATCATTATATACTGAATTTTTTTAATTCTAATCATCACCGAAGGTCGTCTTCTTCCCTGCAAAAAAGATGAATCAAAACGGTTGTGAATTCAAGTTGAAAACACCAGAAACATGAAAGAATGCATACCTGTGCCAGCAGTGGCCATGCTTGGTCTGCTAGGTCCACGGCCTCTGCCACCACGGCCACCACCGAACCTTCCACCATCTGATCTGCCACCACGGCCGCCACCAAACCTCCCACCACGGCCAAACCTACCTCCTCTCCCGCCACTCCTACCACCATCAAAGCCATGGCCTCCACCACGCCCAGATCCTTGACTATCGCCTCTTGGCCTACCCTCCTCCACGGTTATCGTGCAACCTCCAACTTTAGATCCATCAAGTTCCAGTGCTTGATTGAACCCATTACTGTCTGCAAAATCAATGTAAGCGTACCTGCAAAAATATGAAAAAACATCAAGTTCCATCTCTTATTACAAGAAAAATGTATGCATTTTGATTTTGTTGTAAAAAAAATCACAACTCCGTTTACATTACAAAATAAATGTCACTACAACAAAATTGGCTTTATAGAACGCCAAATATATCTACATGTAATAATAGACTGGTATATAAGACTTCAAATATATATGATCATACAATTGTGGATCCTGTTAAAAGGTGTTACAGTAAGTTGATAGAACGCTTAAGAGCATCTTAAAAAAATTAATACACTTTTGAAATAAAACGCCCTATTAGTCTTTTAATATGACATATATGAAAGTGTCTTATAAAAATAACTGAAATATAAAAAGATGTGTTCAAAGGATACTTCAAAAAAAATGTCTTTATAAAAACACTAACAGGACACCTTAGTTCAAAAGTGCCTTAAAAACTTGTTAAGAGCCTGAAAACGTCTTATCAACCTATTACACTTTTACATGTGAAGGATTCTGTTAGGATATTTAGACATACTAGGCATTTTATAAAGCCGACTTTGTTATGGCCATCTAGGCCTTAACCCACAATATTCAAGACCTGAATACAAAAAGAATACAAACCCTTTAGGAGCCCCAGATTCGTAATCTTTTGGTATGGCCATCCGTGAAATCTCTCCGCAGTTGCCAAAATGCTTTTCAAGTGCACTCTTAATCTGCAAAAGAGATCAAATTCAGCACACGGAGACTTGGAGTTGAACAAAAATATCGGAATGCTTTCACCGTGTTTATGATCAATAGACGTACATTCTCAAAACTCTCACTGGCATTAAACCCGCGTACATATATGGTCCCCTGAGCCTGTTGTCCCTTTTGGAAAGGCTTTTCATTGCTACAATCATATAGGCGTAAGTTTAGAATCACTGAGTTTAGTAATTTATGAAATTGTATATTTTCAAGACAACATACCCGCTACCGGGAGTATATGCACCCCTTTCCTTTGCTAAATCGAGCCTCACTGGACGGCCTAGTAACATCTCGTTGTTTAGTTTGAGTGCCTGGATTAAAGAAGATATATTTATAAGTAACCAACATTTAGCAAGGATTGATCGTTTACTATCATGCCACATTATAATGCTACTCCCTCCGTCCCAAAATAAGTGTCCACTTCTAAAAGTAAGTGTCTACTTTCCAATTCTAACTTTAATTCTGAGTTGGAGAAATTCATTACTCCCTCTATGTCAATAAGTTAATTACTCCCTCCATCCCAAAATAAGTGTCATCAGTTCTATTTTAGTTTGTCCCAAAATTTGTGTCCACTTTCAATAGTAAGTGTATTTTCACATTCTACCCTTAATTATGAGATGGAGAAATTCTCTCTATTATTACGGGTAGAATTGTCCTTTGGTTAATTAAAAAGTGTAATAATTACACATTCCTAAAACTTTGTGCCTTTTTCATTGTAGACATTTATTTTAGGATGGAGCGAGTAAAAATTAAATTGTGTGCCTTTTTCATTGTGGACATTTATTTTGGGATGGAGGGAGTAAATGATTTAAGTTTGATTGTGTCTTTAGTTGACATCATATATCTACCCGAAACACGGAAATGAATCTGTATAACACATTTTAGCACAGATCATACCTCCAGAGCTGCTTCCGAAGTGGCAAATTCAACATGCCCATAACCTGCAAATCGGTCATCTCTAACGGCAAAGCGGACTTCTATAATTTCACCGGCGTCTTTGAAGAAATGTCTCCTATGGCATCAAGTACTTGTCAAGATTGATGATACATATGCTATAAAGTTGCAAAAGACTAAAGTCAAAAATCACATACACATCAGCTTCTTCGATTTGGAAGCTTAAATTGCCCATAAACAAGGTTTTGGATCCAGTGGCTTGAGGAGTAAGCGGGGTTGGAGGCTGCAATTTTTAGCATGTATTAATGCAACCAAAACTCCCTCAAAGAGCAAACGTGATACAAAGAGGAAATCAAAATATAGCACTGACCACTTTCGTCGATGATGGAGCGTCAACCATTTCAACATCGGTGCCCTGCAATTGCCAGAAGTTCTCAAAAAGCAAATAGAAGAGCTGAATAGTGCAATATAGTTTTATGTGGGTGTATATATAAACAAAATTTTAAACCAAATCAATTAAAGAAATAAGTTATTTAATTATAAATACATTTAAATTGTAAAAATAAATACACACTGGTCTTATCAAACTTTTACTTTATCCATATTACTCCATACTATCAGAAGAAGAAGAAGAAAACTTCTTGTGTGCTCTCATTTTTCTCTCTTTCAAAGTCATCAACTTAAGTTTTTTCCTTTCATTTTGGCCTTAGTTTCCAATTTGCAAATTATGAATTTTACTTTTTTGGTAAAGAAAGACAAGAATTGGCCTTGTGTATCTCGTATTCCCATAAATTCATGGTCAATATTTCAAGGATACAGTCATGGCCGCATGAGGTCTGCACCCTGCCGCACCTTTGAAGATAATATAGGTCCCATGGCTGATGAGTACCATGGAAACTAGTCAGTTGCTGAACGATGTTAGATTACACCACAACGAAAATGTGGTGGTTTGGCCAGGCAATTGATTTAGTAAAATGCACTTCCGCAATGATAAAAACCTAAACAACTCTTCTTACAATTTTTTTTGGGGTTTTGGATGGAAGAGCATCGTCCTCAGAACTATCATCTTCATCGTCTTCTTCAGACTCCTCATCAGAACTGCTGCTTGCTTTCTTTGCATCTAGTTTAGTCTGCCATATAAGTCGCATAGTCAAACAGATGACACCTAAAGCTAATCCTCAGTGCATATCACTCACATAGATTAAAACCTCCACCTACCCTTTGCACAGGCTGTATCTTCGATGGCTCTTCATCAGAACTCTCCTCTGAACTCTCGGACTCACTGCTCTCCTCTTTTGCAGCCTTTGTGTTAGGTTTTACATCTTTTGTAATAGAAGGCTGCAATATGCAAATATTAGATGCATGATAACTCAGGATATGATTCACTTTATAGCCCTTGAGTTTGCCTAAAATGTTGGTCCCGCCATCTCAAAATAGGTGCCCATGTTTCTATTTTAACTTGCCCCAAATTAAGTTTCCACTCTCAAAAGTAACTGCAAAATTCCTATTCTAGCCTTCATTATGAGAGAAAAAAAAATCATTACTCCCTCTATTATTAAGGGTAAAATTGTCTTTTAGTTTATTAAAAAGTGTAATAACTAATAACTACACATTCTTAAATGTGTGTCATTTCATTATGGACATTTATTTTGGGCCAAAGAGAGTATAATAACTTTAGATCGCCTTCATTCAGATTGCCATCTCGATTTTTATTCTCACATTGCAGGACGTTATATAAAGAACTGATGACTTAATCACAGGCTTCTTATATAGAGGATGTTCTCATCGTTTATATAGAACAGAAAAAAACAAGTTGAAAGAAGCCAAACACGACAATAACCTTTATCTTTTTCTTCTGTGGCTCCTCGTCACCTGATGAACTCTCTTCTGAGCTTTCTTCTTCAGTACCACGCTTCTGAGCACAAAGGGAAAGGAAGCAACCAACAGCATTACAAATTATATATACACAGTAGCTAGTATGTTTCTATTTCACCGTACTTGTATGTGCACATGACAAGAGCAACACACCTGCTTGGTTGCAGCAGTCTTTTTAGAGGGAGCCACTTTAACCTGAAATTTTAATCATATCCATTTGATCACCATGAGAATAAAAAAGTTGCTGAATCCCCAGAGTCAATATTAATGCTTTACCATCACAAATAAATAAAGGAAAGACAAATCTTTAGTACAGCCTTACTAGAGTTTAATTACCACGTTGACTCCTCTAAAAAAAGTCATATTGGCTGAGCGCCTGTGCGGGAAAGAGGCAGAAGAGCTGGGATTTGTCATCCCAACTATTTTGTGTTTTTGGCCAAACATTTTCACAGTGCACATGATAATGTGGTTCATGAGTGGTAGCTTAAGTTATGCATGTAAGGTATAGAGTAAAGATTTGTCTACACCAGCAAGGGTAAATTGCACCAAACACGACACACTTCAATTCAGAAATTATGACATGGGGCACCGCATTAAATAAGAAACCAATTAATAGAACGGCCAAAAAAATTCAAATAGACCAGCATGGCACTGCCCTAAAATAGCAAAACCTTAAACTTTCTTTTTTGATTGGGTCCTTAAGCTTGTACTTTACCCTTTTTGTCTTCATCGTCTACTCCAAATGATAGGTTTACAAAGTTCTATCAATGCCACAAATTTGAGTGTGATGCTAATCAGTATGTTCTAGAGCAGTACCACCATGCAACTGCGTACAAACCACATTGGTGTTTGATTTAATAACCGAGATGTAGGCAGTCATCCAACTGTCAAATGGCTAGTGGCATTCATCAAAACCTATGTAGCTACGACAATAACTAAATTCCTATTTTTCACTACACCACATTTTTTTATGATTCTTATTTTTTAATTAAATCCTTAAGTCAATTATTTAACATCATCAAAGAACATGCACACATTTTAGTTGACAAACAGCAACCAGGAGAAACATATCAGTATACCTCTTCATCAGAATCACTCTCATCCGAACTATCTTCTTCTGAATCATCACTTGTATCCTCCTTTCTAGCAGCAACAGACTGACTTTTAACAGTAGCCCCTAACTTTGGTTGAGCCGCCATCGTGGCATTCTTCTGTAAATTGATTTTATATTAACTCATTGCCAAAATATTTACATCTTTGAAGATGGAAACCAACAAAAAAGTGCAACAGGAAAAAAAATGTATATATAGTGCCACATGCCTCTTCTTCATCAGAGTCACTCTCCTCCGAGCTAGTGTCTTTAGAACTCTCACTTCCTTCTTCCTTGGCAGGAACAAAAGCAGATCCATTTTTAGCAGTGACGGACGGGAACTTGTTTGGTTGTTTGGTCACTGTGGCATAATTCTGTACGTAGATTCTATCATCATCCACTTTGTTAAATCGTCAAAGATGAAAGAAAGGACGTCTGTATAGAGATCTATACCTCTTCATCATCAGAGTCACTCTCCTCCAAGCTACGATATTCAGACCTACTTTCTTGGTACCTTGGACGAAGCATATCACGTCTATTTTCAACAGTGCCATGGTATTCAGACCTACTTTCTTCGTTCCTTGGAAGAAGCATAGCACGTCTATTTTTAACAGCACCAGATGCCGACTTCATTGGTTGGATTGCCACAATGACATCATCCTGAATATATGCATTTATTAGTTCTTACAATGCCCCTATCCCTTAGATTACCTTATACATGATTCAGGAAAAGTTAGCACTTGTCAAGCGTCATTTAACCAATTGAAAATAGATTGGAAATGATCTACTTTTCAGAACTGTGACATAGTTGTATGTTAACGGGTTCATAAGATAAAACATATCCAACATAACCCAAAATCCTCTCTTACCTCATCTGAACTTGATTCACTGTCTTCTGAATCAGACTCATCACTGGATTCGTTCTTGGAAACCAACGCAGCAGCATTTTTTGCCACAACAGCAGGTTTTTGTTTTGTAGCTGCAGCTCCCTTGTTCTTTGTCTCCTCCTATACACATGCAAACATAATTTAGAAAAATTCGTATCATGCATCACGTGAGGCACACAACCAATATTAGCTCGTGAATTTTATGTGGGAATCACATAGATTCGCAATTTACAAACTGAGACTCACCTCATCACTCACTATTGTCCGAAGATTATTAATCCAAACCATCAAGAAGCCTTGGCCTTACCCATCAATTTTCCAGTTATACCATTATCATGTGGGGTAACAGGCTGTTTCAATTAAGTTTTGGGATCCTCATACTTCAGAAGAAAACTAAAATTGTTCTATAATTTACAAGACAGACTTCACAACTTGAATGACTAGGAATAATAATCACGTAAAGCCTGTGTTCTAAGAGCCTCCTTACATGCTGCCTAAGCAGCCTCCTAGGTGTTAATTGTCCACCCACACCCACAACTTGTTAAGCCTCTTAATCAGCCTCCTACGTGTTAACTATCCCCCACTGTTTTGATTTGGAACTAAATGTTGAATTATGAGCTTCAGAGATTGAAGAGGGCATTGATCAACTTTTCTTGAATAGTGCTGATCAATCCACTTGGCTCAACTAGAAGGTAACCATTTTAACACTTTCCACAACTGTATCAATGGAAGATGAAAACAGCCATTTACACAAATAATTGTGCGAAATAATGTAGTATTAACATTTCAGTTATCATAGGTATACATAAGGTAGTAAGTATACTTATATATTAAAATATAGCACTTATTCATCAGCTAAAACATCCACTTAATCCCTGGTTACGCAATTAAGTGCTAGAATGTCACTTGACCGTGTAGCTCTGTTTCATAATTTTTAGAACGTAAAAACGACTTACTTCCTCGGAGGAATCAGAAGAGTCATCACTGCTACTTGATTCCTTGGCAGGTTTCTTTAACACACCAGCTCCCTTCTTGGTCGCAACCGCAACCTTTTTGATTCATCAATATAATGTCTCAGCAACAATACCACAATTTATAAGATGGTAAGGACTTAATAAAAAAATGCAAGGAAGGAAAACAAAAAAATATCAAAGCTGCCCAAATACAAATGATTGCAAACACAGCACTGTACACAGAAGTATTAGCTTTTCAAAATGATCCCTTGTTCCTTTAAAGTGTACATCTCTCTTATTAGCCAAGAAAGAACAACATTTCGAAAGGGAAACATCTTTGCTTCTACAAAAGTCTCATGATCTAATAAAACATGCAAATAACAATAGCGGAATGCAATCTTTTAGACTTTTTTTTTTTTGAAAAAAATTACCGTTTTCATGAACTCATCATCCGTTTCACCTTACCTAACACCTAGTTTTACAATAGTTTATGAGTTTTTCTGGAAAAATTCAGTTTTTACAAGACTTATTACATAATAGATAAACATGACAACATAGCGTACTCCATAAAATAAAAAAATTGAATGTAAGATTAATGCAAGGACTTTTGTTTCAATTTTCAGGTACAAGTCTATCTTGATCACGCATTTTGGAAGGTATATTGCTTTGTTTCTCAAAATGTCAAGGCAAATGTATTACCAATTTGTAGATCTTTATATGACATCTATCAATGCAAATCCAACTTTTGCCACAGGAAAAATGTATATGATTATGAGAGAGAAGAAAAAGCTCATGATTCAAAAGTTAAACCTTCTTCGGTTCCGAAGAACTGCTTTCCTCTGAGGTACTGTTTACAAGACTCATTATATAACAAATAAACATAACAACAGAGCAAGGGCTCTGGTTTCGCTTTTCAGGTACAAGGCTATCTCGATCAAGCATTTTGGAAGGTATCTTGCTTCGTTTCTCAAGATGTTAAGGCAAATGTATTACCAATTTGTAAATCTTTATGTCATCTATCAATGCAAATTCAACTTTCACCACGAGAAAAATTTATGATTATGAGAGAGAGGTAAGAGCTCATGATTCAAAAGTTAAACCTTCGGTTCCTCGTCAGACTCCGAAGAACTGCTTTCCTCTGAGGTACTGTTTTCTTCTTTCATAGTTTTCTTCTTCTGAATCTTTTTCTCAACAACCTGATCCACACCACCATTGAATTGATTAAGGGTTGATTTTATCATTTAGTCATTTGTAATCGCAGTGTCATTGTAGCATTTTGGGAAGATATATTGCTTCCTTACTCAAGACATTAAGACAAACGTTATATTGATTGTGGGTCTATATGTGATCTCTATCAATGCAATTCCAATTTCAGCCAAAAGAAAAACATATGATAACGAAAGAATAGTAAGAGCTCATGATTAAAAAGTTAAACCTTCTTTAATTCGTCCTCAAACTCGGAAGAACTGCTTTCTTCTGAGGAACTGCTTTCTTCTTTATTAGTGTTCTTCTGAGTCTCTCTCTCAACAGCCTGGTCCACACCACCATTGAATTGGTCAAGGGTTGATTTTATCATTTAGTCATTTTGCAATTGCAGTGTCATTGTAACATTTTGGGAAGGCATCTTGCTTCCTTCCTCAAGAAGGTAAGACAAATTAATTATCAATTGTGGATTTTCATGTGACCCCCATGAATGCAATTCCAATTTGTGCAACAAAAAAAAAACTATTAGAAGTAGGAGCACATGATTAAAAGTTAAACCTTCTTTGGTTCATCCTCAGACTCCGAAGAAATGCTTTCTTCTTCCATAGCTTTCTTCTGAGGCTTTTTCTCAACAACCTGGTCCCAACCACCATTAAACTGATCAAGGATTGAGTTGATTATCATTTGTCATTTTGTAATTGCAATGTCATTGAAGCACAAGTCATCTTGCTTCCTTTTTCAAGACGATAGGGCAAATGTATTATCAATTATGGATCTTTATGTGAACCCTATGAATGCAATTCCAATTTGTGACAAAAGAAAAAACATATGATTATAAGGGAAAGTAGGAGCGCATGATTAAAAAGTTAAACCTTCTTTGGTTCCTCCTCAGACTCCGAAGAACTGCTTTCTTCTGAGGAGCTTTCTTCTTTCTTAGTGTTCTTCTTCTGAGGCTTTTTCTCAACAACCTGGTCCACACCACCATCGAACTGATGAAGGGTTGATTCTATTATCATTTGTCATTTTATAATTGCAATGTCATTGTAACACAAGTTGTCTTGCTTCCTTTCTCAAGACGATAGGGCAAACGTATTATCAATTATGGATCTCTATGTGAACCCCATGAATGCAATTCCAATTTGTGACAAAAGAAAAAACATACGATTATAAGGGAAAGTAGGAGTGCATGATTAAAAAGTTAAACCTTCTTTGGTTCCTCCTCAGATTCCGAAGAACTGCTTTCTTCTGAGGAACTGCTTTCTTCTTTCATAGTCTTCTTCTGAGGCTTTTTCTCAATAACCTAGTCCACACCACCATTCAACTGATCAAGAGTTGATTTTATTATCATTTGTCAAGTTGCAATGTCATTGTAGCACAAGTCATCTTGCTTCCTTTTTCAAGACGATAGGGCAAATGTATTATCAATTATGGATCTTTATGTGAACCCTATGAATGCAATTCCAATTTGTGACAAAAGAAAAAAACATATGATTATAAGGGAAAGTAGGAGCACATGACTAAAAAGTTAAACCTTCTTTGGTTCCTCCTCAGACTCCGAAGAACTGCTTTCTTCTGAGGAGCTTTCTTCTTTCTTAGTGTTCTTCTTCTGAGGCTTTTTCTCAACAACCTGGTCCACACCACCATCAAACTGATCAAGGGTTGATTTTATTTTCATTTGTCATTTTATAATTGCAATGCCATTGTAACACAAGTTGTCTTGCTCCCTTTTTCAAGACGATAGGGCACACGTACTATCAATTATGGATCTCTATATGAACCTTATGAATGCAATTCCAAATTGTGACAAAAGAAAAAACATATGAGAGAAAGTAGGAGCGCATGATTGAAAAGTTAAACCTTCTTTGGTTCCTCCTCAGACTCCGAAGAACTGCTTTCTTCTGAGGAACTGCTTTCTTCTTTCATAGTCTTCTTCTGAGGCTTTTTCTCAACAACCTGGTCCACACCACCATCAAACTGATCAAGGGTTGATTTTATTATCATTTGTCATTTTATAACTGCAATGTCATGGTAACACAAGTCGTCTTGCTTCCTTTCTCAAGACGATACGGAAATTTATTAAAAATTATGGATCTATATGTGATCCTCATTAATGCAATTCCAATTTTTGCCAAAAGAATAATATGATTAAAAAGTTAGACCTTCTTCTGTTCCTCCTCGGACTCTGAAGAACTGCTTTCCTTTTTCTTGGTGTTCTTTTTCTGAGTCTTTTTCTTAGCAGCCTGAGCTACACCACCATTGACAATCTTCTGCTTCTTTTTACTTGCAACTCGCTTCTCAATAATCTCCTCTGCGTCTCTCTTGCCTATATTTACAGGGCACAACATTTAAAACACACAAAAACTAGCATAGGCACAATCCAAAAAACAAAAGGTAAAACTAACACCAACATTTATCAAAGTTCAAGAATAAAGAAAAACCTAATCAGATTAAACAAAAAAAAACTCAAATTCGTCCGATATAAATAGCCAAAATTCAAAACAAACTAAAAGGAAAGAAATATCACAAGAAAAATGACAGAAACCTAGATATCTACTGATTAAAGAATCAAACCCGTTAATTATATACACACACGTATATATTATGTGTAGATATCAAGTTTTTACCTGGAAATCATGAGAACATAGCATAATTCAAGAAAAAACGAAATTACCTTTTTTAATTGTTTTGGCCGGTGGAGCTACAACAGCACTAGTTGAATCAACCTAATCGAAATCAAAACAAAATCGCTTCATCAAACACAGATACTTCCACATAGAGACATACATGTATACAGAACAGAAAGAAATTTATTCTTGAATAATATAAATGACTGTACTTTGGAGGCGGACTTCTTGGTTGATTTACCCATTTGAAGAATCGAACAGAAACGTAAATATCAGAATTCCGATAAGATGGATGATTGAAGAAGATCAAATGCAATCCCCCTATAAAAAAAACAATTTTTAGGGTTTTACGAAGGGGTACAGTGAGGGTTTTTAGAGATGGAAGAGCCCCTAATTTTGCGGTACCTTCCGTTGGTAAGGAAATCAGGGGACCGTTTGATTATATTAGAATCTGACATGTTTTTAATCATTCGGGTTTAAAATTTTGATTTTAGTCGTTTATTTAATATTTTTTTTAATTATTTTCTCATCGCGCATTGATTTATCAAAAAAAAATAAAAAAATGTAAGTGATTTACTAAATTTTTCGAAATCTATATCTGTTATACTATATTATAAAACACGGATAAAAAACTCTTAAATACAAATTATTAGGCACAAGATACCATCATTTTATTCAAGATTTTAAAAATCTCTTAATTTACAAGTATCTATACTATCTATATCTATACTATATTATAAAGTACGGATAAAAAAACTCTTAAATACAAATTATTAGGCACAAGGTACCATCATTTTATACAAGATTTTAAAAATCTCTTAATTTACAAGTATCAAATCACAAGATACATATTACTACTGTATGTTTCTAACACTCACCAATTTGGTATGTGCAGGACCTTCCTTTTATGCAGACTTTTCCATGTATCACTATTAATTAATATATTATATTACTATAAATTGTTAGTACACAGATATGTATTTCAATAATACATATAAAATAAAATAATTGAAATAACTTAATATAATCAACAAAATGATTAGAATAACTCAAATACAAAGGGAATCGACAGAAAACGTAAATGAATAAACCGTATAATCAAACGATGCTGAGGCTCGTGTTGGACACGATTCCCTTAAACAGATTTGTCGTATGTTCCCAGGGTACAACAGCGTAAACAGTGTGTACTGTCGGATATTATCACTTTGCCAGGAAAATGTCGCCGGAGAAACTTGGCTTCAGAGAGAAATGAGAAAGCTATGCGTGCTCGGTATTCGGGAACATTTGGAATGAATCCGGACTCCTCTATTTATACTTGAAAATGAAACCGACAGATTAATATGATATTAATCAGTATTTAACGAATAATTAACTGACCATTAATCATATTTATCTTCGTATTCATTGAGTATCAGTTGGGAGTTACAGAAAAACGAAACAGTGGAGCTGCATTCGCAGCCCACGCACAAGTTCGCCGAATTTAACCTACGAAAGTCTCAATCAGCACCCCCCCTGCGCGCGGGTAGGTGATGGAGTAAAACCAAACAAAGGACTTGTTAGTCCCTTCCACATTTTTAGTTATAAACTACTAAAACTTTTGGTCCTCCTTCCTATGTGGGACACACTCCCACACCCACTTGGTTTTGCCAATTTTTATCCCAAACACTCAACTTTGAGCATCGATATCTCATTCACACATATTCCGTTTTGGACACATAATATATCGTTTCGAAGCTCTCATATAGGAGAACATAAACCCACGAAGAGTTAGATATATACAATATATATACATGTATTTATTTGTGTCCAAAGTTAGTAAAAAATCACATTTTTTTTACTAAACTTTTCCAACATAATTTTGTTTTAATTATCTATACTATATTATAAATATGACATAAAAAACTCTTAAAATCAAGTCTTAAATCTTAATGTACCGCTATTTAATGTTAATTACTTAAAAAACAACCATAAAAGTTGTATGTATTACATTTAATGATATTCATTAATTTTCAATCATTATCTCTAACCATTTTAACTCCCCTAAAATCATTTCCCACTTTAACTCCCCTAAAATAACTTTCAGCATATTTTAGATATAAAAAATCTAAAATATAATTAAAAAATCTTACAGAATATTTTATAAAATAAATTATATTATTAAACCAAAATAAATTACATTATATTATTAAGTCTAAATTAAACAAATTTATATAAAAAAATCATTATCACTCTCTCACAACCATCCAAAATCGTAATGTAAATCGACAAAAAACAGAAAATAAAATAAAACATTGAAATAGTGATGTATCTAGCTGCATTGCGCGAGTACACTTCTAGTATTATTAAATATGTAATTGATTATTTTTTCTAGATGTCATTAAAATATTAAGATAATCATTGAATTCTAACAAAATACTTAATTTTTTATATAAAAAACATTATATTATTAAGCTTAAATTAAACAAATTTATAAAAAAAACATTATCACTTTCTCAAAACCATCCAAAATCGTACTGTAAATCGAAAAAAAATAAAACGAAACATTAAAAATCGTGATGTATCTCGCTGTATTGCGCGAGTACGCTTCTAGTATAACTAATTTATAATTTTTTGGTATTAAAATCATGTGTTGAGTTCCGGTGATAAGTTAAGTTAACAGTGAGAAGTGATTATCGACCGTTGGATGAGAAATGGACGCACATTAGAATGAGATGCACCAAGATAAGATGCACCAGATCAATTCCCTTCTAATCTGGAATTCCTGGGAGGGCTTGAAATTAAAAGAGATCAACTGTTCAGATCTACTTCTCACGCTTCTCACCATTAACTTAACTTCTCACACGACTTTCCGCCTTAGAATCATTGATATATATGTCCTAGAGAAGAGATACGTAAAATGGTCCGGTATTACAAAAGTTTTCGTCAGCCTCACTTTCACGACTTATCCATCATATGTTAAAAAGTCCAACCTGATCAAGTATATTTTTTTTAAATGTTCAAGTCCAACTTGAGAGGCTTTTATAAAGACTAGTTTTGAGTTGAGAACCCGACCAAAATAACTCAATCAAAGCCTAGTCGAACTAGCCATTGGTCGACCTCAAAAAAATTGATAACGATTACTTGGTCCTTTCTAGCCTTTTCTTTTTTGTGTTTTAATAGGGTTTATTTTTATAGGCTTGTTCACAGCATGGTTTGGGCCATAACTGTAAACTACACCACATATGTGGGCCGAGTATTTTAACCATATCTCATCTATATCTATATCTATATTACTAGTAGTGTACCCGCGCGATGCAGCGCGGGTGAATCACAATTCCGAAACATTAGTTTAGGCCTGAATCATGTTTCTTTAACACTTTCGATTTTATTTCATGAGTTTGCATGGTTATTTTGCAAGTCAACTAATATATAAAGTTGAAGGTTAATATGGTCTATTAGCAGGATCGGATGGAAAAATAATTGCACACGTATTGGGTTTCTAAACCCATGTACTTGGAACTCATTACAAAACTTGAAATTATTGACTGAACAAAAAAATACAATTATTTGTAAATAATGTTAATCTGTATATCCAAAATGTTGTTTAGTTTTCGTGATGCACTCATCCGTAAATATTTCCTGCAAAAAACGGCGCAATGATTTTAATAGAAACATATGGTACCAAATGTTTAATAATATAATTGTTGATTATACCTTATTCATCACGTAAAACTTCTTGATAGACGGCGTTAGACGAAGTCCACGCGAACCCTTGTCAAGCTCCATTGTGCATGTACCCCATTTAGTGATGAAAACTCATCAATATTATATGGATTGTTCAGTTCTACAAGTTTGTTACACTAATCAAAATTTGTTTGAAATATATAAATATATACTTATATTAAAAATATAAGACAACATGTATATATATTTAAAAAAGTTGAGAAGAAAATAAATAAAGAAATATTAAGTACCATCTTAAGTTCCAAGAAACAAACTTGCACAATTAGACATGGTTATGCGAAGTTCACATAGAGGAAAATCAACCTCCATGCTATCATCTCTTTTGTATGTTAGGGGAGAATTTTTAGTATTTTATGGGTGAGTTAATTTTTAGCATGAATGGGAGGAAAGCTCTAAAAACAGCCACTAAATGGCTCAACAACAGCTTAAAGTTTATGCTGTTGGAACTGGTTTTACGGCTGAACAATATCCAGCCCTGACTCAGTCCTACAACCCTTTAGATAGCATAAAAACGGTCCCATAAACGAGCATCGAGCTTGAGCTCGATAATTCAAAAAATATTCGAGCTCGAGCACAGTATTAATTTTTTGAGCCCGACTCGATTAACCTACTACTCGACTCGGCTCGTTTACACCCATAGACATTATCATGTTTAAGTCGTGATACGATAGAAACTTGCCATGATAAACTCAAACAATAGCAAACCCAAATCAGAATATTGATGTAATACCAACTTCATTAAATAAAGATCATAGCAACTATAACTCCAACCTGAGCTAAAAATTCTTTTTATGGTTGCCTGCTAACTCTTTTATAGCTGCATCCCACCTGCTTCTTAAGACACCATGGTACACTATTGCATATGATCCCACAACAATTAATGTCTTTGTACAAAAGTTGTCCGTAATTTCCTCCAACTCGTCCAATTGAAGAGCAGGGAGCAATAGGCTGGATAGCAACAGGCTGTGTGTCCTTTGGTGCAGCCCCAGGGGCACGATAACCTGCATTGTTTCCTTAAGCAACAAACTCACCAGTAAGTCCAAATACACTGTATTCATTTTTCTATGAATAGATGTTAGATTTGAAGTTTGAACCAGCAATCCAAACCGTGATTTGCTTAAATACATCCATTTGATTTGTTTGAACCAGCAATCCAAACCGTTTCTCTTCCAAATGATGTAAGCACCAGGGCATCATTTTTTAAGGATGTAATGAACTGATAAAGATAAAAAAAAATGTTCTCAAACTCACTACCATTCAAAAAAATTAGAACAATCAGTGATGTAAACCCCAAAAATGAGCAATGACCTACAAACTCAACACAACTTGGATCGGACAGAAGTCTTATCCATCTCAGGAAATTCAAGATTAACATTTAAACCATATTGCAAATCTGCATAATGGAGAAAAGTTTAAGATAATCAACTATTTATTTGTTACTACAACAAACTAATTCACATAACGATCTTAATTATGAGCCAGATCTTAAGAACACTCAAAGCAAAAAGCATTTGATTGAGTCATTTGTTACACAAAACCACTAATTATCCCTTGTTCTTGTAAGGAACCTGGAAACTGCTCACATCACCACACGTGACATATTCACAAGGAATATGGACATGTTATTCATAATTAGCGTGTGAATCATGATAAATATCCATCCTGAACAGGCGTACTATGAGCATGTTCCCGGGTTCTAATCAATTTTCCCTAAATGTTTACCTACTTTGATACAGTTCTAATCAATCACAGCAAAACAACTACATCTTTAATTCCAGTTTTCCACATATCAATTAACATCTTTCTTGAAGTAAAAAAAAACATTACTTTGCTTAGCCGAAGAAGTAAGAACTCACCTTCGGAGGGAGGTTAAGAATATCGAGACAGATTCGACCTTCTGTATCAATATTTGGATGGTATATAGGAGTGCTAAACGTTACAATCAGTGGCTGAAACGGGTACCTAAAAAAAACACCCAAATCCATCTACATCTTTCACACAGACAAAACAGCAAACACTTGGTCTGCATAACAAAAAAAACATTCAATTATCAAATCATTACCTTTCGGGTATCTGAATCTTTATCTTGAAAACCCCTTTTTCATAATCAGTACCTTCAGGACCTTCGATCTCTGTTACAGAAACAAAATTTGACGATTATTTTAAGGGTAAGAAAGTGGCAGATGTGATATGTGAACTTGTAAAGTAGTTACGGCCATCGATGGCGGTGAGTGAGAAGGAAGAAAGATCGGAGGTCGGAGAAAGGTGAAGGAAAGAAAGATTGGAGAAGCTATAGAGAAGGAAGCGTATGAAATATTCCATTTCAGAAGGAAGGTATGGTATGAGGCGTGAAGGGTAGAAGGGAGAGGTCAGAAAGCATGTTGCGTACTCTAGGTAATAGGTATGGGCCGGTCCTTTGTGGCAGTGCAAAATAAAGGGTTTTTCACTTGTACATCATGCATATCAAGTTGTTTTTTAAGAGTTTTTTGATTTTATGCATTAAATAGCAATACCTTGTGCATTGTGAGTTGTATTTAAGACTTTTGCTTAAATGCATATTAAGGTAGTATAGATATTATAAAGCAGGGATAAAAAAATCTTAAATACAAATTATTAGGCACAAGGTACCATCTTTTTATGCAAAATTTTAAAAATTTCTTAATTTACAAGTATCAAAGCACAAGATACATATTTCTACTGCAGACTTCTAACACCCACTAATTTGGTATGTACAGAACATTCATTTTATGCAAACATTTCCATGTATCACCATTTATCTATATCTATATCTATACTATATTATAAAGCAGGGATAAAAAAACTCTTAAATTCAAATTATTAGGCACAAGGTACCATCATTTTATGCAAAAATTAAAAAATTTCTTAATTTACAAGTATCAAAGCACACGATACATATTACTACTGCAGACTTTTAACATCCACCAATTTGGTATGTACAGAACATTCCTTTTATGTAAACATTTTCATGTATCACCATTTATCTATATCTATATTTATATCTATATCTATACTATATTATAAAGCAGGAATAAAAAACTCTTAAATACAAATTATTAGGCACAATGTACCATCATTTTATGCAAAATTTTAAAAAAAAAATAATTTACAAGTATCAAAGCACAAGATACATATTACTACTGCAGACTTCTAACACCTACCAATTTGGTATGTACAAAACATTCCTTTTATACAAACATTTCCATGTATCACCACTTAATTAATATATTATATTATTATAAATAAATTTGTTTTAATTTTATTATTAAATATGTAATTGGTTATTTTTCTAGACGTCATTAAAATGTATAAAATAATCATTGAATTCTAACAAAATACTTAATTTTTTTTATATAAAAACATTATATTATTAAGCCTAAATTAAACAAATTTATAAAAAAAAACATTATCATTTTCTCAAAACCATCCAAAATCGTACTGTAAATCGACAAAAAAAACAAAAAATAAAATGAAACATTAAAATCGTGATGTATCTCGCTGCATTGCGCGAGTACGCTTATAGTATGTCTTAAAAACCGTAAAAGCCCATATACATATTGTGGTTTTAGACCAACCCATACTGTGAACAAGCCGTAAATTAAAACCCCATTAGATAACAAAAAAAAACTAGAAAGGACCAAGTGATCTTTATTGATTTTTTCCCCGTCTGACAATGGGTAGTTTGACTAATCTTTGATTGGTTTTTGTTTGGTCGGGTTGTCAACTCAAAGTCGGGCTTTTATATAAAAGCCCTTTGAGTCCGACTTTAACACGTATTAAAGAAAAACTAGCAGTGTGCCCGTCCAATGCACCAGGTGAGCAAGGTGTGAAATTTTTTATCGTAAATGAAAAATTAAAAACCCTCAATCACGTAGCTCAATTGGCAAAGGGGTTGAGCGACTTTGCTCAAATACACAACAGATTCAAGTTCGAATCCTGCAGATATGAGCTTGAATCCCTCCGTTAACCTCAGTCGCTTAGTCAACTCTGAAATATCTCCAAATGTGGTTCCTAGGGATGGATTCCATATGTAAGTCAATGAAATAACCTATTACCAATAATGAAATTGGATACATCATAAATGATGTCATGCCTGCAATACAAGGTTGCATTATTTGTAACATTTAGTTTTAAGAAGCAAACATCTTTGAGAAACAAGTGCTATGAAAATATCATATGTACTCATAAAGCTTCAAGGTTGTCCATCTACAAAGCAAAACATTAACCAAATCCACTAGCATTATGCATATGAAGGCTCAATGCCTTAAGAGAAATATGTCATCGATCTAAATGCCCACCAACACGACATATCAAAATTTATCATGGAAGGATTTTCTTTGAATGCATAGATGTTTCATTGATAATCAAATTATTGATGTTTACGATTAGAAAAAAACACTAAACTATATGCTAAATATGAATATGATGATGAAACATTCACCATTGCCAAATGTTTAAGTTGGAACTCTAGCCGATTATGCTCACCTGCATGGAAATACCCGGATATCTCTGCCTGCAAAACTTGGGTTAAATCATACTACTATAGGCTACAATCAAAGATGCATGGCCAATATTGAATAACATGTTATAGATGGCCGCAGTTACCTCGTCCTCCCATACAAGTAAATTCCATTGTCGGCCTCTCATTCTCTAACAACATACTATTGGGGATCTTGAAAAGGGAACATCACAACTACGGAATTTACTGATAAGCGATAGTATTCTGTTCATGTAGCTCCAAACCACCCTAGCACCTTGTCTGCATTATAAGAAGACAGAAGATATGTCAAGGGGAAGTAAACCTGACAGTAATCTACAAAGGAATAACAAACAACTTTATTTTTTCTTAATCTTCACTAAAATTGAGAAGGTTATGAGCTAAAACTACCTACCAGTTGAACCACATACATAAATAATGAAAGAACTTGCACCTCTAAATCCTTTGAGGCAATCTATTTCTCGAGAATGCATATAATCATAAAAAAATGATAGTATATCGTCCTTAAGATAAATTGCATACGACAAACCAAACGGAAACCTCGTTCAAGCAAACCATAAGCAATAAGAGTAACACTATCAGTCAAATAATTTGATTAAATGGCATAGACAAAGGTTAACATATTAGTAGCATATGATGGATTTCCCATTTCACATCTAAAGCTTTAACCAACTAATGTATCTGTTTTTCACAAAAGAGTTGGAAAACCTGCATAAAAGAAAGAAATTAACCAATGACGCACTTCTTGGTCTGCATAAGCCTTTTCACTTGCAGATCTTAACGATTACAAAATCAAATACTTCAACAATCAATATTTTATAATTAAGAAAATAACAAGTAGCTAATCTAAAAACCCAAGATTCGACCATAAAAAAGTACTTTTTGTAAAAAATTCATCATCAAGACTCCATTTTTCACGGATACACTTACTTTAACCATCGTGCATTGCTTCAAGACGTTTGAGCTTATGTTTCCTCTTTTCCAAATTAGCTGGTGGGTTAAGCAGATGAACATCGTTTGGCAAAACATATCCGGTCGATCAATTGTGTCATTAAACAAACAGTATAACATATTCTACATTAATCTAAAGAAGCCACGTACATATAGACATTGCATTCGAACACATATTATGATTCAACAATAATTGATACAGTCAACTAACAAGTAACAATATCACCTTTCTTCAGGTCAGTGTTGGAAAAATATTTTGCTTAACCCTCCACTACTCAAAGCATCCGTGGAAACTTTGAAAGAGGAATCTGAGAAAAATTCAAAAACCTGCAATTGCAAAAATAACAATAAGGGAATACACAAATCTTTTGATACAACAAAGCACAAAAGGGAATATGTGTACATGAACAACCACCACAAATAAAATTTTCACTACAATTGCAATGATTTTATGAGATTGGAAAACAAATTTTGGTTACATCTTACCCGATAAAGTAAGTTAGAGTATTGACTCTTACCCGGTAAGCGCTTACGGGGTGAGCATTTGGGTAAACAACCCATTAGTTGAATTAAAGTCCAAAGTAACTATAGAAAAAACATAACAATATATATGAATCAAACCATGTAACTATAAGAATGACCATTCATAGATTGCTAAAAATGATGGAAAACAATATATTTCAAAACTTCTGAATTTCCAACAAAGAAAAAATTAACATAAGCATCTACTTGCATCTAAACAAAACTAAGAGAAAGGAACTACAAGTCACCAACTGGAAAAAAAAAAGTGGAAGATGTGTAGAGTTCAGCATACCATAGAAATATAGTGACATACCCTCCGTGAAAAACTGATATTGTGATGGACCCTAATAAGTTATTCATAAGCGGGAGAATCCAGTTCATGCAGATGTTGATGTGGGAACAATTTATGTAACACCCGTAATTTCCTAAATAACGGACAATAATCGGCCAAGGAAACTGTCAGCGACCGGCCGAAGGAAATAGTCGGGAACAGTTTGGCACAAGGGGTGAGAAAGGTGCATCAGGCTACACGCGCGGCTTGACCCGTGGCCTCAAGTCGCGGCTAGGCCCGCGTAAGTTGTTGTGACCCGCGACTCAGGAGCACGCGCGGCTTGGCCCGCAACTTAAGGTCATGGCCAAGGTCGCGGGGACGGTCTGACGATTTAAATCCCATTTTTAGGGTTTTTCCTCATTATCACCTCCCCTCTCCTTTTCTATCCTCTCTAGTGCGATTTTGGGAACTAGAGTTCCATGTTTGGGAGCAACTATGGTGGATTTGTCCAAAGAAAGCTCAAGGGTTCGGTATTTGGAAGCTCGGGTTGAATAGTGGATGGGTTGTTTGGATAGCTTTGGGTGGAGAGTCTCAATATCTTAAAGTGGTAAGTTTCCTTGAATATTTCAAGCTCTAGTATAAGGATCTTTGTAGATCTAAAGGTTTTACTTGTTTTTTTTTAAAGTGTATCCTGGGCCTATGGCCCAGACTAATCCCTGGCAATTAGGGTCTTTGGCCCAGCTGCTAAAGCGTGCAACCCTGAGTTTATCCTCAGTGGCCACAAGTGCTGCTAGTGGGGCTCGAACCCAGGTTGAGCGCTATGAACTCCCCAAGCCTTTACCACCACACCACAGCCCTTGTGGTTAAGGTTTTACTTGTTATTGGTTCATTTCTAGACTTGAAGAAATTAGTTATTTGGAAACCCTAGCTTATTGTTGGTGATGACTTGAAAACGGTGGAATCTACATTATTGGAGGCTAATGGTTGGATTTGAAACCTAAGTTTAATTTAACATAGCAAGGTGAGTTCAAGTAGATTTGTGAAAACGTTGTACATGCCAAAAGGACTATTTTAAAAGCGTTTATGTGTTTACATGAAATTATCATTTGTTGAGTTATTTGGTGGATTTAATTATTTAAGGTGTTTGGATTTATAAACCTTGTAAAACCCCCACGTTTGGGACTTTTGGGCATTTTGATAAATGAGTAATAAATGGGCATTTGTTTTTAATAATTTATTTGCATAAATGGAGATTTCTTGGTGAAAGTGCATTGTGGTGTTTGTTGGAAAATATGCATAGTTCGCGTCTAGAGACGTTTTGAAAGGGGTCAATGGTGTAACCTTGTGTTTGGGAAAATGATATGTCTTATTTTAAGTTGTGTTGGAGTTGGTCGTGTACTTTGGAACACGTGTTTGCATAAACGTTGGTCGTGTGCGTTTCGTTGCATTTTATTGCTTTTGAAAATGAGTCCTTTTGGTGGCTTGAGCATGTGGCTCTGTATTTATTTATGATTGAGTTTTGGGGACATTTGTCCAGTTTTGATAGCTCGACTTAGAGCTCTGATAACGATATTGGATGAGGAACTCAACGTAAGAACCTTTTATGGTTGAAGTTGACCTTCCGTGGGTGTACGTTTAAAGCTACTGAACCTGACATCCATTGTGTTTGGAATCATTTGATCCAATGGTGTAATACTAGTTCTCCCCATTGAGGCACAATTAGGCATCAAATGTGGAATAAGTCCTACTAGGCATTAGATGAAGTATAAGCCTTATCAGGCATCAAATGTGGTATAAGCCCTGCATGTTAGTACATCAGGCATCAGATGAGGTATAATCCATGCGTGTACTTTATTATGCATTTGGCATTACTAACATAAGATGTGGCTTACCCTGTGTCCGCCACATTTTATGGAATCAGATCTCCTCCGTCACCGAAATGTGTTGTTTTGGGTATTTTGTTTTATTATCCATGTTTTCGGTGACGTTTTACATTTACAGATTTTATATATGATTTATGGGTCGAATATTATGTCCCACCTGTGTTTTTGGTGTTTCGGGATATAAAGTTTTATCTGCGTTTCATAAATTGGGAGTTCGGTCTCTATTCTCGTTTTGAGTGAGTTATGGGTTGCATCACTTTACAAATGAATGTTTTACTTTAGGGAGTTCATCTATAAAATGTGTGTTGTTGGAAAACGAGTCGTTTTCATATTTGAAGCATATCATTTTGAAATGTTATAATTTAAATTGCATTATTTGTTTTCATCGATGTATTTATTAATGTTGAAAACTCTTGAACTCACTAAGCGTTAGCCTAACCTTTTTATTTGTCGGCATGTGCAACAGACTTCGTTGGGGAATAGTTCTAGTGACACTATGAAGAGAGAAGTGCTAGTTGTGTGCTTGTGAAATGAGTAGCTTGGTGAAGTCTTCCGCGTCAGTTTTGTGAAGAGCAACTTGTATTGGGGTTATGTAGCACCCGACTTCGGTCTAGTCCTTGCATCTTATTGGAGTTTATATTTGTTGAGGTTAACTATAGAGTTCTATATTGAGGTGTATTGAAATTTTAAATTAGTTGCTTTTACCAAATTTGAGGGTGTTACAGTTTGGGAAGAGAATGATCTCTTATGGGTATTAGCAAGAAGAATGGTAGTGGAAACAATATTCCGCCTATCAGGTAATACCTTTTATATACAAGATATGGAACAAAAAAAACTTTGAACGAAATATATACCTTGTTATATAAAGTATCAGGATAAATCGAAGAATGAAAGATTATATACATGTTATTCGCATCCTCTAAAGAAATTTGAGCAGAAACAACCTGTATATCCATTAGACAGCTTTAAAAACACAAATCTATATCATACATGTGATTGAATCTGATCAAATCTGGAACCCTAGGAATTACTCAAAACCCGAATATGAGAAAAATAAGTAAGTGATGAGAAGATTGAGGGAGATAGGGAGGAGGAGGAAATGGGTGGTCGACGGAGATGGAGACGATGGTTGAGTGAGAGGTAATCGATACAAATTTTGAATTGACATGGAGCCTAAACCGTGATTTTGAAATCTGAATCCAAGGATACCTGTTTGAAAATGATTTGGAAGGGAAAGTCAAACTTGTACACAGAGAAAGACACTGCTTTTAAAACATAAATAGGGAAGGTTTTAAAGTGTGCATCAATAACTTGTACATTATGTTTTACAACATGTAATTAAGAGTTTTTTGAATTTTCTGCATAAAATGGAAGTACCTTGTGCATTATGAGTTGCATTTAAGAGTTTTTTTTATCCATATTTTATAATACTAGAAGAGTACTCGTGCAATGCAGCGAGATACATCACGATTTTAATGTTTTATTTTATTTTTTGTTTTTTTTGTCGATTTACAGTACGATTTTGGATGATTTTGAGAAAATGATAATGTTTTTTTTATAATTTTGTTTAATTTAGGCTTAATAATATAATGTTTTTTATATAAAAAATTAAGTATTTTGTTAGAATTCAATGATTATCTTATATATTTTAATGACATCTAGAAAAAATAACCAATTACATATTTAATAATATAATTAAAACAAATTTATAGTAATATAATATATCTATACTATATTATAAAAGAGACATAAAAAACTATTAAAAACAACCCATTAAGCATTATGTACTATTATTTAATGCTAATCTACTTAAAATCTCTTAAAAAACAACTAATGAAGCAATATGTACTACTTTTAAATGTTTTTAACCATAATTAATAATTTCATCCTTATCCCCCAAAATCCTTATCTCTAATCCCCAAACCCTAAAATTATGAAATTTGAATTCTGATAAACATAATCAAAACAGGATAAACATCTCAATTTAAATATAAAAAAATTAAAATATATAAGATAATTAATGAATTTTAACAAACTACTTAATTTTTTTATATAAAAAACATTATATTATTAAGCCTAAATTAAACAAATTTATTAAAAAAAAAAACCATTATCACTCTCTAAAAACCATCCAATATCTATACTATATTATAAAACATTGATTCAAAACTCTTTAAAAACAATCTTTTAAGCATTTGGTACTACCAATTAATGCTAATTTACTTAAATTTCAAGTTTACAACTTGTTATTGCCTATGGTACCACTTACTAAAGCACACTATCAATGCATATCCTTAAACACGTTCAACCTTATCCCTAAACGAGTTCAACTTCCTTCCTATCCCTAAATCCCTCCAACCCGTTCAAATCAAAATTCAAAACAATTGTTATCATCATTTTCATGTATCTCTATCTCTAAACACGCCCTCTTCCCCCTATTTATATCCTTATTTAAACATAAATTTTCAATGGAGAAGATGAGGATGAAATCGAAAAGATCGATGGAGTAGCGCCTTTTTCAAACAACTGTATCAGGTTTTGTCTTCTTTTCCGTTTTTGTTTGACTTGCTTGAGTGTGTATTTGTTATTACCGTTCTTCTTGATTTATTTGAGGTGTTGTGTTTGTATCTAAAGAGAACCGTCAATCGGTGGAACTTGAGAGAATCAATTGAGTGGTCTTATCTCAAATGGCGGTATCATGTTTGTCTTATTTTTCTGGTTTCTCGCATATTTGATTTATTTACTATGAACAACAAATTTTCATTTCTACATATCTGGTTTCCTTCATATGTTTGTCTTTCCTTCATTTCTACATATCTATTTTTTTGTTTGGATGGTTAACAAAGTTTCTCAACAGTCAACCCATTTACTAACGGAGCTACACGCTCGAGGGCTTTTAATTTTTCATTTACGATAAAATTTTACATCTTACTCACCCGGTGCATTGCACGGGCATGATGCTAGTTAATTAATAGTAATACATGAAAATGTCTGCATAAAAGGAAGACCATGCACATACCAAATTGGTGGGTGTTAGAAGCTTGCAGTAGTAATATGTATCTTGTGCTTTGATACTTGTAAATTAAGAGATTTTTAAAATATTGCATAAAATGATGGTACCTTCTGCCAAATAAT
The DNA here is from genome assembly GCA_954870635.1 of Arctium minus. Classification (NCBI taxonomy): domain Eukaryota; kingdom Viridiplantae; phylum Streptophyta; class Magnoliopsida; order Asterales; family Asteraceae; genus Arctium; species Arctium minus. Next base: position 140,764,941 of record OX941082.1, on the reverse strand, counting down.
TTGTATTTAAGAGTTTTTTTATCCGTGCTTTATAATATAGTATAGATAGTGTTGGGCCCGTGCATTGCACGGGAGAATAAATTTTTTGTTGGAATATTGAACCGAGTTAAAATGAAACATAATTTCTCTGTTAACAGTTAATGAAATACAATGTGAAAAACGAATGTATTTTCATAAGTGGTTAACTTGTATATATTCTTAATCGTTTGTTGTTATGAGTTTGTGCAATAATATTGATAATAGTTTTGTATTATATTATTTAAAACTCAAACGACATGTCTCACAACATATCACTATTATTGAAATAATTATAAATATGAGCATACGTTTTTACAGATTTTGCAATTTTTCTGAAACCTCCTCGACAACACTTGACAATCACTTTGAACGTATAAATCTGTAGATTAATTAACAACATTCAACTCACATCAAATATGACAAAGAAAATAAATAATTTATATCTTTTGTAACCGGCAACTCAACTGGTATAGTTTAAATTCACTCAGTACCACTTGAAAATTTATCTGACTATTGACTTCAAGACCTCATAATATTAGTCGATAAAAATAAAGATATGTATATATATTTTATTCCCCCTACTTCGAAAAATATGATTGTGGGTTTTGAAAAATATAAACAAATCCTCAGTAAATAAAATAAAATAAAAAAAAATAGTTTTTCAAAGAAACAAAAATATAGTGGAATACCTTTTGTTCAGTTGCAGGTTCCGCCATTGACACCCGATCGTTCGTCTTCTTCTTGTACTCGGATGATACATAGAGAAGCTATATATATTTATAGTGAATGTAGAGAATATTTTAAAATCTTTTATTTTCATTTTCGATTTTACATTCAAATGTAAATATATTAAAAATATGGAAGAATATTTTTATATCTACATCGTTTCTATTTTATTTTCTTTGCACTTGGTTAATTTGGAAAGTATTGCGGAATATTTTTATTTTAAAGAATACGATAATTTATTAGTGTACCTTGTTATTTTTTTATTTTTAATTCATATCAACCTTCTTTTTTCTTCTTTTAATGCTCGTGAAAAAAAATACGTGTAGATTTTATATTAGCAAAAAAAAATACGTGTAGATTTTATATTATGCTAATATAAAATACGTATAAATTTTATAAAATAAAATAGATTTTATATTAGCAAAAAAAATACGGAAGAAAAAAGAGTTTATATTACATCTCATTATGTAAACAGATTTTATAAAATAAAATATGGAAAAAGATTTTATAAAATAAAATATGGAAAAATCATTATGAGATGTATATAAAAAAATACGGAAGAAAAAAGATTTTATATTATATCTCATTAATATAGATTTAAATGTAAAATCTACATTTAAAATAGATTATGCTAATATAAAATATATTTTATAAAATCCTCCAACAAAAAAACAAATATTTATATTAATAAATGAGTATCTATTTCACAAATAGATGATTATGTGAGATACTGTGCTTTGAAATGTTGTACCAAAGCATTAAGAAATTGTAAATTAAGTAATTGACTTTAATTAGTTGTAACTTGTGCTTAAAATGTTGTAATTAAAAAAATTTTATGTCGTTTTTATAATATAGTATAGATATAGATATAGTCATATAGATACTCGGAAACTCTTTAATAATATTGTGGGTGAAGGCGAGAGCTTACCAAGTGAACTTTTATTAGGTTATGGACATATAATACCAACGATTCTAATGCTAAAAATTATAAATCAGCTATATTGAATTTTTATAATAAAAATTCAATTATGTTTTAAAATATTTATAAAACACAATCACATATTCACATCTATATTCTCTTTATAACAATAAAATTCTTAAATATAATAAGACATTAAAAAGTGACAAATAAAATGTTGTTTTTACTAAATACTATATAAATATGCAATCTATATCTATACCATATTATAAAGTACGGATAAAAACTTTTAAATACAAATTATCAGGCACAAAGTACCATCATTTTATCATACACACCACACAAAAAGCCATGTATTTTGAGGCTTCACCTGTTGATTCCACTTCCACGCGTCACAATTTCTCGAATTTGAACTGGTTTCATTTGGAGTGTATATATGACTACTGCAGACTTCTAACACCCACCAATTTGATATGTGCAGGGCTTTCCTTTTATGCTGATATTTTCATATATCACTATTAATTAATATATTATATTACTATAAATTTGTTTTAATTATATTATTAAATATGTAATTGGTTATTTTTTCTATATGTCATTAAAATATATAGAATAATCATTGAATTCTAACAAAATACTTAATTTTTTTACATAAAAAACGTTATATTATTAAGTCTAAATTAAACAAATTTATAAAAAAAACATTATCACTTTTTTAAAACTATCTAAAATCGTATTGTAAATCGACAAAAAACAAAAAATAAAATAAAACATTAAAATCGCGATGTATTTCGCTGTATTGTGCGAGTACGCTTCCAGTAAAAAATTAAAATAGTATTTGTATTTAAATATTACTAGTGTTGGGCCCGTGCATTGCACGGGAGAATAAATTTTTTGTTGGAATATTGAACCGAGTTAAAATGAAACGTAATTTCTATGTTAACAATTAATGAAATACAATGTGAAAAACGAATGTATTTTCATAAGTGGTTAACTTGCATATATTCTTAATCGTTTGTTGTTATGAGTTTGTGCAATAATATTGGTAATAGTTTTATATTATATTATTTAAAACTCAAACGACATGTCTCACAACATATCACTATTATTGAAATAATTATAAATAAATAATTTATTAGTGTATCTCGTTATTTTTTATTCATATCAACCTTCTTTTTTCTTCTTATAATGCTCGTGAAAAAAAAAATGTAGATTTTATATTAGCAAAAAAAATACGTGTAGATTTTATATTATGCTAATATAAAATATGTGTAGATTTTATAAAATAAAAAAGATTTTATATTACATCTCATTAATATAGATTTAAATGTAAAATCTACATTTAAAATAGATTATGCTAATATAAAATATATTTTATAAAATCCTTCACCAAAAAAACAAATATTTATATTAATAAATGAGTATTCATTCCACAAATAGATGATTATGTGATATTAATAAATGAGTATTCATTCCACAAATAGATGATTATGTGAGATACTGTGCTTGGAAAGGTTGTACCAAAGCATTGAGAAATTGTAAATTAAGTAATTGACTTTAATTAGTTGTACCATGTGCTTAAAATGTTGTAATTAAGAGTTTTTTATGTCGTTTTTATAATATAGTATAGATATAGATATTTTAAAATAATAATAAATCGTAAAAGATAGAAATTTGATCGGGTGGGGAAAACCCATGGGTTATGGTCGGTGGGTCACGCACGCGCCAGATAGGCAAGGCAGAGAGACAAAACGAAGAAAAAAGAATTGCGAGTGAAAGGTTTGGACAAACCCTAATCAAGCAATCGAATTTTGGGGCAAAAAGTTCGTCCATCCACTCGCTCCACCCCCTCGCGTGGATTTTCCAGTCGATCGGGAACACAACTTTCACAAAGGGAATTTAGCACCACCATCGTTTCTCATTTCAGGTACACCCATCCATCCTTCCATCCCTCCCTCCCTTTGCTCTCATCTTCTTCTTATTTTATCACTACCCACCACACAAAAAGCCATGTATTTTGAGGCTTCACCTGTTGATTCCACTTCCACGCATCACAATTTCTCGAATTTGAACTGGTTTCATTTGGAGTGTACATAGAACAAGAGGATTCCTTCAAGATTTTTGATGTAATCAAGAATTAACCATTCTTGTACTTCATCTTCTTTGGTTGTTGGTATGTTTGATTCTATTGCCATGGGTTCTTATCAGTCTCATCAATCTTTTTTTGGGGTAACATTGCCAGTATAAATGTCAATTTACTTATAAGACTTGATCATGATTGTAATGGTGTCTGTACCTAAGACTGGTTCATAGTTTGCCCAAAGTTCTGATGTTTCTCAGTAGTGATATACTCCGGTATTTTCATGAAGTAGAGATCACTTTTAGATGGTCAAATGACTAAAGTTTTTTACTGCAAAATAACTATTGAGTACATGATCGTTGAAGGAAATTTTTGTACAACCATATTAGGTGTCAATACATTAATCTCGGGACATAACAAGTACTTGGTATTGATGTGGTGATCTTCATAGGTTGTCATTGTATGTTTCTGCATCAATTTAAATGTATGTTACAAGGAGGGATGTTGTACCCCTACCTCTTCCAGGTTTGACTTTATGCAAAGGGTTTTTTCGTGTTGCTTAGGTTTCGTGATTCTGATTTTCATTTTTGTCTTCTTGGAATTTTATCGAGTTCATTGATTCTTTACATTGCATACTACTTTATTGGAATAAGCTTCCATATTTATTTCAAGATTGAGCATTTTTCATTTATGTCTTCTTGAAATTTTATCAAGTTCATTGATTCTTTACATTGCATACTACTTTATTGGAATAAGCTTCCGTATTTGTTTCTAGATCGAGCATTTCAGAACTCTAGAAATAGCAATATTACTTTTCATAATGTCTTTTTTTTGAGGAAAGGTTCTCAAGGTCATATCTAATGCAATGATTTATTAAGCACTATAAAGTACATCCTGTTGCCAGAAGATTATCTTATGATTGTGATGTCAGTAAAAACCATTTGAGGTCATTGTTTGTACTTGGACCACTTATGGACACCCTTTTCCTTTTGAATGAAAAGATGAGGAACATGTATTCAGCTTTCCTTTTGTATGTGTATTCATTTTATTTTTCTTTCTTGCAAGAGGGTATTTATTTGCTCAAGTAAGCTTGTCGTTCTTTGCAGTAGTACTTTCAGTTTTCTGTCATTTCTGTTGGGTTCACCTTTAATGTTATTATGATTGAGAAATCTTTGTGTCATTTCTTGCAAGAGGGTATTTATTTGCTCAAGTAAGCTTGTCGTTCTTTGCAGTAGTACTTTCAGTTTTCTGTCATTTCTGTTGGGTTCACCTTTAATGTTATTATGATTGAGAAATCTTTGTGTTCGCTATTTAACCTCATCATTGGGTGCATGCAGCTTTTGCAATATGGTCTCAACAGTTTAAAGTTCACATATTTTTCACAAGGATATGTGTTCAAATGAAGTTATAATACTGTTCTAGTACTCAATTTAAGTCAGAAGTGAGAGAATAGCAAATGGTATAAACCATTAAATATTGTTAATTAGTTACATTAGCAGGGTGACTTTTTTTTTTCTTCCTTCTATTAACTCAGTGCCATATTTGGGGTGGAGCAAGAATAAACATTCCTCAACTCTGTGTTTCTTTGACATTTTACTTTGGTAGTCCAAAACTTTGATAACCAACAGCAAGCTTTTAGAATGAAGGCTCAACTATGTGGAGTTAGTTTAATATTTTGATAAAAAGTTTCCAGTTGCTTTTATTTGCTAATATTCATTGTCCCTTGTAGGTAGCAACTGAAAGAATTAGTGAAAATTCCTAAATTCTTGCCATGGATATTGATCTTAGGCTCCCTTCCGGAGAACATGAAAAGGAAGAGAAAGAAGAGGCGAAAGATATGAGCAATATGATTGATGGTGAACATAAAATGCACAGTGAAGATGTTTTGGGCCGGGATATGGTTGGCATTCGAGACAAGTTGCCTCCTGATAGTGATGGGGGAGTGAATTCTCCATCAGTTGATATGGTAGATTTTAAAGAGGATATAAATCTTGAGCCAATAGCTGGTATGGAATTTGAATCACATGGGGAGGCATATTCTTTTTATCAAGAGTATGCTAGGTCTATGGGTTTCAGTACTGCTATACAGAACAGTCGGCGTTCGAAGACATCGAGGGAGTTCATCGATGCAAAATTTGCCTGTTCCAGATATGGAACCAAGCGTGAGCATGACAAATCATTTAATCGGCCACGTAGTAGACAAGGAAGCAATCAGGATCCTGAGAATGCGTCTGGCAGACGGTCATGCTCTAAGACAGATTGCAAAGCAAGCATGCATGTAAAGAGAAGGCCGGATGGAAAATGGATTATCCATAGATTTGAGAAAGAGCATAATCATGAACTATTGCCTGCCCAAGCTGTCAGTGAACAAACTAGAAAGATGTATGCTGCCATGGCAAGACAATTTGCTGAGTACAAAAATGTAGTTGGCATGAAGAATGATTCAAGTAATCCTTTTGAGAAGGGCCGTAATATGGCTCTAGAAGCAGGAGAGGCAAACATTTTGTGCAAGTTTTTCATGCAGATGCAGAGCATTAATTCAAATTTCTTTTATGCAATAGATGTAGGTGAAGATCAACGTTTGAAAAATATGTTGTGGGCTGATGCCAAAACCAGGCATGACTACGTCAATTTTTGTGATGTTGTTTCATTTGATACATCGTATGTTAAAAACAAATATAGAATGCCCCTTGCACTTTTTATTGGGGTCAACCAACACTATCAGTTGATGCTGCTTGGATGCGCTCTACTGTCTGATGAGACAACTGCTACTTATTCTTGGGTTATGCAAACATGGTTGACTGCAATGGGTGGACGAACCCCAAAAGTTATAATCACTGATAAAGATCAGTACTTAGAATCTGTGGTTTCGCAGGTCTTTCCATCTTCAAAGCATTGTTTTTGTTTGTGGAATATAATGGGCAAGATATCTGAAGCTCTTAATCAGGTAATTAAGCAACATGGCAATTTTATGGCCAAGTTCGAAAAGTGCATTTATAGGTCTTGGACAGATGAGCAATTTGAGAAGAGATGGTTCAAAATGGTGAATAGGTTTGGACTTAAAGATTTTGATTGGATGCAATCATTGTACGAAAGCCGTAAGCAATGGGTTCCAATCTATATGAGGGACGTTCTTTTAGCTGGAATGTCTACTCTTCAGCGATCTGAAAGTGTGAACTGTTCCTTTGACAAGTATGTGCATAGGAAGACCAGTGTGCAAGAGTTTGTTAGACAGTATGAAACTATCATCCAAGATAGGTATGAAGAGGAAGCCAAAGGAGATTCTGATTCATGGAACAAGCCTCCTACACTAAGGTCTCCATCGCCTTTTGAGAAGCATGTGTCAAGTATATATACAAATGCAGTTTTCAAGAAATTCCAAGCCGAGGTTTTGGGTGCAGTTGCTTGTATGCCTAAAAAAGAGGCACAAGAAGATATGATCATAACTTTCAGAGTTTCAGATTTTGAAAAGAGTTTGGACTTTAATGTTACTTATAACGAGTCAACATCTGAAGTATCATGTATTTGTCGTCTGTTTGAATTCAAGGGTTTTCTCTGTAGACATGCAATGATTGTTCTTCAAATTTGTGGTCTTTCTGCCATTCCGTCTCAGTATATTCTAAAACGGTGGACAAAGGATGTGAAAAACAGGTGTTTAATATCAGAAGGACCTGAGCAGCTGCAGTACAGGGTTCAAAGATACAATGATTTATGTCAGAGAGCGATTAAATTGGGTGAAGAGGGATCGTTATCTCAAGAGAGTTACAATATGGCACTTCGTGCACTTGAAGATGTTTATGCAAACTGCGTCTGTCTGAATAACTCCAATAAGAACCTTATTGAAACCGGAACATCAACGGCTCCAGGTGTTCTACGGATTGAAGAGGATAATCAAAGCAGAAACATGCGCACAAATAAAAAAAAGAACCCTATGAAGAAAAGGAAGGTTATATATTATATCTTTTGTCTATCCCTTTCATATTTTCTGTAAGGGACCCAATTAAGCCCCTGATCTTATGCTAATTTACAGATCCTTCTTATTGTAGGTAAATTCGGAGCAGGATATTATGACCGTTGGAGCCCAAGAGAGCTTGCAGCAGCTGGTTTGCTTTTATCTAGACTTCGTTAATGCATTAAAAAGTTTATTATCAGCATAAAAAAATATTTAGTAGCATGCCAACGAAATCGATAACACAATAAGAAATAATACTTTCTTCACTCTCCCATCAAGGGCATTCCTTCCCTTGTTAATTCTAACCATAGCAACTAAATCATTAATGAGCTAGTTAGCTATGCCACTTGGAGTTGGTTACTGATCAGTTACTACTTTATTGTAGGACGGTGTACTGTAATGAGTTAGAATGATGCAATGAGTAATTACGAGTCGTATGCAATTCGGCACACTTATGCTATACCCTTTAGTATGGGTATTTAGTAGAGAGAAGATGCATGCAATATAATACATCCTTAAAAGAGAATTCTATTCATTATTGAAGGAGGAAACCCCTTTAAATAGGTACAAGGGCGGTTTTAAGGATTAGGATAGCCATAAGAAGATAACATAAATGTGAAGAATAAACTACTACGACTCTTGTAACATTTCTCAAGTCGGAGCATATATGTTGATCGTGCCCAACTAGTTGTTTCATACGAATTCCGTTTAAATGCATGCAAGATGGTGCTTTGTACAAATGATAAATAGGTTGAATAGATTAAGTGGTAGGAGTCCCAAGATGACAATCAACCTCAGTTGTTTGGTCATCTCATGGAAAACTTGTTTCTTGGCTGTAAGGGTGATAAAAAGTCATCACTTTATTGACGAGTCTCAAAATAATGTAGCATTCATATGATCTATGTCATCTCACAGGAGATATCTGACATAGCACGATACTCAGACTCACACTAGCCTAGATACTATGTGTTGCTTCTTGCTCTTCCACCAAACAAGTTTTCCAACCACAAAATGCAATATCCATTATCCAGTGGTAGGTTGTTGAGGAAAAGGACGTCCTCCTTGATCTGCATTTAATAACCTTGCACTCTTCATTGTTCCCTCCTGGTAAAGGTGCCCACTCCATCTACTAATGCAGAGTATATTTCCTGATACACCAAAATTCTATCTGCCACCCTAACCATCAATCAAAATTGCTGCCAAATACCAAAAACCAACACCTACTATCCCTTTGATACCGTGCAAGGTTAATTTAGGGTAAAATGGAAATGTGTCTTTTAAGTCGCATGCTAACAACCATCCAAAACTTTGACCTAAAATGAATGGCGTCATCTGCTTATAGTAAAGGGCATACAATGGATGTTTTAACAAAACTTTGACCTATAACTTGGATTCTGCATGAGTTCTTATGTGCTTACACACTATAATAGAATGGTGTCGCTGGATATAAATTTTCTTTGTGCTAAAATGGTTTGCACTATGATTCATCATCATCATCCCCCTCATTGTTTCTAAGGGATGTGGTTTTAACTACTTAACTCATCATATTTGATTTTGCTCTACTTTCTTTGATGGATAAACTCCTTCTCCCTCGTATTTTCTTCTACACCCATGTTCATGATATCACTTAAAATCTTTGGATTCGTCTGTTGTATCCCTAACCTTCTTCTTGGTGGAATAAAACTTGATCGTCATTCAGTGAAGTGTTTGTTCCTTTATTAGATGTCAAAACACAAATATCTTATCTCTGCCAATGTCACTTCACGTTTTTCTTATCAATTCTTCTTCTGTGGCTCCCTACGTCAGTCAAGTTGAATTTTGAGGGGAAAACGTTGTTGCAACTTATCACCTCAATACCAAAGAAGCACAATCACCTAGGTCTTTCCTCTCACTCTTTCTGACTGAAAGTTTTGATGCCGTAGTGCTTTCAAAATTGTCTTAACGAAGATATTGTCAACCTTAAATACCAGAAATTATCCTCTTATCCTATATTTCTATTTGAAGAAAAACAGAGCCATCATAAGAACTTCGTGTCATCCTAAATTTTCTATGTCCCAAGAGAAAGAAAAGAACCAAACTTGTGGGACCGCTTTAGTCCATGTAAATATCTCTACGATTGGCATACTTTACACGCTTCCTCTTGAACCACATAACTCTGAGGTTGCTTCATATAAATGTTCTCTGCAAGAACGTTATTGAGCATTAAATTCTTGATATGTGGCTGATAAACTCGAGTGAACTTCACAATGAGACTAAAAGTTTCATCGTAGTTCTCTCTACAAGTCCATATGTGGCCCTTGGCTGCCACTGAGCCTTCAGACATGCAATGCCATCAGGAATCATTTTCATGATATCATCCCATTTATGACCCCAAAAAAAACCGAGCTAGGAAAGTCAACAAGCTCTCATGTCTCATTGTCCAAGTGAAGAGATTTTCTATGTTTAGTCTGCTTCCATCCAGGATGCTTTCCATGTTCGAGGATATGAACTATCAATAGCTGAAATAGAAACAAAATGGCTAGAGGAAAGGCGAGCAAAACTTTGTTTTAGATGAAATAATCAAGTCTGTTGATGGGTTGCAAACATAGGTTTACTTTCCATTAATTTGGGCAATATGAATATAGGTGTGGGAAACAGACTTGAAGATAAAGTTTCTGGAGCTCAATACTCCTCAAAGTGTGCTACATGCTTAGTAGTATCTGAGATTGTCTCAACGCTCTGTATTCTAACTGTTCTAAAAGTCATTGTTTAGGGCTGCTTGATTGGTCAGCTAGGCGTCAAGCACTCCCATTAAGTAACTAGTAAGTATTTCAAAAGTTACGTTAGAGTTCAGCAGGATTGGCTCGGTTTGGGATATTATTTGGGCTTATCCTCTTGATCAGGTTAATTAAGCAACCTGTCTGGTACTTGTTAGCCTGATTAGAAGTAGTTTAACCAAAATCAAAAGTAGATTTCTGCCGAAATCAAAATCAGTTTCTATCTTTGTTGACCAATTACTTTGAGCCTAATTGAAAACAATCATGCATATGATTATATCCCTAGAAGCAAATGAGGGGACTTTGTGGTTACTGCCCTAGTTCAATAGAAGTCAAAACAACGAGGTTCTGAAACAAGATCGAAAGTGGAACTACAAAATTAGTTATTTAAGGAAGTAATTTTGTCTTGCAACAATATAGTATCTAAATTGCCTTCTTATGGTATTTAATATAAATTAAATGTATATTATATATTAAAAGCAACTTAATCTGTTAACTGTTTGCTTAAGCATCCGCCTAATCCATGCTTAGGCATTAGGAAAGTAATCATATTAGAACAAATATAGTATCTTTTTTATCAACGCTAGGTTTTTGCAGAGATGCTAATATCTAGCGGATGAGGGTTACAGATTCTCGGTAAAATTGACGGGGAGGGGAGTGGTCGAGAATGGGGAACTGGAACAGGAAGGGATCAGAGTGGGAGTGGAGTGGAGTGGAGTGGATTGAAGGTGACATTAGTGAAAACTGAAAACAATATGCTTTTCAAGAAGCAAGTTAAAAGTGCCTATATACTTGGAATAATCAACAAAGATGCACTTGTTTGCCCTAGCATTCAACTTACTAATACCGGAGAAAATTTTGTAGGTACATACGGTGTAGAGCCAAATATTTTGGGATTCACATTAAGTAAAGGAGCATTAGGAAAAAGAAACATGATAGGGACTTTTGTCATTTCAAAATTGTCGAGGGCATACGGCTAAAGGATAGCTTGCAACCTGCAATAGCAGTTGTTTAATGCGACCAATGGTGCTTCAAATGAGAAACCTGTATATTCATTGATGCATATTACTTCCAGAGCGCACTTTCATAACTCATTTTTACCTCTAAGATCTTTATTTATGGGTAAATTAATCCTCTATTCTCACTTTTACAGGACAAGTTGAGTTCACGATCAGTAACTCTAGATGGTTATTTTGGCCCGCAACAAAGTATGCAAGGAATGGTAGGGATTCATTTAAAAAACCCGAGCCATATTCATAAAATCTTTTGATTTTGTAGTGTTTGTAGTTAGATATTTTTCTATGGTTTATTCAGGTTCAGCTTAACTTGATGGCACCTTCAAGAGAGAATTATTATGGAAATCAACAAGCTATTCAGGGGCTGGTACACACCATTTCATATCATAATTATTGTTTAGCTCTGATATTTTATTTTAATTTATTTTTTTATATCATATTTCAGTCGATTTCGCCATAGTTCAGTAAAATACAAGTTTTGTTTTTTTATAGGGACAGTTGAATTCAATAGCACCAAATCATGAGAGCTATTATGGCGCTCAGCCGACCCTTCATGGCCTGGTATGTTATTCATTCACATGTGATTATTTGAGACAAATCTTGATCTTACTTGTGATATAAGAGCAGTCCAGAGTTCTTGCCTGCAGGGACAGATGGACTTCTTTCGAACACCAGGTTTCACTTACGGCATTCGGGTTGGTGTCTCAGACCATTTTTGTTGCATTAATTGTTCGGTTATATGCCATCAAATACACAAAACAAATAACGTTCGATTTTTCCCCTTTGTTAGGAGGAACCCAATGTGCGGACCACCCAATTGCATGACGATGGGTCAAGACATGCATGAACTTATTGTCTTCCCCAGCCATTTTACCTGAATGGCGCAACTGCGACCAACCAGTAAACTTGTTCATTTGGCAAGGAGAATACTTTTCGGTTTGAAGGGGGTATGAGGGACATCATGGGAATTTACCATTTTGCCCTCTGGACCAAATCAATCAATGCGAAAAGCTTGGAAGGTAAGAGAGTTTACACGTCTTCATCATCTTACGTGTTCTATGGAGACTGGGTAGGAGCCGTTATTTCACGAAAATTGTTGTATCATTGTATCAATGGTTATTTTTCGCAACTGAGGTTGTGGTAATGTATCCCTTTGTAAAAAGGTTGTGTATTGAAATAATTCAAGTCAGATGTGTATGTTCCTCGAAACTACTTGCACTTGTGAAGTTATGATCTGCTTACATCTTACCTTTCTCAGATCCTACTGATATTTTCTTAGTGTATAACTGTATATGGTTAAGCAAATATTTATGAGATATGGAGCTTCATTTCTGTGTTCATGCAAAACAGTCATTCTAGAACAATTATTTTTATATACATCCTATCTCAAGACCCTATTTTTTAGTGAGATATAGTGGTTTTTTATGAGATATTTAGCTTAGCTTAGATTTGATTTATTTGTTGTTTAAATGTTAAAAAACATCTTTCATTTTGTGTCAGTTTCTTATGCCTAACAAGTTAAAATTTTAGTAAATGAATTTTTTTTACACAAAATCAATTTTACCGTTTACCAACCTGACGTTATTCAACGACATCACTCCCCTTGGCCCCCTCGCCATTTCATCGTCTTCCACTCTCTTACACTGCCCATCACCCTCCAACATCAATCTCCTTTTTTTTTTTTTTAATGTTTTTTGATTCTCCATATTTTTCAACAAATTAATGGAGTAAGTTTAGACAACTCAAAAAAGAAGGTGAATCGGAAAAGAAAAAAAAACAGATCAAAAAGAAGAGCTCGATGGCAAGGGCCAACGGCCAAGATTGACGATAATGGAGAGAGGACAATGCCTTTAGATGCGAGTGGTTTGAATTGTGTAGGATTTAGGAACGGTAAAACCAATTTAAAAATTTTCTTTTACTTTAAAACATTCTCAGCCGGTTACATGTAGTTTTTTGGATTAAAAGAAAGTCAGTGACCAATTTCTAAAAGTTCAATGATTTATTTATTCAACAAAAAGTATTAGGGTTTAATCATTTAAAATGAGAAAATTTAATAATTTAATCTTTCAAAGTAAAAAAGTTTATTGTTTTTTTTCTGAACTTTTTCTAAAAATAAACATATGTAATTTTACACATGCTTATTATTTAATTTTAGCTTATCCGACTGTGAAAGGGAAACAAAATTAAAAATAAACCTCGTCTTTTTTATGATCTGAACCTATTTATTTTTCATATTTAAAGTGGTGAAAAAAAGATATCTATACTATATTATAAAACATTTGAGAAAAACTCTTAAAAACAAATTTTTATGCATCACGTACTGTTCATTGATGCATATTACTTAAAATTCAAGATTACAAGTAAATGATAATGAGTACAACTTTTTAAAGTCGAATGTTTGAATTCATAACTAACGGATAAACATAATCAAATACTGGATAAACATTTCACTTTAAATATAAATAATTTAAAATATAATTAGAATAATCATTGAATTCTAACATAATACTTAATTATTATTTTATAGAAAATATTACATTATTAAACCTAAAATAAATTATCATATTATAAAACCTAAATTTTAAACTTATAATAAAAATTAAATTAAAGGTGACTTATTATTGTAGACAAAAAGGCAACTTTTTGGTTGTTTTGTGTTGCTATTGTATGTAACCAGTCTTCTGATATAAACACCGGTGATTTCAGATCAAAACTTAGGAATTTTTGAGCATTTTGTTTTGTTGCTTAAAGACTGGTATTCTGATATAGAAATTGGAAAATCATTGGTTTTTGATGAAATTGTAATCTTTTTAGGGCCTTTTGCGTCGTTAGTCTTGGGATGAATTTGCACTGCTCTTCTAGTATATTTATCGTAACACTAATCGTTGGTTTTGGATCAAACTTTGACATGTTTAGTCGTTTTCTATTCAGAGATGCATTTCGACTTTCTGAAATCAGCTTGTATCGATACAACTTCTAAAAGAACAAGTTTCTAACCATAATGATCTTGTTAGTTGTTGGATGGTGGCAATTTATACGTTGAAACAGGTAACTTGATGTGGCAGATAAAATCAATGCATCTGATGATTCAATTGTAAATTGTTGGGTAAAACAAATGGATGAGTCCTATCTCCAGAAAAGAGTAGTGGCCACCGTAGGGTTAATGGCCTTGCTATAAATTATCACCGGTGTCAATCAAAATGTGTCACCATATAATCAGTTAAGGCATAACAAGCTCTAACCCAAATTGTGTAACTGATTTAAATCGAAATGTGACCCGTCCTTTAAAGGCCCGGTGTGTTGACCAATTAGCAAGCACCACATGGCGTTTCTTTACAAAAATTGGTCACAACCAATTAACCTTAATCGCTCCTTCGACAATGATTCCCTGAACTGGTGAATTAAATTATATTTAAGAAAGACCGATAGGTTATAATAAATTCTCAACCGGTCATGGAACCGAAATTAGCTAAAGAACTTCATACAACTACTATGACAAAAATTTCATTATTTCCTGTGTAAGATACAAGATCCCGATGTGTAGCAGTTGAGAAAAATAGCATTAATTTTGTTAGAAACCCAAAACTGATTAGGAACCAGGAAATTACCCCACCAAAATTTTGATTAGGAACCCAAAAACCACTCACAACGCACCATGTGTCCCTATTCAGGGATGAATCATACGTTCATAATGAATATGTTACAACAATCATGATGAATAACATGTCCATGTTCTTCATGAATATGCCACGTGTGGCACTGTGGACGATTCTCAGGTTCCTAATCAATTTTTAAGGTCCTAACAAAACCTGCCTAATCAATATATACACACAAATGTTGGTTTTGTAGGATCTCTTTTAGAACTTATTTATAAATTGGGCACCACAGCACAATTGCCAAAAAACTTGAACCCAAAACAGCAGCAATGAGGTTAAACTAAGATCATACAAACTTGCAGAACCTGTACATGCATGCAGAGAAATAAATGCTTATTTGAAAGACAAGACTGTGCACCTCCCCCCCAACCCACAATACACCAAATATCTAATCCAACCATAACCCAAACATGGGAAACAAGTACACACATAGTCTTTATAAATTCTAAGGTTCATAACCATCAATCACAAGGCTTCCGCCACCATAAACCACCCTTACCTGGTGGATGACGATGTAATCGAGCTTCCGCCACCACCATAAACCACCGTCTTTCACTTGCAGATGAGGATATAGATGTAGCACAGCATATGCATGGCCCTGACTCCGATTTCTGTACATTTAGCAGGCACTTGTAAGCAAGGCCATCTGTGCATTGATCAATTGACATAATTTGCACACCACCAAGTCTCCGTCATCCTCTTACTGATTCAGGAGTCACCTGACCACCGCTTCCCTTATGACCATTGAATCCAGCAACATGCATTGACCTCTGAGAGAAATCGACTAACATCTTCCTCTGATTATCATCTGTATGGGGCAGACTAGCACGTAGAAGTTCCACCGGCATTTCTCGACTAATAGCCTTTGCAGCTTCTGAAAGAACGATCTCTGTGCTCGGCGAAATCTGTGCATACATAGCTTGTACCAGACTATCGTACTTGCTTAAACAATACTTGGTTAAAAGGCCGAAAAACGCATCAAATGAAGCCTGCCAAAGTGTAGGATTTTGCAAACAGGAGTTAACACCAGTTAACAGCTGAGTAGCTCTTTCGAGAACGGATTTTAGGATGACGGAAGCACCGTCGCCGGCCGGACTTCCGAGAGGACGAAGTGGTGGTTGTTCCGGAGAACAAACCACGGCAGCAAGACAAGCACTCAGAGAATTAAGATCCATTGCACTGATACATGAAGAGACTATCTTCGCTAGCGTAGTAATGGTCTCGGACGCTCCAGATTCGGAAGGAAGGCCGCCGAATAAAAATCTTAAGTGGCGGAAAATGGTCATGCATACGATTCGTGCAAGTTCGCTGCTTGGGGAGAGAAGTTGAAGATATCTAGACAAGAGTTTACGGCCCTTGGGGAGAGATACTACTCGTAAGAAGACAATATCGTCTTTTGGAGCCAGCCCAGCAGAGGTGTTGGAACTTACCCCAAGTGGATCGACAAGCTGAAGTGATGCCGCCAAGCCTTCTAAGAGAATCTGCCGCCTCTGCCTCATCTGAGAACCACCATCCTGCGGTAGCGTAGATTTCAGGAGGCGATCAATGTCATCCACATCTAGAAGTAGGCAAAGGCCATCCTCGATCATGATTCTAGCGGCAAGCATTGGCTCTTGTTCCAAGGGTTTCTCAGATCCTTTCTGTTCAGAACCACCATCACCAGAACCAGACGGAGGATCAACTTCAAGGAGGGGTTCAGGCCTACGAATGAGAGAGAATGAAATCCTTCCATGAGAATCAACGTTAATATGGGGCTGTGAATCAGAACCACTACGATTCCGAAGTGGAGAATCTCTAAGGTGAGCGGGCCAGAAACGGTTTTTGGACCTTGACTCCGAAGAATTCTTGGCAAGACGAGCTTGGTGATAATAGTCGTTTATATATGGATCGTTGCTATGTGTGGCAGCATGCTGCATATTAAGAATGCCCTCAATCTCTTCAGATGTCATATATTTGGATCTGAACTGTATGCGGCATTTATCGCTCTTCTGATTGCTACCATCAGAGCCCTGACGGGAAAGACGTGCACTGTGTTTACTCTTTTGTATCGATCTCTGATCTCTTACATCAGCCAATCCGTGTTTACTTAAATGTAGCGGATGAGAAGGGAGTGTATCATACAAGTATGGCTGGAGTGCAAAAGGACTGAAAGAAGGCTGCCGTAGAGAATGTGGTAACATAAAATGTGGGGATAAGAACCCGTTTTGAAGCAACTTCTGTTGAAAACTATTAGTTAATAGTCCAGCATGATCCACATGTAAAGTATGGTTATCCCATTGGTTTTGTGACTGAGAGTATTGGGTTAAGCCAGGATGGACTATTTGGGTTCGGTTTCCACTATAACGAGATCCATGAGGGATACCACCTAAAAGCAGATTAGAGCTATTTGATAAAGATGAGAGATTTGGCTCTGAAAAGGGCATCTGGGGACTACCAATTCCAGATGAAAGATTTAGATGTGAACGTTGCCGCGGTGAGGGTAGATTATTATGGCCACCAGGAGAAAACGAAGGCAAGGATGAGCTTGGTACGAGTACAGGTTCAGTGAAGAATTGGTGTTGCTCCTGAGGGTATGATGAAGCTCTGTACAATGGCTTAGAATCGGTGAGATGAGACTGTGAAGACCATCTCCTGCTTCCCTGGCAGCTTTCAGTGTCGGAGATATGTTGATCTAACCACTCAGGCAGATCTCTGTCCTGTACCCAGTCAGATGCAGATGAACCTGCAAATAGTTTGTTAATGAAGTATAGTGGATACGAATCATAAAAACAAGGATACATATAGTAGTAAAACAAATTAAACAACTATATGCTCTGCTTTAAAGAACCTAAAGGAAACTGTTTTATGCAATATATACATTCAGGTTTCAAATAAATATGTTGGTCCGAATTCCAAAATTATCTTTGCTTCAAATCTCCAAATCAACTCTGTTATGTTTTTGTGTGAGTAGGTTTAAGGCAGATAAGTAAAACTGCCCATAAATTTCGTCTTCCCTTGGGAAGTGGACTCCTTTGAACGAATTAATCTTCAACAATCAATGACTCACATTTAATGCAAGAATGTAAAGGATTCAATGTCATGCCACATAGGAAATTTCTTACGAACAAGGACATAAAAGAAATGTTAACAGCACTCTTTATATCTTCACTTCTTTTAATGACTTTCATGTTCTACGACTTCTGTTTTGGAAAGAGGGCAGCACCTCTGACAAATATATTGAAAGACAGAAAAAAATACTGGTGACCATATATGTAGAACAGCATGCGAAATATATGAAAATGTTGTTCTGAAAATAAAAACGGAAGACCTTATCATTCAACAGTAAAAAGTATTTGAATGCCCTAAACAGATATTAGACTCAGCACAAGTATTTCTCAAACACCTATAATGAAATGATGAAATTTTGGTTAGATATGTACTCACTTTCTCTTGAAATAGATCCTGATCCTCGATCACCAATAACTCCAGGATGCCTAGGTCCACTAACGGATCTGTTTATCTGTAAAAAAAACAATATTATAACACCCATTTAGTTGCTTTTGCTCAAACTACAGCAATCTTAACAAAAAGACAAATGAAACAATAGTCATAAAAAATAACAAAGAGACGCTGGCTTGACAGTATCTCAGCTATATGATTGAAACGTAAACTATTTTATCTAGAGTAACAACTTAAAAAGAAGACCTACGCATCGTCACACCTGCCTTATAAAAACCAGCCCAAAAATCAGTATTTCCCATACACAGTCTTACTATCGAAAGCTGATATGGCATGTCATCTGATGGCCGTATAAATGAATGACAATGAAATAGTTAGTGCTAGCTATCAATTTCATTAAGGTGCCATCTGCTTAGCTTTACTAGAAGGTCAATCATGCTTGAAACTGTCAGATTGTTGCCTTCTGATACAACTAGCAGTTGTTCGTCATAAAAAAGGAGGAAGGGGGGGGGGGGGGGAAGTGTTCCAATAAACCCTTTGCAAAACGAATACAAACCAAGCATCCACGGCAAGGAGATCCACAAGAGGAAAGATTCTCAAAGAAGTCAACCAAGTTAAGAACCGCTGTGCAAAGCCAAACAGGTGACTAACAAAGTTGCAGTCTCAAAAATCCAAGAACTTTGCAACATCCATCTCAACCAAGAGCGCTTGTCACATGGACATCCACCTTTTCAGATTAAATGAATAAGGCGCACATGATCATAGGTCTAATATTTCGAAATATCTACAACCTGGGTAGAGAAATCACCCTAAGTTTTCATGCAGGCAACCTATTCCAACATTTGCTCCAAGACCTCCTATTCAAATGAGAAAAAGAAAAAAAAAATAGAAGCAGAAGACAATTCGAAACTGATGATAAGCTTGACAGGTTTTGGTTGATATTGAAAACACTAACCATGATGTTATTACACAATGAAGGAAAAGGTTCAGATGGGATTTATAGTTGAAGCTCAAAACCAAGGGACTTGAAGGCAAGCTTTCAAGCATGACTTAACCTAATACCAGATAAGACCAGGCTATCACTTTGAGGAATCAGAATTTGGAAACAAGTGTGGACCCTATTAGTATGATTTAAAGGATGTTAATCAGGAAAAAGATGATGAAAAGAGACGTGGTAAGCCTGATTCCTTCCTTTGTTTTGTAAGATGCATGTCAACAAAATAACAATGAATAATACAACTAGTGGTTCAGGTGGGATGTATAGTTACCAAGAGACTCGAAGAAAAAGCTCAAGCATGGCTTAACCTAATCACTGAAGTACCAGCCTATCACTTTGAGGAATTGGAACAAGTATGGACCCAATTAGTATGATTTAAACGATGTTAATCACAAAGAAGATGATGATGAACAGAGGCGCAATCATCCTGATTCCTTCCTCTGACTTGTAAATTTCATGCCAACAGAATGACAAAGAAGAATACAACTAGTGTTTATCTCAAGAAATCACTTCTTTACACTCATTCTACATGTGAGCTCTCAACAAATTTTCTTCGCACCTTATCTTCTAATAAATTTTAAGTTGGTATATACTATCTAGCCAATCAATCTATCTTCAAGTCATGGATTGATAGGAAATCCTCGAGATTGCTACTATTAGAGGGATAAGGGATTGAGGGATTTTTCAGTATTTTCCTTTATATTGACAAGGTTGTTGCACCTCATACAAAAAGGCTCGTGCCTTGGCCAATGCAAGACCCTAAGCTTGCACCTCACAATGTCTTGGGGTCAAGGTGCTCACATAGGTTCGCCTTTCAAAATACCAGATGACCCATGATGTATTTTGCTTGCAAATTAGTTCTATTAACTGCAAATTGTGTAGATATTGTTAGTGAAGTGATATAAAGAAAGATCTTGCATGAGAATATGCTCAACAAGTTGACCCGAATGTGGAAGCAAGGCAACGAGTTCCAGTTGTGGTTGTCTAGCACTTCTAAGAAGACCAAGCAACCAAAGACGAAGGACCACATTATTTGTTCATGACTCCAAAACAAGTTGTGCAAGGTCAAAGGCAAAACATGGACAAATGAGAAGGATGCACAACAATGGAGATGAGGAATTGGATTTTGCATCACAATAGCAACATGGATGCATGATGTGGGACTTCAATTTTAACGTTGTTAATTAAGAAAGTTGTGATATTAAGATGAGGTCATTGGTTAGTATGTCCCGAGTCCCGACTATGACCCATATTGTCATATCATCAAGTAAGAGTTCCGTTGCTAAAGAAACAAGTTGAGTATACAAAAAAGGTCATGAAATTAGGCCGAGTAAGAAAACAAATGGTTGCTGAGTTATGCGCAATGGGCAAAAGGATATAAGTGAAAGGACTTCAAATGATTTTCTACTAACAGTCCCAAGGATAAACAAAATGAAGAACAAATGTCTGAACTGATAAGTGAATATAACGAGAAGGTCGAGCCATCAAACGTTGTTCAAACAGTAACCAGCAGTGCATCAAAATTAAAAAACCAATCGATAGGTAAGCTAAGATTGTTAATTACATCGTTTTGCATTTTTATCGCCTTCATGTCTCATAAGTCATACCATCTATATCGTTCTTTCATAATAGGCAAGTTCTTGGAAGCAAAACGGCTACACCTGTTTTAAACACCTTGTGTGTCCCATTGCATGGATTTGATTCTCAAGGATATATTTAAAATCAAAGCATCAAAAAAACTTTTCAAGGCAGTTTCTCTGGATTAGAAAAATCACATCCAAGTTGAGAAAACTCAATTGATGAACACAAGCTCAAAAAGGTAAATTATGCTAGCTTCATCTTTTCAAGCTTTTATTCAGCTATTAAGCAGTGGGGACACTACCGCCTAAGTGGGTACTTATGTAACCTTTACCAATATGGGTGATGTTTGACCCCTAAGTGGAAGCTTAAGCAACCCTAATTATTACTCAAACTATTATACAAAGCAAGCCTGTAAATCTGTAAAAATCACATTGCATGGAGTCAGATGTGCATGCTGAATCATGTGAAGATTTACTCATCTGCTATTTACTAATATCTACATGACCAAGTTTGTTATGACACCAAAATTACCTGTTCGGCAAAGCCAGGTATCATGTTTTACTAAGCTAAAGGCTACTTGACAAGTAGATGCCACAATCTACTACATTGTAGGGGCTGTGCATATTCTTCACTGCTTGTATAGTTGCATATTGAATTGACGATAATATTTTTTATTTTATAATAATAAAAGTATGACGATAGAAATTTCATCATATTGGTAACAAATATCATAGACACTCATGAGAATGCATGCATAATAGATGGGTGTCCCTGAATTAGAACTAGTTCTGGATAGAAGTAATCCAGTAACTAGATTGCTTATAGTTATAGCATTTCAACAGATTTTCTTCTTTTAACCTGAAGGGTCTATCCTAGTGGAAAATCCGCCTGGGCCTCATGTCCAATGTGGCATGAGGACACATATTAGATTCACATTAGGTGCTATTTGTTCTTTTGAGAAACATCCTATTGACCAGACAGCCTAAATTTTGCCCGGGGGGCACTTTGTATGAACCAACAAGTTGGCCAAAGGTGTTAGATACCATGGGTTTAAGGAAAAATAATTTCTTACATCAAAGACCAAACCAAACATACGCAGTATATCCCACTCGAAAATAAGGTCTGGGGTAGGATGTACATGGACCTTTCTTCTACCGCATGGTTTTAAGAAAAAAAATTCTTCCATCGTTGTTTCAAATATTTTACTTTATGTTTGCACAATAGAACCACTTCTTGACATTAAAATGAACCCACAAGAATATCGTTAAGTATTTTATTTGAACCTTTTCCTTAAAAGAGTCAAAATCAATTTTTATTGATTAACAAAGAATAAGTACTGTGACATGATGCTACAAGCCTTCGACCAGCTGAGGGCGATAACCATGCTACCAATACTTTCTGATCTATACAATCATGTTGCATTAAGATTGAAATGAGAGAGAGCTCTATTTTTATCTAATTTGATCAGCTGAACACACACATACACACACAGTAAGAAGCTAGAATGAAACCTCTAGGGTTCATTAAGTCAAATTGTAAGACAGTAAGAGCCAGACCACAATCTAAGAGTTACTGCAAACAAATTTTGCATGTAGAAGGAAGCTGACCTTTGAAAATATAGTTGACAGATCATCTAAATCCGATTGGGATCCTGCACCTGGTTCCTGGCAGAAAAAGACATGGTAAGATTTAGAACAATGAGATACCGTGTCCTCGTATAAGTTTAAGAATCTGCATTAAAGAAGTTGACAAAAGACTTTCATAAATACTTCTAGACGTCCAAAATGCAAATTGATGAACAAGTAAAACAACAATCAACCTGTCCGTATTCTTTTTTTATGTTTGATATGACATCCCAAACAATAATATTTCAAACCAAAAAATAGAAACAAGATACTCCCTCCGTCCCAAATTAAGTGTCCATATTACTATTAATCAAACAAGCCTAACTCACTAACCTCGTTGTTCAACTCATTTTAAAACTACACCGGAGTTGTAAAATGAAGGGCATAAAGTTTGAAAATATTTTAGCAGTAATAAACAAATCACAAGTTATGACTAAGAAGCACGATAAGCATTAGTAAGTTTTCTCCTGATCCGGAATTTTACCTCTTCTCGGTCAAACAAATGGTATTCATCATCAGCAATTCCAGTTGGAGGATTATCATCATCTTCTTCTAAACACCCAAACTCAGCCTTGTCCATAGAATGTCGACCAAAAAAAGCATATTGTGAAGCATCAAAGAGTTTGCCATCTGCCCAACAATTTAGAAATATATTATCAGGCACAGAAAGCAAAAACTTAAAAGAACAAAACAAATAATGAAGAACAATGACTCCTGAGAGCAAGATCACACACGCACATACAAACAGAGTGTATAAAACCACTGCTAGTTTACCAATTATGAAGGCAAGACCAACACAATTTTTTATCAATATTGAAGGTAAAGGGTTAACACCTTCAACATCCAATCGTCAAATGTGAACTTCTATAAGATGTAGGTACTAATAAATCATTCAAACCAACAGATGACTACATCTGAGATATCACCACTACCACCACCACATACAATTCAAAACGAATTCACCTCAAAAATCAGAAACATGTTTATACGAATACCCTAAAATCGGACACGATCAAACCGACCCACAAACAACAAAACTCATAACAGTGTTATTAATACAAGAAAGAATCAGCTCACCTGATAAAGAACGCGTATTGATGCTACTAAATTCTCTAATATCAGATCTCTCCATGACCACAATAAGGTCTCCGAACTCGAAACGGCGAATGTTAGGGTTCGGAAAAGGGGCAAAAAGGGGTCTCCTTATTCGGAGTTCCTTTCTTCGGTGGTGTTGCGTAATGGATTGAATTGAATAATGGAAAAGTAGGAATCCCACCTCACCGCCTAATAGAGCGCCATGGCCGATTGTTGTTTATTGAATGAAATGAAATTGGTTGCGTCTGGAGTTGACGTTCTTCCACCACACCTTGCGCCCTCAATAAAGTGTGTTTTTGACTGCATTTGTGACAGTGGGAATAAGGGTCTTAACGCAATCATTCGGTAACCTACAAAAATGGATTCTAAAATAAGTAAATTACAGATTTAGTCCTTGTTGTATTGTTTGAGATGCAGATTTAGCTCTAATTTTTTTTATTTTTTCGTCCCAATTTTCTTTTCTTTCTTTCAATCTCAAAGGTTTAAGACATTGTTTGTAAAACATAAGCTAGTTTATTTTCAACTTTTTTAAAGAGTCCCTATTTAGGGCATGTTTGGTTGTTTTTTATAGGGGTGTTCAAAAACATCGTCGGACCGTTCAAACCAAGTTAAACCGGACCGGTTTTGACGGTTTGAGCGGTCTGTCGGTCTGAAAAATAGTCAAACCGTTCGGTTTGGTCTGGTCTGTGGTTTGAACATTTTTTTGAGCGGTTTTGACCAAACCGACCACCAAATATATATTTAGTTTGCATGTTATATTCTTACCTATTATGTCTCAATTGTAAAAAAAAAAAATTGTCCAATACATTAATTTTTTAGTTTTCACTTTCAATTGTCCGTGTTCCATATGTTGGCAAAATTCTAAAATCCGCGAAAAATCAAAATCTAAAACTTCAAATCGTCTTTCGACTTGCTAAATCTTTGTGCAAAATTCCATCTATATTTTTTTTGAACGACAAGTTAACACACGCACACGTTCCCGGGGTATCCGGGCTCCCACTTAAGGGTGTCACCCGACTAATCTCCGTCGACCACGACCCAGCCCAATTGAGGGTATCACTAAATGGCAGGCCCATGATCTGGATATCACAACATGCTCACCACGGGGTTCGAATCCGGGTAGTCAGGGATACCATCCACTGACCTCCTCAGGATGTTACCAAACCACTGAGCTACAACTATTGTTGGTGTACTTGCTTAGCTTTTTCTCAACTTACTCAATGTTTTTTAATTTTGATAATAGATTTTTCTTCTATAATTCTATATAGTATTTTTTTTTTAATAATGTAACATCGGTGGAAATTTTAAATTGGAAATAAATTTTATGTTTTTTTAGTTTAAAGCCATAATATGCTCAAACCGCCTAAACCGGTTAGACCAAACCGTTTTTTTGTGGTCTGATTTGACCGGTTTGGTCACTTGCTGTCAAACCGCTCGGTTTGGAAAATTTCTAAACCGCCATTACGGTTTGGTTTGTGGTTTGGGGTGTTAAACCGCCTAAACCGGACCGCAAACACCCCTACTTTTTCATTAAGGGGTTGCTTACTATAGTTTAATGAGCTTGATGGTCTGAGTAACTTATTCGCTCAGTCATATATAAGTGTTTCTTTTTTTTTTTTTTTTTTTTTGGAAAGGGTATCCGGGGCCTATGGCCCAGACTAATCCCTGACAATTAGGGTCTTTGGCCCAGCTGCTAAAGCGTGCAGCCCTGAGTTTATCCTCAGTGGCCACAAGTGCTGCTAGTGGGGCTCGAACCCGGGTTGAGCGCTATGAACTCTCAAGCCTTTACCACCACACCACAACCCTTGTGGTTCATATATAAGTGTTTCTTACGGCTTAATGTTAAGCCATTAAGCTAAAATGACTATATGGAATAAACGGTGACCCCTCACTTGTCCCCATTAAGTTATTTTCAACAAATTAATACCATAAAGGCCCAAAAATAATCCAACTCTCTTTCTTTGCATCCCTCAAATTCATTTGTCTCCCGTCCTTTAGACAGACAACCAACTTAACCCAGGCTTAATTTAAAAAATAAATAAATAAATAAACAACCCCTAAGTCATGTATGCATAAAGTTGGATTTATAAATAAAATTGTCTGTATAAGTTAACTAGATTTATTTTTTGTTTGTTTGTTGTGTTGGATAAACCGTCTGAATGATGCAAATGACCATTTTACCCTTTTATTTATTTGTGTTCTATTGATCTCCAAACACCATTTCAGGTTAACAAAACCAAAACAATCAAATTGAATCATCAGCTTGCAGTAGCTTAAATGGTTTTTTCTTCAAAACCAATTTAGTGGGGAAAAAATTGACCATCAGTGTTGAACCTCTAATTTTTTCCACCTAAGCACCTACTTGCACCACTAAAAGAATCAACTAGTTGTGCATCAAAAGATACATAAAGAGAAGAGCGTCCATTCAACTGAACTTTGCACCTCTATTTAGATTGCATTGAAAAATAACATAAAAGAACATTGAATCTAGCAACAAATCATCAATGAATATCAAACATAGATTCATCTGGTTTTTTATTTTTCAAAACCAAATTCAACTATCGATTTTTCAAAAAACAAATTCATATGATAAACATATATATATAAATATATAGGGAGAGGTTCATTTGCGAAATGTTAAATATATGAGAAATAAAGAAGTAATTATAGCCTTTCATTTGGTCAAGATCGGCTTTGACCGGTCAAATATTACGTCTTTGACTGATCAACAGTGACGATTTTGTCTGGTCTAAAGTTGCGACTATTCAAAAAATAAAATGATAGTTTCGTAATTTTCACGGGACAAGTTCATATCTGAACATGTATGATTCACATATGAAGTCTTTTAACTGATTCATATATAAACCAATTAACTGATTCACATATGAACTAATTAACTGTAGGTTCATATATGAATCAGTTGAACTAATTAGCATATTCATATATGAACATTTGTGATTCACATATGAACTAATTAACTGATTCATATGTGAACATATAGTTCATATATGAATAAGTTAAAATAGTTCATATGTGAATTACACTGGTTCATATATTAACATATAGTTCATATTTGAATCATGCAGGTTCATATATGAACTTGTCCTGCGTATTTTACGAAACTACCCCTCTATCTTCTACAGACCATACAAGGAATTATTCGGTGCTTCACGATCAAAGTCGCAAATGTTGACCGGATAAAGGGCTAGGATAATTTATTTATTTCTCATGTTTTTAGCATTTATCAAATAAACCTAATCCTATAGGAGAGGTTCGTTTGAGAAATGGAAAATGTATGAGAAATAAATAAGTAATCTTAGTCATTCATCTGGTCAACATTTGCGGCTTTGACCGCGAAACACCGGATAATTCCTTGCATGGTCTATACAAGGTAGAGGGGTGGTTTCGTAAAATACGCGGGATGAGTTCATATATGAACCTATATGATTCACATATGAACTATACGTTCATGTGTGAATCAGTTAATTACTTCATATGAGAATCAATTAATTAGTTCATATATGAATCACAAAAAGTTCATATATGAATCTGTTAATTAGTTCAACTTATTCATATATAAACTTACAGTTAATTGGTTCATATGTGAATCAGTTAATTGGTTCATATGTGAATCAGTTAAAAGAGCTCAGATGTGAATTACACTGATTCACATATGAACATATAGTTCATATGTGAATTTAGTTCACATGTGAACACAACCTGTGTATTTTGTACAGATTCATATATGAACACAACCTGTGTATTTTGTAAAAATTACGAATGTGTCCTTCTATTTTTTGAATAGCCGCAACTTTTGACCAGTCAAAGCTGAAATATTTGACAAGTCAAATCCGATATTGACCGTATGAATGTCTAAGATTACTTATCTATTTCTCATATATTTAACATTTCTCAAATGAACCTAAGGTTATATATATATATATATATATAGAGAGAGAGAGAGAGAGAGAGAGAGACTATAAGTTTGGTCTCTATAGTTTAAAGAGAACTACAAACAACGTCCCTCAATGATTTAAAAAGGTAAGAAAGACGAAAATGCACTTCAACTAACGGAATCTTGACTAATAGAGTTAGACAAAGGACCATTTCAAAGTAAGATGTAAACCACATGGACTCTAGCTATACTTACTAAAGTCTAAGGATGGCTTTTGTAGTTAGGTGTAAACCACATG
Source organism: Arctium minus (assembly GCA_954870635.1). Taxonomy (NCBI): domain Eukaryota; kingdom Viridiplantae; phylum Streptophyta; class Magnoliopsida; order Asterales; family Asteraceae; genus Arctium; species Arctium minus. The sequence continues at coordinate 140,736,889 of OX941082.1, read as the reverse complement.
GACCAAAATTGTAGTTTACTCTATATAAAGTATAGAGTAAATTGCAAATTTGGTCCCTGTTGTTTATTGTTTTTCTCATTAGGTGCCTACAAAATTTTTATTGCAAGAAACTCCCTGTGGTATGCAAAAGTGCTCGGATTTGGTCCCTGTGACTAACACCCGTTAGTTTACAGGTGTTAAATCCCCTCATGTGCCTTGCACATGAGGGTATATGGGTCATTTTACTCTACAAGAACCAAAATTGCAATTTACTCCATAAGGACCAAATATGCAATTTACTCTTTTATATTATACTACTTTCAAAAAACATAGTATTTATATTATACAATTAATAAATAATTATCACTTAATTAAAAAATAACTTATTTAATGAAACATCAAAATTTTATTTAGTTAATAAATTATATTTAAGTTTTATCGACCAAAATTATAATAAAATAATTTATATTTTCGCTTTTACTAAATTTCATTTTTAATAAAAAGATAAATTATTCAATAAAAATAAATTAAACATATGCGTTTTTTGAATATTAATATAAAACATAACATATATATTATAGAAAAATATAGCGCATATTAAAATGATATATGAAATTACCTCTAAAAAATTATTATAACTACACTTATATCTTATTGAACTAGAATTTTTAATAGATTTTTTTATATAAATTATCGTACAATTATTTAGGGGTGTCTACGGTTCGGTTCGGCTCGGTTAGTAAGAAAAATGTGAACCAAACCACATGAGGCGGATACCTGGTTACCCGAACCGAAACCGAACCGCAAGTTGAATCGAACCGAACCGAAATTAGTCGGTTACTCGCGGTTCGGTTCACGGTTACCCGAATTCATAAAAAAAAATTATTTGCAATATAAAAATAATACCAAAATAGAAAATTTATACCAATTACATACCAAATACATAAAAATAATCCAAAAAAAAAAGATTGAAATAAGTTTTATTGTTTAAAAATATCCACTATTTAGTTGATGATTATTTAAATATTAAATAGTTGATATTAAATATAATATTATTAAGTAATCTATATATACCGGTTCAGATCGGTTACTCACGGATACCTACAATTTAAAACCGAAACCGACCCGTGAATACCCGGTTTTTTGGTTTTTGGTTTTTCCGGTTTTCGGGTTTTTTGTTTTTTGGTTTTCCGGTTTTCGGGTTTTTCGGTTTCGGATCAAACGGTTCGGTTCGGTTTCTCGGTTTTCCGTTTTTTTTACACCCCTACAATTATTAAAATGATGTTAACATGCAAAAAGATTAAAGCACATAGATTTTGTTAGGAATATTTGAGAAGGAGGTTTGATCAAAATAACATAAAAATGGGTTGGATGTTACATAATTTTGTTAGGAATATTTGGTCGTTCATCATCTTTCAAACATCTCTACCAAAATCTATATGCTTTAATATTTTTCAATGTTACATAATTTTAATAATCGTAGGTAATTTATTTTAAAAATATCAAAAAAAAAGTCGAGTTCAATAAGATATAAGTTTAGTTATAATAATTTTTTTAAAGGTAATTTCATATATCGTTTTAATATGCGTTAGATTTTTTTATAATATATATGTTATGTTTTATATTAAAATTCAAAAAACGATGTGTTTAATCTATTTTTATTGAATAATTTATTTTTTATTAAAAATGAAATTTAGTAAAAACGAAAATATAAATTATTTTATTATAATTTTGGTCGATAAAACTTAAATATAAATTATTAACTAAATAAAATTTTGATATTTCACTAAATAAGTTATTTTTTAATTAAGTGATAATTATTTATTAATTATATAATATAAATACTATGTTTTTTGAAAATGGTATAATATAAAAGAGTAAATTGCAATTTTGGTCCTTGTGGAGTAAATTGCAGTTTTGGTCCTTGCAGAGTAAAATGACACATATACCCTCATGTGCAAGGATTTAACACCTGCAAACTAATGGGCGTTAGTCACAGGGACCAAATCCGAGCACTTTTGCATACTACAGGGAGTTTCTTGCAATAAAAATTTTGTAGGAACCAAATGTGAGAAAAACAATAAAGCACAGGGACCAAATTTGCAATTTACTCTAAAGTATATAAACAACTTATTAGGACCAAATGGTGATTTTATCTATTTTATTCTCTCATTTTTTTTACCAAAAGCTAAACAATTATTCTGTCATGTTCTATCTTGTTATATCCTATCATGTTTAAATACCAAACGCACCCTTAACGATTAATTGATAATATCAGATAATTAAGATAGTATCCGATTTAATTAGTTTAATTTTTTAGTATTTTTTTATGGTAATCGTCATAAATTTAGATTTTTATAGTTTTTATGGAAATTATCACCAATTTAGATTTTTTTACAGTGATCGTTCATTTTGATTTTTTAAAAATATTTTTATCGGTAACCATCTTCAATTTAGAGAGAGTTGTGTCAAACGAGAGTAATAACTAAATAAAAGAATTAATATGAACCGCATAATTCATTAGATAACGTCTTAAATAAAGAATTTCAAAAATGAATAAATAAGGCATAAAATTCATTTATTTATATAAGAGTTATTTAACTCATTTATTTAAGATTTTTCTTTTACTATTTTTGTGATTATAATGTCATTTAATTTTTTATTTAAGACATTTACACTAAGTGTAATTTAATTTTTTCATTTAAATAATTTCTTTTTTTTATTTTATACATTATTTTAAAGAGTAGTTGTCATTTAAATGTGTGTCATGAGACGTTTTGGAAAGAGTAAATGATATTATAAACTTGTTTGGAAAATATTTTATGTTGGAGTTTATTCATGTAGTTGAAGCATGTGTTTGCATAAATGTGGTCGTTGCATTTTATTGCATTTTGCGGGTTTTAGCATATGGTCGTTTGATTGATTGAGCTTAAGGCTCAGCTTTCGGATTTGTCGGGTAACGAGGATTTTTGTCCGGTTTTAATAACTTAAAGTGGAGCTTTGGGTGTGAGTTGCATTTATTGCACTTTATTTTGGAGAATACATGTTTTGAGTGTGTGTGTCATTCAATTGAAGCCATGTATTTTAGACTGTAATGCATTGGATCCATAGGCATGTAAGTCAGTCGTGTTTAATGGTGAGGACTCTTGGGATTCTCACTTTGGAAAATAATGTCGTGTTGGCATTGATGTCGTCCCGGTTGTTTGGCGAAGATGAACCTTTATGGGTTGTACTTCGGGACAATGAGTCTTGTGTTGGATGTCTAATTATTGTGCACGAGGTTAGACATCGGGATTCATCAAGTAAAGAGCTGAGACTCCTATCTTGAATGCTAGGGAGTAGGCACTAGGGGTCGAATGAGTACCCTGAGGGGTCGAATGAGTACCCTGAGGATGAAACTTCGATAGAGACCGAACAGGCAATAAGATCGTGTATCCTTGAGGTGTAGCTCAACGGAGCAGGCAATAGGGGATACAGTGTTTGGGACTTGAAATAAAGTCCGACTGGAGGTGTAACTCGACGGAGCAGACAATACAGTCATGACTGAAGGTGTAGCTCGGTAGAGCAGGCAATACAGTCACGATCTGAGGTGTAGTTCGACAACATGGTTATGTGGCTTAACTTTGTGTTCCGCCACGTACAATGGGATCGGGTCTCCCCCGTCACCGAAAGGTGTTAATTGGGTATTAAAGAGTACTATTTTATTATCCATATTTTCGGTGGCATGTTCCATATACGAGTTTGTTTACTCAAGATCTGTGGGTTGTGTTTATACCCGCCCACGTTTGGGGTGCTTCGAGAAGTAAAATCTTGTTTCGTATTAATATAAATTGGGAGTTTTTCTTACTATTCACATATTTGGTGAGTTTGGGATTAAAGCGGTTTTACGAAAGAAGGTTCATGTTAGGTTCCTTGTTTTAAAGGTGTACTTACGGAAAATAGTGTCGGTTGTTATTTAAAGTAAACCTTTCTGAAGGTCTGTGATTTAAACTACTTTCTCTCCCTTTAGCAAATGTGTCTATTTCATGTTGTAAACTCTTGAACTCAATAGGCGTTAGCCTAACCTTTTTATTTGTCGGCATGTGCATCAGGTTCCGAATGGGGGAAGAGGTTCTAGCGTCTTGGTGAAGTGTTGAGTGCTAGGAGTATGTGCATGGGTGAGTGGCTTGATGAAGTCTTCCGCTTAGTTGTTGAGAAGAACAACTATTTCTTTTGGGTTTTAGTAACACCCGACCTTGATTAGTCTTTATACGAGATTTGACCTATTATTTGTTGAAGTTAAATCTAGTGTTTTATTGGAAGTGACTCAAGTGATAAATTGTAGAATAGATTTTATCCTTACTGGATGTTAAATTTAAAGTTTTTAAGTTAGTTGCTCCTTCCGAATTGAGGGTATTACAACAACATTGACCAAGAAGAAGGTGAAATTTGTATGGACCGAAGCACAAGAATAAGCTTTCCGGACATTCCAAAAGAAGTTGTGCGAGGCTCCAATTTTATCCTTGCCGGAAGGATCAGAGGACTTCGTGGTCTATAGCGATGCATCTAAAATGGGGTTCGGATGTGTGCCCATGCAAAGGGGAAAGGTAATTGCCTATGCGTCAAGGCAACTGAAAGTACACGAGAAGAATTACCCCACTCATGACTTGGAGTTAGCAGCAGTAGTGTTCGCTTTGAAGTTGTGGCGACATTATCTTTATGGCACGAAGTGTACCTTGTACACGGACCACAAGAGCCTGAAGCACGTCTTCGATCAGAAGGAGTTCAACATGAGACAAAGAAGATGGTTGGAACTACTCAAGGACTATGATTGTGAGCTACTTTACCACCCAGGTAAGGCGAACGTGGTGGTCGATGCCTTGAGTCGGAAAGAGTATAGTGGGAGACTTCAAACCAAACTTACGAGAATCGAGTTAGTGTCAAGTCTCTTGGAAAGAATTAAAACGTCGCAAACCGAGGCCTTGTTGGAAGAGAACCTCAAAGATGAAGTAATGGTCAAACAATGCCTACTCTTGACCGAAGATAACCGGGGGATGAAATGTTTTGATGGACTGTAACACCTCGAGTTTCGAGAGGTATCAATTCAAGTTAATACAGAAACCGATATATAAAGGAAAAATAAGATATTTTATTTTGGACTTGAATCCTATATTTTATAGTCTAGATGGATGAATGATTCAATTACGAGTCCAACAGTTCTTTCCGGAGCAAAATCGGAGCTAAAACGAAAAAGTTATGGCCAAAACAGTGTTCGGTACGTGCTCGGCTATAGTGCCCGGCGATTGTGACACTGTCACTATAGCCTGTCACAATCGCCAGAGTCCAAACACTCTAGGTACAATCTCGGTGATTGTGCCCGGCGATTGTGACATTGTCACTATAGCCTGGCACAATAGCCTACGGGTACCAGAGTGTTAAAAGTCGCGATTTTCAGCCTCATTCTTCATTTCTTCATAACTCTCTCATTTCAACTCCGATTTTGGTGATTCAAGTTGCCATGATTTCGTATTTGAGAGCTTTTGAAGGTTATATTGTTAGTTTTGGGAAGATTCAAGAGTATTTGGTGGTGGATTGGAAGCAAAGGTCAATAGTTCATCATCATCACCTCCATCTTCAAGAATTTTTGGGTTTTCTAGGTTTTCATCAAAACCTAAATGGTAAGTGTATACCTTCCATTTCTAAACCTTAAAATAAGTTATAAATGCTCCATTGATGATTATCCTAGTGTGTGGTTTATCAATTTCGGGTTTGATGGTTTTGGAGAAATCTAGGTCGAAATTGGGGTTTGGACAAAAATGGAGATTTTGATGTGTAATGTTTGGATAATGTTTCTATATGGTTGAATGTGGTTATTTACGGTTGGAATGTATGGATATAGGTTTTTGGAGATTGGTTTGAAGAATCAAGTTTCTTCAATGAAGCTCTAAGTGGGTAAAATCTAGATTTAGCCTAAATCTAGCAAGGTGAGTTCAAGTTGATTTGTGAAAACGTTGTACATGCCAAAATGTCTATTTTAAAGTGTTTTATGTGTTTTACATGAAATTATCAAATGTTGTGTTATTTGCTAATCTTTGATTATTTAAATTATCTAACTTTACAAACCTTGTATAACACCTACATTTGGGATTTTTGGGCATTTGATATATGTGTCACAAGTGAATGGGTTTTAAGGCCTTATTGCATAAAAGGATCATTGGTCAAAGAAATACACTTTTATATGGTTGTTGGGTTTTATGCATCATTCATGAAATGGAATGTTTTATAAGGTATTACTTGCACTTTTATGCGAGGTACTCGAAAGAATGTTTATAGTCTCATTTTATGATTTTCATCCTTATCAACAGTTGAATTTGGGAAAAATGTACGTCTTTTGGTGTTATGAGGAATTTTGGAAATATAAGAGTATAAGTTCATTTGGAAAATGGGTGCCTCGACAAATGTTGAGTTTTTAACTAATCTTACTTTTAGTCGCGATGTTTACATATCCGTCGGTCGAGTGCGTTTTATTGTATTTTATTTCATTTACCAACGAGTCAATGGGCCGCTAAGCCAGCAGCTTGGTATTTTTATTTGATTTGGGGTCTTTGGACAATTGTCCAGTTTTGGTAGCTCAACTTCGAGCCTTGTTGGCAATTTTGGATGAAGCTCGTTAGGTATCGGGTGAGATGTAAGTCCTACGAGTTGCACGTTAGGTATCGGGTGAGATGTAAGTCCTACGTGCTGCACGTTAAGGTACCGGGTGAGGTATAAGTCCTTCGTGCTCAAGTATTACGATATTGGATGAGGGGCTCGACATAGGAACCCGACGGGGTTGAACTCGAGTTTCCGTGGGTGTACGTTTAAAGCTACTGAGCCTGACATCCCTTGCGTGTACTTTGTTTATATGACTAGTCATAACAACATAAAATGGGCTTACTTTGTGGACCGTCACATTTTATGGAATCGGGAATCCCCCGTCACCGAAAGGTGTTGTTTTTGGGTTTTGAGTTTTATTGTCCAAGTTTTCGGTGACGTTTTGTATATTTGGGTTTTACCCTTGATTTATGGGTTGAGTATTATGCCCCACCCGTGTTTTGGGTGTTTTGAGATATAAGGTTTAACCGTATCTTCTTAAATGGAGAGTTCAATTTATATTTACACTTTGCGTGAGTTTTGGATTAAAGCTAATTTATGAATGGGCGGCTTACATTGGTATCCTTTTCTTCGAAATAGTTTGGTTTTGGAAAATGTCTAAATTGGTGTTCTTTGTCTAAATTGCATATTATTGGAAAATGAATCGTTTTCTCTTGTAAGACGTATCATATTGAAGGGCTATAACTTTAACCGCATCCTTTCTCTTTTTAAATGATTGTTTTATATATGTTGAAAAACTCTTGAGCTCACTAGGCGTTAAGCCTAACCTTTTTATTTGTCGGCATGTGCATCAGGTTCCAGATGGGGTTTGGTCCTAGCTGTCCCAAGAAGAGAAGTGCTTAGTTCTTCCGAGTGTAAGTTAGTGAAGACTTCCGCAGTTTGGAGATAGTGACTTTTATTGGGTTTTAGTAGCACCCGTCCTTATTATAAACCGCACGTGTAGAATGTATGTGTGTAATTGAGGTTAAATCTTAAATTATGTTTGTAGAGGAATCATTTATTGGTGAAATTAGAAATTTTAAATAACTTGCTATTTCCAGAATTCAGGGTGTTACAAGTTGGTATCAGAGCTTAAGTTTGAGAGATTTAGGTATTGATTTTTGGATGCCTAGACTCAAACTAGCGTACTTGTAGGTGATTGAAAGTGAAGTTGCACGTTAGACGCCTTAAGATAAGATATCATGGAGTTGATCGGGTCGCTAGAAACGGGAAATTGTCAAGGGTCACAAGGATGATCATGTATGATACAATCATGATAACACCTGGCCAGTGTTATGGTGAACCTACATATCACATGTGTATACTTGAACTACCTTAGCATGATGACCGTGGGGTAGTGAGGAAGTTTCTTAGCGGGTAATCTAAGGAAAGGTTGATGTCTATAGCGACGTGACGTCGAAGTGATAGTTAAATACGTTGAGTGCATTAAGTTGATCATCTTGAGTAAGAATTATTGGTTGGATTAGGACTATAAGTTTGTTAGACCAATTTTATTTCGAGGAGAAATTGTAAGTTGACCCAATTAGTGGGTTCGTGGCTCTAAGATGTTTGATGTATCAGAATGACAATAGTATGTCGGGATGATGGAGGAGTGTAGTCCTAAGATGCTGAGTGCCGACAAAATTCATGCACGAAATTTATTTCTAAAATAAGTTTACATCAATTGTTTCTCATGTATTCGAAGCATAAAGTGTGTGATACTTTGTAGTCTTGGTAAAACATTTAGCACTCATCAGATTTTATACCGTGAGCTTAAGCATGCATGGAGTTGTTTGGTTGCAAGTCATCGCAAATTTTTTTTTTGGAAAAAAAAATCTCCCCGTCCCTGTTTTGTGTTTAATGCTATCTTTGGACATCTTAAGATCCGCGTTTTAATGCCATATGTGGTATTGGACAAGTAACTGTAGAATTTTTAACCTTGACATTGGATCTCCTCCACGTATGTTAAGGTTTTAAAGGAAGAATTGTCCCACTGTTTTTGAGTCTGAACTTTCTTGAGAATTTTAGTCTGTACGAGTCGCGTTGAATTTTATGGAATATTGTTTTACGACGTTTGGACGCGTGAGTGTATTTTGAGATGCATGATTTTTAATTTACGGCGTATAATTTTCGAGCTTTTGGGCGTTGTGCATCATGAGAGTTTTGTGAAAAAGAGTCACTTTATCGTACGTTATGGTCTTGGAGTTTTAACATTCTCAGACTTATTGTTGTCTTATGTTTCATGTTGGCAAATGGAAATTTTGACGCCGCTTGGTTTTAGCATTTATTAGTTTTATGAAAGTTCAATGGGATTTTATGGTATCATATCGTATGACTTTTACATCGCGTAATTAAATTTTGGAATTAGTGTACCCGCATTATTGCATGCATTAACTTAAGAGTTTTGCTAAAGATGTCACCTTCCATGTTGTTTTGAGAAATGTCAGTTGTTAATCTTACTAATGGAAATTATGCGATTTATCTCTGGGCTTTATACAAACGCTAGTTGTTGTACGCTAATTGCATTTGGATTAAATTATGTCATTGGAATGAGTAAACGTCTAAAAAGATTTATGTTATTTCAGATAAAACTTTTGTTCTGAGCATAATTCAGTTATTGATTTTACTATTAGGAATTTTCAGCGATGCACATAAATGAGTTATCAGCATTCATGTTGTCATAATTACTATTTTGGTCAAATGTGTTTTATCTGTGCGGCTCAAAGTTTTAAGTTCGATTTAAGGATTTATTTGCGTTCCCATCATCCTATCGAGCTTTGGGGAATAAACTGATGCAAAAAGGGGTTGTTGAAAATTTGATGCCACAACGTTTTTGGTTAAAGGAGAAAAAGTTTAAAGTTAAAGGTTGTGAAGTTCTCTGTTAGAGCCGTACAAACATTTATTTCACGTGTTTGGGGTACCGGAATTTATTTTCGTGGTTATAGTATGAATTTTGCTACACACCTTTTGTTACTGTTTTGTTTACGTAAATTTTGATCAAAAGAATTTTGTAAATGGTTTTATATGTGTAGCGTCGGTGATCAATTTTCAACCTATCGAGTGATCGGTAGTGGATTTTACTGCACGACCAATTATCGTTATAAAGCGTACGTATTTTAAAGTTCTTATGAAAGTTTAAATTGGTCTGTTAGTTGAAAACCTTGAACTCATTAGGCATATAGATTTAAACCCTATAGTGAAAGAAGTTATAAATATGGACTAATGGAGTCCTTGTGATTTGAAGCGTCAGATGATCCGACTTGCGGTCAGCCTTGAATTGTAGGTTTCAGTTTTGAATTGGTACGCACATGTATAATGGAAATAGTATATTTGAGTCTCTCCAGGTATTTAAGGAGTGATTCTATACTTCGGTAATCATGCGGGATAAGGTCTTATGTGATTATCTGCGCTTTTATGAAGTTCATTTGGTGGGTTGCTCGTCGGTGCGACATCATGATATATGTTGATGGTGTATCGTCTTAGTGGATTTCGCGATCAAAGGAAATTTTTATGGTTCGTTTGTTAGAAATGGAAGAATTGGATTTTAGCACTCTGTTAGGTGTCAACCCTAGTACGACCTTCCATCTGAAATGAAATATTGGGTGGGATGTCCACGTTTTCGAAGTCACCGTTTAGTCCTAGGCGTCGACTTGTTTTCTTGGAGTCAATGGATCTGGGAATGTTTGGGAGGTATCCCGGTTGGATCATGGGAAATATTGACATTTCGGCGATAGAATTTAAAAGAAGGTTAGATGGTGATGATTAAGTACCGATGTGCATAAGCATTCCCGTAGTGATAAAGATTTCATTATAGGAATGTTGTGAGGTTGGTGTTGGAACGGAGTTGAGTGTTAACCGGATCTGGGTTAACCAGCTACCTGATGGACGTATTGGGACGCTTTGGAAGGACATCTTGTTCAATATTAGGAATGGATCTGTAGGAATCTGAGGATTCATGGGATTTGGGATAATCGACTATCTGTAGAGCGTAATGGTATGTTTCTGGTGGAAACACAATGCTTGGGTCTATAGAAGTGTGGGAGCACTTGCAGACATTGTGTCCAGGTCAGCTTTGAGGAACGAATTCAAAGGTTGCGATGGTTCAGACCAAACTAGTCGTTAGGAAATTTCGTCAAAGGACAATAACTCTTTAGTGATGATGAGTTTGGAGACATTTGGTGGGAATGTCGAGGTGGACTTTAAGTACAAATGAATTTTGAGGAGACCTTGATGCGTCGTAATCAGAAGTATCTAAGGGAATAGTTCGGATTGGGGTATTCTTGATGGAAATGACTAGATAAGGTCGTAAGTTGCTTTCAGGGTATTATGAGAAATCTAAGGTTGGGAGGCAACCAAGAGTGAACGATTTAGAAAATGATTAATCAAGGACTCAACTTTCATCATGACGTCGGTAATATATATTGAACGTTGAGATTTAGTTTGTAACGACATGTTATGAGAAACTCAACGAAAACCTCAACCGGAATGTAATCGGGTCCGTATATGAGGCGAAGTTTTATGAAGGCATCCCTTTGGAATAGGGAATCAATCGATCTTTCAAATGTGAATGTTGGATGCTTGGTGATTCCAGATTTCGAGGACGAAATCTCTTTTAAGGTTGGGAGGATTGTAACACCTCGAGTTTCGAGAGGTATCAATTCAAGTTAATACAGAAACCGATATGTAAAGGAAAAATAAGATATTTGATTTTGGACTTGAATCCTAGATTTTATAGTCTAGATGGATGAATGATTCAATTACGAGTCCAACGGTTCTTTCCGGAGCGAAATCGGAGCTAAAACGAAGAAGTTATGGCCAAAACAGTGTTCGGTACATGCTCGACTATAGTGCCCGGCGATTGTGACACTGTCACTATAGCCTAGGGGTGTTCGCGGTCCCCCCAAACCACAAACCAAACCGTAATGGCGGTTTAGGAAATTTCCAAACCGAGCGGTTTGGCAGCAAGTCATCAAACCGGTCAAACCGGACCACAAAAAAGCGGTCTGGTCTGACCGATTTAGGCGGTTTGGGCCTCTTATGGGCTTTAAACTAAAATAACATAACATTTATAATCCAAAATGAAATTTCTATCTATATAACATTATTAAAAAAGATATACCGAATTATAAAAATAAGTCTATCTCTATAAAAAAAACATTGAGTAACTTGAAAAAAATTTAAACAAGTCCACCAATAATAGTTGAATTGTGGACAAATATGAGTAAGTCGAATGACGATTTGGAATTTTGGATTTGATTTTTGACATATTTCAGAATTATACTAATTTAGATAACGTGCTCAATTGAGAAATGAAAACTAAGAACATAGTGTTTTAGACGACTTTTTAAATTTGGCCATGAAGATTAAGCCTACAACATGAAAACTAAATATAATTAATACATAAGTATTTTAGGCGGTCGGTTCGGTTCAGACCGCTCTAAAAATGCTTAAACCGCAGACCAGACCGGACCAAACGGTTTGGCTATTTTTCAGACCAAACCGGACCACCAGACCGCTTAAACCACCAAAAAGCGGTCCGGTCTGACTTGGTTCGACCGGTTTGAGCGGTCCAACGGTTTTTTTGAAAAACACCCCTACTATAGCCTGTCACAATCGCCAGAGTCCAAACACTCTCGATACAATCTCGGCGATTGTGCCCGGCGATTGTGACATTGTCACTATAGCCTGGCACAATAGCCTACGGGTACCAGAGTGTTAAAAGTCGCGATTTTCAGCCTCATTCTTCATTTCTTCATAACTCTCTCATTTCAACTCCGATTTTGGTGATTCAAGTTGCCATGGTTTCGTATTTGAGAGCTTTTGAAGGTTATATTGTTGGTTTTGGGAAGATTCAAGAGTATTTGGTGGTGGATTGGAAGCAAAGGTCAAGAGTTCATCATCATCACCTCCATCTTCAAGAATTTTTGGGTTTTCTAGGTTTTCATCAAAACCTAAATGGTAAGTGTATCCCTTCCATTTCTAAACCTTAAAATAAGTTATAAATGCTCCATTTGCAGGAATATGACGAATTCCAAGTTCTTCTAAAGTCGGATACTTGCAAGGGTTTGGTTCACATCTTCTTTGCCCAACGTGGTACTACGAAGGTAGAACTGTTCTTCTTTTTATAGTAATCATTATCTTAAAGATAGTTAGAGAACATGTACTGCTATCCGATTAAAGTTGCAATAACTTTTATGTTGGGACTTGGGAGGTTCTTGGCAATCGTTAAAGTTCTGGTTTCTTTATCGTTTTTGCAATTTTTAAGCAATCTGTAGAAGGTATGCAAAGTTGGAAGGATACCCAATAACTGAAAATTTCTATTCTTGATCACTTTTAAATGAAAGGTTTCTGCAATTGTCATGCAGCCATATGCCATTGTAGAAATGTTATCCTAATTATGCTGCTTGTTATCATTATAGGTACTATTTGTCTAAACCATTCTCCGTTTTCTGTTTTGTGGGTCCCATCTTCATTTATCCGTGCATCATATAAATGGGACACCTATTATAAGATCAAAATGTTGGTTGGTCAATATGAGCAAGATTAAAGTCTTTTGTGTGCGTGTGTGTGTGTTAACAGGTGCCAGGGTCACCGATCGGGGTCTGAAGCCAAGACGGATCAACAAGGTTGCTATTCTTGGAGGAGGTCTGACGGGGTCAGGGATAGTGACGACTCTACTTCTAAGTGGGTATCAAGTTGTCCTGAAAGAAGTCAACGAAAAGTTCCTAGAGGGTGGATTGGGTAGAGTCAAAGGTATGATGAGAGTCGATGTTTTGCTAACTTGATATATATATATATATATATATATATATATATATATATATTACGTAATGGTGAGTGATCAATATATTTTATATACAGCCAATTTGACAAGCAACATTAAGGAAGGTAAATTGAGTCAAGAAAAGTTTGAGAAAACTCTCTCTCGTCTCAAGGGTGTTCTTGAATATGAAAGCTTTAGGGATGTGGACATGGTGATAGAGGTATCAGATTAGTAGAAGTTTTACTCACTGTTTGTTTCAACCATTTAGTATTTCCATTTTATGGGTATGATTGATGTGAACTCGAATTTAGACACATGACCCACAAAATGGAGAACAAAGAAAAATGGTATGAACAAACAATACCATGATTAATTACTAGCTCTCTATCTCTGAATGTGAGTCTTTTTGTTGTTGAATGACCAAACAGGCTGTTATTGAGAATGTCCCTTTGAAACAACAAATATTTTCGGATTTGGAAAAATATTGCTCTCCATATTGCATACTTGCAAGTAATACCTCCACAATCGACTTGAATTTGATTGGTGAGAAGACCAAGTCTCATGATAGGATAATCGGGGCACACTTTTTTAGGTAATTGATTGGTACTTGTAGTCTTCATTAACTTTTAATCATTCCTGCTATGCCTTTGATTAATTTGTTTTGCGGTGCAGTCTTGCTCACATCATGCCGCTTTTGGAAATCGGCCGTATGGCAAAAATGTAACACCCTTAATTCTGGAAATAGCAACTTATTTAAAATTTTCTAATTACATCGATAAACGATTCGTCTATGATCACAAGTTAAGATTTAACCTCAATACACACACATTCATTCTATACATATAGTCTATAATAAGGACGGGTGCTACTAAAACCCAATAAAGTCACTATCTCCAAACTGCGGAAGGCTTCACCAAATGCTTATACTTGCACAAGCTAAGGCTCAACTCTTCATAGCTGCTAGAACCAAACCCCAACAGGAACCTGATGCACATGCCGACAATAAAAAGGGTTAGGCTTAACGCCTAGTAAGCTCAAGAGTTTTAACATGACTGAATAAATCTTTAAAAGCCAAGAAACCAGTTTAAAGCGAGATCCTTCGAAATAATATACTTTAAAATGGAAACGACACATTTCCCCACAATATGCACTTTTAAAGACAATGTTCCCAAACACACGTTTCATATAAAAATGATGCAATCCGGAACTCACCCAAGATGGGGTCATAGTTCGACATTCCAATTCATGGAAGTGTAAATAATACCTTGTATCCCAAAACACCCAAAACACGGGCGGAACATAATACTCGACCCTTAAGTAAAGGAAAATGATTCATAAAAATATGGTGCGCCATTGGAAATATGTAACTCGAATTAATACTCACGCGACCATGAAATAGAATGAAATCCAAATACCGAAACGTGGAAACGACGCGGTCCAGTCGAACTTTAATATACGTGGGAAAAACCCAATATTAGAGCCAACATTTACCGTCAACTATTAAGACTCACATTGGTAAAATACCACATTACCATGAAAACACCACGAATCAACGATGAAGAGATCCGTATACACCGAGAATAGAAAACACGCAAGTAGGCCGTTCACGCAACTTCTTTGCATATAATCTAAACGTTTCCATCTTGGGTGGCGAGAACACGTGAATGGGGCCACCCGCGATGTTTGTTGGATTTCACCACACATCCCGACATCCTGGACCGCATGTCCTTCACGACATCTCCCACAGACCGTTTAATGCCTCTGGCCTTACTCTATCGGAGTTCCACTTTCGAGGGCTTACAGACATGGATGCCTATCCAACCTAGACGAGTTACAACTCTGTGGCCCGAGCCACATATTCCTACTCGCTAGCAAACCCGAGCGGTCACTGAATGTAACCCAAAACCTCAGGCCTTACCAAACCGACAGACTTACGTGCCTATGGATCCAATACAACACTGTCTAACATTACATGACTCCAATTGAATGACCAACGCACTCAAAACATGTAACTCACCAACGATACGAAATTAATCGTCATCCTATTCAAAATTCCCACTGATTATAAATCCGGGCAAATGTCCACACGACTCATTTTAAGCCAACACCGAGCTAAGATGCTCAAAATCCATTTGACCAATAATGAAATGTCTTTAAAATAACGTTTATGAAGACACACACTACAAAGACGTATTTAACCCAAAACTCAACACGTAATGGGACCAAAGATTACCAAAGGGTTTGTGAATGCAAAAGTACCCGAAATGCATTTAACATGAAATAGACTTCATTCGTACAAAATCACCATGAATGTGAAAACCATGCTATTTACTCGTTAGAACACTCAAAACCCAAATATGAGCATTTTATGAGGTTAACACAACCCAAGTTCACCAAATATGAAAACTTATCAAAATACTCACCCTTTGACAAATAACCAAGTAAAACATAATTTACTTCAAAATATTCCAAACTTATCAGCAGTTAACCATTTTGTATAAAACACTTTAAAATAACCATTTTGGCATGTACACCGTTTTCACAAATCAACTTGAACTCACCTTGCTAGATTTAGGCTAAATCTAGATTTTCCCCCAACGAGCTCTTTTGAAGGCCACTTGAATCCTCAAGCCGAAAACCTCCAAAACCTAGATCCATACATTTCCAACCATAAATACCCATAACTAAACATTTAGAAACATTCCTCAAACATTACATACCAAAATTCCTAAACAAGATCAAAACCCTAGTTTCTCCCAAAACTAACAAATCCGAGATTTGAGATACCAATACTAAGAAACCATCAATGAAGCATTTATAACATTAATTCAAGAAAGCTTACCATTAGAGATAACGAGACTTTCCGAGAACACCCAATCCAACTCTTCAACCCGAGCTCCCAAACGAACTTGATGAAGAAGATGAAGATGATGGTTTTTGTGGTTCAAGATCTCCCAAGCTAGATGATGGAGAATCGTTTGGTTTAAGGAGAAAACCCTTCAAAATGGGTTAGGGTTCGACATTTGGGTTTGGGAGAGAAAAGGGAAGAAGGTTTTAGGGTTTGGGTTAATAGAATGAGGTTTGGTGGCTGAAAAATCGGTTTTAATCTCAACAGGCAATTACGCGGGTTATGCCGCGACCTCCACTCGCGGCATAAGTCGCCCGTTTCCCTGAGACTCACATCCAGTGAGTTTCGCGACTTGTGCCACGACCCCAAGTCGCGTCACAACTCGCGATGGTCCAAAATCCCCGTTTCTCTCCTGATTCAATCCTCGATAATCCAATAGTAAAACTTATCGAAAATCACGGGTGTTACAAAAAACATCCCCTCAAGTGGTTGTTGACTTGCTGGATATGGGGAAGAAGATAAGGAAAACTCCAGTTGTGGTTGGCAATTGCACGGGATTTGCTGTCAATAGGATGTTCTTCCTGTATACTCAATCGACTCTTTTGCTGGTAGAACGTGGTGCCGACATCTATAGGATTGATAGGGCAATTACAAAATTCGGAATGCCAATGGGGCCTTTCAGGTTCATATACATTCAAAACAAGAGTTGAGATGCTATCATATTATTATGTGTTGTGAAGTGCTTCAAATCATGTCTTTCTTTGTTTGAATGAAAATTGTGTGATCTTGTCGGTTTGGTGTTGCAATCGCCACCGGGTCAAAAAAATGCCAGGTTGGTGTTCCTTTGATTAAGATATATGGGCATTTTGCCCATTAAGGTTTATCCCTTCTGTCAGTATTTTGTGTAGCTGAGTCTTATGGTTTTCTTGAAATCAATAGAAATTGGAAAAAATCTTATGAACCCATTTTATTGAGATTATGCCTATTTCATAATTTTATTTTTGAAGTATCAATGGAATCTAACATTTTTATTTAGTTATTCGCAATCCTGTATTAATCTTATGGAAGCCTTGAACGCCATGTTGGCAAGGGCTGGCTTGGGTGCTGATCACCTACTAGCAATCTTCATTATACATTTGTTTTTTTCTTGAACTATGATTTCTATATACATACCCTTTTCCACTTCTGATTTTCTGTTCTTTTAGGCGAGATCTATACACGAGTTGGAGAAAAGGGATTTTGAAAACTTGAGGCAAGAGGGTGATGATGTTGAGCTGCAACCAAAGGTAGTGAAAAGAGGTACGACTCCAAGCAAGCACCTAAAAAAGCCACCTGGCAGACCCCCTTCGGACACTGTTGGTCCTGAATCTACCTCAGGTGTCACTCTAGCCACTGCTGTAGACAACACGAACGAGTCTACTCCTTACAATTTAAGAAGAGGACCCATGTTGTATGTAGATCCCAGTACAGTGCAGTCAGCAGCAAATATTATCAAAGATGAACAATATTTGAGTCACAACTACTAGTTATATGATTAATAAGCAATCAAAGGGTTACAGGTTTACAGAGAGAATTTCTGATCAGAGAGAGTAAACCTATTGACTAGTAATTTGAAAATAATGAGACTTAGGGGTTGTTTGTTTTTTTCAAAAAACCTCTTAATGACTCTTAAGTCTGATTCGTTCAGACCTTTTTATACACCATCTCTTATTAATCATAACTAAAATAAGACTTCAGGCTTTAGACCTCTTAAAAAACAAATGGCACCTTAAACTTTCTAACCTAACAAATGAACTAAATAATAACTTTAAATACTTAGGCGCGCAGGGCTAATGGGCTTATGGGCTTGGGCCCATATAACTAATTAACTATTAAAGAGTTACATTTCGAACCCTTATAAATACTTTATTCCACTTTCAACACATAGGACTTTCAGTCCTAACAATCTCCCCCTAAAGTTGAATAAAGCATTTAACAACTTGAAAATCTTCAGGCCTTGATCTTCTTTCCCTCTTGATTCTTTGACGAACTTTGGTGTTGCTTGACTTCATGTCTTTCCACGCTCCCCCTTGAATAAAGCTATTGGCCTTCATAGTATCAACTTTGTAACCAGATTCAATGTACAGTAGCATCGACTGAACGCACTATCAAGCAGCTTTCAGCTATAAAAACTCAATCACATCGGATCAGTACACAAGAAAGATAATGTGAGAGTTACTTGACATTCCACGGTGCTTCTTCAGTTTAAAACAAAGAATCTGTCTTTGAACCGCGAGTTGAATAGATTTGTTTTCTTCTCAAGAACTTGTTTCAATCAGCGCATAGGAGGAATGATAAACAAACTTGTAACAGACACCACATGATACGGGAAAGAAAAAATAAAATCTTTTTAAAAAAATCTTCATCTTTGAAAATTGAGTTGCATTAAACTCATATCTTCATCTCTTTGATAAATGAAATAGCATCTTCATCTCTTTGATCTCTAGACTGTCTTCAGAAATAACTTTCTTTCTTTCTTTAAAACTTTGAAATTGAACTTTTTCTCCCCCTTTTTGATGATTGTGAGCATCATGATCATGAAAACTTCTTCAATTTCAGCACTTTCTTTGATCTCCCATTTATGATAAATTAACACTCTCCCACCTGTGATCTGAGTATCCGTCAATTCATGAAATGTATATATCCGAATCTTTTCAAATTCAGATATATTAGGAATGGTAAACCTGAATCAACAAATGATACAGTTAGTATGTATGTAAGTAGCACGGAGCCACTTTGTACAACAAATGTACTTTGGAAAGGAGTTTTTGTGATGATCACTCCCCCAGAGCTTCCATTCAATCATTGAAAAACCACAAAGAAATTTTCTATGAATGTTATGACAAGAAAACTCATTCCTTGTGTGCTCGTGCAAGTGTAGAAATGATTGAAGCTACTTAGCTTGATCAGGCTCAAATTGTGTAAACTGTTGAGACGACAACAAATATTACACGGACTCAATGTTCATGAAAGAGGTGCGAAGGTGGGGCAACTTTCCTTCTTTTTCAATATCTACATCTTCCGATTGAAGACTAGATAGCAGATATGTTGCATCCCCAAAGAAAATGAAACATTTCTTTGTTAAGGAAGAAACGAGTGGTTGGTGGGGTTAATGCAAAAGTTGGCATGGGCACGCTGCCTGTTTCAATGATGGTCACCAAAGAATGTGAACCAATCAGAAAATGTGGTTGCCCGGCTCAGAAAGTGGTTGGTGCAGAGTTTTCATATTCTTTTAACTCTGTTCTCACACCCTCTTTCTTTTTATCATTAAAGCTCACTTCTAACCAAACTCTCTTTTCAATTTTTTCGCTCCACACAATGAGAAAAACTCAATCCGATGAGTTATCTCCCCCACTCTTTGATTTATGACCCCTCATCCCTCAAATCACTCTAGGATACCTTCCGGGGTAGGAAACACTGGTTAACGTGAATCCATGGAAGTTCTCACACAAATCCCATGTAAGTCCTAAAAAGAATGGTTGCTCAACAGTTTAACTTGAACAGTTAAGCACAAAATGTATGATAACACTGTCAAAATGTATGCTCATAAGATTTGAGCAATTGAACTTTGAAGATTTCTCAAAACAAAGATATTGAATGAAATCAAAAGAATTGTTTTGAGAATCTGACAATGTATCAATCAGATCAAATGAAATGGTTAGGGTACCAAAGAATTGGATATTTTGTTTATATGAACAAATGTAAACAATTTAGCAATGAAAGCACAAATTTGGAAATAATGATAGATGCTCAACAACATATGAAATCAAACGGGAGTATTACCATCGAAAAATTGTTTCGTTATGAGACATGGTAATAACAAATTCAAATAAAGTACTGAACCTGTGTGTGTGAATACGTTACAGTATAAAGACAAGATAATACTCAAGTATTGATCTTTGGAAACACACGGTGAGTTAAACATTAATGCTCAAAAATGAAAAACATTTAAATTCACACTTCTAGATTCATGAAATCTTTTGATAATCAGAAGTGGTTTGAACATTTCAGAAACTGTTTTTCATGCTTGAAAGTTGTTCTTCTTTCAAACAATCAGAGATCTAGAGTTAGAAGATATTTACCTTTTAAGCTCCCCCTCAAATCATGATAGAATGATTTATTTATTTTAAGCTCCCCTGGATATTTGCAAAATATTCAGGTCTAAACGTTGAAGAACGGGTCCTGATCTGTCATGTGATCAGAAGGCAAACTTCGTTGAAGTCCGGGTTCTAAGCTGGTTTACTTAGAAGCCATTTTTCTTCTACTCCCCCTTGACAGTAGGTGCCTGCAACAAAGAATCAGTTTTCGGCTTTGGTACCCACTGGTATTTGGGTCCTCGAATGTTAGTTGCAATTCTTGTGGGGGATATAGAATAAGAACCATACCAGAAGTGATCTCTGGTTTTGTGAATGTGATCATGTGTACGACAATAAGAACAGTGGTATTTCTTACCTGACAACCTAAGTAATTGATCTCTCGAGTATATGTGATCAGGTTTACCTTTACTCGCATTGTTCTTCTTGGCATTAAATGCATGTACACACGATTCTCTTTCTTTCAGCTCATCTTTCACTGGTTTCTTCTTCCAGACCAGTTCCTCATCTTTGTATCTCCTCGTTCTATGACGTGTACCTGAACCATCTATATTTCTATCATAGAAAAGGTTAGTCTTATGAATCTGATCAAAAGATTTAACTGACCTTTGTGAAGAGACAGATTTCTGATTTGAACTTGATACAGACTTGTCAAGCACTTTAATCGTCGTAGCAAAGTTGTCTCTTTCTTTAACAAACAGGTCAATCTTCTTCGTGAACTCAGACTTCGTTTTATGCTCTTTTAGTACCTTCTCAGATAGTTCAGATAGCTTGGCAGTCAGCTTTTTAATCTCAGTCTCAAAGATGCTTCGTTCTTCTTCAAATCCCTGCTCAACATCATTTCTTTGGCCGGATATTTCCTTGAAGAATCCAACATTCTTCTGTTCAATGACCTTCTTTTCTTTTGCAAACTTTTCTCTTTCAAGAATGATTACTTTCTCGAAAGCAGAAACTTGCTGAGAAAGTTTTATGCATTTCAGCTCCACTTCCTTCTTCTCATCAGCACATTTTCTCGAGAATTCTGAGAACTTATTTGCGAAAGATTTCTTTTTAGTCTCAAAATCAGATTTGTGTTTAGCAAGCAGTTGCTCCAAATCAGATAAACGCTTTTGAAGTTCTGCATTTACATCTTTCAGATTAGAGATCTTTTCCTCATAGCTTTCAGCGGAGACTGGTTGCTGAGGTTTAGCTTCCAAAATAGAAATCTTTCCTTTTAGCTCAGAGTTCTCAGCTTCCAATTTTCTTCCTTTTAAAATCTCATTTGGCCCTAACACCAACCATTCAGTACAATCCCACAACTCTTTTCCTGTCATTTTGTAGGTATTTATTTGATCAATAAGTTCACTAAAAATGTCACGAAAAAATTCACAAGTAATATTATCAGTCATATAATTTCGAGCTATATTGTTAGCCCTTTCTCTTTTCTCCTTTTCCACAGGAGAAGCTTCTGTCTGAATTTGGGATTGCATTTCTCCTTTCGTCAAAGATAATCTGATGTAGGGACCCACCTCATGTTCATCTACACAAGACAGAAAATCAACTTTCCACCGTTCATAATCTCTTTTGGACCGCAGACTTGGTGTGTACACCATTTTGATCGATCCGAATAGAATGTATTCGCTCCGGCTTTGAAGAGAGATGAAACTTGAACGGGATGAAATTTAATTCTTAACTGCACTGTAGCGATCGTGAGACAAACAGGATGATCCAAACACAATAATAATAATAATAATAATAAAAATAAGCAGAATAGGACAAGTACCCGGTCTAGCAAAAGTCCGGTCAAACTGGGTACCGGTCAAGCAAAGGACCGGTAAAGGCAATGTACCGGTCAAGCAAAGGACCGGTATTGGCAGAGTACCGGTCAAACAAAGGACCGATATTGACAACGTATCGGTCGAACCAAAAGGACCGATATTAACAACTTACCGGTCAAATCTTATTACCGGTCAAAACAAATCCGGTCGAACCAAAGGACCGGAAGAGACAAAATATCGGTCAAAGGACAAAGACCGGTAATCAGGGTACCGATCGAATCAGTGTGTCGGTCG
The DNA here is from genome assembly GCA_954870635.1 of Arctium minus. Lineage (NCBI taxonomy): Eukaryota > Viridiplantae > Streptophyta > Magnoliopsida > Asterales > Asteraceae > Arctium > Arctium minus. The sequence continues at coordinate 140,714,503 of OX941082.1, read as the reverse complement.
AACGAAGGAACGATATCAACAATACATCGGTCAAATGAAAGACCGATAATGTCAAAGCACCGGCCGAGTACTATCGGTCGATTATAGAAACTTAACAAACAGCAGATAAACCCAAAAAAAATAGATAAGACCGATAAACTCGAAGAACACGCCGATGAACTCGATGATTTTTGGAACTCGATCGAGATCAAACCCAGAAATTGAAACCGATAAATCAAGTATACCAATATGCAGATTAGAAGACCGATAACCAGATTCAATCACACACAATTCGACCGAAGAACACTTCAAACACAACACAGATCAATAATATTATAACTTCGACCGATTAGCAATTAAACCCAGAAGAACCGATAAACTCAATTAAACAAGATATTAGACCGATAATAACCTTTTTTTTCAGTAAACAATAGACTGATAAACAATCAACCCAGATTGACAGAATTCAAACAGATCGATAAAACACAGAAACATATAATCACTTAAAGACAGAAAAAAAACGATTAACACATAAACTTGATTATAGGGTTTTAGACAAACCTTTTTCTAGATCAAACCTTTAGTCTCTTTGCTCTGATACCAATTGTAGATCACAGTACAGTGCAGTCAGCAACAAATATTATCCAAGATGAACAATATTTGAGTCACAACTACTAGTCATATGATTAATAAGCAATCAAAGGGTTACATGTTACAGAGAGAACTTCTGATCATAGAGAGTAAACCTATTGACTAGTAATTTGAAAATAATGAGACTTAAACTTTCTAACCTAACAAATGAACTAAATAATAACTTTAAATACTTAGGCGCGCAGGCCTAATGGGCTTATGGGCTTGGGCCTATCTAACTAATTAACTATTAAAGAATTACATTTCGAACCCTTATAAATATTTTATTCCACTTTCAACACATAGGACTTTCAGTCCTAACATTGTATAAGCATCAGGCTGATGGTTCACATCCATCGCATCGTTCTCGCAATGGCGAACAACACTCTAAACTTTTATCAGATTGGAATGAAGAGTTTCCAGGTTCTTTTTAACTGTTTTTCATCACTTTTAACAACTTAGATCATCTTTCCATGTGTTCTTTTTAACTGTTCTTCATCAGTATTTTAAATTAAGAAAGAGATAAATATGGATATGCATATATTCATTAAAATAAATGAAGTGATAGAGATTGGTTTATATAAATTAATAGGAGTTTGGAAAAGATTGAGATTCTTTATTTAAAATAATAGGAGTTTGGAAAAGATTGATATTCTACTTTTATTTAAAATATATATATTAAATTATTAAGATGTTTCCATATGATATATATGATATATATATATATATATATATATATATATATAGATAGATAAGAGTTTATTTATTATCATCAGTATTTTAAATTAAGAAAGAGATAAATATGGATATGCATATATTCATTAAAATAAATGAAGTGATAGAGATTTTCTTTATTTAAAATAATAGGAGTTTGAAAAAGATTGAAATTCTACTTTTATTTAAAATATATATATATATATATATATATATATTAAATTATTAAGATGTTTCCATGTTAACCTAGAAAGTTGAAAAAGGAATGAAATCCAAAGTATATAAATATATAATACCGCCTACTTTTTTTTTATTATATATAGTTAATAGTTAATAGAGTTCGATATATTCAGAAACAACAGCAGCGAAGGTTCGGCTTTGAAAAAAAGGTTGGTTGGATTCAACAGGAAGAAAAAAGTTAACCAGGTAAATTTCATTTTCACCATTAAATAATTAAGTCGATATTATTTCATTATAATTTTCATCAACAGGTTGATTATATGTTTTTGTTATTAAAACTATTAGAAATTTGTACTCATGGATCATAACTTGTAATCTTGGATTTTAATTTGTTTTTAAGAGTTTCTTCGATACTTTAACAATAATTTTTTTTATAAAATAAATATTAAATATTTTGTTAGATTTTCTTAATTATATTTTAAATTTTTTATATTTAAGATTTAATTCTTATATATATTGTATCTAGTTATGTTGGGAGTGATTTTAGGGAGTTGAGTTGGAAAGTGATTTTAGAGAAGTTAAAGTGGTTAGAGATAAAAATTGAGAGTTAATAAATACAGTTAGAATATATGATCGACTCTGAAACCTTTTTACTATATATAAAAAGAAACACTGAAATTTTTGTAACCCATAATTGATATATCTATAGGGGATGTTTAACTTGCAAAATGAACCAACTATGGAAGGGTTTGATTTACAGGTTTATGCTTTCTTAACTGTAAACTATCTATCTGGATGATAATTTGTGGTTCTAATGTGATTTAGGGGCTGATTTATACATAAAGAAAGAGTTCAATGCAAAATGAACCAACTATTGAAGGCTTGATTGTGGCTATGTCACTCATGCCACTGTGGTCACATGCTCATTATCTCTTCGGTCCTATATTAGTCGATTTCTAAATCTTTGGTTAATCAACCATATTAAAATTGAATTATATAATAATTGATAAATATCTGGTAGAATTGGGAACCATACATAGATTATACAAAAATATCTTGTATGAGGGTTCGTCAACTGTTACTCTTAAACGTGTATATGTTTGATCAGCCTCTGTATTACGGACAGGTTAATCTGTTGTGCAAAGGCTATTGACAGCAAACAAGAGAAGGTCTAAGCCACTTAGAAGCTTAGGGAAGGTGTACTTTTGGCTGTGGGAGTTCTACTCTTTGTTGCAACCTTTATTTAGAATAAAACAAAGTAAGATTGAGGGTTCAAAATTGATTTGTTGTGGAGTCAAAATTGATCTGAGTGATTTATGCAAGTTGGGTATCTTATTGTGCCTCGACATGGGTTCTTAGTACAAGTTTGGAGTTTCTACTGGATGCTACTTTCGATAGTTTGAGTTAGAAAATATGGTTTATATGGGTGAGAAGTTGAGTTAACGGTGCATCTCATCCTAATGTGCGTCCATTTTTCATTTAACGATTGATAACCACTTCTCACGCTTCTCACCGTTAACTCAACTTCTCACCTTGTGATTGAGACCCATTTTTAACTTCAAGGTTTTCCTGTTCTTGTTTGGTTGATTCAGGATGTGATGAATTGTCGAGAAGCAGATGAGATCAACTCTAACTAAGGTTTGTGATTCACCTTTCTTAATACAAGAGTCCGATTTCTATAAATCTTGTGCCTTGAAAGGTATTTTGTATTTAACTTGGAACCTACTTGTGGTAATATTTTGGGTTTCTAAAGTGCAGCCTGTAGGAAAAGGTGAGTCCGTGACCGTTTACCAGATAATCAAACACAAACAAAGATATAGATTACCAACCTGTTTGAATTACAAACGCGGATTAAAGAGTTGATGTTTACACTTTGAAGCTCACTTTCTCTCTTGTATGTTCTTGGTCGATGTGTTGTTGATCTGAGATATGAAAAGTTATAAGATAATAAATATCTCAAAACCTTTTATATCTCAAACATAATATCTAGATATTAAATAAACTAATATAATATCTAAAACTTAATATCTAATAACAAGATATTAAAAACATAACTTTGACTATTATTACAAATTGACCCTTAGACTATTGTTGAGAGTGACATGTCAACTTTAACTTCAGATTGCTATGTTCGTATTGGATGATCTTGAATCCAATGAGACTGTGTCCTAACAATCTCCCCCTTTGGATTAAGATCATTACGAAAATGATTTAGCAATACGATCTTCTCTTTCAGCATAGAAGATGCAATCTCTCTCTTAGTCTTCAAGATATAGTAAACTCCCCAAAAGATGTAGTTTTTCTCTCTTCCAATTCATGGGAAGAAATTATCTCTAGTTTCAGCTCGAAATTCTTCAGCAAAGTATTTTCAAAGAAAATTTCTCTCGAATCAGCATATCTTCAGAGTACTTGCTCTTTGAAGAATTCAATCTTGGACGTGATTCTTGAAACATGTGATTTCTTGGTTAGCTCTTCTCCATTTCGTGGGTAGATATTCTCCCCCTTTTTGATGAGAAGTGTAACGATTTCATCAAAACTTAATGGTCAAGAAATGTTGTTCATAAGGAGCCTCTGATTCATCAATGCAATAGATATTTATCCAGATCTTTGCAAATCTAGACAAAATAGTCATGTAACACCTGTAGCAATAAACAAATCAGTTAGAAACGCCTGTCAGTAACACTAAGTCACTGTGTGTAACGAATACACAATGGAAAGGAGCTGTTTGATGTTGACTCCCCCAGGGATTCCATTTAATCATCAAAACACCACAAAGGTTATTTCTATAAACGTTATGACAAAGAAACAAATTCCTTGTGTGTTCGTGCTTGTGATATAAAGAATTAAGCACTTGATGATCGCTTATAGGCTCGAAAATTGTGTAAATCACTGAGACAACAGTAAGTTAAACACAGACTCAATGTGCATGAGTGAAGTGCGAAGGTGGGGCAGACTTCCTTCTTTTCAATATCCAAATTTTCCAAATGAAAATCAGATAGCATATGTGCTGCTTCCCCTTTGAAAATGAAACATTTTCCTGTTAAGAAGTAAATGAGTAGCTGGTGGGGTAATTTCAAGAGTTGGCCTGGGCTAGTTGCCTGTTTCAATAATGATCACAAATAAGTTGTGAAACACTAGAAATGTGGCTGCCCGGCTCAGAAAGTAGTTGGTGCAGAGTTGTGATATTCTTTTAATTCTGTTCTCACACCCTCTTTCTTTTAAACATTTAGCTTACTGCTAACCGAACTCTCTTTTTCATGATACCTCATCACTCTTCCACACTCATTTCTTTTGACTCCTCACACCCAATCACTATGGATTAACTTCATGGGTAGAAATCACTAGTTAACGTGATTCCATAGAAGTTGTGTTAATTCCTAGCACACTGATCCCGTATATCCTATAAAGAATATGTTGCTCAGAATGATTTATAATCATGTAAGCTCATGTAGAACATTTAAAGTACACTCCCAAAATATAAAATCTTATGAAAAAACTGGAAGTGGTTTGAACGTTTAAGAATATGTTTTCAATGATTGAAAGTTGTCCTTCTTTCAATCACATATGAGATTAAGATAAAGGAATATACCTTTAAGTGCGATCTTACATCTCATGAAGCTTAGCTTAAAGTCATAAACATATGATCGTGTAAGCTCTTCTCAAAAATTCTGCAAAAGTATTAAGTCAAGTCAAAGAAACTTTATTCACTTAATATTGAAAAGACAAAAAGCACTAAAACAAAGAACTTCTCTTACTCCCCCTGAAATTATGCATCTAAACTATGTCAGTTATAAATCACATGATAGAGATCTATAATTCACTTGTGAATTGTAGATCGTCATATCTATCGGATGCAAATAATTTCAGAAATAAATATCTACTCCCCCTTGAAGGTTGATTTCCTCATTGGAGTATCGGAGTATAATCTCTCATATCAACATTGGAGTAAGGTCTTTTCATCATTGAAGTGTGAGTCTTGAACTGTTGTATTCAAGAGTCATTCTTCTTTGAAGCACGGGTTCTAAGCTGATTTACTTAGAAACCACTGTTCTCTATTGAGGTACGGGTTCTGGTCTGTTGTAATCAGAAGCCACTGTTGACATTGATGTCCGGGTCTTAAGCTGATTCACTCAAGAACCATTCTTCTCCTACTCCCCCTTGATAATTGGTGCCTGCAACACAGGTTTAGTTTTCTTTGGTACCCACTGGTATTTGGGTCCATATGTGTTAGTTGCAGTTCGTATGGGGGTTATTGAGTAAGAACCATACCAGTAATGATCACTTGTTTTATGAAGAGGATCATGTGTACGACAATAAGAACAATATAATTTTTTACCTGACAACCTTATTAATTGATCTCTCGTGTAGACGTGAGCAGGTTTACCTTTCAGCGCATTGTTCTTCTTAGCATTATGCGTATGTACACATGAGCTTTTACATTTCAGCTCTTCTTTAACTGGTTTCCTGTTCCAGACCAGTTCAGCTTCTTTGTAGCTGTTCCTTCTTTTCCTTTGATGAGTACCTGAACAATCTTTGTTTCTATCAAAGAAAAGGTTAGAACTACAAATTTGATTAGAAGATTTAACTGACCTTTTTGAAGAAACAAGTTTGAATGTTGAACTTGAAGCTGACTTGAATGAGCATTCTGAATCAGCTGAATCATCTCTAGGTGAGTGGACAATTGACTCTGGAGTCTTGCGCTCAGTCACCACCACCATTGAAATAATCTTTTCAAGTTCATTGACCTTTGAAGAATAACTGTTTCTTTCTCTGACAAGAAGGTCAATCTTCTTCTCTAGCTCGGACTTCTTTTTCTTCTCTTTCTGTGCATTCATAGATGTGGCCTAAGAATTACTAGCTATATCACATTTAGATTGACACAAACACTTTTATTAGATCAAACATATGAATTACAATTAATCACAGATCTAACAATTAGTCACAGATCTCACGTATGTGTGTGTGTTCTTTGTGTGTGTGTGTTCTTACTCTCTCTCAACAACCACCAATATTACACCTTCACTTTCACACACTTAATCTCTTACTTACACAAGTCTCTCTCTAAACAACACAACTACTTGCTTATATATAGATCAACATGACCAAGCAAGGTCAAACCATCTAAGCTCTCTTACAACACACACAAACAACTATTACAACAATTACAATAATGACCCTCATTTAATCTTGAATACAATTACAGTCTAACAATCTCCCCCTTTGGATTCAAGATTAAAAAAAAATTTGGCAATAATCTTCTGGTCTTTATATCTTCAGAATTGACTTCAACTTCAAATCTTTTCTGGCTTTGACATCTTGAAAACTTTGACAATTCTTCAAACTTGTCTCTCTCTTTGAATTAACTTTTGCATAAACTCTGACTTTCTCTTTGATAAGCTTTCTTTGACAAACTTTCTTTAATCTTTGACTTCAATCAACTGAAAACTTTATCTCCTCTGAAATCTTTAAAACTTCAATCTGATCTTGAACTTTGATTTGATTTGTAAGAATCAAAATCATTAAAACACTTCAAAGTTAGATCCGTCATTGAATGAACTTCCCATCATCTGATAAGCACATTCTTCAAGAACTTTCATCTCCTCCTTTGGATAATAGACAATCTCCCCATATAGGAAAATCATTCTCACATCTGATCTGGATTGGCCTTAGATTCACGAACATATTCATCTGAATCTTTTCAAATTCAAACGAAATAAAAATGGTAACCCTGAATCAACATATGAAATAGTTAGAAGTGCCTGTCAGTAACACGAAGTTATTGTGTACAACGAATGTACAATATAAGGAGCTTGTTTGATGTTGACTCCCCAGGATTTCCATTCAATCATTGAAAAACACAAGGTAATTCTATGAATGTTCTGACAGAAAAACATATTCTCTGCATGCTCGTGCTTGTGTTTTGAAAGAATTAGCACAATGATTGTGTTTCATAAGGCTCAAAGTATGTAAATCACTGAGACAACAATGATTATACATGGACTCAACGTGCATGAGAAAGGTTTGAAGGTAGGGCAACTTTCCTTCTTTTTCAATATCAGTATCTTCCAAGTGAAGATCCGATAGATTATGTGCTGCTTCCCCAGAAAATATGAAACATTCTCTTTTTAAGAAAAGAATGAGTAGCTAGGGAGGTTTTATGCAAGAGATGGCATGGGTTATTTGCCTATTTCAATGATGGTCATGAAAGAAATGTGAACCAATCAGTAATGTGGCTACCCGGCTCAGAAAGATGTTTGGTGCAGAGTTCTAATATTCTTTTAACTCTGTTCTCTAACCCTCTTTCTTTTAAACATTTAAGCTCACATCTAACCAATCTCTCATTTCCATTTTACCTCAGCTCACTCCCACACTCAATTCTTTTAGACCCCTCTCCCCTCAATCACTCAAAGGATTTCTTCCGGGGTAGGAAACACTAGTTATCGTGAATCCATGGAAGATCTAATAAGCACTCACATTGAATCCCATGTTCCTAAAAGTACATGATGTTCAATGATTTTCTTGACATGTAAAGCACAAGAAATCATATGTCAGTGTTTGTATGCTCATTTAGAAATCAGAAATGAAATTTGAGCATATTGAACATTTAAGATATCTCAAAACTTTATATGAATGAAAAGAATAGAAATGTTTTGAGAATCTGACAATGATTTAGATCAGATCAAATTATCATGAAGAAAAAATATTGGGGAATTCAAAGACGTATGTTGTTTATATGAACAATATATAAACATGTTATCAATGAAAGCACATTTAAAAAATGAAATGACGTTTGATTCAAACAACTGTGAATACCAAACGACGGGAGTATTACCATAGAAAGATATATCATTTGATACATGGTAATAACAAAGTCAATTTGAAAATACTGAACCAGTGTGTGTATGAATACTTGACAAAGTATATAGAAAAGAAAATACACAAGTATTATTCTTTAAAGAACACACGGTCAGATAAGCAATTATGTAACCAAAAATCATTTAAAATGCACACTTCTCAAATCAGAAAAACATTTTAAGATCGTGAAGTGGTTTGAACATTTTAAAACCATTTTTCACAAGTGAAAGTTGTTCCTCTTTCACAAGTGTTAGAGTATAAGGATTAGAATGTTATACCTGTTGATTGAAATCCTTAATTCCCCCTAGAATGAATATAGCAATTAAAGTATCCGTAAATAGATATCCTCCCCCTTGATATCTGTACAACATCAATCTTGTTAGAAATATTATTATAAAAAAAATATAGCAATATAATTTCTAAACTTCCTTTCAAATAAAAAACTTCCTGAAAAGATATAATCAAGAAAGCATCCTTCAGAAGAAAACATTTGATTACGGGTTTTGAACGGAATTGTCCAAAAGCCATTATGCTTTGAAGCACGGGTTCTGAACAAATTTGTTCAGAAGCCTTTGTCACATAACATATCCTACAAGAAAAAGATTTTGGTAATCATTATAAAAATGATTCCGCTTTAGTCAGTCAACATATGATGAAATATCCAAAATATATTCAAATAAAGCACAAGATTAGAAAAACTCCCCCTAGAATCATGAAGTGGGGTTTAACATACCAAGTTTACTAACTAAAAAGGTAAACCTCTTTTCATCCAACGGCTTGGTGAAAAGGTCAGCTAACTGGTAGTCTGTAGTCACGAAGTGCATCTCGATATCGCCCTTTTCGACATGATCCTTTATAAAATGATAACGCACGTCGATGTGTTTTGTCTTGGAATGCTGCACTGGATTAGCAGTTATCGCAATCGCACTCTTAGAATCACAGTAAATAGGAACTCGTTGGTAAGTATATCCAAAATCTTTTAACTGTGTTTTCATCCAGAGGACTTGTGAACAGCAGCTTGCGGCAGCTACATATTCAGCCTCGACGGTGGATGTGGAAACACAATTTTGTTTCTTAGATGTCCAACTAACCAACTTATCACCTAAGAACTGACAAGAACCAGAGGTGCTCTTTCTATCCAGTTTGCAACCTGCATGATCAGCATCAGTATAGGCAGTTAAATCAAAAGACGAACCCTTAGGATACCAAAGGCCTAACTCAGTAGAACCTTTAAGATACCTAAGTATCCTTTTTACAGCAACCAGGTGTGATTCCTTCGGATTAGCTTGATATCTCGCACAGAAACATGTAGCAAACATAATATCCGGTCTACTGGCAGTTAAATACAGCAGTGAACCAATCATGCTACGGTACACTTTTTGATCTACTGATTTTCCAGAAAGATCTGCATCTAAAAGTGTGCCCGTTGCCATCGATGTTTTCATCACTGAACTGTCAGTCATGTTAAATTTCTTTAAAATATCTCGAATATATTTTGACTGATTAATGAAAATGCCTTCGGGTAACTGTTTCACTTGAAGACCAAGGAAAAAATTCAGTTCGCCCATCATTGACATTTCAAAACGAGATTCCATTATTCTTGAAAAGTTTTTACAAAACTTTGAATTTGTAGAACCGAAAATTATATCATCTACATAAATCTGGATTAGAATCAAATCATCACCTTGCTTTTTCAAAAAGAGAGTAGTATCAATTGTACCTTTCTTGAATCCTGAAGCAAGTAAGAATTGAGTTAAAGTTTCATACCAAGCTCTTGGTGCCTGTTTGAGTCCATACAAGGCTTTATCTAAGACATAGACATGATCAGGGTTCTTTGGATCAATAAATCCTTCTGGTTGAGCAACATATACTTCTTCATGCAATATCCCATTTAAGAATGTTGATTTTACGTCTATTTGGAAGACCGTAAAATTTTTATGCGTTGCATAAGATAAGAAGATACGTATGGCTTCCAGTCGTGCCACAGGAGCAAACGTTTCGTCATAATCAATCCCCTCCTGTTGACAATAACCCTTTGCAACAAGGCGAGCTTTGTTTCGAACTAGAACTCCAGATTTATCTCTCTTATTTCTGAAAACCCACTTTGTTCCAATAACGGATTTTCCTTTTGGAAGTGGTATAAGTCGCCAAACTTTGTTCCTCTCAAATTGCAGAAGTTCATCTTGCATCGCCAATATCCAATCTGGATCGCGCAAGGGTTCTGAAGCTTTCTTCGGCTCGATAGAACTTAAAAAACTTGAATATAAACAAAAATTAGCCGATGCTGCATGCGTTTGTACACCCGATTGTGCATCACCAATAATATTGTGAAGTGGGTGATCTCTTGTCCATTTCATTGTACTTGGAATCAGATGAATTTCAGCTTGAGTATTATCTTCCTCGTATTCATCATATACTGCAGGTAAATCTTTATCAACCCCAGATGTACTCGGGACATCTTGTACAGCCTCTTCTGAAGTAAATATTTCCGGAGCAATAGAAGAATCACTCAGAACTTCTGTTGCAGAATTTGGATCTGCATGCACAGAATCAACATTAGTATCTTCAGAATGTATATGTGGAGATGTACCTGATGTGGTTGAAATTGTGACATTTTCAGAAGGTCCTGAAATATCTGCTATTATAATTGGAACCTCTGAAGTTGATGCGGATATGCTTGATTTTTCAAAATCTGCACAAATATCCATAAAAGCATCAAAAAATAATAAGTCTAATTCAGCTGTAATTTTATTTGAATTAGAAGACTTATTCTGTTTGACTTCAGGTTTTATTCCGTCTTGAATAGAAACTTTCTGTTTAAGCTTGAGTTCTGAACTGTTGTGTTCAGAAGTCAACGTTGATGATTCATCGAATGACACATTAATGCTCTCCATGATCGTCTTGGTTCGTCTATTGTAAATGCTATAGGCTTTAGATGTCAACGAATAACCAATGAAATAGCCTTCGTCAGCCTTCTTGTCAAATTTACCAAGATTGTCTCGATCATTGAGAATGTAACACCTGCAACCAAAAGTACGAAAAAATTTAATATTCGGTTTTCGATGATTAATAAGTTCATACGCTGTCTTTTTATGTCTTTTGATGACAATCGTGCGGTTTTGTGTGAAACACGCAGTAGCTACGGCTTCAGCCCACAGAAATATTGGCAATTCGGAATAGGCTAACATTGTCCTCGCAGCTTCCACCAGTGTTCGATTTTTCCTTTCAACTACACCGTTTTGTTGAGGAGTGTAGGCAGCAGAAAAGGTGTGAGAGATTCCAACAGATATGAGATAACTCTGAAGCTTTTCATTCTTGAATTCCGTGCCATTGTCACTTCTCAAAGATATAATCGGTAGTTGTAGTCGAACCTGAATCTTTTTTAAAAACTCAATGATCAACTCTGCTGCATCTGATTCGTTCCTTAAGAATTCCAGCCAAGTATATCTGGAGTACTCATCTATCATGACCAAAATATATTTCTTACCATTGATAGACTGAGTCCTCATCGGGCCGCAAAGGTCCATATGTATCAATTCAAGAGGTGTTGAAGATGAGAATTCTGTCTTTGCTTTATGAGATGTTCGCTTCATCTTTCCCATTTCACAAGCTGGACAAAGAGAATTCTTCTCAAACCTTAGTTCTGGTAGACCTTTGACAATGCCTTGTCTCGCCAACCGATTAATCGCATCAAAGTTTTGATGAGACAGACGCCGATGCCATATCCAACTTTCAGCTCGTGAAGCTTTTGCAATCAGACAAACAGGTCTTGATGCAGAAAGTGTTGGAAAATTCACAGAATAAAGATTTGCATTCCGCTTAGCTTTAAAAACTGCACGACCATCTTTATCTTCAATGTAACAGCATTTATCCGTAAACCGAACTTGAAATTTACTATCGCAGAATTGACTTGTACTGAAAAGATTATGATCAAGTCCTTCTACGTATAGTACTCTTTTGATCGTCACGATGCCGTTTGTTAACAACGAGGTTGGTGGCCCGCGCGTTGCTGCGGGTTATCGTGTGTGTGCGTTAGTGGAAAAAAAGATTAAGATCATAAATTTGAGCATGACTAAGTATGGGAGCAAACCATTGTATTTTAGCATGACGAAGTGTAGCAAAATATTATGTGTCCGCTTGCAGTTTGGCTATAACTTACAAAATGGAGGTTACAAAAGACGGTTTCATATTAAGCTTCGCCATTGTGTTGCGGTGATCTTCCGTTTGGTTGTCATGCTATGTACTTGATATCTGTTGTTCCATAATAAAGGAAATTAAATAATGCTTTGTTAACGTATAGCATTTACAAATAGAATACTCCTTTCGTCTCAAAGTTAGTGACCACATTTCTATTTATGTTTGTCCCAAAATAAGTGTTTGCTTTAGAAAAGTATATAACTAAATTCACGCATTTACCTTTAAATAAAAATATGTAGTAATTGTGAAAAAGAAAAACAAATATGTGGACACTTATTAAGGGACGGAGGGAGTATTACTTAAAGCTTTTGCCAACAAATTTGGCATCTATCACTAATTTAAAGTGAATCTAAGTTGATACTATATGTCTGAGGATGGTTATTATATAAGAGTAAGTATTTTTGTTACCTGCTAGTCCTGATGGTGGGTGCTTCTTTTAAGCTTGCGATCATCGATATTATCTTCGGAGATTCTTTTTGAGGATGTGTTAGTTTCAGTGGCTGGTGTAGCATCATCAAAGACTCGATCCATGACAAAGTCTATGGCCCCAGGTTTGCTTGATTTGTTGTATCGCATTTGGAATATTTTTGTGGCACCTACCATGGCAGTCAATGGTGCTGGTAGCATTTCTGGGTTAGTGTAACCGTGTTGCTCAACCATGGTGTTGCACTGTGTGTGGATCATTGAGTTTACGGCATTGTCAAAGAAGAGTGATTTGACTTCTGCAGTGTCGTCCCGTATGTATGATGTGAGAAGATACCTGTTTGTCTTTTCGTTAGGCACGTTCGTTTTAATTTTTGATGTTAAAGCACGGAGGAAATACTTTAAAATTGGTTCAATGAGGATACTGTACTTATGAAAGAAGATTATATGTGTTGGTATTTTAATGGTGCTTACAGGTACTTGGGTACTGTTGGTTGGTGGTCACTGCATGCGAGTGTGGTTCCTTTTGGTTGAAGTTTCTTTTGACATTCGCTGCATGCTATGTAGAACCAGCCTTTTTTGTCTTCTATTCTTGCGATGTGGGCTTTGCATGTGAACTGTACGCCCTGTCAAGTATATATGGGAGTAGTTAGTTAACGAAACATTGTTTATGTATGTATGTGTGTGTATATAATATGTGTGTGCAATGTTGATACAGACCACATATCGGGTGGGATTTTGATCCAGTAGTTGAGCTATTGTGAATCTGTTCCTTTGTTTTTCTTTTTCCACACATTCAAATTTTGTGTAATGTATTTGAAGTGTCGGTGAGGTTCTGATTTGGCTTGTGAGTCTGCTTTTGAACCTGCAACGTTTTGTTGATAAGTTAGTTATTGTGTAGATGTGTGTGTATGATAGGGAGCGAAAATAAATTGGAAAAGGGATTACTCTTTCAACATCTTGTGGGTCTCGTCTATTTCAGGGTTAAGATAGAAGTGTGATGCAGCAGTTCCAGTCAGCTGTAGTTGTTCTTTGAATGCACGATGTTTAAATATGAAATTAGTTCAATCATATATATATATATATATATATATAGATGGTATGCACTTGTGGATAGAACTAAATTATATTGTTTTTTAGTTTTTATGTACAAGTGCATTCCTTTGAACTTGACCCTCTCTCTCTCTCTCTATATATATATATATATATATATACATATATGTGTGTGTACAAATTCTTAGTCGAGAACTTAAATACATATAAAAAAAGGAAATCGAATTTATCTGGGAGGTACGCCCTGTGCCAAAAGTAAATGAGGCCTTATAAATATCTTTGTTTTGTTTAAATAATTATAAATTAAGTTTAAAATGAGTTTCAATTCGCTAGGTGGTATTCATGCTCATATATCTTGTAAATTAATATGTTACCAAAAAAAACTAAGCTATAACAAAATAGGAAGTAATAACATCTATTTATTTATATAAAGTGTGTGTATATATTTACTCAACGAAAATAATAATAATAAAAAAAAATAATCAAGTGAACTGACCTTGTTTTATGTATAAACAACATCTAGATTATAAAAAATAAAGCATAATCTATTGAAATAGATTTAAAAAATATACATAACAAAATTTTATTTGAATAGGCGGTCATTTTAAATTTGTTGAGAAATTATTGAATATGTTTCACCAACTAAATATTTGTAAGAGATTGTTAAGTTAAATGATAAACATATAAGAACAATTCGTAAATTAAAAAAAACAACTTTGCATTATATTTAAATAAGTAATAATTTTTTGTATAAGAAAAGTCTTGATTCAAACCCAAAACCCTATAAAAAAAATTAGAGGTAGTAGAATGTACCGTAATATTTGGTTACTTTCATTGAAGTAATTGCAGCTATAGTTGGAGACTCTACAACAGTGGTAGCCTCTGTGTGCAGTCTGCGTGCAATGTCATCCCAAAATGTTGCCTCAATGATGTTTCCGCTGTAAGCAATAAGAGACGCATATTTAATGTGGTAAAAAATAAATTACTAAGTTTTTGGGTTTAAGAATAATGGGAACCTTAGGTCTTCAAGCCTCATTTTTATTATTGTTGCTCCTTTGCGGATGAGTAAATCCGATATGTCATCTATCTTCCCAATGTAGTCTAAAATTAAATACAACCAAGTGTCAATATAGAGAAGTATATGAAGTGATAATTTGTTGTGCTAAAATTAAATACAATTAAATACCTGTTAATATCTCATGTTTGTTCGTTTTGTTGGACAAATGATCGTATGGACTGAAGTTGAAGTAGTGCAGAGGGAAGCCGGTGTCAGGAATTTCTTCAAATCTTGCAGCTTTTCCAACTCGAATGCTTGTTTTGTGTGGGACAATAACCATGTATGTTCGAGACTTTTCGCATATGAAGTTTGTTACACGGTAGCAACTTCCTACTTTGATTGGAGTCTGAAAGTGGCTTTTGTCATTTGAGTTTGCGTAAGCCTGAATTGGATTTCCCTACAAAAGAAGAAAGTTGTATTAAAGTATTGGAGTAAGGGATATGAATATACCATTGAAAGTTGTATTATTATAGTTTATGACATTACTTGTTTATCTATGAGCAAGAAGCAACATTCATTTCTTTTTCCATATGGCGTCCAACTTCTGAGTACTTTGATGTCGATTGCCCGATCTCCGTCTCCGGGTTCAAGGTCTGCTGTTTGTGCTATCATGACTGACATGTTCCTGCAAAAGAGATATAAGAAATGAAGGTGATGAAAGTAGGCAGATATACAACTACTGTGTTTGCGTTGTGATTAACCTTTGCTATTTCTATTTTTTTTAAGATATCCAAATATACAATGTTTTTTGTTGACGTAAGATGTTGTCCCTCTTCATTTGTGATGAGTATTTTTAGACCGGTGGGAGATGTTGCCCTTGATAATGCTACATATAGTTGACCATGACCAAATACCGGCTCGGGAAGGTAAATTCCTATCTTTTTGAGCGATTGACCTTGGCTTTTGTTGATTGTCATAGCATAGCAGACTTTAATTGGGAATTGTTTTCTTTTGAATACGAAAGGTAATTCTTTGTCGTTGTGGTTTAGTGAAATTCTAGGTATGTAGACTTTATGACCAATGTGTGTTCCAGTGATGACTTTTGCCTCTATGATTCGTGGTAGTAACTGTGTAACAATCATTCTGGTCCCGTTGCACAACCCGGCCAACTGATTTATGTTACGAAGTAACATAATTGGTGCGCCAACTTTGAGCTCAAGGCGATGCTTTGGAAAGCCATTAAAGTTGAGGAGATTAAGATACTCGGGCGGGTAAAGAATTTCTGTGTCGCCTTTCTCATTTGCATGTGGGATTACCGAATCAACACTTAGATAAACGCTTTTTTGTCCTGGCAGCATGTCAAGTATTAAGTCATTAATTTTATCTGCAATGTTATTTTTAGGACAAACGATTGCTCTGTCGCATAACATGGAGGCAGTTGGGTTTTGAAGTGCCTCGTCGTTGTAAATGAACCGAACTAATTGCATGAGTGATTCGTTATGCTCCTGTATCATGTACTCATTCGGAATCTCTACCCATTTGGTGTCTGTGGGATCGTTTTCATCACTTATACCAGTCTGGCCATCCCCTATCTTTAATAACCATGATGAGAATTCTGAATTTTTTTCTTTTTCCTCAGAGGTGAGATTTGGTCGATGAAGCCTCATATTTTGAGAGAGCTTGTGTATGTTGAAGTGTTTCCACAACGATGATTCAACTATGGATGCTGCTATGATATCCATTTTTGTACCCTTAGGCTTTATTGGCAAAGTTTGTCTAAAGTCACCACCCAACAATACTGACTTGCCACCAAAAGGATGAGTTGGTTCATTGAGTATGTCTCTAAGTGTTTTGTCCACTGCTTCAAAACATTTTCGATCATTCATAAGTGCTTCGTCCCAAATGATAAGTGAGGTTTCAATGAGCAGTTGAGCTAGTTGTGTATTTTTCTGAACGTGACACAGTGTTTCGTTCGTGATATCTAAAGGAATTTTGAATCGAGAATGTGCTGTTCGCCCAGATGGTAGTAAAAGTGATGCTATTCCAGAAGACGCTACAGCTAGAACAATTTTTCCTGCAGCACGTAAAGCGAACGTAATGGTGGTCCAAAGGAATGTCTTGCCGGTACCACCATGCCCATAGACGAATATAAGTTCTTGTTTATTTTCCGAAGAAGCTTTCATTATTAAGTCATATACTTTTTGTTGTTCGGTATTTAAATATAGTTGTAAAGCTTTATGTTCTTCTGCGAGTTTGATTCTATCATAATTTTTCTCTTCCATTATCAATCCATTTTGTAAATTTGTGAGCAGGTGTGCTGGAGGCATGTGTAATCCGAATTCAGAGAGCGACGAAGAATTGGAATTTGAATTCAGCAAAATTTCTAATTCATACAAAAGATGATTTTGCAAGTCTTCATCATTAAGATATAACCCTGTAACATTTGAAGTATGTGCTGCTTTTTGCGTTATGTCGTCGCTCATTTTACGCCAATGCCTTGCCCAAAAATCAATAGGATTTGAAACATCACAAAATAGAAGCATATGAGCAAATAATGATCTAATCTCCCGTGCAGATGCTGAAATCGAAGCTTCATTAAATGCGTACGTCCATTCTTTGTCATCACCAAGGAGGCCCAACCTTTCGCATGCTAGACGATATGTTTGAAACTCGATCTCGCCTACCTTTTTTATTTCGGAAAATGTTCGACATCCGACTTGATGACTTAAAAGCATCCTTAAGTAGAAAAGCTCGCCACTTGCTGGATGGATGTAGATCAATCTTCCTATCGCAGGTGTTCTGTTTGTGGTCCTTCGACTCCATTCTTTTGCCTGTGCTATCCATTTGTATTCTGATAGGTGGTCGAGGTATGTGAGATGGCGACCACTGCTGTCAATTTCATTATTATGCAACCATTGTGTCAACGTTGTTTTTTTTGCCATGGGATTATTAGCAATGTTTTGTAATGGTTGGTTCTTCTTGAACGTTATTTTTTGCTTTTTCTCCAAATGTACGGCAAGCACTTGCACTGCTGGTTTCCTGCTATGAATGTCAAAGTTGAATATTCTCCAGGCAGCTTCATGGGGGCAAATGAATCTAGCGTCTACAAACTTTTGAATTTCATCGATTTCTGTCGTTTTGCTAGTCGTTGCAGACGTACTTTCATCTACACATCTTGTAATTTTTGCTCTAATACGATCGGCTCCTTTAGATATGTATTTGAACAGATACTTTATCATCATATTCCAACCACAATACTCTACATTAATATGAGCATGAAAAACAGAACAGAGATTGTGATTGTACGGAATAACATATGAGTTATCTAATTGTATGTTTTTTTTTTGTAAAGGATCCATCATCTCTTCTTCTGTAATGAACATAGCCGTCTTTATCGAATCGTGTCACATGTTCGTATTGTTTTGGGAAGTGCTTTGAGCAGGTGCCATTAGCCATGCATGGTGCACTTGTTTTTGCATGACCGCAAGGTCCATGCATCATAAGTTCAGTGACAATCTTGTAAAGAGCAGGATAGTCTTTAGGATCAGGAATTTCTGCTGATATGAAATTGTCGACTTGTCCTGGAGATGTGATCTTGTATGGCTTTGTCACCCATAAAAGTGTGTGACAATGAGGAATACCTCTTTTTTGAAACTCTATTGTGTAGAGGTCTGCAAACACAAACATTTAAAAAATAAAGATGTGCAAGAAATTTGGTACAATATTTTTTTTTGGAATAAATAAGAGAGTTGTCACATACGTGCTGCTACTTCTCCAAATGGTTTTTCGTTTTTCAAGTAGCTGATAAAATCTTGTACCTTCATTTCAAAGACTCTCGCAATAATGTCGGCTATATCTTCACACTTCATGTTCGAGGATTTTTCGAAGAATCTCTTAAGCTCGGGCCATTTCACATTGCAAGTGAATGTTATGAAATATTGTGGATTGTCGTGCACTCTGCATATAGCAAGAGCATCCTGGTAGTGCTTGTACATGTATCTAGGACCACCGGTAAAAGACGGTGGCAATATTGTCTTTTTTCCAACATCGTGCCCATCAATATCTCCTTTCAGCAATGCATCATGAATGCCCTGTAGATATTCACTTCGTAGTAGATCTTGAATTGAGTCAATGTAATCCAGTCTATTTTACTCAATAGATATGTATGCGTTAACTAAATATTGTTGGAATAACCTCCCCCCTTGCAATAACAAAGTTTTTATGTCAAGACGATCATGAAGCTGGTAGCTATAAAACATGCTCATGGTAAGCTGCTTGTCTCCTCTGCGGTCATCATTAGTTAATTTCAACTCAGGTGACCATCCGTGTTCACCAAAGATAAACAGTAATGGAAATTGCAATGCCATATACAATGGATGTAATTTATTAATCCTCTGAGGAACACTATCTTTGAAGCGGATAATAATATCGAAATCGTTTTTACTTTTAGGTCCGCTATCATAGACGATTGCCCCAAGTGTTCCTGAAGTTGGTGCATCGTAGCATTGTCGATTTCCATTATTGTATAACCTAATGTTGAACTGAGGAGTGCTTTTATTCATGCACATGTTTCTTGCAGTCCTAAAGATCTTCACCAATTTGTTATATCGATCAAGCAGTTGTATGAGAGATTCGACAATTTCTGGTTTCAAGGTGTTATGTTCATTTTCACGAAAATGACTGAGTCTGTTATGCACTTCGTTTTGCGTATCGTAGATGTACATTTGCAGAAATCTCGGGTTTTCATCCTCTGGTGGACATAAAGAACCCATCCAATGAGAAATTTGGCCAACAACCTTGAATACATATGGACCATAACCGTCATTGACAGAATCGTCTATTTTGGCGCCAAAAGAAGTCATTGAAAACATCTGGTTGTATGCACGAATGTTTTCCATAAAGTTGCTATTTTTTAATAGATCTTCGATGGGTTTTGGGGGCTCTCTTGGAAGAGGTAGTTTGACACGTCCCCCTTTACAACATCGGTTATATTTTATGACTGAACTGAAAGCTTGCGCCTTTAGACGTTCTGCATACCAGAAGTGCGCCTTGCAATATTGACAAACTTGGTTGCAATCTCCCAAATCTAAGTATCTTGAAGACGACACTGTAAAAATATGAAAAAATGTCATAAAGGAGATGAAATAACAATTGTGTCAATAGCACTAGAGTTATTCTCATGTAACGCACTTGAGTCCGTTTGCGGGGCTTGCTTTGATAAGGAGGATGACTTCATGACCTCATAATCACTTACAATACCAGCTTGTCTATTGGCTACCATGCGAGCGCGTTTGCGAGATTGCATTAGGGATTGAAAAGAGTTCTCATTAACACTTAAGGGATCTGGAATTTCGTCGTTCGAGTAGTTTATTTTATTTTTTCCTTTATTAGATTGCATGCTTATAAATAGAAATAGGATGTGAAAGCATTAGTTTGATAAAGAATGAAAGGAACATGTATAAATGAAGTTCGAACACAACCGCAAAGGGTGACAACATACATACAATAAAACGATTTGGTCATGATAGAAAAAACAAAATACTTTGTTTAATGGTGAAATATTACGTGTACCTGAATGTATGAAACGGATCTGAGCAGTTACAATGAACCTGAAGAAAAGCAATTGCTGATTATAAATTGCTTATATTTAAAACAGTTCTCCGTCATTGGTTTACGAATTCATACACATAATTTAGGAAGGTGTTGGAGCAAAAATTTAGCTCAAAATCTTCATATCCTTCGATTTATCTATTTTCATTTGCTTTGAAATTTGGAAATAAAACAATGTTAATATTTTTTGTTGAAATAATTTTATTTCTTTTCCCTTTATTTTTCTTCTTTTCCTTTATATTTAGAAGGAGGTATATGCTATTCTACTTTATGTGTATTCCAAGAACACTACGTTTTTCTACATTTTCATTTTCACCTCAAAATTTCATCTCCTTTTTCATTCCATCAACATACACTCATTTCATATTACGTTATTAATATACAAAATTACGATCTCATAAATCAATAAATAAAGAATAATAATTTTATGTACTTGTCAATAGTTTAATGAAATTGTTTAATTATTTTTTTGATTAAAGTTATAATACTTTATAACTACCCAATAAAAGAAAATGTGTTGATAAAATAAATAAAAAATATAAAGAGTAACAAAATGAGAATTATAATGGTCTACTATAAGGACCAAATATGTAATTTAATCAAACATTTTTTGGATGATGTAAACACTTAATTTACATCTCTAATCCAGCACCAAAAATAACAGAAAGAATCTAGTTCTTATTCCAATCCATCACTGTAACACTAAAAATTAGAGGTCATGGAACTTGATATTTATATTTGAAGGTCCACATGGTCAATAATATAGGTTTACATTGACTACTTAAATGTAATACTTACCAATTAAAAAAATGATAACTTTAAATCTAAACAATACTTCAATAAATAAATCATTTTAAGAATAAATAATAATATGTTATTCTTCTAATATACTACATACTTTGTAAGTTCGTAAGAATGATGTAAGGTTAATGCCAGTAGCAGGAAAGTAAGTTTGAAGGGTTATTGATGATTGTATTTAGGCAGTGACTTTTGTTGATGCTGGTTTTGGTGTCTCCTCTATTTGGGGTTTGTTGATGTTTTGCAAACTATACCCAAACATGTCTACAAAAAAATCAAAGAGCAGAAAACTTACTGTTTGATTGTGGTTGAAAAGAGAAATCTGAGAAGTAAAGAAGAAGAATAGAAGTGGCATTAAATCTAAAAGAGTGAAAGAGAGATGTAATTAAATGGGTAAAAAAATAATCCCTTACCCACCCCCTAAACTTCTTTTTCCAAAAACACCAAAGTATGATGCAAGTACATTAAGTAGTACTCTCTACACTTTATCCATTTTCTATCTCTCTCCCCTCTCCCTCCAACCATCATTATATATGTATGTGTGTTTTTACAATACAAATAACCATTAAATTACTACTAAAATACATGACTAATTTGTAATGAATTTATATTTATAGTTAAAATATTCTTTATTTTCTTTTGACCGTAGAGTACTTTTTATGATAGCGATAAATTTTAAAATTCAAAAAACAAATTAATAATAAACAGAAAAAGAAAATGCTATTTATATTATAATTTGCTCTCTGTTGCGTAAATCATAATATATATAGACAGATATGAACAATGATATGCAAGAAGAAGAAAGGGCCTTTTATCTCTCTAGATTGGTAAAGATCTTCTTTCATGTGTGTGTCTTTTTAATTTTTATTTAATTTTTCTTAAAATGTCTAAGTCTCATGAAGACAACGACCCATCATCTTTCACGGTCTTTTATAAAACTCAGTTTAGGCTTTCTGCTTGTACTTTTTTTCCTCATTTCTCCTCATTTTTCGTCATTAATTTTCCGTTCATTCATTTGCTTTTTGTTTCAATATTTCGTTTTTTTTACCCTTGAAGGTTCATCAATCTCTGTAATTAGAGCTTCATTTTAGTTTTACTTTTTTTAGGGTTAAGGTTTCATATGTGGTTCTTTTATTATTCTAACACAAAAGTGGCTAAAAATATAAATTTTTTATATTTTTAATTATAAATTCATAATTTGCTAATTAATAATCATTTAATAAAAATAATTATAGATTGATTGTGAGATCATAATTTATTCAAATACGATAAAACCTTTTCTTTTACAAATATATTTATACATTCACAGAAAGAGATTTTGATTTCGGAAATAATCCTCTAATTTTAACAAAAAGATTAGAATATATATATATATATATATATATATATACATTCACAGAAAGAGACTTTAATTTCGGAAATTATATATATATATATATATATATATATATATATATATATTTCTGGTATATATAAACACATCTTGTCTCTTTCCTTCACTTGTTTGACTGATATTATTGGCGAGACGACGGACAAAGTGTTAGGGGCCGTTTACTAAAGAAAATTGGATAAACGTTGATCGGATAAGATACTCTTACTGTATAAAGAAGCGTCTCTACATTACTGAGTCAGTATCTTGGTCAACTATATATATATTAGTCAAAAAGTATCAATAAACAATATTATATCTTATCCAGTAAACACCATTTCTATGTTAAAAAAAAAAAACGCTCTAAACATTTAAGTAAATATCCTCTTAATCAAGTAGAGGAAGGATCATGCGAGAAGTTAAACATTTTGCGAAAAGGCGAGAAGTGTGATATCATATATGATTACACGGCATTTGGGTGTGTTTAATCATATATGATTAAACGTCTATGTATTGTCAATATAATATGTGTTTAATTATATATGATTAAGCTTGTGTATCATATATGATTAAACACTTCTCGCCTTCTCGCAAAGTGTTTAGCTTCTCGTTTGAATCTGCCCTATCCAAGTAAAATGTATATATAAATTATATGTATATACATGGAAAAGATATTGCAAGAACCAAGAATCTTATCTAGTAACAGCGAAGTCAAGAACCGAGAGTCTTACCCTGTAAGTGAGTACGACGACTCTTACTATGGTTACTGTTTACCGGGTAAATTGTTGCATATGATACCGTTTTGGTAGACTAAAATCTTACCCGATAAATAAATGATAGTGTTGAATTTAGCTGGTAAATAATTATCTGGATAAGCATTTGGTAAACGTTCCATTAGTGGAATGTTTCATCTGCCCAGGGTTCGAATCCAGACATACTCAACAATTGTAGCCACTGAGGTTTAATAAGGCTGATGTCTTACGGTTATAATTTGCCTAGAAATTAGTCTAAGCATAGCCTAGGACACCCTTCCAAAAAAACAAATAAATCTTTAATTCTTTTACATTTTTTAAACTCTTTTGTGCTTTTTTCCAACCCAATATATATGGTTTGGGCAAAATTTGTACCGATTATGTATCAGTTACCGGATAGGTAGAAAATTTAAGCACCCCTAGATGGAATACATAATCAAAAGAAAAACATCTCTTTACAACACTACATTTTTCATATATGTGATCATACAAGATATAATAAAAAAATCTATAGGGTTAAGTTCCAGTGAGAAGTTGATGTTAACGTGAGAAGTGGTTATCAATCGTTGGATGAGAAACACCGAATCAATTC
This sequence comes from Arctium minus, assembly GCA_954870635.1. NCBI lineage: Eukaryota > Viridiplantae > Streptophyta > Magnoliopsida > Asterales > Asteraceae > Arctium > Arctium minus. Next base: position 140,690,354 of record OX941082.1, on the reverse strand, counting down.
CTTCTAAGACACAATTCATGGGAGGACATGAGATTAAAATTTAAAAGTAATATATATATATATATATATATAGGGGTGGTTTCAATTGGAAACCAAATTTCGTTGAAAACTTTGGAAACCAAATTTCAATCATTGATCTTTTTAATCAATGGTCAAGATTCATTTGAAATATATATGGTAATAAATTAATTAATTTATTAATAAAAGATAATAATAATATGTCAAAAGGGTAAATGTGTCTTTTTCTTTTGTGTTTCAAATTTGACAACAAAGATGAAATATGGTAATAAATTAATTAATTTATTAATAAAAGATAATAATTATATATGGTAATTAATTAATTAATTTATTAATAAAAGATAACAATAATATATCAATACTACATTTTTATTACTTGTTCATCAATATGTAGTATGTAAAAACCCAAATAAGTTTCATTATCATTATTGTTTCATTACTTTTCCATTATGTTTACTATATCAAATCTGTTTCATCAGGTTTCACTATATTAACATTTTATGTTTCATCAAGTTTCACTATATCAATATTTTGTTTTACTATATCAAATCCATTATGTTTCATTATATTAATATTTTGTGCCTGGAGGTAATATTGAAGATTTCATATGAATATAAACTTTCGTTCATTGGATGAATCAATCACTGATTCATAAGAATCAGAAAAAATAATTTGATTTGTAACTTGCGTATGAATCAATTTCTGTTTACCTAAATTAAATGTTTCATGTTTAAATTAATAAATGATCAATATTACCATATATAAAATACATTAGAATTAAATAATTAATATTATAGTAACAATAACACTTACCATATATATTATGAAATTATGTAAAATACTAAAATAACCTTATCAATTAAAAATGATGAAATTGTTGCATATATTTGTGTTTTTTGTGTAAAAATGAAAAAGTTTCATCAGACTACGAAAATACATGAAACAATTTCATCAAAATGAGAAAAGTAGATGAAACTACATAAAAAACACAAATATATGAAACGATTTCATTAATAAAAGAATTAGATGAAACAACTTCATCATATTAAACAACTTTATGAAACCAATTTCATTAACTTAACCAATGAAATTATTGGTTTACAAAGTTTCCAATGTAATATGGTTTCCAATTAAGAAATGTGGAGTGCAAATAAGAAAACCCTAAAATATAATAGACTTTATGTACCACCAAATCCGATTTTGGTAGAAATTTAAATGCAATTAAAGAGGGAATATAAATGCAATAAAAAGGGTTGGTGGGGAATAATAAATACTCATTAAAGTGAAATAAACAGTGTTAAAAATGTTAGTTTAGAAACTAAGAGGACTGCATAGTAAATAATTGGTTACAAGTTACAAGAACACGTGCAAAGAAAATTTATATGTAATAAAATTTATCATTTTGTTGAAGTGCAAATATTCTTGATATGAAGGGGCCTATATGAATACTAATCATAAGTTTAGGGGGTATAAATGCAATTCACCCAAATTAACATTGTATTTGTTGCACTCTTTCTTAAAGAGATAAAAAATGCAGAGACCGACATACCCACCAACACCTCCTCCTCCTCCGCTTTTCTCTCTCTCTAAAACCCTTCTTTCTCTCTCTAAAACCCCTGTTGCCATCGCACCTTTCTTTGCCTCAAATCCTCTATATATTCGATGAATCTGATCCCACAAATTATAAAAAGCAACTCCATTATGTTCATGAATTAAATCCTTATCAAGAATCCATACAGATCTACCATAAGATCTCTCTATCGTTATTGAGGTATATTGAATTTCTTATCTGCTTCCTTTTTCTTTTTAGTGGTTTGAATTTATAACTGTTTTTTTTTTATCATCTTGGATGGATTGCAATATGCAGTCCAACTTAAATTTTAAGTGTTTTTGGTATATATTCTTTTGTGGATTCTTCCTCTATTTTCTCCAACTTTCTGATCCCCTTTTAAACATTTGAATTTCAAAAGGGTTTGAAGAAATATTTTGTGGGGTTTTCTTCTCTTCCTCGATCTGTGTGTTTTTTGTCATTTTCTTGCAGATTTGATTTACTATGGGTAAAGTAACGGTGGCGGGGGTGCTGGTGTGCGCGGCGGCGGTTCTGGTGGTGCGCCACCGGATGCGGAACTCCGGCAAGTGGGCAAAGACTATGGAAATATTGAGGGAGTTTGAAGACAAGTGTGGAACTCCGGTAGCAAAACTCCGGCAAGTCGCCGACGCCATGACCGTCGAGATGGACGCCGGACTTGCCTCCGACGGCGGTAGCAAGCTGAAGATGCTAATCAGCTATGTTGATAACCTCCCCACTGGGTATATATTCACACACACACAAACACACACACATATATATATAGTTTATAGTAGGTTTATATCTATATGTTAATTATTCATGAAAAATATTCAGATTGGGTTTGAATTGGTAGAGGTGAAGTTCACTTTTTTCAATTTTGACTTGATTGAATTTAATGGATTTGAAGAATTTGAGCCTGTTCCAAAGACTTCCAAGATTTGGGTATTTGCAATTACTGTTAGATGTATTAGGTTTGTTGATTCTATAATCACTGAAATAAACACGTCTACAAAAAAATGAAAGAGGAGGAAACTTACAGAGCTTGGAAAGAGAAATCTGACAAGTTTTTTTTGCTCTTTGTTGATGGTTTGTTAAAGAAACAATGAAATACTGTTTTCTTGTATTTGAGGGTGTGAAGTAAAGAGGAACACTGCTCCTGGTAAGACGTGTAACCATTTGAAGAAGACAGCAAAAAAATAAATAAAAAATAAGAAGACAGCAAAAAAAATACATAAAAATTAAAAAAAAAACTGTAATTTACTAAAAACTGAAGGACCAAATCTGTAATTTATCAGAACACTGTTCATGAACAGTGTTCTGATAAATGTTATAGTATATAATCCGTGTCCTCGAATGTATCCAGTAACCTCAGAATTAGCATAACTTACAGTACCGACAGGTTCCTCAACATAATTATGAAGTAGATGCTTAAATCCTGTCATATGGCGCGAGCATCCTGAATCTATATACCATGTATGTGAGGCCTGCAAAAAGAACAACTCATTTCTGTTTAGGTACCCATATCTAGATGGGTCCTTTCTTGTTAGCTTTTCACAACTCATCAACATCATCTACCTTAGCCTTAATTCGCCACTCATAGCGAGGCTTAGGTACCCATTTCCATACCATTTTAACATTAAGCTCATGAAATGTTTTCTTTTTCGAAAAATGATCAAACTTAGCATGAAATATTTTAGCCTGATGAGTTAAGGATTTTGAAGCTGAATTGACATGAGATGTTTTTCTGGCAACTTTAGATTTAGGATGAATAGAAGGAATGATAAATGCATTATCATGACAGTGTTTGCAAATAAAATTCTTACGTGCAAATGTCAAAAACTTCAATTTACCCAATGAAGTACAATCATTCATACAACTTTGACATTTGGAAACGTTTGAATTTTTACACATCAAACTATCACTATCACTGATTTTACATTTATTTATAGCAACTTTATTTTCCTTCACATTCTTCACCCTTTCTCCTTTACCATTCTGCCTTTTTACATCTGAAACAGGAGAATCTTGTTAGTGTTCTTTGAAGAAGATGATTTTGCCTTTGAATTACAAGATGTTTCTCCTTTTTCAAAAATACTCGGAGGATATTCAGGAGTAGAAGTATAAACAACTGAAGTTTTAGAATTAACAGTATCAAATTCTGGATTAGAATGAACATTCCAGTTTGGAGACTCAAACATCTTTTTATCTTGTAGATTTCGTTTAAACAAATCATCTTTCAAAATATTTAACTCTTTAGAGAGTTCTTTGTTTTCTTCAAAAGACTTGTCAAGTTTGAATTTGAGATCAACATTCTCATCTTCTAACTCTTCAATTGTCTTTTGAAGATCTGTGATTTGCTTCTCAAAATTAGATGCTTGTTTCTCAGAGTTTGATTCCATCTTTTCTATTATAGGAACAGGATCTGAAGCATTCATCATTTCTGTAAAAATCTCCTCAGTCATAGTTTTTGAAAAATCAGACTTAAGGTTTTGATTCATGATATTTTCATCTTTTGAAGCATTTGAGGAATTTGACGTGAATAAATCAGATGATAACACTTGATTCTCAACATCAGTTTCTAAATCAGATTCATCAAACTGACACTGAGATTCAGTATTATTTTCTTCAACCTTGGCTGATTCTGTTGGTAAACAAGGAGAAAATAGAGAAGTAAATTCACTAAATTCTATCTTTCTTGTTTTGTAACTTTCATTTAAATCTTTATAAGCAAAACCAACAAATTTTAAACTTGAAATAGAATCAGCGCAAAACATTTTTTCAAAATTATACAAATTTTCTGGTGCTCTTTTCAAAACAGTATTTGGTTTAAAACCTAAACCTTTTTTAATATTATAAAATCTGACATCTTGGAGTTTGTTTGTTAAAAGATTTAATGTTTGCTCAGTCTGTCCTCTTTTCAGATTTAAATCCTCCAGTTGCTTGATTTTACAATATGTCTCGTTTCTTTCTTGAAAACATGCTTCAAATTTTAGTTGAAAATCACCTTTTTCAGCATTTAAGTTTACAAGATCTTTTTCAAGATCAGATATCTTTGAATTTAAAACATCTTTGTCTTTTTTCAAACAATCTTTTTCAAATTCCTTTTCCTTAACCACATCTTTCAACATTGAATTTTCATCACGAAAATTCAACATTGTTTGTCTTTCATGACTAAGTTTGCCTTTTAAAGATTAAAATTTTTCTTTCATGAACTTAACTTGAGCCTTTAAGGATTGAATACGTACCTCGGAACCACAGTCAGAATGATCAGAAGATGATCCAATGTCCTCATCTACTTTGGCCATCATACACACCTGAGTAAAGTGTGCAGATTCGTCACCAGAACTCTTGTACAACCAATTCTCTTCTTCCGCCATTAAGTTCTGACCTTCTTCCACCTTCTTTGCTAACAGTGTTTTCCGAGCATAATATTCAGAATTCTTTGTACGCTTGAACTTGCAATACTTGGAAAAATGACCTGGTTTTCCACAGTTATAACATCTACCATATTTCGGCTCAGTCTCTTCTTTCTTTCCTTCTCTCTTCTCTTCTCGCTTTTCATCTCTTTTCTCTCCTCTTTTCTCATACTTCTTTTCAGATCTCGGTTTGTACTTATCTTTCTTGTAACTCTCATATTTCGGCTTGTACTTGTTCTTTCCAAAGCTTTTGAACTGCTTTGTGAGAAAAGCCAGATTTTCAGCGAATCGTTGCATATCCTCATCTGAATATTCTTCACTTTCAGTAGAAGATTGATTAGTGCTTGAATCAGTAACTTCCGTTAGAAGAGCTTTGGATTTCCTTGACTTTGACTTGTAAGAAGAACTGGACTTGGAACTTGACCCTTTCTTACGTTCATACATTAAGGCAAAAGAATCTTTGACCATCTTCTTTTCAGCACCAAGCTGCTTTACTTCATCCTCATGCTGAGATAAAGTTGTGAAGATATCATTGACGTCTTCTTGTGCCATGTCCTTGGTCATCTGAATATTGATAGCATAGCTTTTCCATTCTGGGTTCAAGTTCTTGATGAACTTAAAATTGATCTCTGATTCTGACTTGTTCATCCCATTTCTCCTTAGATCATTCAGTATCACATTGAAACGCTTGTATGTTTCCAACAAAGTCTCTCCTTCTTTCGCATGGAAACCTTCATATGCATTTATACTCTGATTCAGCTTTGTCTGAATTGACTTCTTTGATCCTTGAAACTGTCTCTCCAATTCATCCCATAAATCTTTTGCAGATTCCCTACTATCTACGCGATTGTAGATGTCATTAGGAATTGCCATAGTAAGATAGATAAGTGCCTCTTCATCTATCTTGTGTCTTGCCTTTTCCACATCAGTAAAGAATTGATATGGTTTTGGCACGTATCGATCTGCAATTGCTGGAGATGTAGCTGTGGCTGCTTGTCCAGGTACAAATGATTGTGGATTTCCCGGACCATCTATGATAAATGTCATATAATCTCTGTTCTTTAGATTTAGGAACTGAATCATTCTTTTCTTCCATTGTGAATAATCTCCAACAGATAAGACCGGTGGCTTTATATGAGATCCCATAGAGAGAAATTCATTTGCCATGATTGAAAGATGTATGTACTTTTACAAGATGAAAAATATTAGCTAGTAAAGATCTTTAACTCCAATCAAATCAAGAAAATTACTGAAATCTTAAAAAAAATTCAGAGATTTTGATCACAGAAAGAACTTTTGTCCCCCTCCGCAGACTTAGCACGGGGGTCCCGCTAAGTTTTGAAAATTTTGACATTTAAAGGGTGTGTTACAGTTTTGAAAATTTCCTGAAAAAAAATTATAAGTGTGAAACGCAAACTACACTCGTCGTGTCAAGTAAGGAACGCAAACCAAACTGTGCGTTTGTAGTGAGACCCGCACAACTTAACTATGCGTTTGTCGAATGACCCGCACAACTTAACTATGCGTTTGTCGAATGACCCGCACAATTTAAACTATGCGTTTGTGCTTTTGAAACGCAAGACTCAGAATGAAAACTTATTGTGCGTGTGCGTCTTGAAACACAAGACTCAGAATGCGTTTGTGTCGTGAAACGCACATCTCAGATGAATGAAACGCACATCTTATGAATGAAACGCACATCTCAGATGAATGAAACGCATACTTCTAAAATCAACAAATTTGCATCAAAAACTTATCTAAACCCCGAATTTCAATCTGAAATTTTGACAATTCATTCACAAACACATTTCGAACACAATCATAACAAGCAATTTCGATTAAAAACACAAATCATCACATTTTAATTCAAGAACAGTACGTGAAACTCAAGAACTCGAAAAACACCAAATCTTCAAATTGATGATCAAATCACATGGATTTCAAGAATTAAAAGATACTAACTCGATCGATTTCACAAAACGAACATAACCTAATCGATTTCAACTCAAAATTTCCACTAAAACTCAAAATCGATTTGAACTTTTATGAACAGTGACGTGAACAGTACGACTCAAAACATTTTCTTGATTTTCAAACGGATTTGGCTCTGATACCAATTGTGGCCCAAGAATTACTAGCTATATCACATTTAGATTGACACAAACACTTTTATTAGATCAAACATATGAATTACAATTAATCACAGATCTAACAATTAGTCACAGATCTCACGTATGTGTATGTGTTCTTTGTGTGTGTGTATTCTTACTCTCTCTCAACAACCACCAATATTACACCTTCACTTTCACACTTAATCTCTTACTTACACAAGTCTCTCTCTAAACAACACAACTACTTGCTTATATATAGGTCAACATGACCAAGCAAGGTCAAACCATCTAAGCTCTCTTACAACACACACAAACAACTATTACAACAATTACAATAATGGACCTCATTTAATCTTGAATACAATTACAGTCTAACAATAGAAAGTTCAGATAGCTTTGTATTAAGCTTTCTAATTGAAGCTTCAAAGGTGCTTCTTTCTTCTTCAAATACCTTCTTAGCACCCTTCCTTCCGTCTGATATATCTTTTAAGAATCCATCATTCTTCTGATCAAATGCCTTCTTTTCCTTGGCAAACTGATCTCTTTCTAAAATGATTACTTTCTCAAGGTTAGAAACTTGTTGAGAAAGCTTTAAACATTTAAGCTCAAGCACCTTTATTTCCTCAATGCTCTTCTTGGAAATATCTGAGAACTTCTTCTCAAACTCTTTCTTATCTTTAATGCTTTCACCATCTGTCAAATGCTGAGAGTCGGAAATTTGCTTCCGAAGATCCTCATTGATCTTTTTCAATGCATTGACTTTTTCTTTCAGTACCTTCTTTTCATCACGATATTTCTTTGACTTTTCCAAAAAATTTGCAGCTGAACTAGCAAACTTCTAAAGTTCTAATTTGAGCATTTCAATCTTATCATCGTCATCAGAAAAATATTCCATCTTGAATATCTGTTTGATTTGATTTGCAATAAGAACTTATACTGAAAGTTAGTCCAGATAAAATTAGATGAACACTGAATTGGCGCAAAATTGGACTTTGCGCGAGAGGCAGGTCGCGCGAACGAACTTTTGCGCGAGACTTGTATGGCGCAAAATGGAGTTTTGCGCGAGACGAAGATTGCGCGAAGTAGAGGTTTGCTTTAGCTGTTGGTCGCGCGAAGTTAAGGTTTGCGTGAGACGTTAGTCGCGCAAAGCTTGAGTTGACCGGAAAGATGTAAGGACCGGAGAGTTGCTCGACCGGACTGTTGCGTCGACCGGTAAGATGTAAAGACCGGTAAAATGTTTATCAACCGGTATTATGATAAACAATACAAAGCCTTCGACCGGTATGCTTGAAAGTGTAGTGGTCGACCGGTAAGTTGTAAATTAATATGGACCGGTAATGAGGTGACCGGATGAACAGTAAGAAATTTGGGTCGACCGGTATAATGTATTTGGTGGGTTGAATAGAGGACCGGTATTAGCAAGAGGTGGATACTTGGACTGGTATTAATGAGAACCGATAAAGTGCAATAACCGGGAATGAACAGTTCTTTGATCGACCGGTATATGAACAGTGACAGGTCCTATGTTAGACCGATAGTGAGAGGACCGATACTATGTTAGACCGGTAGTGACAGTGTCGACCGGTGCTGGCTTGTGAGTTCGACCGATATGTTAACAGTGAGGAGGAGTTCGATCGGTATGTTGTTCGTGTTTGAGACCGGTATTGAATTGACCGGATGAATCCTGGACCGGTAATATGTAGGTCGACCGGAAAAAGAGAGACCGATACCAAAAATGAGTGTCGACCGGTATTAATCTTTGTGAGAGAACCGATAAGTGGTTATCGACCGGGATAGTGAAACTATCGGTCGACCGGAGTGAATAGTGTAGACCTGTATGGTGTTCGACCGATAAACTACGATTGATTTCGATCGGTAAGCGTTTCTTCTTCGAAAGATCGGCCCTGTAACTCCCAAATTTACTTGTCTATAAATCGATTTACAACCCCAAACTTTGACAAAACAATCAACTTACCAACTACAACATAATACAACACTTTAATTTCGAAAACAACCACTGATTGAAGATTTGATCAATTACACAGTGTTCTTGAAGAAATGAAGAACATAAAGAGTTTGATAATTTGATTTTGAATCTGGTAACTGCTCTGATACCAATTGTGAGTCCGTGACCATTTACCAAATAATCAAACACAAACAAAGATATAGATTACCAACCTGTTTGAATTACAAACGCGGATTAAAGGGTTGATGTTTACACTTTGAAGCTCACTTTCTCTCTTGTATGTTCTTGGTCGATGTGTTGTTGATCTGAGATATGAAAAGTTATAAGATAATAAATATCTCAAAACCTTTTTTATCTCAAACATAATATCTAGATATTAAATAAACTAATATAATATCTAAAACTTAATATCTAATAACAAGATATTAAAAACATAACTTTGACTATTATTACAAATTGACCCTTAGACTATTGTTGAGAGTGACTTGTCAGCTTTAACTTCAGGTTGCTATGTTCGTATTGGATGATCTTGAATCCAATGAGACTGTGTCCTAACAATCTCCCCCTTTGGATCAAGATCATTACGAAAATGATTTAGCAATACGATCTTCTCTTTCAACACAGAAGATGAAATCTCTCTCTTAGTCTTCAAGATATAGTAAACTCCCCAAAAGATGTAGTTTTTCTCTCTTCCAGTTCATGGGAAGAAATTATCTCTAGTTTCAGCTCGAAATTCTTCAACAAAGTATTTTCAAAGAAAATTTCTCTCGAATCAGCATATCTTCAGAGTACTTGCTCTTTGAAGAATTCAATCTTGGACGTGATTCTTGAAACATGTGATTTCTTGGTTAGCTCTTCTCCATTTCTTGGGTAGATATTCTCTCCCTTTTTGATGAGAAGTGTAACGATTTCATCAAAACTTAATGGTCAAGAAATGTTGGTCATAAGGAGCCTCTGATTCGTCAATGCAATAGATATTTATCCAGATCTTTGCAAATCTAGACAAAATAGTCATGTAACACCTGTAGCAATAAACAAATCGGTTAGAAACGCCTGTTAGTAACACTAAGTCACTGTGTGTAACGAATACACAATGGAAAGGAGTTGTTTGATGTTGACTCCCCCAGGGCTTCCATTTAATCATCAAAGCACCACAAAGGTTATTTCTATAAACGTTATGACAAAGAAAATAATTCCTTGTGTGTTCGTGCTTGTGATAGAAAGAATTAAGCACTTGATGATCGCTTATAGGCTCGAAAATTGTGTAAACCACTGAGACAACAGTAAGTTAAACACAGACTCAATGTGCATGAGTGAAGTGTGAAGGTGGGGGAGACTTCCTTCTTTTCAATATCCAAATTTTCCAAATGAAAATCAGATAGCATATGTAACAACCTGTCACTATATATATAATAAATTAACATTTATTACTAAACACTGTCCCAAGCTTACAATACAGAGTACAAGGTTCTTTACTATCAACTATTACACAACTGAGTTTCTCAAAAAGATAGCTATGGCAGGAGTCTTCTATCTCCTGCTAAAAGCTCACACCTTCTTTTTACCTTTATCTGCTACTTTTTGATAACCTGAAACAGGATTAAAATTTCGAAATAGCGAGGGTTATACCAAAGGTCTAGTGAGTCCCCTCCAATCACTACTACAACAGTTCAAATATTAATTAAAACATTTAAACAAAACTGTGTATCTCAACACATAACTTGCTCTTTAAATCACTTTAAAACATATTATGCTTCGCAGGCACAATAAGACTACTGGCCATCACTGACCACTTTCTACGCTCGCAAGCGTACTTTAAACTACTGACCAACATTCCCGTCAAAGACGGTATGTCTGTCTCGCACTGCCTTATTTTAGGGACACACCCTAATGGCATAAACGGGCCACACTCCCCGGTACGAGCAGGCGGGTCACACTTCCCGACTTAGGTCAAACTTCTGACTCAAAGGTATGCATACACTGAGTCCTGCCAGTATATAAAACAAGTTTATATACCTTGAGCATAAACATGCCCAACTAATTAAATCAACCATTTGAAATAATTCTACTAACTTTCAATATTATAAATGCGCAGTATATAAAAACTCGCATTTATAAAATAACTGCTCAAATCATAAAAGATTTAATTGAAAGACTCACCTTTAATTTCTCTGAATTAAACTCTGACTTCTATCGATTAACACCACCTACGATGGTATTAAAACAAAGATAAGCTAATTTGCAACTCTTTCTTTTAAAAGACTCATCAATTGAAATCTAATGTTTTTAACCCGGTCAAAACCAATCTGATTAAAAACCTCTTAGACCAGATATCAAAATACCGTCTAACAACACTACCGGTCGAACAACACTTCCGGTCTTACACACTACCGGTCTTACACACCTCCGGTTTTACACACTACCGGTCTTACACACCTCCGGTCGAATACACTATATCGGTTTTTAGCATAAGACCGATACCTCATCTTCCGGTCTTTATCAAGAACATATGTCGGCTAAACACAGTTCAACCCAGAAAACTTTTGATCGATTCAATCGATTAAATACACGGTTAAAAGCTTGATTAACAAGTCTATTTACCGACTATAACATGCAGATAGAAGTATGAATCTAAAAACATACCTCTATTTGACCAAAACGGATCAATCCTTCAAGATCACTTCTCTTCTTTCTCTCTGCCTTATGCTTTCTCTCTGCTTTCACTCTTTTTCTCTTAGAAAATAAGTTGTCTGATATTTGAGATATGAATCTCAAATATCTGATAGATTTGATTATAAAAAAAACAAATTTCCACTTTACTCCCCTGAACTTTGGGTCTCGCTTCACTTTTTCCCCCAACTTCCAAAATTAACAAAATTTCGAAACTGGTTATTACAATCTTCCCCCCTTAACAGAATTCCGTCCCCGGAATTCTATCGCTAAACAACTGGGGATACTGAGATTTCATATCTACCTCTACTTCCCACGTAGACTCTTGCCCTTGGTGAAATTTCCACTGAACTTTCACTAAGCGAATTTCTTTGTTCCTCAACTTCTTTATCTTGAGGTCTGTAATTGCTACAGGCTCCTCAATATAACTTAGTTTCTCATCTATCTGAATATCTTCCAAAGGAATAACTATATCTGCTTCTACCAAACACTTCTTCAGATTTGACACATGAAATGTGGGATGAATCCCACGCAAACTTGCTGGTAGATCAAGTTCGTAGGCCACTTCACCAACACGATCAGTGATGATAAATGGTCCAACAAACCTTGGTCTTAACTTTCCTTTCTTTCCAAATCTGATCACCCCTTTCCAAGGCGACACTTTCAACATTACCTTATCTCCTATCTGAAACTCTATCGGTTTCCTTCGTCTATCAGCATACATTTTCTGACGATCTTGAGAAATCTTCGATCTTGCTCGAATCTGATCGACTTTATCAGCTGTTACCTGCACAATCTCTGGTCCTGCTAACTGTCTTTCACCCACCTCATTCTAACATAGAGGTGTTCTACATTTACGACCATACAAAGCTTCAAACGGAGCCGCTTGTATGTTAGCATGATAACTATTGTTGTAGGAAAATTCAATTAACGGCAAATGAATCTCCCACGAACCTTTAAAATCTATAACACATGCACGAAGCATATCTTCTAATGTCTGAATAGTTCTTTCACTCTGACCATCTGTTTGCGGATGATAGGCTGTGCTCATCTTAAGTTAAGAGCCTAATTCCTTTTGCAAGCTTTTCCAGAACGCTGATGTAAATCGAGCATCCCTATCTGATACAATGGACGACGGTACTCCATGCCTAGTCACTATTTCGTCGATATACAATCGAGCCATCTTTTCTAATGAGTACGTCTCCTTGATCGGTAGGAAGTGAGCTGACTTTGTGAGTCTATCCACTATCACCCAAATAGCATCATGCCCCTTAGGTGATCGCGGTAACCCAGTAACAAGATCCATAGTAATCTCGTCCCACTTCCACACTGGAATTTCTAACGGCTGAAGCTCCCCATAAGGTCTCTGATGCTCAACTTTAACCTTTAAACATGTAAGACATCGTTCAACAAAATGAGCAATATCTTTCTTTAAACCTGGCCACCAATAACTTTGTTTCAAATCTCTATACATCTTATTAGTTCCAGGATGAACTGAATACCGAGATCTATGTGCTTCTTCCAATACTTTCTGCCTCAGACCTCCTGCTTTTGGGATCCATACCCGCTTATTGAAACACTTTACTCCTCGATTGTCAACTACTAACAAGTTAGCAATCCCAACTATCCTTTCACTTTTCACATTTTCTGTTGACACTGCTTCTTCTTGAGACTTTATAACTTCTTCCAAGAAATTAGAAACAACATCAACTTGAAACGCTACAACCTCTGCTATTTCTCCATGCTCCTTACGACTTAGAGCATCTGCTACCACATTGGCCTTGCCTGGATGGTACAAAATTTCACAGTCATAATCACTTAATAACTCCATCCATCTACGCTGCCTCATATTAAGCTCTTTCTGATTAAACAGATACTGAAGACTCTTGTGATCTGTGTAAATCTGACACTTGATCCCATACAAGTAATGCCTCCAGATTTTCAAAGCAAATACTACAGCTGCCAATTCTAAATTGTGCGTCGGATAATTCTTTTCATGCTCTTTTAACTGACGAGATGCATAGGCAATCACCTTGCCTTCTTGCATTAACACACATCCCAAACCCAACTTTGAAGCATCGCTATAAATAACAAATCCTTCCGACCCGTTGGGTAGAGACAAAACAGGAGCACTACTTAAACTTTCTTTCAACTTACCGAACGCTTCATTCTGAGCTTCTGCCCAAACAAACTTAACATTCTTTCTGGTTAACGTTGTTAATGGCGTAGCTATCCTAGAAAAGTCCTGAATGAACTCTCTATAATAACCAGCCAATCCCATAAAACTTCTTACCTCAGATGGTGATTTCGGTGCTTCCCACCCTTTTATGGCTTCAATCTTAGCTGGATCAACCTGAATCCCATCTTTCGACACCACGTGCCCTAGAAACTGTACTTCTTTCAGCCAAAATTCACACTTTGAAAACTTGGCATACAACTTTTCACGCTTCAGCAATTCTAAAATTGCTCTTAAATGAGTTTCATGATCTTCTTTAGAACGTGAATAGATCAATATATCATCTATAAAGACAATGACATATTTATCTAAAAACGGACTACACACTCTATTCATCAGATCCATGAAAGCTGCTGGCGCATTGGTCAAACCAAATGGCATAACTAAAAATTCATAATGTCCGTACCTCGTACGAAAAGCAGTCTTAGACACATCCTCCTCCCTCACCTTCAACTGGTGATACCCAGAGCGCAGATCTATTTTCGAAAAGTAACTCGCTCCTTGCAGTTGATCAAAAAGATCATCAATCCTGGGAAGCGGATACTTATTTTTAACAGTCAACTTATTGAGCTCACGGTAATCTATGCACATTCTCATAGACCCGTCTTTCTTCTTAACAAACAGTACTGGCGCTCCCCAAGGTGAGGTACTAGGGCGAATAAACCCCTTGTCTAACAACTCCTGCAACTGAGTCATCATTTCTTTCATCTCTGCTGGTGCCAATTTGTACGGTGCTCTTGCAATCGACGCTGCTCCGGGAACTAAATCAATACTAAACTCCACTTGCCGATCAGGAGGCAAAGTGGTCAAATCTTCCGGAAATACTTCTGAAAACTCACTGACTACTGGAACCGACTCCAATCCCTTCTTTTCCTTCTTAGTATCTATCACATAAGCTAAGAATCCCACACACCCTTTTACTAAACATTTCTTAGCCTTAATCATAGAAATCAAGCATGACTTTCTATCCCTTCGATCTCCAAATACTACTAGCTCTTCTTTTCCTGGTTGCGCTATACGAATCAATTTCTTATTACAAACTATATGAGCATCATTAGACGCCAACCACTCCATTCCCACAATAACATCAAATTCTCCCATACCCATTGGGTACAGTCGAAGTGGAAATGATTGTCCATCAATGACAATACTACTCCCATCATACACTTCTTCTACTAAGATTTGATTATTATCAGCCACTTCTACTTTCAATTTATGCTTAAGCTTCTTAGGTTTCTCATTCAATTTATGCACAAAATTAGGAGACACAAAAGAACGATTTGCTCCTGAATCAAACAATACTTTTGCATAATTTGAATTTATAAAGAAAGTACCTGTCACTACATCAGGTATCTCCGCCGCTTCTTCTGCTGACATGTTGAACACTCTAGCTCTCGCTTTAACTGGCTCTCCCTTTTTCTCACTTCCTTTTTCTACACTTCTTCCAACGGTTCCCTTTTTCAACTGTGGACAATTGGTCCTGATATGATCAGGAGATCCACACTGATAACAAGACCTCAAATTATGGCAATCCCGAGCCAAATGCCCAACCTTCCCACACTTATAACAGCCTTCTTGATTAATCTTGCATTCTCCCTTATGCATTCGGTTGCACTTACTACAGGGCTTATTTTCAAACTTATTAACAGGACGCTGATCAAACTTTGCAGACTTAACTGGTTTGAAGTCACGAACTGTTCCTTCCCACTTTCTTTTATCTCCACTTCGCTCAGTGGCTTGTCTGTTCTTTTCTTTCTCTCTCATCTCCGCCGCATTAACTGCCATTTGAAAAGTCAACGGTTCTTTATTCGAGACAAATTCCCGAATATCACTTCTTAATCCAAAGACGAAACGTTCTACTCGTCTTTCTTCATTCGGCACATAGATTCCTGGAAATCTAGACTTTTCAATAAACTTGGTCGTATACTCTCTGACCGACATTCCTTTCTGTTCTAAACCCAGAAATTCTTCTTCCAGCTTTTTAACTGCCGCCAAAGGGCAGAACTGTGCTTGAAATCTTTTAACAAAATCACCCCAAACCAATTCTTTAGCTACCGTAGAACTTTGACCTCCGGATTTTACATCCCACCACATCACCGCTTCATCTTTCAGCATTGACAAAGCATAAACTACTTTATCCTCTTCTGCACACTTACTCGTATCAAATGCTAACTCCATACATTTTACCCATCTTATCGCTACTACGGGATCACATTCCCCTTTGTACGTAGGAGGCTTGCAAGCAGCAAACTCCTTGAAACTACATCCTTTTCCTGTTACAGCTTTAACTGACACAATAGGATCTGACTGAGGATGACTTCCCATTCCAGTTACTGGTGATTATGCTACCTCAGTTGCTACTTTATCTTTACTCTTTTCTCTACTTACCGAAACTTCATTTGTACGCTGAGCCAACAAAGCATTCAACGTTTCTTGTAACTTTCCCATTCCTGCAGTAAAGGTTTCTTGCGTAACAAAACCTTGAGTTCTACCTCTACCACGGTTTCCTGTCTGCTTTCGACCCCTCACAGAAGCCGAACTTTCTTGATGAGAAGTTTCTTGCTCATCTCTTATCTCTACGCTTTCATTCTGACGAATACCACGACTCGTCTTCCCACCTCGAGTTCCCACTTTGGAAACTTCTATCTGAGTAGCTGTTTTCTGAACTGCCTTACCTTTAGGTCGACCTCGACTCTTTCCTTGGATAGCAGTCGGGTTGACATTAGTCATTTGCTCTGCTGCAATGACTTCATTCTCTGGATCCATTTCTGGATTTACTACAGATCTACTCCTGGTCACTCGCTCAGACATACTTCTGCTAAAAATAAACATAAGATATTCAATCTAACATTCTACACATTGCAGCATTTTAAGCACAAGCATGTACTTGTAAATTCACAATTACACTGGCCAGATGGAATTCCAAATTTACCTTACATGCTAGTCCTTAATACTTTAATGTTATCTTCTTACGGTCTTCCTATTACTCAGTTGTGCTTCTACTAACTCAGTTTAAGTCTAGGCCCATCTGGTCACCTAGATCCCTTAAACTAGTACTCTGATACCAATTGTAACAACCTGTCACTATATATATAATAAATTAACATTTATTACTAAACACTGTCCCAAGCTTACAATATAGAGTACAAGGTTCTTTACTATCAACTATTACACAACTGAGTTTCTCAAACAGATAGTTATGGCAGGAAGTCTTCTATCTCCTGCTAAAAGCTCACACCTTCTCTTTACCTTTATCTGCTACTTTTCGATAACCTGAAACAGGATTAAAATTTCGAAATAGCGAGGGTTAGACCAAAGGTCTAGTGAGTCCCCTCCAATCACTACTACAACAGTTCAAATATTAATTAAAACATTTAAACAAAACTGTGTATCTCAACACATAACTTGCTCTTTAAATCACTTTAAAACATATTATGCTTCGCAGGCACAATAAGACTACTGGCCATCACTGACCACTTTCTACGCTCGCAAGCGTATTTTAAACTACTGACCAACATTCCCGTCAAAGACGGTATGTCTGTCTCGCACTGCCTTATTTTAGGGACACACCCTAATGGCATAAACGGGCCACACTCCCCGGTACGAGCAGGCGGGTCACACTTCCCGACTTAGGTCAAACTTCTGACTCAAAGGTATGCATACACTGAGTCCTGCCAGTATATAAAACAAGTTTATATACCTTGAGCATAAACATGCCCAACTAATTAAATCAATCATTTGAAATAATTCTACTAACTTTCAATATTATAAATGCGCAGTATATAAAAACTCACATTTATAAAATAACTGCTCAAATCATAAAAGATTTAATTGAAAGACTCACCTTTAATTTCTCTGAATTAAACTCTGACTTCTATCGATTAACACCACCTACGATGGTATTAAAACAAAGATAAGCTAATTTGCAACTCTTTCTTTTAAAAGACTCATCAATTGAAATCTAATGTTTTTAACCCGGTCAAAACCAATCTGATTAAAAAACCTCTTAGACCAGATATCAAAATACCGGTCTAACAACACTACCGGTCGAACAACACTTCCAGTCTTACACACTACCGGTCTTACACACTACCGATCTTACACACCTCCGGTCTTACACACTACCGGTCTTACACACCTCCGGTCGAATACACTATATCGGTCTTTAGCATAAGACCGATACCTCATCTTCCGGTCTTTATCAAGAACATAAGTCGGCTAAACACAGTTCAACCCATAAAACTTTTGATCGATTGAATCGATTAAATACACGGTTAAAAGCTTGATTAACAAGTCTATTTACCGACTATAACATGCAGATAGAAGTATGAAGCTAAAAACATACCTCTATTTGACCAAAACGGATCAATCCTTCAAGATCACTTCTCTTCTTTCTCTCTGCCTTATGCTTTCTCTCTGCTTTCACTCTTTTTCTCTTAGAAAATAAGTTGTCTGATATTTGAGATATGAATCTCAAATATCTGATAGATTTGATTATAAAAAAAACAAATTTCCATTTTACTCCCCTGAACTTTGGGTCTCGCTTCACTTTTTCCCCCAACTTCCAAAATTAACAAAATTTCGAAACTGGTTATTACAGCATATGTGTTGCTTCCCCTTTGAAAATGAAACATTTTCCTGTTAAGAAGTAATGAGTAGCTGGTGGGGTAATTTCAAGAGTTGGCCTGGGCTAGTTGCCTGTTTCAATAATGATCACAAAAGAGTTGTGAAACACTAGAAATGTGGCTGCCCGACTCAGAAAGTAGTTGGTGCAGAGTTGTGATATTCTTTTAACTCTGTTCTCACACCCTCTTTCTTTTAAACATTTAGCTTACTGCTAACCGAACTCTCTTTTTCATGATACCTCATCACTCTTCCACACTCATTTCTTTTGACTCCTCACACCCAATCACTATGGATTAACTTCATGGGTAGAAATCACTAGTTAACGTGATTCCATAGAAGTTGTGTTAATTCCTAGCACACTGATCCCGTATATCCTATAAAGAATATGTTGCTCAGAATGATTTATAATCATGTAAGCTCATGTAGAACATTTAAAGTACACTCCCAAAATATAAAATCTTATGAAAAAACTGGAAGTGGTTTGAACGTTTAAGAATATGTTTTCAATGATTGAAAGTTGTCTTTCTTTCAATCACATATGAGATTAAGATAAAGGAATATACCTTTAAGTGCGATCTTACATCTCATGAAGCTTAGCTTAAAGTCATAAACATATGATCGTGTAAGCTCTTCTCAAAAATTCTACAAAAGTCTTAAGTCAAGTCAAAGAAACTTTATTCACTTAATATTGAAAAGACAAAAAGCAGTAAAACAAAGAACTTCTCTTACTCCCCCTGAAATTATGCATCTAAACTATTTCAATTATAAATCACACGATAGAGATCTATAATTCACTTGTGAATTGTAGATCGTCATATCTATCGGATGCAAATAATTTCATAAATAAATATGTACTCCCCCTTGAAGGTTGATTTCCTCGTTGGAGTATCGGAGTACAATCTCTCATATCAGCATTGGAGTAAGGTCTTTTCATTATTGAAGTGTGGGTCTTGAAATGTTGTATTCAAGAGCCATTCTTCTTTGAAACACGGGTTCTAAGTTGATTTACTTAGAAACCACTGTTCTAAGCTGATTTACTTAGTCGATTTCTAAATCTTTGGTTAATCAACCATATTAAAATTGAATTATATAATAATTGATAAATATCTGGTAGAATTGGGAACCATACATAAAAGCATATTTAATGACATGCACTAATACATATTAAACCTCTCAGGTCCTGGAAGGTTAAGGAAATATACGAGTATAACTAACAGAATTTGAGGGATATTTTACTCGACAAAACAACATATATGAAGCTCACCACTGTCTCCCCTGGACAAGATGGTCCAAAATTGAAAGAGGGGTATGTTTTGGTTCGACATTTAAGTCATATCCAAAGCAATGATGCAGAACTCAGTCCAAGAAAAGGTCGAGTTCTTCTTCCCCGATGCGCCCCGAGGTCGAAGGGATTTTTGATCCGCCTTATTATGAATGGTTCCAATTTAGTAAGGTTAGATTTATCTCTTTTATTTTTCGTGTTCGATTTACTTCTTTTACTTCTTTTGTGTTATTGTCTTCGCTTGATTGCTTGATCTGTGTTTAATTATATGTCTGTTTGTTTATCTCTGAGTTTTGGAGCTTAATTTTTTGTGGGTTTCTTGATTTGGGGATTGAACTCCCAGGTTGAAGAAGAAGAAGAAGAATCGAAATGAGTGGAGTTGTGCTGGTGGCTGTTGTTGTTGTTGTTGCTGTTGCTGTTGCTGCTAACTTCAAGGATGGGATAATGCTACTATTGCTGGTAAACTGCTTAAAACCCACATATTTTGTGTTGAGATTTAAAAATATGAGTTGAATTTGTGTGTGAAATCTGAAATCTTAGTTTTATGGTTATGAGCTTATGCTTTCTTTAACTGTAAACCATCTTTCTAGAATCATAATTCTAGGTTCTAATGCGATTTAGGGGATGTTTAACTTGCAAAATGAACCAACTATGGAAGGGTTTGATTTACAGTTTTATGCTTTCTTAACTGTAAACTATCTATCTGGATGATAATTTGTGGTTCTAAATTATAGAAGGTTATTTATGTTTGTTTTAAATTTGTATATATCCTCATTTCAACCGATTTTATTATTTTTATTTTACGGATATGTCCTAAAGCAAAACCCGTTTATCTATACTACTTTATAAACCAGATTTGAAAAAAGTCTTAAAGTCTTAAAGTTTTACACAACCTTTAAATCCTAGAGTACAACACTTTCAAGCACACTTTTTGAAATATCTTAATTACAAACATAGATGCACGATGTACAACCAGGCCCCTTCCTAAAACTCAAATCTTTCTCCTCCCAAAAACCGGCCGCTCCTTGGAAACGTTCCCCAAGGTGACGATTCACAGACATCCATTTCTCCAGACTATCGATTCACACAAATCCATCTTCCCAGACGACGATTCAGTCTCCCAATGTACAATATAATTGTACGATTGGGGTTCTTCATTCTTCAATTTTTTCATTTATCTTCATCGTTCTCGGAATCAATTATTCATTGCTCCTATCTCTGGTAAGGTTTTATGGATCTCAAACTTCCAATTTTGATCATATTCAATAAATTCTCTATCCAATCTTCTCCAAATGGTTATGTATTTTGTTCTTTGTATTGTTATGAAAGCCAGTTTAAACATATGACCTTCGTCACCAGTTGCATTTGTTTTGAATGTTTTCGACTTTTAGTGATTTCTGAGATTTGAATACTAAGAATTATGTATTTACATGTTTATTCTTTCTATCTGTTGCTTGATGAATGAGGATATGTTGATGAATGAGGATATGTTGAGAAAAAAAGGAGATATGGGAAGGCATTAAAATCAATTGCTTCTTGCCTGCTGAATTCCCCCAACCCTCGATTTCTTTTGCTACTCATCTCAATCAGGTATCGTAATCTTGAAATTATGGAATTGTTGTTCATCATGTTGAAATTATCAATTTCTATGCTGCTGGAAATTGTTTAGAAGGGTAAAGTGAAGTCATTGTAAGTCACGAAAAGGACTTAAAGGGAAAGGCAGTAACACATAGTTATTTTTTTAAAGAAACCCATATGAATGTAACTATCGATTTTTGTATAGGAACTGGTTTTTTGTATAGCAATCAGTACCACAGTTTCATCTCTTTGCTATTTGTTTAAGGTTTCTTTGCTATTTGTGTAAGGTGCAATCTGGTGATTCCCGTTCCCTTTCAGGTTGGTTTTCTAATCGATTTTTTGGTTTCCATTTTCACTCCATTGCTTATTTTTGTTTTTGATTTCAATCTATTTCTCATGGCATACATGTTTTTTTTTATTATTGCAATTGATTTTTTTGTATAGCAATCAATCTATTGTATAGGAATTGATACCATTGTTGCAATTGAGTACTACATGTTTCATCTCATTGTTATTTGCTATTTGATTTGGTTGTGATTGAGTACCCCGGGTTCGGGTATCTTCTTTACAATCTCTTTGCTATTTGATTCTTATTCTTTTTTAATAACAAATTTGGTTTTTTTATCAACATTTTATATTTTTGTGTTTCAAGGATTGTATGGCACTTTTGTGGTTTTCCATGGATTTGTTCTTATTTGGTTTTGGTTGATGATGCAATACTCTTGGACTGATTTACTGATTTAGAACCAGAATGTTAGAATCAAGGTTATGGTTTTCAAGGGATCGTATCTAGACCATGCCTTCTATAAGCTTTAATATGCTCAGTCATGATGATGACTTGGTTGTGTATTCTGGCATGTGTGTGGCAACACACTAATAAATGAATTTAGAGATGGCCTGAAAGTCAATACATCAAATGGATTTCCTTTACATCGTTCTGGTTTCTAACTTAAATATATTTTGATTGGAGATGAGCTATTACCATACCGTGTCCAAGTGGAGTACATGTTTTTCCCCTTACCAATGGTCATAGTGAATTTTCGAAATTCCATTTTCCAGTGTAATTTCAACTTTTGTAAAATTGAAACTTAATTGAGGCATTTGTTTTGCATTGTACATGAACCACCCTCGTGTTGCTTTTGTAAACGGTTTATCATGTTGTAGTACTTAAGCTGATGGTTATGCTGCAGGTTTTGGATAAGGATTTTGCAATCTTTAGGTTCTAAGTCACATTGACAAGGAGCACTCAGAGGTTTTCCTATATGCAAATTACTTTGAGGCCATCCCTGAACCCATTGTAGGATTGATCAGGTAAGTTTATCATATGACAATTATTTCTCCTGTCTACGGTCTCTCTCAACAATTATGCATTGGATATGGATTTGATCATCTTTTCTTCATAGCAGGTATCTTATTGGTGACAATGTTTTTATTATTCTTTGCTTTCATAGAAAGTTATTTTCAAGGGTTTTGCTACCCCTACCCCCTTCTCACTCACAAACCCCTTCCTACCTCACTCACATACCCCCTATAGGAGGGGGTATGGATAGAATTCACCATTTTCAATTGTATGTAGAGTTAGCGAATTTGAAAATATCTGATAGATACAATTTATATAAAGTTTATTTGATATTGACTATTTTATTATAAGTTGTTCATGGGGAACTAAAGTGGCCTCTATTTTATCCAGATGTTGATAATTTGAAGCACTTACATTGTCATGGAAATAAACAAGGTCTTGTAAACGAGGAAGCCATTTGCTTTAGATGTTTGTTCCTGCTAGCATTGTAATTTATCAAATTCGACAAAATTTTGTTTAGATGTTTGTTCCTACGTACAATATCTCCAATTTATGGCGAAAATGTTGTATTCGTATTTAACTGTTACGTACAATATCTCATATTCATGAGTGAGTTTATGTATTGTTTGTTTAAGATATGAATTGCAAGTTATCATTTGGAATTGTCAAGGAAACCAAATTCGAGTTGTTTGATTTTGATTTCTATTCTTAACGTTCGATTTTGATTTTAGAATATATTGATCATTTGGAGCTTTCGATTCATCACCGGACCTCTCTGTAAGTTCAAACCCTTTCTGTTCTTGTTTGTGAATCTATGTGATCCTTGTTTTCATCTACCCTGTTTGTTAATCTTTTTGGTTGTTATTTACAATATAATGTATACGTATGCTTTTCTCTATTTTAAGAATGTTTACGGATGTAAGACTTCAATTTAACTTTGTGCTTTTCTCGAGTAAGTATTTAGTAAATGACCCCTGAGTTTCAAATTTGGTTAATTTGTGTTCTTAATATTCTTTTTCTCTACATATTTATAGTTTTTTCCCATGCTTATATAAATCATAACTACATATTTGTTGGTTTGTTGGTGATAATAGGTTACAAATTTATTTAGATTGCTTCAATACGTTTGATAATTAAAACTGATTCATATATAACTCTATTGCAATTCAACCATAATAAAGCTTACTTTGACAAAGTTGGCCACTTGAAATCACCACTTGAATTAACTACTGTGTTTGAAATACATCAGTTCGGTTTTTGGGTTTTTGGGTTTGAAATACACAAAATTTCATATTTTAGTTCAAGTGTTTGAAATACACAAATATATTCACAAAAACCCAAAATCACCACTTGAAATCGATATATATATATTCGTTATCTTGATGTATTTCAGTTCGGTTCACCACTTGAAATCACCGCTTGAAAATGATCACTTGAAATCACCACTGTGTTTGAAATATATCAGTTTGGTTTGTGTGTTTGAAATACACAAAATTTCATATTCGGTTCACCACTGTATCAATCAGGTTAATTTCATTTTCGGTTCATGTGTTTGAAATACATTATATTTGAAATCAATACATTTTGATTTCATTTTCCTTTTTTGGGTTTTTATGTTTGAAATACATCATATTTGAAATCGATGTGATGGATTTCATTTTAGTGGATGTGTTTCATTTCAGTTCTTGTGGTTTTGTAGGAAAAATGGTGCACCCTAGACCCGTTAACCGTTAGAGAGGGCGTGGGCATGGGCGTGGGCATGGGGAGGATAGCCTGATATCTTCAAGTGGCCGCCCATCACAAGAAGAACGAGATAGCCTCTTGAAGTTAACGTTGACTCAGGAACGGGAGTAGAAGGAGTTTCACTTACCAAAGTTATTTTTGTTATGACCATTAACATTTTTTGTGTACTTTTATAAAACTAAGGTAAATTAGGGTGCGTTTGGTACGTAGACTGGGTGGGACAGGACGGGACAAAAAAATAGTCCCATGTTTGGTATGCCATGGGACAAAAATACATGGGACAACATACGACAAAAATCAAATTTCATGGGACAAAACTTAAGTTTTTTTAGTTCCACCAAAATAGGTGGAACAACATGGGACTAAATGTAAAATTACAATATTACCCTCTTTCAAACTTATGATTTTAAACCTAAACTAAATGTGGGACAGACCTATAGTCCCGTCCCGTCCTGTCCCGTCCAGTCTGCGTACCAAACGCTACCTTAAGGAAATGCTTTGTTGAAATTTTTGGATTTACGATACATACCGTTGCAAAATTTTAAAAGTTAAATGTATCTTGATAGAATATGTGAACCACCAATTATTTCAACGTTATTTTACATAAATTTGATATTTAAAAGTAAAATGTATCATGATAGAACTTTAACATCACGCCGCATTGCGTGGGTATTCAACTAGTATTATAAAACACGGATAAAAAACTCTTAAACACAAATTATTAGACACAAGGTACCATCATTTTATGCAAGATTTTAAAAATCTCTTAATTTACAAGTATCAAAGCATAAAATACATATTACTACTGCAGACTTCTAACACCTACCAATTTGGTATGTGCATGACCTTCCTTTTATGCAGACATTTCCATGTATCACTATTAATTAATATATTATATTACTATTGTAACAACCCAACCAGAGAACAACAAGATAAAAATTTAATCTTAATATTAATAATGCCAAAACGGTCCCAAGCGAACAATACAATTTCAAGGTTTGCATAGGCAACTTATTCACAACTGAGATACTGTTAATAAATGTCTAAAAATGACGGTCTTCTAACTCTTCCGCTACACCATCTCCTTTCCTTTATCTGCCCTTTCTAAAACTCGCTTGCCTGAAAAGATTTTTAGTTTTAAAAGAGCGAGGGTTAGACCGAAGGTCTAGTGAGTCCCCTCTAACAAAATGAGCAATAAAATAACTTTCCAGAATTTTAAACAACATTTAATAAACACACAAGGATAATTCACGCTACTGACCACACGACCGTCAAAGACGATGTGTCTAACTCGTACTGCCTTATTGTTGGGACACACCCCCAACGGCATAAACGGGCCACACTCCCCGTCACGAGTAGGCGGGCCACACTCCCCGACTTAGGTCAAAATCTCCACATAGAATGTATGCATACATTTAAATTTCAACAACTTAAAACACACTTGAACAATTTCATAAATCATGCCATCATAAATAAATCACAGTTTAAAAATTAAACTTCACATGCTTTCATTACCAAAAAGGTTTAGTTTAGAAAAACTCACCTGGCGTTCCTTAGCTCAAAACTTTTCGTCTACTTTAATAATTCGGACTGAAACCTATAAAACAAGACAACGCTTGGTAAACTCCCAATACACTATATTTTAACATAAGGTTGACCTCGTACTATAATCCCATCGCTATCGATTCTCTAAACGAAGTCTAACCCACCAACATACCGAATCAAGGCAAGATTCAAGAATTCTAATATCCAAAATGGGAACGGGCCAAACCGAAATACAGAAGCCCAACACCAAGAATAACTAACTTAGCCATGAATTTATTTAAATTACACTTGGGCTTTGGCCCTAAATTCATTTAACCTAAGTTGGGCTTCGACCCACACATCACGGCCCGGGGACCAAATCTGCAGATCGCCCGGTGTGAGGTTAGTGACCGGGGTCTAACCCCTTCTCACGACCGGGGCCTCCCCCCAATTCCACCGACCGAGGTCTCCCCCCAATCCTTCGACCGGTGTCTGATCTCAATGGTCGACCGGTGTGTCCAGCATCGACCGGTGTGAATCAATTTAACCGGTGTTTGAGGAGCGACCGGGGCTCCAACGACCGGAGTCGCCCAACACCGCAGTGCCGCCCGGGGTCCTTCGATTCCCCCAACTCTTAAGTCTAATCGATGGCGATTAAACACAGGAACCCAACCTCAACTTTGACGATAAAAACTACTATACTCCCCATTAATCGATTACCACAAGGATTACATAAAATTTCAGTCTTAATCTCAACAGTTAAACACCAAAAAATTCAAACCACAAACACCCCTCAACAGATTTATGACATGACTTCAAATCCTAACTACTATGATTGAAATATTTAGGAATTAAAGAAGTCGAATCGTAAGAAGAATTTACCTTCAACCAGAATCAATCTAAACCTTGAACTTCTTGAAGAATTCTTTCTTCTTCGGTTCCTTCACAATCGCCAAAAACTCAGCTCCACCCTTTCAGCTGCCACATACACCTAATAACCCTATTACCTCCAGGTTAAAACTCCTTTTTCCACACTTTCCACTCTAGATCCCACCCTTATGGTCTTTTTACTTTCCTACCCTAAATTTTATAATACTTGTTGTAAGCCCGATTATTACAATATCCCCCCCTCAAAAGAATTCCGTCCCCGGAATTCCTTCGTCGAACAAAATGGGATATTGGCTTCTCGTAACCGACTCTAACTCCCAAGTCGCTTCTTGACCTTTATGGGATTGCCACTGAACTTTCACCAGTTGAATTTCTTTGTTCCTCAACTTATTCACTTTACGATCCAGAATAGTTATCGGTTCCTCTACATAGCTTATCTTCTCATCTATTTATACATCCTCCAAAGGTATTATGACATCGATTTCGGCTAAACATTTCTTCAGATTAGATACATGGAAAACGGGGTGAACTCCTCGCAGCTCCAGAGATAAATCCAGTCTATACTCCACCCCCCACGATAGCAACGTCCCAACATATCTAGGTCTTAACTTCCATTTCTTTCTGAATCAAGTCACACCCTTCCAATGCGAGTTTGGTAACTTTTACATTTGTCGCCACTTGGGACTAATGACTCATAATTCTCAATCCAACCAGTTTAGTACCATTTGATTATCCAAGCCATTCTGATCAATACATAGCCGCACGAAAACATCAAATTTACCCCTCGATTACAACTTCCTTATCCGATAGAATTTTACCGGAGTCAACACCACAACAACGTGCATCATTGATTACCTAATCACTCCACTCACCAACCTGACACATCGTCAACTGTAAACATCACCAACATCTCACAGTCACGAGTTTCTTCATCATGCAACTTGCCATTGCAAGCAACCCCTCTTAGTACGACATAAGTCTAACGCAGAAACACCTTCTTTTTGACCCACCTTGATCTCAACTCCTCGGCATTATCCAAATCTTACATGCTAACATACCTCGCCTCAACATCATCACTTCAACTTCTCACATATTGGTAGAAACTTCCACAATTCAAAACCCTCGTAAACCACTAGTTCCAACTGGCCAAATAATGCGACACATACTTCCATTTCTCATTGCATCTACAATCACCGGACCAAATGCGCAATAAAACCCAACTTCACCCGCTCGATACGGAATGACCAAGCTCATACAAACTTTTCCAAATGGTTTAACATGGGACAATGGACTCACTTGGAATCCCCTCTTCACGCAATGCCAAAACTGCCACTATGGTCCTTCGCTCCAAGCACTATATCCCAACACCTCTACTCCCTCCTTGAGGATTTCAAACCCGCTTCTAACGGCCGACTCACTAATTAGTCGTGTGAACTTTTGGTCAACTGCACGACTTTGATTAATCACACTCACACCGCATCGAAACGCCATATTTTCTTTCTCATACCCACGCTAGGGATTTATAAACTTGCTAACAGCAAAATCTAAAACATACCTCCACGTTTTGTGTCACTTGCCAAACTTCTTACTCTCAGATTTCCCACCTTTCTGACATGATATCTTCACTTTCTTCTCGTTACAAAAAACACCGCTCACCTAACATTGCTTACTCTGTTCCTCGATGATTCTCAAATGTCAAATCCCATTTACATTACTTTGTTTGATCAACCCACTTTCCACTATTATGATACTAATAATAACATTAATTATGCTAATAATATTAGTAATATTATCAATAATTGTATTAATAACAATATTTACTATAAAAAATATAATAATTAATTGTTTTTATCAAGGAAAATAGTTTATTATATGGTATTTTTGGATTTTTTATAAAGTTGTGATTTGTGAATGAATAATATAGGATTCTATTGAAAACGAATAGATTGATAAATTCCTTTTTGTCTAACGGTGTGTTCTTGAGTTTTTTTTTTCTATGAAGGAAAGTAAGAAAAATGAAAGAAAAGTAGAAAGGAAACGAAAAACATTGTATTCTTAAGTTTTTTTAAGGAAGGAAAGAAAAGAAAAGGAAAGAAAAATAATGTTGATTTTTCTTACAACCTTTGACCTTTCCTCCCAAATATGGAAGGAAAATAATTTATAAAAAAATAAAATAAAAATATTTATAAAATTACTCATATATTCATCAATTTCATTCCACTATGAATTAAATACGGATATATTTTTAAATTGATTTTTTTCCTTTCTCTCTTACTCAAGAATATGTAAATTTATTTTATTTCCTTTTTTTTCCCTTCATTCTTAAGAACACAAATAAAAAAAATTATTTTTATTTTTTTTTCTATCCAAAATTCGAGGACAAGATGTAAATAATTTATTAATTCTAATATAATTTAATTATCATCGTTTTACCAACCAAACAAACCCATGAAATTAGGCTTATACAATTGGTTATCCTGAAAAGAATAAATTCAATATCTTACAAAATTAAAACATTTCAGTATCTTACAAAATGTAAAACATTTTTATTTTTGGCCACTAGAAGCGTACTCGCGCAATGCAGCGAGATACATCATGATTTTAATATTTATTTTAATTTTTTGTTTTTCTGTCGATTTACAGTACGATTTTAGATGGTTTTAAGAAAGTGATAATGTTTTTTTTTATAAAGTTTGTTAAAATTTAATGATTATCTTATATATTTAATGACATCTAGAAAAAATAACTAATTACATATTTAATAATATAATTAAAACAAATTTATAATAATATAACATATTAATTAATAGTGAGACATGAAAATGTTTGCATAAAAGGAAAGCTCTGCACATACCAAATTGGTGGGTGTTAGAAGTTTGCAGTAGTAATATGTATCTTGTGCTTTGATACTTGTAAATTAAGAAAATTTTAAAATCTTGTATAAAATGATGGTACCCTGTGCCTAATAATTTGTATTTAAGAGTTTTTTATCTCTGCTTTATAATATAGTATAGATATAGATTTATAAAAATGTCTGAACCTTTTGAAGATTTAATTGATATGTTTTATAAAAACTTATCAAAATTCAAAATTCTTATCACAAATGTTATTGTCAATAATCTTTATAGATACGAGCTGGTAAAGTTTTGAATCGAATTTGACTCTTCGATAATTTATCTATGATATTCATTTTAATAAATAATTTTTTTGAGTTTCAAAGTAACATGCCTGTTAAGACGAACAAGATTTATTGATCTCCAGACTTTTTGATATATTGAAAGCATAATAACATTTTTCTAACACATAATTGAATGTATGGGTCCATAAAACAATTTGAATTATTTGTCGGTCATTAAAACATGTGGGATTGTCAAATGCAGTTTACTTTATTACAAGTAAACCATACATTTGCACCAAAATATATTGTTTTGGCACGAATGCAAAAACAACGGACTTTGGAATTCTCACAGAAGTATCACGGACTTTCGCGTTGATCCATGTGGGCATCTGCATGAAAAAAGGTACAAATATTGTATTTTTTTTGCAGTTTGAAACTGTTAAGATCATACTAAAAGTAAAAGATCAATTGCAGAAATCAACATTTATTCTTGCGATGTATGCATGTGCTTATGATATTTACATTTTCAAGCTTTATCAAATATAGTAACTAACCGGTTTGTATTACTTGATCCATAATCCCGAATTTCCTCATCTAGATTTAAATACATATTAGCTTCAAATGTTTTCCGTATTGAACAAACATGTTTAGAAGTCGGTTTCAATTTGTTCAATATTGTTTTTACAAATAAACATATTTTTTTTTATATCAAATTTGCTTAGGTGGTGTTCGTTTTTTAAGAGTTGTTGAAGTCTGAAGCTGATTTCATTTCTGATTTTTAAGAGGTGGTGCATAAGTCTGAAATCTGAATCAATAAGACTGTTTGTTTTTGTAAACTAATAAAGGTCTGAATATGTATACGTGTCTATTTTATACCTAAAAAATTCAACTTAAATACGTCAATTGAAGTGAGCATCGATGATCAAAGGAAATAACGAAAAAAAAGAAACAAAAGAAGGATGTCGACAAATTTGCGAGGATGTGGAGTTTTAATCATATATCACACACGGAATCCCCGATTTAAGCGATTCAAGATGTTCTGGAAAGCCAACACACAAATCTACAATCTTCGGGTTTTGCGTTTTTGAAAATTTGGGGTACATCTGGGCTAAAACCGAAGTTTAAATCGAAAGAATGATGTTGGACGAAAATAAGAGGTAATTAAATGGCTAAGTTATCACTTAATTTATCAGATGACATTAAGGGTTAAGAGACTCTAAAAAAAGAAATAAAAAACAATCAATCTGAATTGTTTTATGTCTGACCGAATCAGACATAAGTGGAAAATAAGAGTTTTTTTTTTTTGAAAAAACAAACACCACCTTACTGTTTCATAACTTTTTTGCGGAAGGATATGTGCAAAACGATATTGGCTTGGATTGATTTTCATTTGTCACACAGTCCCCAATACGGTTTTCGAACTTTACTGTTTTATGAGCCAAGTTTTGATTTTCCTATTTGCTTTTGTCTCCTATTGCTTCCATAACATTTGTCGAAAGAAATTTCATATATGAAATTAAAATTCTTAAAAATATAATTTGTAGATGGGTTTTCGTTAATCATCAAAAAATTAAAGTGCATAAAGTGTAACATTATCAAAATTAATGTTCGTTTCCTACACTTCACATTTGAGAATTAATAGTGGATTGAGACTATTACCAATTCAACCTAAACATGGTCCCAAAAATATTAATGATCAAATAAAATCTCACCATGATAACATGAAACCCATCATTACACAAAACGAACAAAAATACCATTTAAAACACCAAAAACCAACAGACACTGCTCGAAAAAATCATAGCCACCACAACACGTTCCTGAAACAATATCTATCGCACATGAAACCTAATCATCGACCATCTAGCTACATATCAATAGATCATTCATCACAGGTGTCTACCAAATCCACTTAAACGTTCAACATCTGTAACGTAAGCCTCCATTCTCATGGTCGAGCCGCAACAATTTATTGGTTGGCCTTACTACACTGCTTAATTGCTATTTCACAATTATACCCTTTAGTGTAGTGCCACTAAGTCAATAGTTTCATACTCGGATTTGTGTCATTTTGCTAGCATATGACTTGTTATTCCGGTTAGAAGTCACGAGTAGGCACAAAGTTGTAATTTTTAGCATCAGTGTTCACTAATTAAACAAATTAATATATAATGACTTGTCCTTTTACATACATTACACAAAGTAGACAATCTTCAACGATATTGCAAAACATCAACATTCAATCATGGTTTACCACATGCCATACATTTCGTGATCGTTCCCTTTTTATCAAAATCCTGTAAAGGTTGCACAAACATGATTTGTTCATAAAGTTTCAAAATTAAATTTTGCTTACAAAATTATTATACATTTTTGTTCATAAAGTTATAGTTTGTTATATTGATTACATCGAACCTAAAATGAAGCTTTTGAAAGTATGTGTTATGAAATAAAAGTTAAAATAAAATACTTTTTGATCTTAAAATAATTTGTTATATCTTATACAGGTATGATATAACAAAAAATAACATAAAACATAACGCTTCCTTTTCATCCCAATAACATGCAAACATCATGAATTTTTGTATCTTTTCATTTTATGTCTTCAAACTCATTTTTAAGAAATTATTTTAAGTAACATGCATTATTTATAATATAGTGAAAAGTGAATTACATTATTGGTCCTTGTGGTTTACTTTTTTTTTTTTTTGGAATAAATTAAATTAGTTATGGATTTGAGACTTGTGTTTATATTTTTGTACTTCTTAAATCCCTAAACACAACTTCCCATATCTATTGAAACAAAAGCACCAAACTCCAAACTTTTGGATCTAGATATCGATAAAAATCATAATCAAAACCCAAACACTTGAGACCTACATTTGGATTTGGATCTATTTTTATTTGTTTTGAACGACATATAACACACACACACATTCCCGGGGTATCCGGACTCCCACTTAAGGGTGCCACCTGACTAATCACCGTCGACCACGACCCGACCCAATTAAGGGTACCACTAAGTGGCAGATCCATGATCTGGATATCGCCACATGCTCACCACAGGGTTCGAACCCGGGTAGTCAGAGATACCATCCACTGACCCCCCAAGGATGTTATCTTACCACTGAGCTAGACATGTTTTGATATGATTTGGATCTAAATTTGCACCACAAACCTGCGATTCTGAATGATGGCACACACAAAGAAGGAACTTATCCTCATTCGAATTCTAGAACCAAAAACGCAATCCATAGACCTTCAATTTGTGTGCCTCTGTTGTGTGAGGGAAGGAGATGGTGCTCAGAGATGGCAAATAAGGGAGTGGGAGTCACGGTCACATGGTGGGGGAACAGATCGTTGTCATGTTGTCATGTCTGT
This sequence comes from Arctium minus, assembly GCA_954870635.1. NCBI lineage: Eukaryota > Viridiplantae > Streptophyta > Magnoliopsida > Asterales > Asteraceae > Arctium > Arctium minus. The sequence continues at coordinate 140,656,927 of OX941082.1, read as the reverse complement.
GACATGGAAAACAAAACCGTGTATGGGGTTTGTGTGTAAACCACATATAACGATAATAATAATAATATAACATACACATTGTTTTAATTATTTGATCAAATAAAAAGAAAGGTAGAAAGAGAAAAATATCCTCCAAGTTAAACTCATTTATACTATATTATAAAAACAACATAAAAAACTCTTAATTACAATATTTTAAGCACAAGTTACAACTAATTAAAGTCAATTACTTAATTTACAATTTCTTAATTCTTTGGTACAACCTTTCCAAGCACAATATCTCACATAATCATCTATTTGTGGAATGAATACTCATTTATTAATATAACTATTTGTTTTTTTGGTGGAGGATTTTATAAAATAGATTTTTATATTAGCATAATCTATTTTAAATGTAGATTTTACATTTAAATCTATATTAATGAGATGTAATATAAAATATTTTTTCTTCCGTATTTTTTTATATTACATCTCATAATGATTTTTCCATATTTTATTTTATAAAATCTTTTTCCATATTCTTCCATATTTTATTTCATAAAATCTTTTTACATAATGAGATGTAATATAAACTCTTTTTTTCCCTATTTTTTTTGCTAATATAAAATCTATTTTATTTTATAAAATCTACACGTATTTTATATTAGCATAATATAAAATCTACACGTATTTTTTTTTCACGAGCATTAAAAGAAGAAAAAAGAAGGTTGATATGAGTTAAAAATAAAAAAATAACGAGATACTAATAAATTATCGTATTCTTTAAAATAAAAATATTCCGCAATACTTTCCAAATTAACCAAGTGTAAATAAAATAAAATAGAAACGATCTAGATATAAAAATATTCTTCCATATATTTAATATATTTACATTTAAATGTAAAATCAAAAATAAAAATAAAATATTTTAAAATATTCTCTACATTCACTATAAATATATATAGTTTTTCTATGTATCATCCGAGTACAAGAAGAAGACGAACGGTCGGGTGTCAATGGCGGAACCTGCAACTGAACAAAATGTATTTCACTATATTTTTGTTTATTTGAAAAACTATTTTTTTATATTTTATTTTATTTACTGAGGATTTGTTTATATTTTTCAAAACCCACAATCATATTTTTCGAAGTAGAGGAATAAGATATATATATATATACATATCTTTATTTTTATCGACTAATACTATGAGGTTTTGAAGTCAATAGTCAGATAAATATGTTGTGAGGCATGTCGTTTGAGTTTTAAATAATATAATACAAAACTATTACCAATATTATTGCACAAAGTCATAACAACAAACGATTAAGAATATATGCAAGTTAACCACTTATGAAAATACATTCGCTTTTTCACATTGTATTTTATTAACTGTTAACAAGGAAATTACGTTTCATTTTAACTCGGTTCAATATTCCAACAAAAAATTTATCCTCCCGTGCAATGCACGGGCCCAACACTAGTAATTATTTTAATTTTCAGATGTAATTCACTCTTAAAAATTATAAAAAATGTGTAATTCAATCTTCTAAGAGCATCTCCAACAACTATGCTAAAATGAAAAAAAATTGAGATTTTAGCATTTTTGTTGCTCCAACAGCTATGCTATCATCTATGCTAAAATAGAGAAAAGATGAGAGAGATTGTAAAAATCTCTAAATTTAGAGAAATCTCTAAATAGATAGTTTCCTCCCAAAATTAATTATTACCTCAAAAAATCAAACTTTTCATCTCCCATCTTTCCATATATTGAATATTTTAACAATATAATTAAATATTTTAATAAGATAATTAATACTAGAGTTGTTAAAATAACATACCTGTTGGAGTTGGATACAAAAATGTTTAGATATTTTGATTTTTTTTATTCTATTTTAGAAAAACTTTATCATAGCTGTTGGAGATGCTCTAATAATTACATTTTCCTTTTACAAAAACATTAATTCCATTACTAACATTGCTAAAAAAAAATACATAACTAATTATAATTTTTCTAAATCTTAACTTTTTAAAATATTCGATTTTTATTTTATATTAAAAAAATTAAAAAAATCTTTTTTTATCCTATTTCAGTCTTGAGTATTTTGGATTCGAGGATCCCACATTTATATTTATAAATAGATAATACAAGAAGTGTTTTTGACCGTAAAAAAGGTAACTTTATCCATCCATATTTACATTTCCACCAACATCCAACGTGCCTCGATTGAAGGCAAAACAGCGATTCACCATCATCACCATTCTTCTCTCTCTCCATCACTTTCTTTCGAACACGCTTCCACAGCCAGATATCAATACGGCACGAGATCTAGGATCAATTCGCTGGATCTACAATAACTTATTATTATTTTTCAATTGATTTTTCATTCTTTATGGATTTCTAATTCGTTTGGTGTTCGTTGAAATTGATTCGTTATCGTCGGTGTTATGTGATTGTGGAAGCAATGTGCGGAGGATTTGTGTGGTAGGGTTTGGTTATTCTGATTCGAGTTTTTTTGGTCGGATGGTGTTAATTGGGGAATATGCAGACGCAGAGGCGAAACAGTCGGGATAATTTTTGGAATCATCAATTAGATCGGGGTTTATTGATGGAATCACCGCCATCTTCGAAGTTGATGTCCAATGGTTCATCGTCTTATTCGATGCAATCGTCGTGTGATACTTCGCCTGGTGGTGGTGGTGGTTCGAGTGTCGGTGACGGTGGTTTGGGGTATATTGAGCATACTGTTACGAAATTCGATACGCTTGCTGGTGTAGCAATAAAATACGGCGTCGAGGTAACTTCTTTTTATTGATTAGAATATGAATCTTCCAAAAATTGGTTGTTTGTCCTGTAATTTCGTGTTATTTCCAACTTTCTTCACCTTTTATGCCTATCATAATGAATTTGTAATGCTTAGAAATCGTTATAATTTCTTATGGAAATCTGGTACACTCCGTTGTTCAGGTGTCCATGAACAGGGGAAAGATTAAATTTATATGTAGCAAGATTCATGAATTTTGGTGAAGGAACTAGAACCAAAATTAAGCAACTTCATGATTTTTTAGATACATTTACCTTGCTGTTATTGCTGAATAAACATGATATCAGAAGGACAAATGTTCTGTTAATGTTAATTCCGCTCCTTAAAAAGGTACATTTTGATTAATAACGGTTTTGATGTCCAAGAACAATGTGTTACTGCTTGCCCTGAAAAGATGGTGCACCTTTCAATTTAGAAGGAATCCGAAGAGATATTTTGAAATAATTTTACTGTTGATTAGATACGACACAACAAAACAACCATTTATCCTATCTTTTTAGACAAAGGAATAACAACCATTTATCCTATCTTTTTAGACAAAGGAATAGTACGTTTGGAACATCAAGCTTATTGAGATTGGCAAATAACTTTTATTGGGGCAAGGAAAAATTATTAGGTAAAGTTGTTTTTTGGGATGATGGTTACGTTGTCATCTGATGACATTGAATGATTTGAGGTCTCTGGGCTGTCAGCAGTGGGGTTACTAATTAACAATTTTTCTTTTTTGTCATGATTGTTACAAAAAGGTGGTTACCAAATATTTCTCAGAAGCCTGGAATCATGACAAATTTATCAATGAAAAATCGGATTATTTGATTTTGTGAAGTCATATGGAAGCTTATTTATTTGTCTGAATAACACCAAAAGGATATCAAATGAATGAAACTGCTATATGGTGTATATTGAAATAGAGCCACGTAGGGAACAAGGGAGTAATATATTTAGATTAGTTAAATGTGAAAGAATTGAACTTGTCAATTTGAAAATGTGATGATGCCCATAGTGTTAAAGCACACAATCCTAAATCGTGGCATATGTTCAACCGGTTATGTGTCACCGTAATAAGTATTTTTTCCCCTTCTTGAGATGCATTTGAGATTAGTTAAATGTGAAAGAATTGAACTTGTCAATTTGAAAATGTGATGATGCCCATAGTGTTAAAGCACACAATCCTAAATCGTGGCATATGTTCAACCGGTTATGTGTCACCGTAATAAGTATTTTTTTTCCCTTCTTGAGATGCATTTGAGGTTGTTTATATTTCTCTATACATTCACTTCTGCATTTAGATGCGAGCATGCCAATTCTTTTTTCTTTCTTTTTGTATTTGACTTTGCATTGTATGTTAGGTGGCTGACATAAAAAAGATGAATGGTCTGACTACTGATCTACAAATGTTTGCCCGCAAGACGCTTCTGATACCCCTACCAGGAAGGCACCCACCCTCTCCCATAATGTCAAATGGACATGATTCTCAAGGGTACTGATACGTCACTTCCTATCTACTTATTTGTTTTAACTATCCAATCTCTTAACTTGATGTGCTCTTCCTTGTGTCCGAGTCTAATGAATCTTGTCTCTAGCTTATGGATCTTTACACATGGCGGCACATATAATAGTTGTCAGAACGTGCCATACTTTTTGTTAGTGTACTATTTAATACACAGTTTCACCTTTTTTTGGAAAGAGGCGGAACCTCTGCCAAATTTATTGAGACAAAATAAAATGTACACCTAAATGGCATTGGATACCGGACCCAAATGCATGTCCATTCGAGTCTTTGGGACAAACCCAAATCTCGATATGGAGTGCTCTGTTTGATACACAGTTTCACCTTTCTATCTTAACAATCTGTAGTTCACTTCTGCTTAGACTTGAGGAGATTGCTGAACTTTGTGCACTTTTGCTGCCTCCCTTAGTTGACCTTGTAATAAGGGACATATTATGTGAAGTGCCATAGAGTACATTTATTTGGCGGTTATTCTTGTACCATGTGCATGTTAAAACATGTACATGCATATGTACATTTGTATCTACATAAAAATCTTAAAACATACTGTTGAATTTGTAAGAAGAAATCCCAAGTGATCAAAAAGGTCAAAAGGTGAAATTTATATATGGAACAGAAGAGGTAGTTGTAAATATTTATCATTGTGGTCCTCATCAATGTAAAATACTGACCTTGCATCATCTTAAGGTTGCCTAACTTGAGATGTTTGTGTTAGGCCTCCTCCTAATATGAATGCTATTCCTAATACCTTTTTTCTTCTATACATCAAGTGTAGTTTGGTGGTTGGAGGTGAAACTTAGTATGATGTTCAGGATTTCGACATTCTTTTATGATCTGGAAAACCCAATGGTTGCCAAGCCGTGATTTGTATTACGTATTGGAATCTCATTTAAGTATATTGTGAGTAGGACACCATATGTCCATATCAAATCATAAGGTTCACTTTAAAATATAAGGATTTTGTAAATGCATGTAGACTATTGTCATAGGTATATTCAATAAAGAAGGCACACTTTTATGTTAGATAATAAGATTTGTGCCATTAGGTAGGATTGGACTGGACTGGGCAAGAGGGCAGGATCGGATTGGACAAGTGTCTGTCTAGTGTTTGGTATGACTAGGACTAGATAAGATAGAAATAGACAAGTTGCCCCTAAAAGTTTTTTTTTTTTGATGATTTTATATATCATATAGTAGTTATAAATGACACAAATAAAGTATATACTTAAATCATTTAATTTATAAGCATTTTTAGTTTTTTACACAATTTTCATATACATAGATAATAGTACGAAATTTTAATGAAGAATCTTAAATAATTGATGGTAGTTCGAAAAACCCAATTCATACAAAGGAAATACTATGTTTGATTCAATTTGGAAGATCTTTACGAATTAGCGGAGACAGGTAGGGGTAAAGGCAATGGGTGGCTGGTGAATGATGGTGGTTGTGGAGGACATAAAGATGGTGGACAGTGGTGGTAGAGGAGGTAGTTGTGGCCGATGTGGCAGAGGTATAGGTGGTGGTAGGCGGCGATGAATGGTAGTGATTGGTGGCTATGGAGATGGAGGTGGTCAATGATGGCAGTGGCAATGGACGGTGGTTGTGTAGGCTAAAGAAGAGGTTGTTGTAGTGGAGGAAGATGTGGAGGTGGCCGATGGTGGTTGGCGGTGGTGGCATCGATGGGTGGTGGTGATCGGTGGTCGACAATGGTAGTGGTGGTGATGGAGGAGGTTGTTGTAGTGGAGGTTGAAGTGGAAGTGGCCGACGGTGGTGGTGGAGGTGGTTGACGATGGTAGTGGTGGCGGCAAAGGGCGGTGGTTATGGAGGAGGTTGTTGTAGTGGAGGACGAGGTGGAGGTGGCCGGCGGTGGGTACCCGTGGCCGCCGATGGTGGTGGCGGCGGCTATGGGTGGTGATGAATATTAAAACAAATACCATGTTAGGTTTATATATCAAATGAGGGTAGATCAATAATTTTTTAGTTTCTGTCTAACTCCAAGAAAAAATCCTTTTTATCTCGTCCTGTCCCAGTCCTTGTCCCTGTACCCTGTCGCGCCAAACGTGGGACAGTGAGTTTTGTTCTGTCCCATGTCACGACAAACATGGGACAGTGAGTTTTGTCCCGTCCTGTCCCATGTCACGACAAACATGGCCTTAGTGACAGGCCACTGTCCTAAGGATTAAGGTATTATTTGAGTTCCACCTTGGTCAATTTGAAGTCCATGCTTGCTAACAATTGCAACTGTTTTTAATTATTAGAATAGGTGATCAAACTTTTACGGTTCGAGAAAAACAACAACAAAATAAAGCCCTGAAGAGAAAAGAAAAGTGAGTAAATAGAGACAACTCATAAATAGACTAAGCAGAAAGATAGTAAACCTTGCCAGAGCTGCAGCAAGAAAACCTTGACGGAGTCATGAAGAAGTGACATCCCTTGCAAGAACAGTGACCATGATCCCTGTAACAAGAGAACATGACAAACATGAATTGGTTACAATCTAGGGTAAAAGGCTAATTTATAGAATCTTTAAGAAGCAATACATTGATACGAAAATAATTCAGATGAAAATCATATTTATTTACAAGTTTGTATTGTTTGCTTCATCAACCAAGTAGAACTTTAAAAATCATATAATATAGTGATCTTTTTGCACCAACAATGTTGCAGATTGAAAATGATCCTAAGTACGTTTAGGTTGGGAGATTCTCTAGAGTATTAATTTGGTCAGTTAAAGTGGTGTGAGAACAAATATCGTAAAACCTCAAATGGCTTTGGCGGTCTGGCCATGATGATAAACTTCATAGTATTGGTTTATAATTGTCCAAATTATTCACCAATGTGATTGATAATCATTTGTATGATGCATTATTAGTTCAATAGTATAATGAATTTCACACTTTGTTCTAGCAGTTTGTAATTGGAAACAAGCCTAATTGCACTCTGGATCTTCACGCTCGGTTTAGTGGGTGATTGTTGTTATTTGTATTATGAGGTGGTTCCTATATGTTTTGCATCTAAAGTTTGGTTATGCTGTGCGTTTGGTACAATGACAGGACAGGACTGGACTGGTGAGAGTGTGGTAGGCGGGTGAAAGAATTGTGGAAGGTTTTGAGGTTTTAATTTGACATGGGTGGTTTAGTAATTTACTTATCTTGGTCACATCTCCCTGATTTTGTTCCACCTATTTTGGTCAGACTTTGTTCTATTCAGTCCTATCCTATGCCAGTCTAATTGTCGTGCCAAATGTGGGACAAAAACTTTTTGTTATGTCCTGTCCTGCTCCTGCATGCCGAACGCACCCTAACCCTAAAGATTTGGGAAACAAGCAACAACTGTATACCGTTGCTTTGTTCTAATATTTATTCTCACCTGTATACTTTTAGCTGAGGTTAAAGGAGAGCGATATAAAGCAATTATGTATCCAATAGCTGTATTCTTGTAAATTATATTGCTTTAAGATCTAGAAAGGTATTACGAAGGACCTACTTTCTTTTATGTTAATGATTTTCTCTTGGCATTATCACCGAGTATACAGATACGGCCATCAATTGTTGTCGGGAACTTGGGTGCCAGATTCTGGGGAGTTTGAAATGAAGTTGGAGTTTTTATAGTAGGTTGGTTTGTTTGATTATAAGGTGATTGGTTCCTGCTGTTTATTTGGAAGACAATCTCATCTTATATTTAACTGGAAACACATCAAATGACTGGATTACACTTCAATACACATGTTTGTATGCATATATTATGTGACCAAAGGAAAGTTCACTTAGGAACCGTAAAGAACCAACTATTCCTGACGAATAAACCTAACATATTCATGATGGATATCTTTCAGTCTTTCACGATGTTCATCATAAATAATGGGTTCTCACGGTTCCCAAAGTATTTACGGTTCTCAAAAGAACCTGCCTTAATGTGACTGTACTCTATATAAATGGTATTAAGTACTGGGGGTTGCTATATGGACCATGGCTCAGCATTATCTACCATTATTCGTTACCGTTATGAACCAAGTGACTTAACATGGTAACTTTCCTGCAGGCCAAAAAAGTCAGAGGTGACACCGATCAACCGTAGACATTCCGATTTCTTTGACTCAGTCAAGTCTGTGAAACTATCATCTTCTTCACCCCGAAATGTTTCACCATCCATGGACGCTTTACGAAACTATTATGGTCTTAAGCCAAAAGACCAGAATGGTATTGGTGAAAGATTTGGAATGGATGCCTATCAGAAAGGAGGTGCTTTCAGTTCAGAATATGGATCAAAACCATCCCTAAGTTCCTATCCGCCACACGGTCTTCACAGAAAGTGTAAAAGCTTAGCTTACGGGTTATCAGATACCAGCATCGATGGTGATCTGTTGGCGGCAAACGGAAAACAACCCGAGTCCGACACATGGTACGACAAATTAATCAGAAGGCGTAAATCAGAGGTCGATCTCAAAAACCACACCCCAGAAATGATGCTTAAACCCGACACCAGCAACAACAGCGGTGCATTTTCAGCAGCTGCCGGAAAAGGCTTAGCACTCAGGCCAAAGGCCGCTAACCGAACCAGCGATGCTGAAGTTGTTCAGAACGTCCCTCCCTTAAAATCGGGGGAGTCGTCGATCACCGAGACTTCCGGTGGAGTGAAGAAGTCTTCGAGCACACCAAGCTTTTACGATGGGTACAATAGCAACAACAATAGTAACTGCACGACTACATCATCGATCTGGCCCACCTCCATGTTGAATTTAACAGCCGATCTTCAAGCATCGACTGCAGCCATTGCGAGACCGATCTTTGATGGCTTGCCAAAGCCGATGAGCGGTCGAAAGAACAAGGCGGCTATCGATTAGTGAATGACGGCTTCATTTGGTTTCAATATATGGTCAGTCCTTCGAGCAAAATTGAATTCGGGGGACAGAGGAAATAGAAAGAAAAGATTGATAGGGAAAAATAGAAATAAAGCAAGCAATCGATTGATAAAATTTTTGGGGCAAAAAAGTATACATTTAGATAGAAAGTTTGTATATTACATGTTTAGGAGAGAAATGCAGGGGGAAGGTTGGATTGGATTGGATGGTGTTTATATATATTTATATTTTATATTTACATTTAATTTCCTATAAATTATTTTAACTTATGAACATCATATTCTTTATTCAACTTGAATTATTAGTATTGTTGATGCGTTTCTTTGTGTGGTGTTTGGTTTGTGGAATGAAATTTGGTGGAATTGGAATATATCAAAGAAATTTTATTTTGAAGGAATTTGATTGAAATTTGATGGAATTTAACTACACATTTAATTGGTAAGAATTGAAATGAAATCTCTCAAATCAATTGAATCCCCATCTTTATTTGGGGAAGGAGGGTGATAGATGTGACGACGACAATTACCCCACCCACCACTGTTCCCATCCTCGCCCCTACCCCGACCACTATGCCACAACTGCCGTTATCATATGGTGATGGGTGGCTCGACCCACCCCGACCTCGCCCCTGCCCCCACACCCCACCTACCAACCACGATGCCACTACTGTCATCGTCACTACACCCAACCCACCCCGCATCGGTGGTATTAAACTTACTTGCCTCTTGAATTTTTTTGTTTGTCGACGTGTATCTCAGAATATTAATTAGGTGTTATTAACACTGATCATGGAGGTAATCATAGTGCTTGTGGAAGTAAACGTCGACAGCTAATACCGTTGATTGACAGTTGACACATATCTTTAACTATCGTATAGCTTGAAACAATAGATTAGTTTGAAATAGTAGTAGGCTATGTTGTCACGTCCTTTTGTATATAAATTCAAATAATTTGCCATAATAACATAATTAAATATGTTACAATTTGTTTTAACATACTTGTTAAATTCTAATTATAATTATAAACATTAAAGAAAAAGAAATTCAGAATCAAAATCACATTCAAAACATCTCGAAACTAAAACAAAAATGGTGACGTGATGGAGAAAGAAATAGGTTAATTCCTGAAGCAATTGAAACCCCCCTTCTTAAACCCTAAAACAACCCCTAATTTTCCCCCAAATTCCTATTGATCTACGGCAGAATGCTGAATCCAATCGCTCGCAATTTGACTAAGATTTGGAGCGGGGTAACAGCAGCAGCAGCAGCTGTAGCAAGGCCCGCCATAAATCATCAATGGCGGTCCTACGGTCTGATACCGATGGTGATCGAGCACTCGTCGCGAGGAGAGAGAGCCTACGACATCTTTTCTCGACTCCTCAAAGAAAGGATTATCTGTATCAACGGCCCAATTTCCGATGACACATCGCACGTCGTCGTAGCTCAGCTGCTCTTCCTCGAATCTGAAAATCCTTCTAAACCGATCCACATGTACCTCAACTCCCCCGGCGGAGCTGTCACTGCAGGTTTCTGATTTTACTTGTTTACCTGTTATCATCGTTATTATGCAAATTAGGTTTTATTTGGAATTTTCGTTGTGATTTAATTTAGGAAATGGTCTTTTTTTAACTCCGAATTGATGGTATGAAAAAGTTCTGTATGAATACTTGGATGTTTTTATTGTCTCTCTGTTCCAGGAAGATGCATAGATGTTAAACAAGGTACTCTTCAACTTTAAGTTGATAAGGGTTTTATATCTTTAGGGAAAGAATTGCTAACTGCATTATGCTTGCTACACATCAGTAACATAGGTGTTAAACGTGCGCCCAACTCATTCCGATTTAAGTAAAACTTGAAATGCATCTCCAACTTCTCAGAAAGTTGACAAGAGTCCAACCACAAAGCTGTCTGGATCACAAGGGAGTGATGCAGTTTTAGGAACTCACTATTCTGGAATGAATTACAAAACTCTAGTGAGACACATGTTTTTGTTTATTCAGTAAGAATCTTAAAAGATTTAGGAATTTAGTACTTTGGTTTATGTTATGAACCAGATTGATTGAACAATTGAAATGAAAATCAAATGACAAGAACACTACCAAAAGCTTCAATTAACAAGGGAAAACAAAGAACAAACTAGCATTCGAGAGGCTAGGACTCTCCCAAATAGAACTCACTAATTTTCTTCATGACTCTCACCTCCTGCATCCCCTCTATTTATTAACAACTATAACAGACTCGATACCAAAACTACCCCTTCTAGAACATATCCTATTAATGGGCCTGGGTTTGGGTCAGTGCATAACAGTTTTTTACATCTTGAAAAGATTTAGTATTATGAGGATGGTTATTTAGTATATTTACTTTCTTGTATTTGATCATCTGTATCGTATTGTTCGTATCTAAGTGGGTAATGATTATGTTTCCCTATACTCTTAGATTTGGGTTTCTACAAATGATGATTATGTTTATTCATTTGATTTAGATTTAGGATGATGATTATATTGTCTATCATATGTGTCTATTGATTTAACCCTTCTTCAATGATAAAACCAACTGGTCATGTTATTGCTTTGTTAATGAGCTTGACTTCTGTAGGTGATCCCTTGCACGTTGCAAGAGTATGCATTATCCTTCTCATCCTATATCAGAAGCTGTTAGTTTATTCTTTATTTTCCAGGTTCCTAGGTGTTGTTAGTGTCTGCTGTTTACCCTTTAGTTTATCTTGATACCTCCAACTACAGTTGCTATATTTTTTCACCAGGTGTTTAGTTTCTTTATTCTGTTTAGAATTTTTTTTGTAACATAAATGGGGTTGTCATCTTTGTTTCACAAAAGAATTATAACGAGTTTGGAAAATAGCGTCTTAATGGTTTGAACCCTCAACCTCATTAAAGTCAAATTGTTAACACTTTTTTTTTGGTAAAGAATGAGAATATCAGAATTCATTTACAAATTATAATTGTTGTTTACATAATTTTGTAAACTGATTTTGGTTTCCTTAAGCGTTTGGCAAACACCATGTTGTTAGGCTTACGTATTCGGTATTCTAGAAAATGCAAATGCTAAAATAGAAAACAAAAACGTTGCCAAACACGGGCGTATATTTCCTCTAGCTACATAATCTGACCTGCAGCAATCGCATTGCTGTACAGTGTACAGATATTTGGAATTTACTACCTGGTGTGAGCATACCCATCCGAAAAATTGATATGAAACGACGTTTGATGTTTAGGTTGATATATTTTCATTCATGATTACCCAATCTTAAGTGCTTGCTGATACTACAAGATGAAAACCTAAAAAGGGATTTGTTATTGTTTTATATATCTTTCTTGTAAATTTGCTATATAAAGAGCTATCTAAAATGTTATTAGATTGGGCCAGTTTGTGTTAAAGTCTAGGGTGTCATATAGCTTTACAAAATGAAGGAATCAAAGTATTCTAACTTCTAAGTTATGTATAAGACCTTGACATCCACACGCCACTATTCTGACACACAGCCAGTTTGAATTTGGATTAGGGAGAAAGCGAGTTTACGGTTTTTCTAGTGCGTAATCTAAAACTCAAACCGTATGAAAATTTGTTTGAGTGAGGTTAAAAACTAAAAGAAATAAAGCCCAGGCACCTTGTTGCTTGTCGTCACACATGAAACAATAATCACCATGATTTTTTAGCTCAGACCCAAGGAAGCATTGGAAACTTCTATCAATCTGGCGTCTGCTGCTATTATTACAGTCTTACAGAGTAAATCTATGGCCACCAATAATATTCTCATCAAAATGACCACTTTTTCCATTTTTTGAGGGGGGTGGTGATAAGTAGCGAGTTTGGTGGTAACACTGGTTAAAGCTGTAGATTCGCCCTTATTTACAACCTTAGCGGTTTCTATGCAGCAGAGGAGGATAATTTTGCACAATACATTCCTTGTGTCTTTCGTGCAGTTACTGTCACGTCTGATTGGCTGCACAGAAGTTGTTATGTATTTCACGTGATTTGGATGATGTGCAAATCTTGATTTGGGGATGCTTCTTTATGCAGGTCTTGCAATATATGATACAATGCAATATATTCGTTCTCCAATCAATACTATATGTTTAGGTCAGGCTGCATCAATGGCTTCTCTGCTCTTGGCAGCTGGTGCAAAGGGTGAAAGGCGGGCTCTTCCTAATGCTACCATCATGATCCATCAACCTTCGGGTGGATATAGCGGGCAAGCCAAAGACATGACCATTCACACCAAGGAGATTATTCGAATTTGGGAATCATTGAATGGACTTTATTCAAAGCATACTTCACAACCTATTGATGTAATTGAGAAGAATATGGATAGAGACTACTTTATGACTCCACAAGAGGCAAAAGAGTTTGGAATCATAGATGAAGTCATAGATGAGAGGCCGTTAACTTTGGTGACGGATGCTGTTGGCGGCGAAGGGAAGGGAAAAGATTCAGAGTAAAATCTGAGTGAATGAAATGCAGAAAGCAGATTGGTCGTATCTCTTATCTCTTTGCAAACATTAACAGACAGATTAATCGAAGTATTCAGCTGTTCTCTCAGCATCTTTATTGCGAAAATCTTGGCTTCTATCATCACCTGATTTGATTCTACATTTTTAATCACCTCCCTTTGGATGGGCTCATAAAATGGTTCCTTTTCCTGGTATGGTTCTTGTCTTCCTGAGTTTTGCATTGTTATAAACATGAAAAGCATTGAGCTTATAAGACATTATGAATGTTTAGAGGCTGTTTGGTTTAGGCAGAGGAATGAAAATGAATTTTCATTTCCCTCCCCCTTAACCTTAGAAATAGAAATCTTTGCAGGTATACAACAACATATTGGCCCTGAACCACGCAGGACCTTTGGGAATCGCTTAGATTGAAAAGCAAGTCGATAGTGCCATTGGAATGAATAATTTAGGCTTCCGGGGTATGTGCCCATAATATTATATAAAACCAAATTGTTTCTTTTATTTTCATTCTCATTAATCACAATGCTCTTAGTGTTGAAATTGAAAGAACTGGGAAAAAGGACCGTCCTTTTAGGTATATAACCTTAAATAAAATTTTAATTAAATTCATGACTTTTTGACGAGTATAAAACCATTTTTCTTTTAATAAATCAGGAGGTTATGAATTTAATTAACTATGTAACCATAACCAAGCAATGACTGGTCCTTGACCTGGCCATTTTATTTGAATCGTCCTTGAGTGACCACTTAGTCCTAACCGGTTTCGGTTCAGGATGGACCTACAAATTTGCTCTGTTGGACACTTTAACCATTCAGCCATAGATGCAAAGATACTCGGCGAGTGAACTAGGTTTTGGTATTATATTTGGCACCCTCAGTTATAGAATTACGTGTAACCACTTCTGTACTTTGGTAGAGGAAATATCTCCATACATTCTACCGGATTTTATCTCTGAGTGAGAATACCTTATGGAAGAAAATTGTTAAGAGCATCCACACCTTCTCACAAAGAGCCTTTCAATATGTGGGTCTTATTAATTTGTAGAATATAGTTCTTTTTACTATTGAAATAATTTATAACTTATAAATAACAATTAACAATAATAAATAAATTTTAAATTAATTATAACATTTTTATTTACATCAGTAAAACTACATAAATAAAATTTTATTCCTTTAAACAAAAGGATAGACTAATATAATGTTTATTTTGTAAACTCTAAACTAATTAAAGGTTTATTAAATTATTTTAATGTTAATACTTAATGAATATTAGTTAATTATAAATGATTAAGATATGTATTTTACATTATAAAATAGTTGTTAATGTGTATAGTGTTGTCATTTTTTAAAGATGATTGATATTGCATTGGTGAAAGAGATAATTACAAAAAATGGTACGACATTTTAAAAGATGATTAGTATTATATTAATGTGAAGTCAATAATACGGATATGATTATAAATGCCAAGTCTTCATTATGATCGATTTGTGTTTATCAAAATCGGTAGTAAATTTGAGATGTTTAACTCCAAGGTTTTAATGGATAATCTCTAATATGAAATTTAATACAAGTGACAGAAAGATGTAAAACCATTCAATGAAATCTCATTGGAAGGCCTGTGTTTGTTTGTTTGCTTGCTTTTCCATTAAGTTATATATTAAGTTGTTTGTATGAAACTATGGATCAAGTTGTTTGATGAATTCAGATAAATACCATTTGCTTTTTTGTGCTGAATAAACAGTTTCAAATGACATAATTGACTATTCAACCCTCAATCCAGATTAAATATTGAATTAAATTGACTGTTTTATAAATATGTTAAGCAAATTCTTAATAATTAAGAAAAATAACACTTAATATAATAATTACAACTCCCATCTGGCATGCACCAAAAATTACACCAATACATCAATAGAACAGGTCATTAATGGCAGTTTCTTAATCTTAATGGAAAAGGCTGCATCACTTTTTCCCAGTAAAGCAGTAATATAAACCCTAAGGTCACTAGTTTGAGTAGCTCAACTGGTCTGACCTTGGTCTTGCCTCCTACAAGTCACTAGTTTGAGTCCCCTCAAAGTTTCAGCAGACTACTACCATGAGCCACTGTGGTTATTCTGAAAGTGAGGAGTGATCATTGCCCCCTCCCCATGGACATTAATCAACTCCCCATTCTCCTGCTGCATCATCATTAGAACATGCTGCTGATTTTGTTGCACAGGTTCAGCTGTTGCTAGTATCAAAAATCGGCTGTTTGAAAATGATGCCTGGAACTCTGAAGAATAACTCACCTGTTATATCTCTATGATAAAGGAGAGTTGCATTTAAAAACCAAAGGCACACTATGCACCAATGATTTTGGCAAATCAGCTCTCATCTTGCTTCAATTTCAATCTGCAAAGGAGGTTTCTTGTCTTGGCAAAGTGTCGGATACTATACCTGGAATTCGCTCATTCTATTAAGCAGAAGAAAAAGGTAACAGAATAAGTTCTAATCCACAAATGGAATGAGGATTTACATGTATATCTCCATATTGAAGACTGAACAGTTGATACTTGAAGCTTTAATCCACAAGCGCCAGTGCATTTGTGTCCAGAATTCTACGCTGATACTTGAACTCCTAGTTTACTTGTCTCCATAGCAAATATTGGAACAGTTCAAATTTGTCTAAATCTCCCCTTTCTATCGAGATTTCTGTATAGTGAAAACCACTGGACCAGAATTTAGGGAGTTCAGGCTCCAATAAGAACCATCAATGTCCACACAACCAGAATGCCACTTGATTTTGTAAGAACCCAACGGAAACATAGAAACATCAAGTATGCAAGTTGAGAATCCTTGTCCTTTTCCATTAGGTCTAAAACATACGATTGATTCTGCAATCTGGCCATCAAAAGTACGGTTTTTGTCATTAGTACTAAACCTGTTATAGTTGTTCACATGCTTCACTAGCTTTTCATTCAATTCTAGCACGTTATCGTCTGTTCGATCATGAAGCTCTGCCTGTGTTTTTCTTTCACCGTCTGTGGTTTGACAAGGTAGCTGGTAAGACATCTTACATTGAAGGATGCAATAAAGCTTGGTCAGCCGAACTCGGGACTCTGGTGAAATATCAGTCAATTGAAGGCAAAGATCTAGATGGAGATGATATCCTGGCAGGACAGAGATCCTCTCACCATTTCCGGAGTCTCTGTTCATGGCAAACAGCTGACAAGAGACACTTGGCCTGTGAATTGTATGTACAAACTTAATCAGTGCAACTCTTTCAGTGTTAAAACTAAAAAATTGGTCCAGTTTCAACTGGGCTGAGCCTCCTTAGGCTATTAATAAATACATACACTTTCAGTTAGCAACATAAGAGTGGGAAAAAAAAAAGAGAACGTAGAAGTGCTATTCATAGCTTAGAATCATAAGTATCAAGAAAATTCAAAGGTAACTTCCATAACTGAACTCTTCAGAGAGAGTGATACGCGATGAAAACATCTTCCACATGATAACCAACTTTTACCATTGCTACAAGTACCTGCCTATGGGATGGTTATTCAAAGACCAGTGAGTAGGTTACTCAATTGCATGATACTTTGTGTTTTATATGCTATGCCTTATATTACATGAATTATTTGGTCACACATTAGGTGTTCTAATGCACTGCAGGACTTGCAAAGGGCTTGAGTAATTTCATTGGAAGAGTTCATACTAGAAGTGTAAGGACTTGGAAGATCCGATCATTATTTCGGCATATAGAATAAAGTAGTACGTTGAGTCCAACACCTCTCCCATCCAATCACTGAAGGAGGAGAACCTGAGCTAAGCAGCCATAATAAAGTTCTAATCTATGAATTGAGTTAGTTCATTCTAGTATTAGCTTTGCCAGGTAATGACATCTTCAATGTCCTAAGATAGCTTATGGTTTGGACAACCCTCTTCAGAACTGACACATATTGCCTCAGTCCCCAGTGGAGATGACCACCACTTGTCCTACACTAGGTGTACAGAGGGTTAATATGCGAATGTTATGCATCATAGTATAAGTGTTGTAATCCTGAAAAGGATTTGTCCTTTGACATACCTTACACGGAAGAAGTGTGCTGGAGTCCTGAAGGAGATGTTTAACCAGTTCCTTACAGTATCTAGTTGAAGCTCCAATCCATTTTTAGTTATTTGCAATAGAATCTCATCATTGTCGTCATGCAATCTTTTTGCTGCATTTTGTAAGCCAACAACTCCCTTGACAGCAAATTGACAAATCATGGTAATACTTCTTACTTCATATGCATTTTCTAACCTCTGAGTTCTAGACTGCAGAACATTGCAGCTCTTCGATTGACCAAAACAGGCCTTTAGAAGTAGAATGAGCTCTTTGCTAGTCTCCCGGTCTATATGCCAAAGTCGCGCTGCAAGGTCATGTATAAGCATAGCATGGAAGTTACTCTGTAACTTCTGTAAACCAAGATTTGCAAATTGCTGCAGAGAATCTAGGTTTGCAAAAAAAAGAGAAAATCCAGTAATGAAAGCCAAGGCTGAACAACTTAGTGCATGTGCAGAAAGGATCATTCTACTTGTGTTGTCTATGCCAATAAAAGATGTGGCAAATAGATCATACTCTTGTGCTAGATTCATTAAACGGGTAGATAGCTGTGTAAGTGGCTGAACCAAGGATGCAGCATGATGCAAATGTCCTGCGCCCTGAACGACAGTACTTCTCTTTAGCCCGTTGTCCCTAATGCTGTGTTCTTGAAAGGAAACTGTATCCAATAGTTTAAAGACATGAAGTAAAATTTCTATAACATTTGCCCTTAAAGACAAAAACTGGATCTGGAAGTAATGTTGACCACTAGGCGTGACCCCATTGGCACACAATAGTTCCTTTGAAGACTGAAGAATTTTACACACCTCATCAAGATTTTCAATGTAGTGATGCAAATTCATCTCTTGAGTTGTCGTTTTGCCCACCTCACCTATACCTCCTACAATTGATAACGCAGAAGATCTGTTGGACTCTAACCAATTTAACAGAACCGACCGTTCTTTTGGGGAACTGCAATACTGGATTTTCATTTCTGAACAGGCAAATCGAGCCAGAGATGTTAACCAGTGATGGCAGGAATCAGAATGAACCATAGGTATTAATTCTCCAAAAATAAAAGCTGCCGTAAACCATGCTCCCTGAAATGCTGCATATCTTCCAGTCTTGTAAGCAGACCAATTGTCTTTAATTTCCATAAGTTTCTTTGCAGTTTCAAGAGCAAGAATTTCATTTGTAATCAGGTAAGCATGCTCAGAAGCAATCAAGGTCCTGTCAAGAGCATTACATTCTTCCATTTCTTTTAACATGTAATGGCAGCTAGCATGAGGATGCAGCAAAAGATAATAGACAGTGTGGACATAGTAATCAATATAGCTGCACCCACATACGTCTTCAATTATAAGCCTCACAACATTCTGAACTTGACTACTCAGAGTTCCATCTTTCACCAGGCTTTTTAGACACAAAATGATCACTTTGGATACACAAACCATAAACTTTGACAGGACTGTTCTATGATCCCTTCCAAATTGTATCAGCACTTGACCTGTTAAGTCTCCTTTCCCTGTGCTTAAAACTCCATCCTCCTTGTTCAGTAGGTCGTTGATTAAAAGATGGAGCTTATGCAGAGCAAATTCCCCAAGATCAGGACATTCACTTAGCAGGAGAAAGGTGATTTTGAGCAAGCTCCAAATTTCTTTCTCCATTTCCATGTCAGGCTGATCAAGCTTCAGTAAGGAGTTTGCCAGCAAAGTGATCTGAGCCATGAGAAACGAGATCGCTTGGGATGCCGGACTTTTGCCATCTCCATCATATGGCATGTCTCTTCTTCTTGTGAACTTCCCCGATATATCTGCCACAACATGCATGGCAAAGAGTCTGTTCGATATGAATGGGGATCGCATTGAAATCTCGACAGCAGTTAATAGCTTGGTGAAACATGCATGCATTTCCGAAGAACTGAAACTTAACATCTTGGACATCAGGATCTGCAAATTGCCTCAAATAAATAAGAAATGCTATAGTATATTATAATTATTATTCACGATGTATTCAGAGACTCGAGCACAATAGCAACCTCATACAAAATATGCAGAGCATCACATTGCATGGATGGTGGGAGTTCTCCATTCAGCACACTGAACATTGCACTCATCAGCTCTGTAGGAGGAGAAAAACGAAAGCGTCTTCTTGATAATATAATATGTAAACATCTTAACGCCGTTGCTCGTAAAGGCAATGCTTTATCTTGGCTTAAAAATGAATGAAGCAGGTCGACCTGAATCAGGACGTGAGAATACATTAACTTTTATAGAGTAAATTGATACATGCTTCACATATTTCAATTCATTATCACCAAGTAAATTATACATAAAATTCTTTTCTATTCCTCTGTCCCAAAATAAATGCAACATTTGACTTGGCACATACTTTAATTAGGGTGTTTGACAATTGGTCAAATATAAAATGCCCTTCAAATAGAACAAAAAAGAAATAACTTGATGACCAAATCAATGTTTGCAAATATCTTGTAATGTTTACTAATGGGCAAAAAAGTAAATTCAAAACTCACCCAATTTTATTTTTGACTAGACAAGATATGCCATACAGGCAAGATGGAAGACCTGTAGATATGGTCACATCCAATGACGGCTCTCTTCTTCACTAGAGCTCCAAAATAAATTATAAAAAGTGCCCTGCCCAAATATGTACAGGGATAAAAGCATTTTATTTTAAACAGCCTAAAAGGAGAATTGTTGCATTTATTTTGGAATAGAGGAGTGTTTAATAGCCCAACCATGAGAGCCTAAGATTTATGCCATTTCAGTATTTCACCCACTGATCAAAAGCAGAAGTGGAGATTGCGTCAAACTGCAGTCTCTTTGAATGCATTGTAGAGATAACGAAAGACCTGAAATACCACAGTAATATATGCTAAGCAGATGTAACAGTCCTAACTAATGCACAAAAAACTAATGCCTATATCTTGCTGCACTAGCCAGCACAAGCCTAATAAAATCTTTCGATGAGGAAGAGTTAAGAAAACACATAAAATCACCTGGATGATCAGAGTTATACCTGCCTAGAAATCAAGAGTGCTGATCTAGAAGCAATTATTGAAAGTGAAATCAGCATAGTTGGCACAATATCATCTGCTAAACCTGAAACCAGCTTTAGCCCTTCCTGCAGTGAGTGAACTGTGAGTTAGGGAGCATCGACCTAAATCGATGACTTAAAGCTCATGGTTCATATGGAATGATGGAATCAACAGAGAATCAACATGGCTATTTCGTGGCTGCCTCATACATATTATGGCGGATTGGAATTTGATCCGGTCTAGGCAGGTCCAATTTGCCCAATTGTATAACAAGGTATTTTACAGCATTTGGCTCTAAGGGGCTGTTTGGTTGGTTTTCCATTAAGTCCTGTATGGGCTAAGATATCTGTGTGCATTTAGTTGTCTGTATGATTTAGGCTAAATTATTGTTCGGTTGTGGTGCTGAATAACCGGACTGAATAACAAAAATGACTATTTTACCCTTCAATTTATATTAAACATATATTAAAAAAAATTCATATAAACAATGAAGAATATCAAAAACATGAAATCTTGCATATCTTTAAACCATCAATCGGGACCTCATCTTCTCCATCCCAGACCAGTTCACACACTCTGATTTCTTGGAATCCAACCTAACAAAAAACCATATGAATCGAAGCTAAAAACCATCTAGATGCCACCAACCATTCTCAACAGTGGCTAAAAACCATCAAAATGGAATCCTCTCTAACCCACAAACACTCAACGGTGGTAGTCATCTAGATAGAAGAGAGAGAGGTAAGAAGATAAGGGGGAAGAAGAATGGAATCCTCTCTGTTCACACACACCAATTTGGGGATCGATCTGCGAACTGTGTTTGATTCTTGAAAAGATGATACAACAGATTCTGCTCGATTGGGGCTCGATTTGTGAACTCTGTTCACACCCAGCAACACCGATTGGGTTCAAAAACCGTGGATTGAAGTCCCTCACGAACCTGAAGTCCCTGTTCTGATTGGTTTCATTTCGTGGAGAAGAGAAGAGGAGAAGCAGTGACACGTCGACTTGAGAGAGGGGCGTTTAAAAGGTTTAGGATGTTGAAGACAAAAGGTCTTATGATTTGTAGAATGGGGATGAAGATGATAGAGGGTGAAGGGTAAAAGGGGAATAAATGGCTAAATACAAAGGACTTTGTTTTTCTGGCTGACGGATTCAGCCATTAGCTGAGCAAATAAGCCACAACCAAACAATTATATATGGCTAAGTGAATAAGCCATATAGGCTATACAGCCCATTAAGCCACAACCCAACCGCCCCTAAGTTTCTTAGCAAATGTCACATCAGGGAGGTCAGTCAAGGTCCCCATGTCACAATCTGTTGTTTAGGGTTTCCTTCTAGTATTCTAAATATCTGTTGATAATCCATGTCCCATTTCTACTCTATTTTAATGGGAACTCTCCCAAACAAGTTGTTTTACCCTAAACTTTGCACTTGCTACATGTTGATTACATTAAAATCTAATTAATCTGCTCATTAGAGTTTATCCCTACATATCTCAAGATAACGTGTTGGGCATATCCAATTTGCCATATCTAACATTCTAACTATGCTAATCTTTGTAAAAGAAAAAAGAAAAATAAAGGAGAAAATATACAAACCTCATGCGCTCTACTACATAGAGCTGAAGAGCGTCCTAGTTTTGCAAAAGAACGAACACCTGCTAGCCTACCAGCAACTGGCATTTCAGATGATAAAACTATATTTACCAGCATCTCTAGGAGTACACAAGCGAAGTCATCTGATATCTCACAAAAGCATCCAGCAGCAAATAATGAGGCCTTGACCTAATAAAAGATTTATATTAGCATTAATCATGCATCCAAATTTATGATAGTGTTGAAAGCAACAAAACTTTATGTTGTAGCATAAACGAAGTAGGTTGATTAGTATCATAACAGTCATTACTGCCATAATCAATTTGAGCTTGATAATATAATTGTGTGAATAACAAAAAAATGGATTCTTGTCCCCATCTGTTTTGATTTTCACAAAAATAGAGTTTTCATTGAGAACTGAAAATGTCCATGCAAATAAGCCCATTACATAATACAACTATCCCGTAACACTCCTCAAGTTACAGTACAGATAAGACCAGCTTATCAAGCAAAAGAAAACTTTAATCTTTAAAACTAGAACAAGGTCCTTCCTTTCCTCTATTTGGATCGTAAAAAGACCAGAGTGCAAAACAGTCAGCAACTCCCTCCACATTAGCAACGACCGAAGAGACAAGGCATAAAAACTGCCCAAAGTATGATGGAGGCATTAGGTGAAGCAAAAATAAGGTCACACAGAGATCAACTATCAATCTAGTTATCCAAGCCAAATATCCAAGTGAGTCTAGATGAACCCAAACTCAAGCAAGCCTAGATGAAATCATGTGTTTACAACCAAACCAAGAAGTGAATACACGATCAGTCCTCCTGATAAAGCAAACGGTGAACAACTAATAGTTAACCAAGGAGGGGGAGTTAAAAACAAATAAAGCAGACAAGGTTGAAAGATGTATTCAATGCTCAAGAATGCATGTTAGACAAACTAAGAAACCTTGAAAATGTTATTATATTGCCAAGGACATAGTAAGAGACACATAACATTTCAATATATGAGAAAGAACAAAGCATAACCAAAAGCAAAACTGCCAATTGGAAAACACTGACTTTGTTTCAATGTGTCAATGACAATTACCAAGATACTAAATAAACATAATTCTAATACGCACAGAGAGAAATGGGTTACCAATTTTCAACAACCATTGGAGGCACCCAATACCAAATGACAAGTTTACAAAGAGCTCCAATACAAAGGCCACGATGTGCATGCATTTACCGTCATGCATCAGCAATATTGAAATTAGAGGAGACAACACTGTATGAGAAAGGATTATTAAGGGGAGCTTTATTTGCATGTACATGCAACAAATTAGGTTGAACAACCACATAATAGCATATAAATTCTTTGGATACTAGCAATGATTATAGCTATCGGCCACATCAAAGCAATTGAGTAAAATGCATGTATGATAAATTTCTAAACGTAAACAAGGGGGGCTAGTATATCCAATATTATTCATAAGTTAGAACTTCATTCTGTGATGAACATTTATAGATTGTGAACTTAATAGAAAACTTCAGCAACAAGCAATGATCTTATGCTTACCTCCAGAACATGGCATGATACAACGCTAGATAAGATAAGATAGCGAATCTCAGCATTATCTTTGGCAAAATCAGACCAGCAACCAAAAAGAACTAATGCCAGTGCTCTAATATCTTCATCGCCAGAGTTGAAACACAACTTTATTCTCCTCAAAAGTTCCAAGTGATTTTCTACCTTATATCTCAACAGAATTCCTTTGTTTTTCCTGTTGGAACTTCTCGTTTTCCTGTGCCTCAACTCTGACAAGAAAATCTTTACAATACAAAGCTTCATGTGTTTGTCACCTGATATAAATGCGTCCGCCAGCCGGAGAAGGATGGCATTTGCAAATAGCTTATCCTCTCCAGGGACTAAACCAAACATGTCATGTTCAGCCATAGTAAGCTCAGGTTCCTTGCTCCACCACTCCAGCCTAGCCCCAACCTCTCGTATGGCTTCCGTACATTTCCCTGAAAACACATAATTAAAAAGTAATGCATTGAATTTTCAAACTCCCTCCATTCAAAAAGAGGAAGAAGAAGAAGAAAGTATGATTTGACTTTCAAATCACGCAGACTATTCTCGAATTGAAATTTGGCAATTAATTTTTAACATTATGGGATAACAAACTCATAACTAATCTTTATAAAAGATCCTACAAATAGAAACCATGTTCAGTATAATTCAATCCTGTATATCAAAGCAAAGCCCATCAATATCTTGCAGCTCGATTGAAATTTTCTAATTATGTTAAAATTTTAAGTTTAATCAATACATCATCAATTTCAAAGTTGGAAAGGAATGTGTTTGACCTCAATAGTACCAGCCACCAGGAGCATAACAATATTAGATGTTGAATTTGCAACAAAATTCCTTATCAATTTCGCATTTAGGAAAGTACTGGATTGAATATTATCGATGAAAAGGGGTTTTCGGAAACAAACTCGTATCGAAGAAACTCAAGAAAGTGATAGGGGGCTAACCAGGTTTGTTGGAGCGTAAGGCTTTGTCAAGACGAATGCTCCAATCCATGGCACAAGCTGCTGGGGTTCTCTCCATAATCAATTATGATGAGATCTTTGTTCGTTTGAGTTGTATCACTCCCTCCCTATATGATTTGATTATCAGCGATGAACAGCTCTTAAACCCTAGGGTTTTTTTGTCACGATTTCTTCGTTGGAAAACGGCCTCTGTATATATGGCTTGATTCGGAAGTAGTTTATACTTCTTTTTTTAAAAGGATATCTTATAGTTTTAGAGTAAATTACGATTTTAGTCCCTGTAGTTTGTTAATAATTTCAACTTTTGTCTGGTTTAAAAATTACTCTTTATGGTTTGCAATTTATTGTTATTTTCGTTCTTAAACTATAGGAACAAAAATAATAAGAAATTATAAATTATAAGGATGAAAATAATAATGAATTATAAACTATAAGGATGAGAATTATAATTTTAAAAACACAAAGATGAAAATTATAATTTTTGACAAACCCTAGGAGTTAGGACTAAAAAAGTAATTTACTCTTTTATATTTTAAAATCCTATAAAAGATAGAGATTTTGATTTTTTTTTTGATAAAGGAGTATCTTATACCACTTTAGGCCCGGACTAATCTCCTGGAAAACAGGCCTAAGGCCCGCGGGCATTCATCCCGTGGCCACAATGCTGCAAGTGGGGCTCGAACCCGGGCAACCGCTATGAAATCCCCAGGCTCTTACCACCACGGCACAACCTTGTGGTTTTTTGAATTTTTTTTTATTCCAACAGATGTGGAAATCTCTAAATTTGAAATAGAGAAAAGAGAGACAAAAAAGAAATTTCTAAATTTGAAGAAATCTGTAAAACTTATTATTAAAGAGTGAGATATATTATTCTAGTTGTTTTCATCAATAAGATTAAATGTGTTTATAATTTTTTATAATTTTTTAAAGTGTATTGGGACGATAAATTTATAAAATATTTTAAAAACCTACTATTCAACTCCATTCAGCTCGTTAAGATCACGGGATATGGCATAACTGGTCCGATCCCTAATCTAAAATACATAAAATCCACTTTAATTGGTCTATTGACAAATGGGCAAGCACCACAAAACACTTTAAAAAAATCTATCTAACCGGTTAACCTTAACTGGTCAATGATTTTATATATATATATATATATATGAGAGAGAGACCAACTGATTATAACCGACACTTAAGTCAGTACCTCTTTAACCGATCAAAATATAACCGTTCCCGGTCCAAATCCAGACCTCAACTAGTCTTTTCTACCATATGAAACAAGATAGTTCAAAGTCAAATCCAAAGTTGTGATATGTAAAGTAGTTGGAATGAAGATGAAAGGCAACATCAACTCCACTGGATACAAACTCTTGAATGTATCACAAGGATTTAATCTAAGAAATAAGAAATCAGAAGAAAATCCAAAACCAATTCCTTGTGTTGAATGAATGAGTTACAACCCAAAACATAAATTAGAAACACCAAATTTTCCAAATCACACTAGAGGGAAAGCTCTCAACTTACAATAAATTTGTTTATACAACAAATTTTTACATCAAGACTCCTTATTTATCGACGATTTGATCGCCCACACGAACGAAAGTAGCAGCCCATCGGGAACACTAAGAAACACTTGGGAAGGACAGTCGATCTCTGAGAGTATCAAAAATGGATGAAGCTGCTGAATTCTGTTGTAAAGTGTTCCTGAGGCGGCCCAACAACTCGCTGTCTTTAGTCTGTGATGCAGCATCTGCAGCTTCCTTTGCCATGCCTATTCGAGCATAAGCCTGTTTCACACAAATACGTTTTTCTAATTAACATGGATGATACGGTTTTAGCACAAATCTTGCGAAATGCAGGTATTCCAGACATAAAGATACCTCTGCTCTTTCACGAGGATCTGCAAGCTTCGTGATATACTTTAAGGCTTCACCTTTTTCTTCGGCATCAATGCATGCTTCGACAAATGGCCGAAAGCCTGTCAATGGTCACACCAGAAATAAAAATTCAATTACTTGCCATCAGCAATTTGAACTAACCAAAGGGTCATTGGCCGGATTACTGGTAAATCCTAGTCTCCCTGGAGGCTGAGGGTTCAAACCTCACCAATGGTGAGGAGTGTGTGCGAGTATTTGTCGTATATAGATATTATATACTTAAATGAACAGTTTGAACTATCCAGCGATGAATGCTATAAAGTTTCAATTTCAATTTTATGAACCAGACAGCCAGCAACGAATGCTAAGGGGCCATTTACCAAACGCTTACCGGGTGAGCATGGCAAGCACCAAGAATCTTATCTGGTCCGAGTTATAGCAAGGAAGTGAGAAAGAAAACTCTTACCCGATTAGCGCTTACCGGGTAAGAGACATTTCCCATCAATCCATTTTGATGGCCGAGAATGTTACCTAATAAGGTACGTGAGGGTGGTGACTCTTGCCGGTCCGGTAAAGGTTTGGTAAACAACCCCTAAGTTCAAAATTTATAAACTAGACAGCCAGTATCCGTCCCAAAATCAGTGTGCACATTTATATTTCAGTTTGTCCTGGAATAAGTGTACACTTTCAAAAGTATGTACCTACTTTCCAACTCTACCCTTAATTATGAGATGGAGAAGTTCATTACTTCATCTATTATTAAGGGTAAAATCATAATTTAGTTAATTAAAGTGTAATAATTACACATTTCTAAAGCTGCGTCTTTTTCATTATAGACATTTATTTTGGGACAGAGGGAACAATTCTACAAGATTCGTCACACAAAAGTACGTATTCTAATGAAGTAGAAGACCATACCAATTGGAGGCCTTTTCTCCTTTGAAAACTTTTCCAATGCATCCCAGTCCCTGATTGTTGCCAAAGCAAAAACTTTGAGCCAATACCATCGTTTCTCTGAAACCTGATTCAAGATTTGAATAATTCCAATATAAGTATGTTGCAACATAAAGAGGTTGGGATTTTAACCAAACAAACATCCCTAAGATAACATGTATTGATTAGCCTCAAAAGTATTTCTACAACACGAAATCAATTCAAACAGTCGCAAAATTCAGATACTGATCTCTGACCTTGAATTCTGTTTTAACTTTCAGTGCAGCCCGGTGATTACCCAATACTATACATGTCCGAATTGTATCACTAATACTCGAATCAACAAATATTGGTTGCTTTGTGCTTACTTCTAGCTCATGCTGTATCCTGCATCAAATGTAAAAATACGATGACACAAGATGCACACAGATATATACATCAAAATAGGATTTGGAACTTTAGGAAAAGTTGCTGCATTGTGAGGGGAGTTGAGAATTCAGTTCAAAGGATCGGTCATCATCTCCCATATAAAACTTACGGCCCATTTGGTTTGTGGGATTTGGTGGGATTTGGAATTGGATTCCATTCCAATCAAGCGTTAGTTTAAAGGAAAGACCGGAATTGAAATATCGGGATTTCATTGAAATCCCACAAACATGGAATTTAGAAATCCCACGAGGTAGTTGGAAATTTGCAGGATTTCATAGGATTTGTTTGTAATAATATTTTAAAATATGTTAAAAACACTTGTTTTGTAATAATCAATTAATAAAAAGGTAGTTTAATTGTTTTTATAATTTGTTTTTATAAACTCTTAATAAAGAATGGTATTCAATTCCATTCCAAATCCTACAAACCAAACACACCAAACATTCCAAATCCTCCCAATTCCAAATCCTTCTATGAAATCCAAATCCCTCAAAAACATTCCGTCAAACCAAATGGGCCCTTAATATAAAGAGGGTGTTAGGAAAGCTATTGATATGCTAAATGAACATGATCAGAAATAGCCAAGAAACTACATAACCAGTTGGAATATAACAACAGGATTTGGCATCACATAGGATTGTTATTGTATGCAAAATGTTATTCATGTTTCCAGGTCAATCTAGATCTGATTTCCTCTTTGTAACTCCTTAACTTCGTAGCTTCTTATTGTTCTGATATGTAGCTTACCAAAGTTCTCCAAAAAAAATTGAGCAGATACCCAGATAAAGATGCCACCAAATCTTGCATGTGTTTCAATTTAAAGCAAGCATACCTTAATAATCTCGCATGCTCTTCAGCTGCCTTTGACTCAAAAACATGCTCCTTTGTTTCAGAGAAAAGAGATTGGGCTTTTTCAATAAGTTTTATACGTGGACCATGAAGTGGAGATCCTCTACTTGCCATTGGATTCTTTGCCATCTCCCAGGATTCTTTCCACAATAAGAAGGCAACATCCTGCAACATCAAATAACACTTTGTTAGGAAATGAAAAGAACTAGCAATCTACTTCTACTAAATGTCACTGTTCATGAAAATTTTGTGCACCATAACTACCCCTTAAAAGAATTCATATACGACAAAATCTTCTTCTGTTTCTGAAAGATGAACTGGTGGGGAAATTTGAATCAAGGCTCTGAACATTATCTATCAAATGAGCTGTGGAGGTAGTGAATTTAAATAGCTTTACACAGATTCATGTAAAGTGTAGTTGGAAGACAACGAAGTAGATAGAAATCTATATTAGGGCAGATTTGTCCCGTAAAGAACAACATGAAGAAAGCCTGCAGGGAGAGCTTGTGGTTTCCACTTTCCAGTCATATAAAGCTCTTTTTCATTTTAGTTTTACACTCTTAAATGAAGTAAAAAAAAGATAAATATAATGAACTAATTGAACCTTATATTCTCTTTAAATTATCAAAGAAACATCAATATAGATTTTCCAGTGTAAGGCCCGTTCTTTCTTGTCCACTTAGAATGTGCTTCGATGGTTTTGGAACAATTTTTGGTTTTGACGAATACATCTTGTAGCAACTCTGCTCTTCTCTAATACTAACCAATTTCATATCTATAACATCTCTTTATGTCAATGCAAATATTCAACCATGGTACTTTCCAATCCCTGAAACCACATACTTCCCTCTACTGATTCTCACTTTTTTCCTGAGCTTTCTCGCGTCAACAATTGTATTCAAACATAGTGTTTTTATCCACCAAAAGTACCAAACTTTATCAGGTCATCAGATTGCTAAAGCATTAAAAGGTACCTCAGCGACTTAGTTCCACTTTGACGCCTTCTAGAACACCCATCTTAACCACTCCTGGACACAAAAACATCGGACAGAAACACTCAAACACCCATCTCTACAAGACCCACTTCTCACTGCCCATTGCACAGTGATGACACCATGCGTGATTTTAAAACCTAATGTTTTGGGACTTGCAACCTAGATATAAAAGAACGTTCTTATGTCACGAAGCCGACCAAGGATAAAAAAAAGAGCTCAATTTAGGACAACCATGATCTGTCCATTCACATATAAAGGGGGAGAGATAATTACTATTACGTAACTGCAAATGCATGTATTTTTTCAAGTACTAATGAAATTTAATCGAACAACTGCAGAGAGAGAAAGTAAATAGCCAGCTGTTGCTATCTAGCTTATCAAATAGCAGTTGCATCTCAATCAAATCTAACTAGAGCTTCCAATCAAGATACAGATGATTGATGAAGCAGCGTTGTACATGCTTACCATTATAAAGCTGGAGTGAAGAGATAAAGAGCGTTATCTCATACAATATGCATAATTAACAATCTAGATGAGAAGCATTTATGCAGGCTTGAGGAAGAGCATACTTGCTTCCTAACCTAGGGTCCAGGAGGGCAATTGTGAAAAGTGATACGAGTGTGTTATATATTATAGGATGGGGAAAGAGATGAAAAGGGAATCAAATTTAGAATTCTGAATCCAGACTTACATGCAGCTGACCAGTAGAAAGAAAGAAATCTTTCAGAAACTCATGCTTATAGCTCCTGAAATGGAAGGACAGCAGGATAAAAAACCATGTTCAAATTGTCATCCCAATATAAGGTTAGAAGAAACAAACTAGAAAAAAGTTAAGCTACCCTGTCTTACCGTGCATAACATATAAATAAATCACGTGCAAGAGGTCTAGCTTGTATCATCCCGAATAACTCCAATGCCGGTCTCTATACAATTCAAAAGACATTATTAAAATGAGAAATAAACATAACTTGGTTAGTTTTCAGTATTTTACCGTTATTCATTCAATTTTCAAACTAAAGGATTATGCCAATTGAAGTGTATAGAAGCAATACCTTCTGCCATATATGAAACAGAACAAGATAAACAAGATCTGTATCACCACTTTCAGCTGCCTTTGTCAGGGCCGTATCTTCTTCCCCTATGCCTAGTAACAGAGGAACCTGAAAAGTCAAACATATCATATTCAAAGTGTGCATTACATATTGCTCTCGGGAACTTTCAACCTCCTCAAATAAAAGTGAGACTGGAGAACACCGACCACTTGCCTATAACACTTCTTGTTGAGTTTTACTGTTTTTATATACAACACGCCGAGACACTAAACAGAAAGTACAATTATAGACCATTGACATGATAATAGAACTTCAAACAGCACCAAAGAACTGTCCACACCCCTCGCAGAACCTGTTTCAACTTGTAAGGATCATGCGATGCCATTGAACAGGCTCATTATATCGCAAACTTGAAAAATATAAACAAACTTCCCACCAGAAAGAGGTAGCTTCCGCTTTCCTCAATAGGCACTTACTTTGAGCATGGATGTCGTAAAAAACACCTCGTTAGCATATATATTTATCCACTAAGAACTGTCATTCAGAAAGTATCCCCTAATTGCAGTTCCCACTCCATTTAATCAATTGATTGGGGACACTTCCGGTGACATTCAGCTGCACCATAGTTTCCACTATTGGAGTCCATTGGTGGCACTTTCTTCTTTCTCTATTAGCAACATAACTTCTATCAAAGATTTGTCTACCCAAGTAAGTGGTCCTAACATCTGACATCTCCCTCGCTTGTATATGCTTGTGTAAATACTAGAGTTCCTTAGGACACAACTTTCCTTAACTCAGTAGGCAACATGACTGAATTTCACTCTCAACATTAAATTCAATAAAAACAAAAAGCCAGGATAATGATCCTAACAGAAGTAGACTACCTGCTTTGAGGAAAGAGGTTCATGTTCAACTAGCATAGCAGCTAATTTCCGGCGACCAGTCTGATCTGCATGAGCAGCAACTGCAGCATAAGAAATGCCTCTGCACAATTTCAACTGAAACTCCCAAACAGTTAGCCATTGAATTAGCATGCAAATGATAAGTGCACTTTTATTAAGAATACATGCCTATAGAACTTTGCACAACCTTATCAAGTAAGATTTCAAGGAGAGCAGCATCAGGAATTGCTGATGATACTGTTAACTTTGAACAAGCCCAGTGCATGATAACCACTTCCTGCATCAAGCTCAATAGAAATTTAATGGGTTAAATACATATCATTTTATAATTGGTTAGTTCAAACAAAGAAGAGTCTCATTTGGTCCAATTAGATTACTCACTTCTCATAAATAAAAGCTCTTTAACGTCTTTCCTGCTTTGTCATGCAATAATGGAAACAAAACATGGACACACCAAATTACCACTGACGAGTCATTTTATAAGTCCACAGAAGCCAAAAGTGTTGGAAAATAATAAAAAAAAATTGTTGAAAATAAAGTTGTAATAGTTCAAATTAACGAGAATCACTCATCAGGGACTTGCACACTCCTACTCATAGGCCATATACAGAAAGACAAGTCTTCACTTCCCTTAACATTCCTACAAAAACCAGGTCCTCATCGATGTCATTTTCTTACTGTTACCACTATTTTTATTTTTTCCAAACAAGACCATGGCAGCTATTGCCATCTTTGAGGTGCCACTCAGAGTTTGAAGTCAATTTACTTGTCACCTAAGACCCAAGTCCTTAGATGAATGAACTGACCCTATGCACCTTTCGGTTGTGAAACAAATATATGGCCCCGTGTGTAGGTGTTAGTTGATACAAAATGAACAGCATTTGGGATCAAATTTAAAGAAATATGTTGTCTAAAACTAATAATCCAACACTTTGTATTCAGGAGTTTCCAAGTTCATAGAGGATCAGACTGATTTGGTGTAAATCAGAAGATGTCACAAAGTGCAATTCAAATTACCATCCCCACATATACTATAGTCTAAACTTTCAAAGATGAAAGACTACCAAGTCCCTGTAACCCCCCCCCCCAAAAAAAAAAAATATATATATATATATATAGGGCAAAGATAAAGAGCATAAATATCAAAAATAGGAGAAAAGGAAACACTATCAATTGCCTTGCTGTAAATTATAGTAGAAAGCTGGCACATGGGTCGGTATGCCCTGTTATAGTGGTGCTTGAAAAAGAGTAAAACGTCCCTCGGAAGTAGAGGTGCATACAATGCAGTAGATATGAATATACATTGTGAGCTTAAAATACTTGAGAATAACTGCTTCATCTTGAAGAAAAATGCCTATGCCAGTGGTTGAGGGAGCATGAAAGTCCAGATAATACTGTCATATTGACAGAGGACGTGAAAAAGAACAAAGGGGAAAATTGCAGAGCTAAGAATGTAAAGGTCAAAAGAGCTACAGAACGTCCTAGCAGAGACAGCTATACTTCTTGCAGAAAGTTGGTACAGCGGATAGTTTGTCCAGTTAAATATGGTAATGCTTCAGAAAAAGTACAACATTCCTCAACATGAAATTATGAATACACATTTTTATTATAGAAGGAACAGTTGCCAGATTTTTGGAGAAAGAGCACTTAATGCCAGTGATTGAGAGAATAGGGGAGTCCAGCCAATACTTTGGTTATGCTAAAGCAATGTAACAGACAGCATAGTGTAAATCAACCCCCAATAACAACTACCACACCAAATGAACAATAAAAAAAGAAGGCCAAGTACATGTAGAAAAATACCCAAAAGGAGACCTGAGGAAATATGTAAAGCCAAATTACACAGTGATGGTACGACCTCAAATGTAGAGCCAACTTTAAGTGATAGAAATTTCCCTTGGTTGCTTGCCACATTATGTGGAATGAATAACCTGTTCTGCGCCAAGCAATGTACTTCAACTATTTATCCTTCCAATCCCCCCTCCCTCCCCCTACCCCAGGGGCAGCCTCTCTCTCTCTCTCTCCAAAAGAAAAGAAACAAAAACAGGAACATTATGTGTACACTAAATATCAAAAATATAATATATCAATATCAAAGCCATGAACCTGTTACTAGTTGTCTTTTCAGTATATAGAGGTTACTAAGTGTCGTACTAAAATATTCCACAATTTTCTTCAAATGTTATTAAGCAGAACTAGTTGATGCTAAAAGGGACCATAAAAGCAATGCAATTAATTAGGCCACACCTAGTCATATCATAGGGGAGATAAAACTAGTTAGACCACACCCTAGTCATATTATAGTGAAGATAGAACTTACTTGGTTCATTCCAAGGTAATCTGATATCCTCAGCGCCAGCAGATGTTGGTGGGCGTTAACCAATCGACCAATCAAAACTGACGGTGTAAGCAACTACGAGCAGAAAATATATTAATATAATGAACAATACTCGAGAGCAATCCTGAAACTGAATTCTGTTTTGGTGTTAGAGACCTTATATTGATGTATACTGAGTGGAATGCCAGTCTCCTGGCTGCGTACAGCATTTAGAACCCGCAATGTTTTACTCATCTCCTGAATGCTCTCACGTTGAAATTGGCTGCCAAAGCCAACTGGATATCACTACCGTAAACAAAAATTAGAAAAGCTTAAAATCTATTGTAGGAGCCAATAAGTTAATAGCTAACCATATTTAAGTGGACTATAGAAGGCCTATGATGGTTCAAGAAGGCTTGCACCACCAAGGACATGGTTTCTCAATTTCAAAAAAACCTAAGGTAACATCTGAAGTTGAATGGAAGCAACGTAAAAGCATTAAGTTCTCTAAACTAATCATCTGTAGCTTTCTCTACCTCATTGCTTTGTGTAAACTGTATTGATGCCGCTTGTTCACACATTACATCCCATAGCTCTAGTGATGACAAAGAATTCAAATATTATGATTGTCTACAGTACATTCTACACATGCATGGTTTGACCTATAATACAAACTAGCTCAATACACAGTATCACATATTCCTCAATATATTCTTGCTTGTGCATACTTGTCTTAGGGCTGTAAAAGAAGACATCAACAACCGAAAATCAACACTTGAAGATTTCATGGTTTGAGCTATGACAATGAACAACCAGGTGGTCATCCATTTTTGGTAAATTTCATCCGTCACTGTAGCAGCAATGAAGGTTAGGTACACTTGTAATCATATCAATTACATATTTAATCAATGTAACATTGATACGATTAACATTCTGTCTGTCAGATCAGTCAAATTTTTACTCCCGACCCTTATCCTAAATCGATCATTTATGTTAGTTCATTTGATTTAAGCTTGAAAAAGGTGATGCCGTGATGTAAATATGTAATTGATACGATTGTGAAAGCATAAGCTTGTGTCCAATAAATCTTATCTTTCATGTTAATAAGTGTTAAAGAACAGTGTTGTATTTTTTGTTTATTTTGCCTTTTTCCAATAGGCATGAATATACTTCTACCTCCTATTCAGATCTTCCTGCGAGCTCCATTCTCGTATCAAAGTTTCCATATACAGGTGCTTTTAATGTTCATTTAAAGGGATTTGCGATTTTGCGCAAACACATTTCCCAAATCTCTTCTCAACACCCATCACTTTTGGAGATACTATAGCCTAAGTTTTATCTTGTATCATTCATTTAACATAGAAGCACTCTTGTACACATTTACAATTCTAGATGCCTTTTTAAAAGCTCTACTAGATTTATTTGTAAGAGCTCTGAACAACTATCACACTATTAAACCATTTCCCATTATATGCCCTCCAATTCAAGCTCCCTGCCCCTTTCACATTCACAAACAACCACCACCATCTATAAGCTTAAACACACTCGAAAGCCCCCACACATCATATTCCTACTCCTGCCATGATACAAGGACAAGGAGCCGGCATGATCCTCTTTCTAGAAAATAAAACTAGTAGAATAAAACTAACATTATTAGCTTCCCTCTATCCTTAAAGAAAGCAGTTATGGTAAATAGATTGCTAATTGTAGACCATCACTTTCAGATGGAAGACTATTGCATCAATACAGTTGCTTCAATATAAAATGGACAAATCAAATAACAAAAATAAACAGGAACTCATCATCCACCGTAATTCACAATTTCACATTTCACTATATATTTTCTAGCAACAGATCAAAACTAACCTACAAAATGCTTGTCCATAGCTTGCAGCCCTTAGTAGTGTTTGTTGTAGCGAAGGATCGAATTCATGACCTGCAGCGTCAACGCAGGCTTCAACAGCCTCAGGCAGCGATGGACGTATCAGTCTCAAATTTTCATCAGCCTGAAATTAGTTGGCATTATAATATCTACCCAACATTTCCCTCCATAAATCTAGCTCTAAATAATAATCATAGATAGCAGACATGTTTAATTAGCACAAAACTTCCATTCCTAATGAATAATGAATTTAAACCAGAGATAGAAAGTTTTTCCCAATTAAGGGGGTAACGTAAATCAAGGAAGCTATATACACTTTAAACAAAAGGAAATAAATTAATGCAAGGTACAATTCACTTTACAAAGTTACAGCATACCTTTGCACTCCGCCGGTCAAAATGATCCAACGCATCATACAACAAAGCAGCTGGTTCTGTGCTCCCAATCTTAAAGATAGATTCGGTGGAAGCTGGAACCCGTTGTAGAAACTCCATGTTTAAATTAGTCAATATCCTAGCTCCATCACACTCTGGAATAAGGATAATTGGTTCATCGTAAAGGTAGCGAACTGGATCTCCATAGGGGCCCACCATCAGAAGCATATCATCCCAATAGAGCAACACACTGTCCATTCCACACCAAACAAGTTGCTCTGGAGAAAGAGTAGACTGTACACATGCAATTTTAAAAGTAAAACATTGTATGTAAGAAGAAAGTCCCAAGTCACCTCGAGTAATTTATCTCAATGTAAAGAAGTCAAAACTCAGTCTTTTCCGAGAATAAACATCTGAGAAGAAAATTCACATGGCTAAAAATACACATCCGTTTTTCACAGCAAACAAACCAATATCACCATATCATGAATTCTTAGCTCATATCACGAACTAAATCAATCAAAGTGATATTTCACTAGTTCTGTGAGTTGTGTTCATTTCACAAAAACATAATCCTTACTGTGGATGTCAGACATAAAAAGAGTTGATTTTAGAGGATAGTAAGCGCAATTATCAAGAATTCTAATTGCTAGCCTATTAATAATAAACAAAACATATGTTTTTTATATCAACCAAAGTTTCACAAACCAACCTCACAACTATACTCAAAGATGATATTCGAAAAATCGGTAGGCATCACCAGAAGCTGACCATCGTGAGTAAATGAAGCCATTAACTTGCCATTATGCGAAACAACCATCTTCTGCAAAGGTCCCAACCCATCTCCCACAGTCTGAACTCCATCCTCCTCAACCAACAACACATGATCTCCAACTCCGAGCAACACCTCCACGTTTCCTGACATAGTATACTGCGGCTCGATCACCGTCATACAAAGGGGAAACTCTTCTAACCCCGTATCCGCCAGCTTAGAGGGTTTAGGGTTTTTCAGATCAGGAATACAAAACAACTGAAAAGCTTCATTGATACACACAACTCCATTCCCCCAAAACACACATTCAACCACACTCTGTTCGAAACACTCCTTGCCCATGCTAACATTAGGTTCAATTATCTTTGCGTGGATGTCATACCTGTAAACGGTACCGTCTTGTGTGACACAGACTAGTACTTGCTCATCGGTCCACGATAATCCGATCAAACGTCCGCCAGGGTTTCTCCAGACGGTCTCGGATATTTGACGGCCGGCGGAGTTGAAAATACGGAGTTTACGGAGGGCGGATTCGGCGTAGAGCTGGACGATCTTGGAGTCGTCGCGGATGACGGCAATTGGACCGCCGAATGGGGCGCAGGCGACCTTGTTTCGAGCAAGATCGATGTTTTTCCATCGTAATTGGAAGAGTTCTGGCTTTCGGTAGTACTTGTCGCCGAGAAGTTGCCATTCGGCGGCGATGGATACGCCTGCCATCTAGTGATCGCCGGTGACCTTCTACCGATTGGTGGTGCAACGAACTGTCTCTATGATGTAAATTATTTTCTTGATGAGATGTATGAATCTATGGGGTGTTTGGGATTTTGCTTATTTAAAAGATCTCTTACTTATATTTTGAAAACTGCTTTATTAACTTATGCTTAAATCAAAAGTGTTTTGGTTAGCTACTTAGCTTATTCCAAACACCCCCTATGTTTATCTTTCAAAAACTTTTAATAAATTTTTTAATTTTCAAAAATGCAAATCTCTACTATATTATTAAAATTTTAATATCCTTTTTTAATTTTTGGAAAACCATTTTTTCGTTCCATTTATAATGTTACATTTACCACTCTTATAATTAGTTATTTAGTTTACTTTTAATACCTTACTTTTTCATTTTTTATTTTATACTATTATCATATTAACATAAATAATTCTATATGAACTAAAATGTATTAAAAAATACATTTCTTTTTTTCACAAGTTATATCATTGTAATTGTTTCGTCAATACCTTCTAAATGAGTCCAATATTGAATATCATTAGATTTAATCATATTATTAAATATCATGTCCAAATTAATTTGTTTTATATTCATTATACTTTCTTTTTTCATTTTACACTCTTATCTAATACTATTATATTAAAATGGTAAAAAGGTTATTTTCAAAATTCAATATTATATTTAACACCCTTATAATTAGTTATTTAATTTAGTTTATATCTTTTACTTTTTCATTTTTCATTTTACACATTTATCATGTTAACACAAATAATCGTATATGAACAAAAATGCAATGAAAAAATACGGTTCTTTTTCTACATATTATATCATTATAATCGTCTCGTCAATACCTTCAAAACGAGTCCAATATTGAATACTTTTTAATTTAACCGTACTATTAAATATCATGAATATCTGCGATTTAATTTGTTTTATATCCTTACGTTTTATTTTTTGCACCTTTAGCATATTAAATATATATAATCATAAACCAACTAAAATATATTAAGAACACATTAATTTTTATTTTAATTTACACCATTGTTATTTTTCATCAATATTTCAAAATAAGCTTAATTTTGAATATTTTATGATTTAGTAGTATTATAAAATAGAATAAATACGTAGTAATTTTACTATATATATCTATAGCATATCAATAAACATTTATAACGGTTATTGTAAAAAGAAAATTAGTTGTACAAATCTAAACATACATATATTAGTTCTTTTTTAATTAGATTTATTCGAAATGTATAACTAGCTACATTGTAAAAGTATACAACTAACATTGGTATAGACAAAAAGAAGACAAAAATGAAATATGATTGACTTATTTTTAGTGGAAGGTCTACAATTCTCTAGAGACACAATTCATCTTTATTATACAACTACTAATTACATTTATAGAGTATCTTCAGGATGATGTATACATAATAGATGAAAATGCATACCAAAGTACTTCAGAGTCGATGCATGATTCACTTATATGTGTACCAAGCGACTCAAGCACCATGTCTTCATAGACTAAGTATCGATAAGGACGAAGATTACAAACTTAACATCAAACATGGTTGGCATTTTGATTTCGAGATGTTTTGCGAGCGGATACATACCTTTGTTTTGTTTTTTCGATTTCACGATGTTTCGCGCCGTATCGCGCGTAACTATATCTATATCTATATTACTATATTAAAATTCTAAAACAATTATACAGTTGTTTTGAAAGCCATTTTTTACTCCCCACATTCTATAACACCCGTGATTTTCGGTAAATAATGTCACCCGGACATTTCTGTGACTTGTAAACAGTGGGGTTTTGTTGGGAAATGCATTGTTTAAAATCCCTCGGGAAATCGGGAGCTTTAGAACGCGAAAGAGATGGATTTCGGAGCCCTGCACAACATCGGTGACAGTGCCCAACGATTGTGATATGTGTCACTATCGCTAAGGCAAGGTCGCGGAAGGTTTTGAGTGGTCGCGGTACGTGGGACGCGAGAGTGCCTCGCGACTGTGACAAAGGCACAATCGTCTGTCACAGTCGCCCGACATGTACCGAGAGGCACTAGGACTCAGCGACATTGCCCCAGCGACATTGCCACTTGGCATAGTCGCCCCTGACGTCTGTGCGTATAAAAAGTGAACTTAACCCATTTTAACCCTATTTTCTGCAACCACTCGTTTTTTGAGGTGATTTTAGGAGACTAGGGACGATTTCCTCTCTTCCTTACCTTCTCCTTCATCAAATGTTCATCTAAGGTTAGTAGGATCATCTTATGGGTCTCAAATATTGTGTTTAGGTTATTTATTGCAAAGTTTTCAAGGGTGAACTCATGATTTGAGTTTCTTCCTCATTCCCCTTGATATATAGGGTTTCTTCAATCTACCTCGCATCTTTTGAAGAACTTGACTTGATGTCATATTAGTGACCCTAAAGGTTTATTGTTGATGGTTACAAGTGGTGGATAAGGTAATCTTCTCTTCTCTTCATTTATGGAAATTAGGGTTTTGGTATAAGTTGAGATCTCTATGCAAAATGTTTGGGGAATGATTATATATGGTTGAATATGTTCATTTATGGTTGAAATTCATGGATCTAGGTTTTTGGAGGTTTTGGCTTGAGGATTCAAGTTTCTTCAAGGAAGCTCAAAGTGGGGTAAAATCTAGATTTAGCCTAAATCTAGTAAGGTGAGTTCAAGATGGGTTGTCAAAACGTTGTACATGCCAAAATGTTTATTTTAAAGTATTTATGTGTTTAACATGAAATTATCATTTGTGGATTTACTTGATGGGTTTGGTTATTTGAGAAGTTTAGTTTTATAAACTTTGTAAAACACCCGTATTGGGGATTTTTGGGCATTTTGATAAACAAGTCATAAATTGGTGTGTTTAGTAATTTATTGCATAAATGAGATTATTTGGTGAAAAGACATTTTTAGTGTTCGTTTGGGTAAAAGGTTTAATTTGGTGTTATGAGACGTTTTGAAAGGATTAAGAGTATAAATCTACGTGGAAAACCTTTTGTCCCGACTTAAACTGTGTTGGAGCCCATTCAAGTATTTTGGAGCGTGTGATTCCATGGTATGGGTCGAGTGCGTTTATTATTTGAAAAGCGTTAATCATTGGTCCAAAAAGAGGTTTTGAGTATTTTTGATCGATGTCGTTTTAAAGGAGTCTTGAGGACACTTGTCCGGTTTTATATGGCTCAATGTAGAGTCCAGTTATGACGTACGTACTAATGCGTTGTGTTGCGTATTGAGGTTGGTTACGGGCTCGGGTGCTTTGGTCATTCATGTGTAGTCCGTTAAGGTTAGACTGTGTTGCATTGGATCCATAGACACGTAAGTCAGTCTGTTTCGGGATGGTCAATTGGGTGCGGCGGGGTAAAACTCCGGTACCCATGTTTTACGACCGGAAACTTTACAAGCGATCGCTAAGAGGGTTGAGTCTGCTAGTGCTACCGGGGAAGTAGGCGCTAGGACCTCTGCCGCTTGAAGTAATGACTGGGAGGTAGTCTTTAAGTGTGTCGGGCCTTCGGGTGGAGTTCTTCGGAATGATCCATCAAGGTCAACTGACTTTGGGTGACACTTGTTAAAGGAGTCGTAGGGACACCGGGCTGTGATGTCGGGAGGTGTCATGCGATTAACGTTGCTTGGGTGGTATACTTTTGTGTTTCCCCCACTCTCAACGAATGTGGGTCTCCCCCGTTGTCGGCTATCAATATTTCAAATAAATGGATGTCTTATTTTTATTGTCATGGGTTCTTTATGGTCGACAATGAATGAGGGCCTTAATATTGGACCTCCCTCCTCGTATATTAAGGTTTGAATGAATTATGTCAACCCCTTGTTTTGGTAGTTAGGTTCCTTTCGTTAAGGTCGCGTGAGTATTGGACCTAGTGTCCATGTTTTCGGACGTACGATATATGTGGTTTTTATGATGAATCATGGGTTGAGTATTTTGTCCCACCCGCGTTTGGGTGTTTTGGGATATAACGTTTTATCCGCGTTTTTTAAATGGGAATCATTTCATATTCATGTTTCGAGTTAGCTTACGTTGCATCAATTTATAAAACATATTTGAAATGAGGTGTCCATCTTTGAAAGTGCATAACATTGGATAAGAGTTATTTTCTACGTGTTAAAGTACATCAATTGAAAAGTCATGACTTTAAGCGAAGTTCATCATTTTTAAAGATATTTACTCATGTAAAACTCTTGAACTCACTAGGCGTTAGCCTAACCTTTTTATTTGTCGGCATGTGCAACATGTTCGTTTGGGGATTG
The DNA here is from genome assembly GCA_954870635.1 of Arctium minus. Taxonomy (NCBI): domain Eukaryota; kingdom Viridiplantae; phylum Streptophyta; class Magnoliopsida; order Asterales; family Asteraceae; genus Arctium; species Arctium minus. Next base: position 140,614,618 of record OX941082.1, on the reverse strand, counting down.
GTTCTAGACGTGTGCTCAAGTGTAAGTAGTTAGTGAAGTCTTCCGCAGTTTGGAGATAGTGACTGTTATTGGGTTTTTAGTAGCACTCATGCTTATTATAGTCTGTATGTATGGAATGGAATGTGTGTATAGATGTTAAATCTTAATTTGTTATTGTAGATGAATCATTTGACGATGTATATAGAAAATTTTAAATTAATTGTTATTTCCAGAATTGAGGGTTTTTTCATTTTTAACACAAATAATCGTATATGAACTAAAATGCAATGAAAAAATATGTTTCATTCTTATTATAAATTACACAATTATTATTTGTTCGTCGATATTTTTAAAATAAGCTTATTTTTTAATATTTCTTGATTTAATAGTATTATAGAGTATCTTCTGGATGATGTACACATAATAGATGAAAATGCATACCAAAATAATTCAGAGTTGATGCACGATTCACATATACATGCACCAAACGACTCAAGCACCATGTCTTCATAGACTAAGTATCGATGATGACGAATATTACAAACTTAACATGAAACATGGTTGCCATTTTGATTTCGAGATGTTTCGCGAGTATATACATATTTTTGTCAATTGTTTTTTCGATTTCACGATTTTGAATGATGTCAACTCATTATCTCTATCCTATTAGGGCTTTGTGTACAATTATTTAAAATTGAAGGTATAACGTATCTGCATATAAGATTTAGCTTTTGGGATTTGAAAAAGCTTGTGAAGTTCGGAATAAATTTTATTTCAAGTTTATTTAGTTTTCTCTTCCCAAAATTTTGAGAAATTGGGAATTTGATATGTTGCACCAAGGTTTTGTTCTATAATATTTTACTTAATTTATGTTTGATATTGTGCGCCTAATCATTTGTGTTTTGTATATTGAAATTATTATGCTATTGGTGGAAGATAGATTCATTGTTAAAGTACTACATTTTGGATGTAGCATAGCAATTAGACCTAACTATAGATGAACGATATTTCTTGCTGCTCTTTTTCTTTCTAAATTTCCAAATTTTATAGAGAATGCAGATGAGAATCATATTCCCACTTCATATGGCAGGAGAATGATGATTTTCATGATTGCATTTCTTTTGCCTCTACATATATCACTACAAAGTTCTGGTGCTAATGTTGCAGAATAAGTCAATAACTGCAAAATGTTAATTCAAGCTTACATTAGTTTATATATATAGGGTCCCATTCATTTGCTAACCAATCTATTGGTGCTAACCATGCTAACCCATCTAGACCGTTGATTATTTAGATCAATGGTTAACAATTAATTACAATTTTAATTTTATAAAAAATAAATAAAAACGTTATGAAATTAATGTGCATAACCGCATAGGGTCAAAATTGTAAAATTGCATATCCATTCATTAAATACATGAAACCGAACACAAAAGAAATAGGCGAAAAATTAGGACAATTTTAAATTGAGATTCGATTTATTGAAGAAAGGATTACACGATATATTTTTTCTGCTGTTAGTTAAAATTTATTTGATAAATTGTACGTTCTTATGGTTTTTTTGTTTGGAGTCCCATTCTTCTGGAATTTTGAATGTTAAATAATGCAACCTATGGATTCAAATAGTAATTATTATGGTGCATATATGCATTGTTATGTATTTGTGGATGGTATGTGCATATGAGCATGTTTTATTGAAAATTGAAAGTGAATGTATGCATTGTTATGGATTTCTGCATATAGGCATGGAAAATAGAACTATGTTTGGAATCTGTGCGTATAGGCATATTTTATTGAATTTTGAAAGTGCATGTATGCATTGTTATGGATTTCTGCATATAGGCATGGAAATAGATATATGGATGGAATCTGTGCATATGAGCATGTTTTATCTAATTTTGTAAGTGGATGTATGTATTGTTTTGGATTTGTGCATATCTATACAATATTATAAAGATGACATAAAAACTCTTAAAAACAACTCACTAAGCTTTATGTACTGTTATTTAAAGCTAACTACTTAAAATCTCTTAAAAAACAACTACTAAAGCTTAATGTATTACTTCTAATACTAATTACTTAATTAATCCTTATCATCTCTAACCCTTCAAATCCTCCCATCCCCATCTGCCGCCTTAAACCCTCATCCCCACATAATACGCTTTCATCTTTATCCCTTTAAATCTTCCTATCTTCCCATACGCTTTCATCTTTATCCTTTTAAATCTTCTTATCTTTCCATCGTTAATCCCTAAAATTATGAAATTTAAATTGGGGATGGGGATGAAATCCTGTTTCTTACGTGATTCACTGTTTTTATTCCTCTGGTTTACAAAAAAAAAACTTTCAATTCTTCCCGAGATCATACTCTCCCTTTCTCTTTGTGATTCTTCTTCTGATGATTCTGAGAAACAGTGCAATCTCGAGACTTATTGTGCTTCGCCTTTATTGTTGCTGTTGTTGGTTTAATTTCTTTTGTTGCAAGTTGGATTGTTAGTTTAATTGAAAATTTTGTTGTTGCTGCTCTTGGTTCATTTTTGTCATTGAAATGCTATCATAAATTCATAACCATTCTCTTGACCATTGTTATTTACATCATTTTGTTACTCCATTTTCTTGTTGCATAGTTTTTTGGTTTGTAAAAAAAGTCCCTGTTTCCCTGTTACCATGAGACCCATTTAGTGTAAAAGGATACAATGTCTTCATATGTGGAACGACCAATTGAGCATGGTATTCAATTGTAGAATAATGTGTGATAGACGATTGGGGATTGGACCTTTGATAGCAATATCGATCTATAATGTTATGTGGATGCAGTTCACTAATTTCCTAATATCATGGTGTGCATCATAAGGACTTGGATTTTTAATTAAGCATACCTTTAAAAAGAATTGTGGTTTCATGAAGTGAACTTTTTTCTACAGCTAAGAAAGCAACAGAAACAAAGAACAACAAGAGGATGATGTAGTTACCTGCTCCCCTGATGGTAAGTTAAGATGTCCTCTTAAATTCATGTTTGTTGTTTGATCTCATCTTTATTTCTATGACTTTTTTTTATGCAAATGTTTTACTCTATTGTCTGAGTTTTGGAACCTAATGTGAGATTGTTACTCTTCCATTTTAAGTTTCCAAAGTCCGAGTTTTGAAACCGAACATAAGGTCAACCTCATTTGTGTCTTGTAATTTTAGATTTTTTTAACGAAGAGTTGCATTAATTTTCAATTTGTTCAATACAAGGTAATTTCATATGCTCTTCCTTTCTATGTTCTTGATTTCCTATGGTATGTTGAAATATTTCAGGTTCAATTGCTCTTAACATCAATCAGTTCGATTGCTTCTATTCGTTCATCGCAATTAGGTATGATTGCTTCTTCTTGTTCATTGCAATCATGTTCTATTGCTTTTAATTACCATCAACCAGGTCCGATTGCTTCTTGTCGTTCATCACAATCAGGTATGATTGCTTCTTGCCGTTCATTGCAATATGCTTCTTCTTATTGTTTTCGATTAACAGGTTTAATTATCTTCGATAAAACTTGATTTTTTTTGTTGTTTAACAGGTTCAATTTTTCTTACCATCAATTTGGTTCGATTGTTTTTTTGTTGTTTAAGAGCCTTGTTTTCCAATATAGGTTTCCAAGTCAACGAGATTTGATTACCAGGTTTGTCTTCACGATTACTAGGTTTGTTTTCCATTGCTTTTTTATCTTCAAAATTGTTTTTCAAACTTGTTTACGATTGCAATTGATTTTTATAGTCGATTTTTGACTGTTTATTTATCTTTTTTCTCAAAGAGTTGGTTTCCTGTTGGAAAACCGTATTGAACCTCTACATAATCACTAAGCTCTAAGTATGGCAGTTTTTAACGCATATGTTTATCGATTGTGATCGGTACTCTAGCTTACATTTATACAAAATTTACACCCTGTGCATTACGAGCATTGCGCTGGTAAACAACTAGAACATTTTTTTTGCCATATATATATATATATGAATCTTCTGCCATATATGAATATTGTATGCAGATTAGAAAAATATATCGTTTTATGTGATCAAGTAGATTTGAACACTTCCAGGTAAAGACTTTACGTCTTGTTAACACAACTTTGAATTCGTTGTTTATCTTTTCTATTAGGAGATATGATCGTTAGAATATAAGTTTTATGGTTACATAAGGAAGGCTTAGACATAAATTGTTTAGATTCATTTTTCCCTTTGTTAAACCAGAGGAAAACTGGAGCTAACGGGCCATGCCTGGGCAGTTACACATTTCAGAAAATGTGAGGATTGGATGAAATATGGTTGCTATCTAAGCATGACTATTTCTTTATGCTTCTTCCCTTTTGATCTGGTGCAAAATTCATTACAATAAGAGAGTCTCACTCGATTCATGGATTTCATGTTATGTTTTCTATCCCATTTATTTATCTAATGTTCAATCTTACATGTAATCCTATTTATTATGCGTAGCTTTCAGTTTCTAACATAGGATATGGTTGGTATTTATATAGCTCCCAAGTGAAAATTGATAGTAGATTTCAAGAAATAGAAAGAGAAAGGCAAGGTGTGCAAGCACAAGAAAAGAAATTGGTTGTAGAGATCAAAAAATGCGCCAAACAAGAACAGAGATGGTAACCTGATTTCTTTCTTTGCTTACACTTCTATCTGCAATCTTTAGTAACATATATAAGAATCTGTCTCTAGATGTTTTCCTGGTTTTGGTATCATCAGGGAGTTGTTTTCTCATGTCAGTTGATTTTAATTGGAGCATATTGACAATTATCCATTCGTGATTTTTGGGTTAGTCGCCTGGTTATTGCATTTTTATACAAATCTGAATTTATTTTGTTTTTGGTCCATGTTATCATTGGTCCTGTATAATTTCATGGTGATTGTTTGTATTCTTACAGTACCCTGATCACACTATTTTGATTTTACAGTTTCAAGGGTTCCTGAATGCATTACGAAAACAGGACTAAATTTTATGATCGATGGGGAGTGAGGTGGAAGTTGGAATAGATCAACAAAGAAATTGGAATGGAAGCTATTTTTGGTGTTTGTTCAAATTTGTTGTTTCGTTCCATCCAAAATCACAAAAACACAATCTTTTTGCTTGATCTTGAAAATGCATTACCTATATGAAATGTACAATGCATGAGCCATGATTCCTTGGTACTATTTGAGAAACATTAATGATATTATTATGTGGTGTTTATAAGAAATTCAGGGGTTGTAGGCGCTTACTCGGGTAAGCACTTACCAAGTCACATTACCGTACCGGGTGAATATGGCATGGACCAAGAATTATACCGAGTAATAGCTAAGGCAAGTACCGAGAGTCTTACATGGTAAGTTATGAGGAAGACTTAACATGGTTAATGCTTACCGGAAAATTTGTTGCATACGAGACCGTTTGGTGGACCGAAACCTTATCCGTTGATGGTGTTGAATTTTACCGGTAAACCCTTACCCGGGTAAGGGTTTGGTAACCGGCCCCTTAGATCAAAACATTGGACAAAGAGAAGCCAATTCAATGCACGATTGTATCGATTCGGTTTATTAATTTAACAACAAACACGTTTTTTATTTTATAACATTGCTTACATTTATTCGAATTTTAAATTCCGTCGCATTGCGCGGGTTACCGACTAGTATGTATTGAAAAAGATATATTAAGATTTAAGATAATCTTGAATAATTTAAAATTTAAAACTATTATATTTAATATGGTATATCATTACCATAACAAACATTGTTATAATTATGGTACACATTAAATAGGCGATAATCTATACTATATTATAAAGATGGCATAAAAAACTCTTAATTACAACTCACTGAGCTTTATGTACTATCATTTAAAGCTATCTACTTAAAATCTCTTAAAAATAACTACTAAAGCCTAATGTACTACCTGTAAAGCTTTTTAACCCTAATTAATATATTTCATTCTTATCCCCCAAAATTCTTATCTCTAATCCCAAACCCTAAAATTATGAAATTTGAATTCTGATAAACATAATCAAAACAGGATAAACATCTCAATTTAAATATAAAAAATTTAAAATATATAAGATAATTAATGAATTTTAACAAACTACTTAATTTTTTTTATATAAAAAACATTATATTGTTAGGCCTAAATTAAACAAATTTATATATAAAAAACCATTATCACTCAATAAAAATCATTCAAAATCGTACTGTAAATCAATAAAAAACAAAAAATAAAAATAAACATTAAAATCGTGATGTATTAAGCATTATGTACTATTATTTAATGTTAATCTACTTAAAATCTCTTAAAAAACAATTAATGAAGCAATATGTACTACTTTTAAATGATTTTAACCCTAATTAATAAATTTCATTCTTATCCCCCAATATCCTTATCTCTAATCCCCAAATCCTAAAATTATGAAATTTGAATTCTGATAAACATAATCAAAACAGGATAAACATCTCAATTTAAATATAAAATTTTTAAAATATATAAGATAATTAATGAATTTTAACAAACTACTTAATTTTTTTTATATAAAAAACATTATATTGTTAAGCCTAAATTAAACAAATTTATATATAAAAAAATCATTATCAATCAATAGAAACCATCCAAAATCGTACTGTAAATCAATAAAAAAACAAAAAATAAAAATAAACATTAAAATCGTGATGTATCTCGCTGCATTGCGCGAGTACGCTTCTAGTGATTACTTAATTTGAATATTTCGATTTTATATAAATTCCTTTATTACCCTTGTAAGTTTAAAATAAACAAAATCATTATCTAATCTCTATGAGCATTCTGATTGGCCGAAAATGGGTTAGCATGGTTAACACTAATAGATTGGTTAGCAAATGAATGACCCTCTCTCTCTCTCTCTCTCTCTCTCTATATATATATATATATATATATATATATATAATTGTTGTTACCATTATGAAACCATCGTTTCCAAAGTCAATAGTTTAGATGATAACTAGGGTGGAAATGATACACCCTATCCCTAAATACATACAATGTTTTATCAGCTCCACGGTTTAAGAAGATTGTTAGACGATTGGTCATATTTTCAATATACCCCTCAATGATGACAAAAACATCTAAATTTTCTGGACCAAAATCAATTCTATTGGTCTCCAAGATTAATAGTAGGAAAATTGACAATTTTTGGATTGGAGCTTTGCCAAAGAGAAAAAAAAAGTTGTATTTATTTTGGGATGGAGGAGATTATGAAATTTACTATTGATACCAATGTTTTCTTAAATTTAGAAATAAATTTATGTTGTTTCAGATTTAAAATTAACTTGTTTAACCACTGAAGTCAAATTGTATCACTAACTTACAAATGATAATATAAGTATATAACATCTATTACGTCTCAATGTCCGTGTTATTCTAAAATATGGAGCCATACATCCGGTATTCATATTCCTTGTTGTCATAGATGAGAATAAGGAGCCAGACATTCTGATACCATAGGTAAAAAGATCATCCTTGGTTAAATCTTATGTCCAGGTAAAGAATGTATATCACTGCCTCACTGGTAACACTGATATTCAACATTTTGTCCAAATTTAATTTTCTCCTTTGTAACACCCTAAATTTTTAAAGAAATAAAAATTCAAAAATTTTGCAATACGACGGCTATAAAACGATAAACCTGAGTATATCAAACCTGTTATAAATAATCACAAAGTATCATCCCGATAAAACGGGGGAACAAGTTACAACCTTAACAATTGATCAAATGAAGAATACACTAACAACCTAATAATCTAACTTAAATAAGAAAGATTAGTATCGGGTGTTGCTATTTTTCCAAAAGTGTGTCCGCTATCCCAAAATACCGGTCTATACATCTCCCAAAAAGACCGCTCTTGACCTCAAGGCCATCCACTCAGTCCCGACGAACCCCATCGAAAACCTGACCTGTTATACATGTCGTTTTAAGAAAAAGTATTAGGCTAAAGCCTAGTGAGATCAAACATTTGCAGTTAAAATAATTGAACGTAGAAGTAAGTAGAGAAATCCATTAGTGACAATGATAATAATAATAATGCTCTTGAAATATAGCAATTACCTCTTGGGTTAACGGGGGAGACCCGCTTACTAACACAAATGACAGAACACAAAAGTAAGTCATTTGATGAGTCAGTAAAGCCAATACACAAATAAAGTACACGCAAGGGATGTCAGACTCAGTGGCTTTAAACTTACACCCACGGAAACTCAAGTTCAACCCCGAAGGGCCCTTACGTCGAGATCCTCATCCAATATCGTAATACTTGAGCACGTAGGACCTACTCTCCCAATCCGATGCCTAAACGTGCCTCGGCGTGGGAAACTAGTCGTCCCAACGCCGGAATAACAATATAACAAATTACGGGGTCATGAATCCCAAATGCAACAATTAAGCCACATAATGCTCATAAGGTCGAATGAATGCATCAACATGTGACAATATGCATTAGACGAAATAAGAGGTAATTTTCACAAAGGCAACCCCCATTGTTTACCAAAAGCTCATTAGTTGAAACATCAATGACTATTAGAATAGCCTTATTTCCCAAAACATGATGAATCCCAAAATATAAACTTATCAGCAGTTAGCCACAAGATTATTATTTCCAAATCCATAAATTGTACATGATTGAAACCATTCTTTGAAACACATTTCCCAAGTGAAAATAAGCTACAACAACACTTACAAGTCTCATTAAACTTTATTCCATAGAATCATCATAAATCCCAAAATCTCCAAAAGTTAGACTTGGTATAAAATTCCACAAATCAAGTATATGAAAATGAGATTTTTAGGCATTTAAAACCCACATTTGACATGTATAAAGTTTTATAAAAGTGTAAGAACTCACAAAGTGGGTTTTAAAGAAAACCCAAAACCCTAGGTTTTGACCCTTGGTGAAGATGAAGATGGAGATGGAGATGAATATGAAGCTTCCAAATCGACAACTTGGGTGATGCTCTTAACTCTAGAAATCAATGGAAGGAATGGTGGTTGGACCAAACCCTAAGTGGAGTAAATGAAGAGGGAGGGTTTTGAGAGGAAAGACTTGGAAGATAGAGATGAGAAATAATGAAATTTGGGGGAAAATCTCATTTTAACTCGTGTTGTTGCTTCTGACGACCAACACGACCCATGCTGATTTGTGAAGGAAGTGGCACGACCCGTGTCAACCCTTCTGTGGTCCAGCACGACTCGTGCCATATTTGTGAAGAAAGTGGCACGACCCGTGCGCCCTACAGACCATAATACATGTCCCCTTTTTCTTCCTTTCTTCTTCTTCTTCCTCGTTTTCTCTCAAAGAACCTTAAATCCCAACATAAGAAAAGTTCCAAAATGAGGCGAATGCTACAGAGATTCCCAGAATTCGGGGTGTTACATCCTTGATTCTACTCTCTACCATTGTGTTTTCAAGGTAATGACGTGTTCCTATTTATGAAAAATTGATGGTTGTTGTCAGTGATCTACTTTTGTTACTGGGAGAGATAAGAAAAAGTATTGTCTAAAGGGAAGGTTGCTGGTGTCATTCGTTTGGTTTTTCATGATGCAAGATTGTATGAAATGGATGAGGATTAAGGTATTATTAGGAAAGTCATATTCTTTATGAAATGACTGATTGTGATTATAACTCATTCCATTCTAAAAGAGTGCGATAATTAAGTGCGTTAGGTAGTGAATCATCAATATTGTTTTCGATCAGAGTGTTTGTTATATTTTAAAGATATTTTGGACATCTTTGTCAGACCATCAGGTTATGAAGTTTTTTGGAATTTTAATTTATATTGTACTGTGCTCTTTTGGTATGTGTTCTACATAAAAAAATATAATTTTTTTGTTATATTAGCTAAGGAAGTCACTAGATAATTGACCCCGTTCATATTTGCAGCATTGAGGCTATCACAGTTGGAAATAAGAAAATAGAGATCAAGATGCTTCGCAACGCATCACACGCAGGTATGTAACTAGTGTGTATAAAACATGTTTTAGTTTTATAAGAGCATCTTCAACAACTTTGCTAAAATAGAAAAATTGGATTTTTGTTCTCTAAACCTCTCCAACAGCTTTGCTATCTTGTTTGCTAAAATAGATAAAACTTGAAATTTTTAAGTTTAGATAATTCTCTAAAACTTGATAGTTGGAGAGAGAAATAATTATTTTATTCAATCCCACCAATAAGATTCAATTTTTATCATTTTATATTAAGTTTTTTTAAAAAGTGTATTAGGATGATAAATTAGAGAATATTATAATAATATAAGTTGTTTTAAAATTTCTAAAATAAAAATCTGTTGGAGTTGAATGTAATACTTTTTAGATATTTTCACTTTTGATTTTCTATTATAGCAAACAATATAGCATTGTTGTTGGAGATGCTCTAATACTTTTTTTGCCCTTCTTGTAAAACTAAAGCTTCAAAAATCATACTACACTTTCCAGTGGTGAATGGATTAAAGGTTCGTCTATCAAACGTACAATAGTTGTTTTTTCAGGAGTAATATTATTGGTTATCAAAATGGATTAATGGTAAGAGTTTATTTTTTTGATTATTGTCTTCTGCTTATCGGGTAAGAATTTCGGTTCTTGTTAAGTCTACCTGGTAAGATAATTGAACCGGTAAACGTTTATCAAGGTAAATGTTTAAACAACTCCTAATTTTTTAAAACTCGTAGATTTATCTAAATTTAAATTATATTAAATATATTTACTTTCTTAATTAAACAAATTATATATAAAAAAATGAAAAGTTCATAAAAACCCAACAAACTATTCCATTTTGATTGATTAAGTCCCTGAACTAATTTTTAGAATGAAAAAACCATTAAACTTTCTCATTTTGAATGATTAAGTTATTGAACAATTTTTTTGAATAAAAAACCATTAAACTTTATCATTTTGAATGATTAAGTCCCTAGACATTTTTTTCAATAAATTAAGTCATTGGACTTCTAAAAATTGATTACTTACATCATTTTAACCCAAAAAAACTAATTGTACCCGATTATCTTTTAATTCTTCCTCTTTTGATAGATCAAAAATAGATCAAAAAGAGGTAGACCGTTGGCAAGGCGAACAACGTGTTAGACGATATGGAAAACGGACAACGTTCGGGCAACCGAGAGTGTTGAGTCGGAGCGATACAATTGTTTGTGAGGGGTTTTAATGGCGTAGCGTTTGAGAACGGTAAAACTGATTTATATCTATTTCTACTTTAAACCCTTCATAATCAGTTTCATGTATCTTTAAAAAAAAGGTAACAAAATTTTGGAAGTTTGATGATTTATTTATTCAAAAAAAAACAAACTTAGGGACTTAATCATTCAAAATAAGAAAGTTTAATGTTTTTTTTTTTCGAAAAAATAGTTGAGGGACTTAATCATTCAAAATGAGAAAATTTAATGGTTTTTCCATTAAAAAAAATAGTTTAGGGACTTAATCATTCAAAATGAGATAGTTTATTGGATTTTTTTGAACTTTTCGTAAAAAAAACATTTATTTTATTCTTTTTAATCACAATTATATTTACATGTGAGTATATTCATATAATATTTGTACAATATTTACAAGTTATTGTTACATACGTACAATTCATTAGTATGTTGAGTTTTATAAAACTAAACTTTGAACAATATTTATACAGTAAACTACTCGTTTCAAAACAATACAAATTTATAAAATAGAATATCAAAAGAGGAAATACATAAGTATTACGCTATACATTACACATCCACGCTTCTAATGTATAAAAGATTGTGGAATTCACAATTTTTTGATAAATCTTCAGAACTTTTTCTGTAACACCCAAAAAATTGGGATAACAAAAATCTCCGGAAAAAAGAAAATTTGGTATCTAAATTAATGTCATAGCACGAGCTCATCCAAAAAGGGGAAACAATAAACGGCTGTTAATTACAAGTTTGTAATAAATAAGCAATGAGGAAAAAACAACCATCTAATCTAAATCTAATCTAGAAAAAAGATTAACTTAAGTTGTTCTTCAAACTCCAAAACATGTCTGCTATAAATGGGTGTCCCAAAATATTCCCAAGCTCGCATCCAAGAACAAATAATCCTTCTTGGTGGTCGCCCCACTAGAATATGAGATACACATCAAACCAATCAAGTGTTAGGTCAAACGAGCCTAGTGAGTTGAACAATAATCATGGCATAAACATTTAAATCAATTATAGACGAAAAGGTCCATACAGGAATCAATGGGGGAGACCCATCACACCAATGAGTTTTACTTCAAGTCAATGTACCTTGATGTTCACTCGTATGAGCAACATCCCGAAGGCCCGACACATTTGAAGACTACCACTCAGGCATTACTCCCAATGGTGGAGGTCTAGGTGCATACCGTCATGGTGGCACCCTAAGGGGGCGTTTGGTTCGCTGGATTCCGCCGGAATCTGATGGAATTGGAATGGTCAATTCCATTGACCAAATTCCATCCTGTTGTTTGGTTACCAATGTAATGGAATAGAATTGCATGAATTCCTTTAATCATGAAATTGGTCATTCCTTCTTAAAATGGATGGAATTGAATTCCATTCCATCATATTTTCTCAAAATGACACAAATACCCTCCTTACCTTTTCTAAAAAACATAGTCGCTTCTAAAAACCCTCTCTCTCTCCTCTATCCTCTCTCTCTCTTTTCTCTATCTCCTCTCTCTCTTCTCTCTCTCCTCTTTCCTCTCTCCTCTCTATCCTCTTTCCTCTCTCATCTCTCTCTCATCTCCTCTCTCTCTCTTTTCTCTATCTCCTCTCTCTCTTCTCTCTCTCCTCTATCTTCTCTCTTTCCTCTCCCTCCTCTCCCTTTCTATCCCCTCTCTCTCCTCTCCCTCATCTCTATCTCTCTTCTATCTTTATCTCTCTCCTCTCTCTCCCCTCTCTCTACCCGCTCCCTCTCTCATAATCTCTCTTTCCTCTCTCTCTCGGCATTTAAAAAAATAAAAATAAAAGAAATGGTATTTTTGTCATTTTTCAGAATTCCATTCCAATTCCTTTGCAAACCAAACAGACATATTCCAATTCATTTGACTGATTACATTCCATTCCTGACAACCAAACACTTGGTCAAATATGATAACATTCCATTCCAATCCAATTCCTTCCAGATTCCAATTCCTTAGACATATTCCATTTCTTCATAAATCATTTTACGAACCAAACGCCCCCTAAGACTACATCCTCCTAGTGCTTACTCATGGTTCATCTAATATACATACAATATTCATCTCTATACATATTCCATATCAACAAGATATATGTATAAGTCCTTGCATATTTCCAATCTCATTTTAGGTCTAACCCTAAAATATGCAAGTTCACCAATATTATCCACCAATCCATGATAACACACAATCATGATCAACATATTGCCAAAAATAATCCCATCAAAACTCACATAAAGAATATTAACCAAGACTTCCAATAAATGCCCAAAAGTATAAATTAGGTCAAACTTATCAGATGATCAAGGTTAAAACTTAAACATTAAATAAAAGCAAGTAGCATGTTAGAATGTATATCTCATTTGGAAATGTTTGATAGAAACTCACTATCTAGGTTTTATAGAAAAACCCTAGAAACTCGCAAGAAACCTTAGAAGTGAGGATGGAGAAGGAAGATGCTCTTGAGACTTGAGATCCTTGGTTGAAATCTTTGATTGAAGAAGTTTAATTCATGAAATAAATGTGGAGAGGATGACTTGGAGGATTTTAGGCCTGCCCTTGAAGAGTATTTAGTGAAGAGAGAGGTTTAAAAGAAAATGGTTGAAGAAGTAAATGAGAAGTGTGGTTGAAATCCCCTTTTAAATCGTCAGGGCGCGCACGCGGTTCGTAGCGTGGTTAGACCCGCGCGGAGAGGCACGCCGGTCTCTGGAATCTTAGGCGAACAGAGCCTCGCGCGGTTTGTGGCGTGACTCCACCCGCGTGGAGCACTGTTTTCTTCAATTCAACCAGTTAGGGTGTTACATTTTCTCAATATTTACATTTCGAATACTTTTTAATTTATTTTTATAAATTATGGTTTCTTTGACGATCTCATTATTTACGATATGAATAATTTAAATTCTCAGTTAATACATTTCATCTGTGTATTTTATCCAACTGTTCTTTAACATTTCATATTTTTCCATTGAATTTGTAATCAAATTGCAAGCTGCAACCGAATATTTCATTAAAATGCAAATACAACTTATATTCTATTTTATGGTTTATGTTAGTTATATGTTATTATTGATAAGTTTTATGCTTCCTTTTTTAAAATTTCTTTTTCGTTGATGCTGTTATTCCGGCAAAAGAAAGGTATATAATAGGACCCTTCTTAAAGTATACATTCACACATAACATTGTCCAAGAACAAATTGTATACATGCTTATCAAATATATGATAATAAAACAGGAAAAAACACATCAACAGACGATAATATATAACCCGCACAAATTTTCCCTTAAAGGGTCCTATTATTTACACCCAACATTGGGTGTAAATTACCTTGAAAACATAAAAAGTTATTTAAACTTTAAAATAAAATAAAAAAATCAAACACAGAGTTAATTATGAGTGGTAGGATGGGTATGGGGGTGGGGTGGGATAGGGTATATATAAGGTTTTTAGGGTGTCAATAAGTTTTCCCATTTAAGAAATGTTTATTTGGTATCTAAACATTGCAAGAAGTTACAATAATTCGTTTTATTTATATAATTTATTATCTTTATGAATCTAACTTTTGTAGTGTCTTCATTAATTACATGTAATATGTAATATTTTTTTCTATCATATTCAACGTGCACCTTAGAGCATCTACAATATATTATTCAGGGTTTAAATCCAGGCGTTGTCAAAGCCCTTGTGGCCATGGATGTTCACCTGCGATGACTCCAGGTCATTCGTGGTCGCCTGGGGATTAGTCGGTGCTTTTAAGCTGGTTCGGAAACCTACGGTTATAAAAAAAACCTTTAAAATCTCTAAAAGAAAAATATGTTCAACTCCAACAGATTATCCATTTTGATATTACAACATTGATTATATTATTAAAATATTACATTCACATGTGTTATCTTTCTCTAAAAAATTATTTCCAAATTTTACTATTGGTGAGGAATATAAAAAGGTATTTTTCTCTCATCGTAATCATTTTTTGGGATGTTATCCAAAATTGGAGATTTTTATACCATCTCTCATATTTTTCCAAAATGATGGAGCAAAAAACATGACAAAAATTTCCAAAATCTCTATTTTTTTTCTTCCATTTTGGACAATCTAATAAATGAGAAGTGTTTAAATGCAACCCCTTTACATGGTGTAACCCCATGCAACCCCTCTATCCACCACTCATTTTTTTTCACTTTTTTAATTAAAAAAATGTGAAAATAAAATGAGTGGTGGATAGAGGGATTGCACCATATAAAAGATTGCATAATAACCTACATGCTATTGTATCTCACAAAAATGCTCCATATAACCAACATTGTTTACTCAAAAATTGCGTTCACTTACCTTTTACAACCAAAATCACTATTTAGACTCTTACATTAATATCTTCAAAATTCATCACGTATCGGTATACAATTGTAATATTAAACGAAATCAACATGTTACACCTTAACTTCTCAGTTTAATTTCTATCAATCAATTTCATCACCACCTAACGTGTAGCATCACACCTAGTTATTTTGAAGAGAAAAATTCCCACATCATCAACTGTCAATAATATATATTTAAAATTGTTTCCTTTTCAAGTTTATCAATCATTTACTTTAACCTATCTCACATTTAAGTCCGCTATAATTTAGTTATCCCTCGTTACAAACATGTTAGGAACAGTTATATGTGTTCATCTTCATCTTCAAAATCTTGTAGTCTTTGTATCTTAAAAAGTCATTCAATCCAACTTAAATTCAAAAATTATGACCTTTCAAAGTAACTATTAATATGATTATTAAATTGTTATAGACATTTAGGTTCCTATAGTTTAAAAAGCATACATATCTTGAAAACTAAACAATTTATAAAAACGTGTACGAGTTACGAGTCTAGAATTATGTCTTCGAAAGTCTATTACCAAAATAGTTACGAACATGAGTACGGTATTATATGACATGTTACGAAATGGTTACATCTACTGGATATCCATATTTTACGAGCATGTCAATATTGAAAAATTACACAACTTAAAAAAAACCCCACCTCCATATGAGTTATGGGTCAAAAGTCATGTCACCCTGAAGTTTACTTCAAAAATGGTTTGAACATTATTATGAAAATGTTATATGCTATGAAATGGTTACGAACTTCAGAATCCTTAAATTTTTACTAACGTGTAGATTTGAAAAAGAACAACTTAAAAAAATATCGAAATTGTTAATACATTTACTGTTAACATTGTACCATATGTACTCAGGGGCTGTTTACCAAATGCTTACCCGGATAAACGCTTACCAATAAAATTTAATACTATCACTTACTTAGCGGGTAAAATTTTAGTCCAACCAAACGGTATCGTATGCAACAATTTTCCCGATAAGCGTTTATCGGTAAAATTTAAGACTATCACTTACTTACCGGATAAGATTTTAGTCCACCAAAACGGTATCGTATGCAACAATTTTTCCGGTAAATACTAACTGTGGTAAAGTCTTCGCCATCACTTACCAGGGTAAGACTCTTGGTCTTTGCCTTAACTCTTACCACTAAAATTCTTGGTCATTGCCATCTTCATCCATAAGGTAATATCACTTGGTAAACGCTTACTCGAGTAAACATTTGGTAAACAGTCCCTTAGAGTCTTAGGAGGAAAGGGATGAATGAATAAAACTGCCTTTTTTTATAAACATTTTATTTGACGGTGTTAATAATAAGGATCCTAAGAGCATCTCCAACAACTTCTCCAAGATGGAGAAGTAAAAAAGTAAAATCTCCAAAAAAAAAATCATCCTCGTCTCCAACAGATTCTCCATTTTGAAGATTACACAATTAATTATAATATTAAAATATTCAATACAATTCATAAAATATTATTTCTCTCTTCTAAACATTTATTTTAAACCAATCTCATTGGTAGAATGAATAAAAAATAATCTCTCTCATGTGTAATCATTTTTGGAGATATCTCCAAATTTGGAGATTTTCATCTTCTCTCTCATGTTTTCTTTATTTTGGAGAAGATTTTGGGGAAGTTGTTGGAGAAAAAAAACCCAGAATTTTCATTTTGGAGAAGCTGTTGGAGATGCTCTAAATAAAAGTAGAGGGACTCGTTAATTTTTTAAGGAAAAACTTATTGACACCTTAAAAACCTTATATACACCCCCCATATCCACCCTACCACTCATAATTAACTCAATGTCTTTGACTTTTTTATTTTATTTTAAAATTTAAATAACTTTTTATGTTCCCAAGGTAATTTATACCCAAGGTTGGGTGTAAATAATAGGACCATGTATTTAAACCAAAAGGGACCAAATCTACATTTAGGGGGTGTTTAGGATTGCTTATTTGAGGTGCTTATTAACTTATTGTGTTTTCAAACAACAAATAAGTTGTTTTGAGTGTTTGGATTGGAAACTGCTTATGAATTCTCTACTCCGCTAATAAGCAGTTTTTGATAAGTCATTCTCAACCGACTTATTTGAAACTCTTTATTAACTTATTTAACCAAATTACATATTTGTCACTTCTTTCTATAAGTTAATAAACACTTTACAAATAACCATAAGTTAATAAACACTTTTACAAATAAGCATAATTTGTTTTAAATAAGCAATCCCAAACACCCCTTGACTAAACGAATAGAATAATCATCGGATCTTAATCAAGTGCTAGAAATGGGTTTAACCGACTTTGAAAAATCTTGTCTAAAATCTAGATGCAGAAGCGGATGTTTCCCCAATCCCAAAATCTCATAAACCAACCAACGATTGGGAGAAATCTGCCATTAATTTTCAGAACAAAACAAATAAAAACCCTTCCTCTCTTTCTTCCTTCAATATCTTGTTGATTTCTTGATCGATCATCTCATGGTTTGACTTTGAGTTTTATCCAAATATGGAGGAAGAATCATCATCATCACTCCTTATGGAGGATTTCGGTCAAAAGGTGGATCTCACCAGGAGAATCAGAGAGGTTTTGTTGAATTACCCTGAAGGGACTACGGTTCTCAAGGAACTCATACAGAATGCTGACGACGCCGGCGCCACCAAGGTTTGCCTTTGCTTGGACCGTAGGTCTCATCCTACCACATCCCTCTTATCCCCTACGCTCGCCCAGTGGCAAGGCCCTGCTTTGTTGGCCTATAACAATGCCGTTTTCACCGAAGATGATTTTGCTAGTATTTCTAGGATTGGTGGAAGTGGTAAGCAAAGTCAAGCTTGGAAGACTGGTCGTTTCGGGTGATTTTTCTACCAACAACTTACCATTATCCCTCTCTCTCTCTCTCTCTCTCTATATATATATATATATATATATATATATACATGTTACTTATGATTCATTATGTGATTGTTATATTGCATTGTTATTTGTTTATTTTCTTTGGTTACTAATAAATGAAACTATTTGAGCTAAAAATGTTCAGATTGTTTGTTTATGTGAACAAAGAAGTAGGTTGGATGCTTGATAGTATTGAAGCTACTTTGCTTTATCTTCCCCATTTATAGTTATTATATTTCTCAAGCCTCTTTGAGGCCTTAGCTCATCCATGATGAAGAGATGATCTGTATGATGAAATGCCAGAATGAAACCCAGGAGTTCATTGAATTGACTTTTCTGTTAGCAAGATACCATTGGTTGCAAGTGGGTAAGCTGAATCTATGGCTTACTTGCTCTTTTCTGAAGGTTCGGTTAGTGACAAAGGGTATTCTCAGACCAATGTTGGGGAGCATTGATGAAATATCCGGTCTAGTGGCCAAAACGACATCCTACCATCTCATTATAGCTTAGGTTGCGATGCATTATCTGCAGTTGTGTCAACTAGAATCCAATAATACGTTTCTCAATGCAGTTGTTGAGGAGGATGTATATATGCACATTTAGGTGGAGTCATCTAGAGTATGTCACTATGTTATCTATAACAATCTTTTATGGTTTGAAACATGCTCCTTGGGTTTATGTTTTTTGTTTCTCTCAAACTTTGGAAACTTTTGGGTAGATTCATAGCGTACCTGATTAACTCTATTTTTTTTTGAAAAATAGAAAAAGGATAATATTGTTCTTCTACGTGGATCACCAGATCTACGTGTGATGACATAAAAGTGATTGTTGTACTAAAGATTCTTGTCCATAAGGAGCTTGACCAAAGACCTTAGCAGCCTTAGTTATTTCCATGTTTTCCAAAAAAAGGCATATTTCTTTGCCAAAGAAAGCATGCCCTTGACATTCTTGCCAAGATTGGTATGTTTTTTGCATACATATTTTTGTAAGCTGGGGGTCTTCACAACTGCTCTACTTTTTGGGGTAGAGGACAGGTTTCATACATCCCACCCCCAAATTTGATCTTGAAGGTCTGCCTACATCTCACCCCCAGATCGCACCTCTGAGTGGGATATACATGGCTCGTTTGGTTTGGTTTTACTAGGATTATGGTAGGGGTTGGTTTGAAGCACTAAATAACAAGTTGTCTAGAAGCATTTTTGAGTACAAGGATTTTAGATTAAGTCAATTGACTCATCCAAATTAGAGGAAGTCTAAAGCCAATCATAACATGGATTTCAAGTTAGAGAATCAATTAGGGGTTATTAATATGGTAAATATGTATGGCACAAGGTGTTTAAGGGGGTGAGGAGAACGTGGGATGGGCAACTTAGGATGGACGTGTCGGCCTTAGACATTTCCGAGGACATGATCTATGATAACAGTTCTTGGCCAAGTTCTTGGCCAAGTTCTTGGCCAAGTAGGACTTGGGTAGTTGAATAGGTGTAAGGACTCTAGCTAGCGTGGAAGGGAATAAGGGAATACATAGGTGGAGCGTGGGATAGGGGGAGGGTCAGGGTCGGGGAGCTAGTGGACAAGTATTCATAGTCATATGATAGTTGGAGGGATGTGTGTCTTTCCTTATATTATCTTTGTTTTAATGTGCCTAACGTTCTTTCTGTTTTAATGTGCCTTTTTCTTCTTCCTTTCTTCTTTATTTGTTGTTTACTTTTAACTAGTCTTAGTTCTTATTTCCTTTTCGCTCACACTTCTGCACAAGCCAGAGGTCTTCATGGTAACAATCGCCTTACCCTTCGGGGTAGAGGTCAGTTGCATACAACCCAATACATCCCACCCCCAGACCATATTTTCGAGTGGGATATACTGTGTTAATTAGGTTTGGTATTACGTTTCATTAATTCGGTTGGTAGCATAGCAGGAACGGGAGATCGGTTAGGATCGTCTTGATAAATGTTCTTCTTTGGGTGGTGATATGCATCATAAATGCCTTTTGGCTCTAGTTGAAATTGTAAGGGAAATTTTATGATGGTGATAGGTAAAAACGTTTGTATATAAGTTTAGCATTGCAGTAATGTGAATGTTGCATTATTTGAGGGTTAGCTTCAGGCCTGGTATTGACATTCTATAGGCCCTGGGCGACATGTGAGAATGGGCCCTCGATAAGTACGATAAAATTTTCAATATGTTGTTTTTATCATTAGATTAACAACGAATTTAGAAAATACTAATATTTCATATAAAACCGTTTTCCGAGTATTCCTAGACGCAATCAAAAATTATTTCTAGATTAATATTATTTTATCATATCATTTTTACATAGCACTGTAAATTTGTTCTACCATCGAACACATCATATGATATACCTTTAATATACAGATTGACATCATTTTGGGTCAGAGTTTTGACTATTCAGAGTAACACTTTATGTTAATGAGTGTAAATCAGTTGGTTTTCCATGTCACCTCATGTTAATGTTTTCATCACCAATTAAAATTTAATTTAGGGTTAAAACAAACTTTTTATTAACCATCAATCTTAGAATCTAAAGTCCATGTTGGTAATAATTTGAGATCTTATTCTTGTTTTAGAGATATGAGTCAATATTGTATGAAAAAGGGGTAGTTTTGAAATCTTAAATATAGATATAATTTGGATCGTCTCATTTTGTTGGTAAAATAATTTCAAAATGTATGGGTTTTCTTAGTTAATAACAAGAAATCTACTATATTCTGATACAAAAATAGAATTAATGCAGATGCAAGGGTGGATGTAGCATGTAAAAGGTGGGGGGATGAGCCCCCATTAAAAAAAGATTTTTATCTAGGTTAAAAGTCATTTTTTAAACTTCCTATCATAGTTCCTCCCATTAATTTTTCGTCTGTGCCCCCACCAACCAAAAAAGTCTCTTGAAATCAACAAAAAAAGTCTCTCGAAATCATCCAAAAAACCGAAAAAATCCCTCGGAACCGTGGAATTAGGCTAAAGACATATCACACGATTTTGCGGGCCTTTAATCTACCTTAAAGGTGCCTCCACTAGGCAAACATCATGGATCTGTACAGTACTGATGGAATAATTAAAAGAGTTAGTAAAAAATGAATGATGGAAAATATATCAAGGTTTGTTGGACAAAGTAGTTTTATATATTAGTACTGAATAAAAAAACTTAGAGAAACAATAAGCAAATAAGCAATATTATAAAATGAACGATCAATGAACTTTTTACGTATTTTATTCTCGAATTTAATTAACTAATACATGTTTGGGCTCTTAATATAATGTTAAATTCTTTTTGGTGACCTATTAGATACTTAAAAAATTTGTGTCTATTTTATTTACTAGTTTTTTTAACTACTACTATATATACTATATAGTATATACAAAAAAAAATTTGGGTCCCTATTTCTTGTGGGCCCTGGGCGTGCGCACGGCCCTGGTTAGCTTCTTATGAGAGCTTACATTAAGGCTATAAGCTAAATCTGTAACAAGTCAACATTTGCTTGTGAACTTTAAGAAATGCCATCTCTAATATATATGCTTGATCACAATCCTCTTCTTTCTTCCAGTTTCCGAGTTTCTTGATATTCTCTTTTGCACTGTACACAGTTGTAATTGTATTTAACTGTTAATAAATTTAATTATTTATCATTAATTTTTAACTAATTGATCATTGTTTTTTGCTTTGCCACCACATTGTTTGTTAGGGTTGGCTTCAACTCGGTGTACCATCTGACTGATTTGCCATCTTTCGTTAGTGACAAATATGTAGTGCTGTTTGATCCTCAGGGTGATTACCTTCCAAATGTATCCACATTAAATCCCGGGAAGAGAATCGAGTATGTCAGTTCATCAGCCATCTCTCGATTCCGAGATCAGCTTTCTCCATACTGTGCCTTTGGTTGCAACATGGCAAGTTCTTTCCCTGGAACTATATTTCGTTTCCCTTTGAGGAATGAGGAGCAAGCATCAAGGAGTAAGCTCTCAAAGCAAGCCTATTTGGCAGATGATATTTCTTCAATGTTCGTTCAGTTATATGAGGAAGGAGTTTTCACGCTTCTATTTCTAAAGAGCGTACTTTGTATCGAAATGTATGTATGGGATACAGGGATGCCTGAACCTAGAAAAACTTATTCCTGCTCTATCAGCTTGGCAGATACTGATACTGTTTGGCATCGCCAGACACTTCTGAGATTATCCAAGTCTATCAATTCTTCTGAATATAAGATGGATGGATTTTTGTTGGATTTCTTGAGTGAAGATATAAGTGGAGACCAGTCTCAGAAGAGGGTGGATACCTTCTACATAATGCAGACGATGGCATCAGGATCCAGCAGAATAGGTTCATTTGCTGCAAGTATGTCCAAAGATTATGACATTCATCTACTACCTTGGGCTGCAGTAGCAGCATGCATCTCAGACAATTCGTCCAGGGTAATGTTCACTTCATACTGTAGGTTAGACTACTGTTTCTTTCCCTTAGGTGTATAAAATTCAGATTGTCGGGATCAAGTGTACTGGAATGTGTGTGTGTTTGTTTTTCCATTAGTTCCTGTATGATTAAGCTAAGTTGTTCCTTGCTGTGCTGAACAAAATGTCTAAATGTCTAAATGACAAAATGACCATTTTACTCTTAATGTTTTTTTTCCATCAACACCTAATGAATTGAAAGAATACCCATTAAGTCATAAACAAACCACCTCTAACTATGTCTTGTTGCTGGAATTTTATTTATTTTATATTTTTTTCTGACAGGGTGATGTCCT
The DNA here is from genome assembly GCA_954870635.1 of Arctium minus. NCBI lineage: Eukaryota > Viridiplantae > Streptophyta > Magnoliopsida > Asterales > Asteraceae > Arctium > Arctium minus. Next base: position 140,591,413 of record OX941082.1, on the reverse strand, counting down.
TAGAGATGGCCGGGCATTTTGTTTCCTCCCCTTGCCAGTAAAGACTGGAATGACTGTGCAAATTAATGGATACTTTGAGGTGTCATCAAACCGTCGTGGCATTTGGTATGGAGCAGATATGGACAGGAGTGGCAGAATACGTTCTCTTTGGAACAGACTTTTATTAGAGGACGTTGTCGCATCTTCATTTGTTAAGTTGCTGATTCAAGTGCAACCTATCCTGGGTCCTACCAATTCATATTATTCTTTGTGGCCTACTGGCTCCTTTGAGGAACCATGGAGCATTTTGGTGGATCATATTTACAAGAACATTGGTGATTCCCCCGTCTTGCATTCAGATCTTGATGGGGGGAAGTGGATTTCGCTACTGGAGGCTTTTCTTCATGATGATGAGTTCTCTAAGAGTAATGACCTTAGTAAATCTCTTGTACAGTTGGGATTGCCTGTTGTTCATTTGCCAATTGCCTTGCGAGATATGCTTTTGAAATTTGCATCTAGTGTGCGGCTGAAAGTAGTGACTCCTGATTCAGTTCGCAATTTTCTTAGGAAATCGAAAGGTATTGACAGTATAAGCAGATCTTTCAAACTAGTATTGTTGGAGTATTGTCTCGAAGACCTGATTGATGATGATGTCATTAGACATGCATATGACCTGCCTTTGGTTCCTTTAGCAAATGGTGACTTTGGATCATTCTCTGAAGCTTCAAAAGGGGTATCTTATTTTGTCTGCAATGATTTGGAATACATGCTCCTGCAAAAGATACCAGATAGAGTAATTGATCAGAATATACCTCACGATATATTAAGCAGACTGACATCTATTGCTAAGATCTCTTCAGCAAACATTTTTGTTTTTGATGTTAATTGCTTCCTTCAGTTGTTCCCTAAAATTGTACCTGCTGATTGGAAATATAAAACTGTGGTTCTCTGGGATCCAGAATTCAATTCTAATCATCCTAGTGTAACATGGTTTCATCTATTCTGGAAATATCTTCATGATAATTGTGAAAGCCTGTCCATGTTTGGTGATTGGCCTATCTTGCCAGCTCTTGATGGTCATCTGTACAGACCATCCCGGCAGATGAAGTTGTTGAATGTGGATAAATTGTCTGACAAGATGCAGGTTCTCCTTGGTAAAGTAGGGTGCAAGATACTTAACAGCAGCAATGGTATTAAGCACCCTGATTTGCTCAACTATGTACGTAATGCCGATGGTTCTGGTGTCTTGAAGTCGATTTTTGATGTCATCTCTTTGAATGATGGGATTAAAGAAGTTTTTCTTCAGACCCTAGAAGCTGCAGAGAGGGATGAGCTTCGTCAATTTTTTCTTGATCCAAAATGGTATATTGGAAACAATATGTCTGATTCTGATAGAAGGACATGCATGCGACTTCCAATCTTTAGAGTGTATGGTGGGGAATCTGCAGAAAACTTCCATTACTCTGAATTGGAAAACCAAATATTTTTGCCCCCATCTGACTGTCCCGAGTCTTTATTTTGTGGTGATTTTGTTCATAGTTCATCTGGCACTGAAGATGAAATTTTGAATAAATACTATGGCATCGAGCGGATGGGGAAGGCCAGATTCTATAAACAATATGTGTTTGATAGGGTCAAAGAGTTGCAACCGGAGTTCCGTGACAGTATCATGATGTCAGTTCTGCGGGAGTTGCCACATTTGTCTTCAGAGGACCCAACATTCAGGGGACATGTAGCAAATTTGGAATTTGTTCCTACTGCAAGTGGTTCTTTGAAATGTCCAACAGTGCTCTATGATCCCCGGAATGAAGAATTATATGCTTTATTAGAAGACTCTGATAGTTTTCCTGCTGGTGTTTTTGAGGAATCCAGAATTTTAGACATGCTACAAGGTTTAGGTCTAAGGACATTTGTGTCTCCTGAGGCTGTCATACAAAGCGCTCGACGGGTGGAACAGTTGATGCATGATGATCAACAAAGGGCTCATTTGAGAGGAAGAGTGCTTCTTTCTTATCTAGAAGTAAATGCCATGAAGTGGTTACCTGATGTGCCAAAGGATTTGTTTTCGCGAGCTGCCAGTGCATTTAGGCCTCGAAGTCTGAAAGCTGACTTGGAGAAGTTTTGGAATGATCTACGATTGATTTCTTGGTGCCCTGTGCTTGTTTCATCTCCATTTCAGTCATTACCATGGCCAGTTGTGTCCTCTATGGTTGCTCCTCCAAAACTCGTGAGGCTATACTCGGATTTGTGGCTTGTTTCAGCCAGCATGCGAATATTGGATGGAGAATGTTCTTCAACAGCCTTATCTCATCATCTTGGGTGGTTGTCTCCCCCTGGAGGAAGTGTAATTGCTGCCCAACTTCTTGAGCTTGGAAAAAACAACGAGACTGTAACTGATCCCGTTCTTCGCCAGGAATTGGCTTTAGCGATGCCGAGGATCTACTCCATACTGATGAACATGCTAAATTCAGATGAAATGGACATTGTGAAGGTTGTTCTAGAAGGGTGCCGATGGGTTTGGGTAGGAGATGGATTTGCAACACCAGAGGAAGTTGTCATCAATGGCTCTCTTCATTTAGCCCCTTATCTGCGTGTCATACCTGTTGATTTAGCGGTTTTTAGAGCTTTATTTCTGGAGCTTGGCATCCGGGAGTTCTTAAAGCCTACAGATTATGCTAAAATTTTGTGCAGAATGGCTAGAGTCAAAGGTTCCACTCCTCTGAATGCACAGGAGCTGCGGGCAGCTTTACTACTTGCACAACATCTGGCTGAAGTTCAATTGTATGAAGAGCAAATTAAGATCTACTTACCAGATGTTTCATGCATTTTAGTTGACGCCACAGATTTAGTTTATAATGATGCTCCATGGTTGCTTGGTCAAGAAAATACTGAGAGCTCATTTGGTAATGCATCTAATGTGGCCTTCAATATGAAAAGAACAGTGCAGAAATTTGTGCATGGTAACATCTCCAATGATGTTGCAGAGAAGCTAGGTGTTCATTCACTTCGCCGGATGTTGCTTGCTGAGAGTGCTGATTCAATGAATTTGAGTTTATCTGGAGCTGCGGAAGCATTTGGACAGCATGAAGCTTTGACAACCAGACTTAAACATATTCTTGAGATGTATGCGGATGGGCCAGGCACTCTTTTTGAGCTGGTGCAAAATGCAGAAGATGCTAAAGCTTCTGAAGTAGCGTTTCTTTTAGATAACACTCATTATGGGACTTCATCCGTTCTCTCCCCAGAAATGGCAGATTGGCAAGGGCCGGCTTTATATTGTTTCAATAACTCCGTCTTCAGTCCACAAGACTTATACGCAATCTCTCGAATTGGTCAAGAAAGTAAGCTGGATAAGCCATTTGCAATTGGAAGATTCGGCTTAGGATTTAATTGTGTTTACCACTTCACAGACATTCCTACGTTTGTTTCTGGGGATAATATTGTATTGTTTGATCCTCATGCATGCAACTTACCAGGAATATCTCCTTCTCATCCTGGCTTGCGGATTAAATTTGCTGGCAGAAAAATTTTGGAACAGTTTCCGGATCAGTTCTCTCCATTTCTTCACTTTGGCTGTGACATGCAACAGTCATTTCCTGGCACGCTCTTCCGTTTTCCCCTGAGAAGTGCTAAAGTTGCTTCAAAGAGCCAAATAAAGAAGGAAGCCTACTCACCTCAAGATGTCAAATCACTCTTATCATCCTTTGCTGAGGTTGTGTCCGAGACGTTGCTTTTTTTGCGTAATGTAGAGACCATAGCCATATATATGAAAGAAGGAGCTGGTAGTGGGATGCAGCTTGTACATCGAGTCCAGAAGGAGCGTATTGGTGAACCTGAAGCTGAAACCGACACATTTCAGCAAATGATTAATTATATGCATGAACATCAGCGAGATGGATCAGATAGGAATCATTTCTTGGACAGATTGAGGAGGCCTAATGACACAGGTTTGCCTTGGAAAAGTCAGAAACTTCTATTGACAGAGAAAAACTCATCTGAAGAAAAGTCGCATATCTGGTTAACCAGTGAATGCTTTGATGGTCGCCGCAGTAAAAGAAATTCTGAAGCCAGAGACAACAAATCTCATAAATTTATTCCATGGGCTTGTGTGGCATCATGTTTAAAAACTGTAGAGGTTGACCAAGAATTGAGTAACACGGAAGGTGGAGAAGATTCTCGTGTTGTTACCTCTGACATGCAAGAAGTTTCTGTAGCTTCTGTTGAAGTTAAAAAGAATTTTGAGGGCCAGGCCTTCTGCTTCTTGCCACTTCCAATAAGTACTGGTCTTCCAGTGCATGTTAATGCATATTTTGAATTATCATCTAATCGAAGGGATATATGGTTTGGGAATGACATGGCTGGCGGTGGCAAAAAACGATCAGACTGGAACATTTACCTCCTTGAAGAAGTTGCTGCACCAGCTTATGGTCACTTGCTTGAGAAACTTACATTGGAAATTGAGCACTCCGATTCATTCTATTCCTTTTGGCCGGCAACAGCAACATCGGGACCTTGGGCATCAATGGTGCAGAGGCTTTATAACTTTGTTGCTGATTCTGGTCTCCGTGTATTATATACTAAAGCAAGAAACGGTCAGTGGATATCAACCAAACAGGCCATTTTCCCTGATTTTACTTTTGACAAGGCGTCCTGTCTTGTTGATGCATTATCTGATGCTGGCTTACCTATCACAACAATTCCCAAGCCTCATGTGGAGAAATTTATGGAGTACTGTCCATCTTTGCATTTTCTCACACCTCAGTTACTAAGAACCTTGTTAGTTCGCCGAAAGCGTGAATTCAGAGATAGGAATGGAATGATCTTGGCACTCGAGTATTGTTTACTTGATCTAAAAAATCCGATTCAATCTGATAGTTTTTATGGTTTGCCTCTGTTGCCTCTTTCCAATGGTTTGTTCACAGTATTTGAGAAGAGAGGGTCGAGCGATAGAGTTTATGTAGTGCATGGAGATGCATATAATCTTTTAAAAGGCTCTGTTGCAAACCAACTTGTGGATTCTGAAATTTCTGACGCCATTCATGGGAAATTATGTGATATAGCCAGAAGTGAATGTTTCAACATTTCGTTTCTGACTTGCCATTTGCTTGAGAAGCTCTTTCTGAGAATACTTCCAGCAGAATGGGTGCACGCGAAGCAGGTTACCTGGATCCCTGGTCATCAAGGGCAACCCACTTTGGAATGGATGAAGTTGTTATGGAATTATCTGAATTCTAATTGTGATGATCTTTCAATATTTTCTAAGTGGCCTATTTTACCAGTTGGAAACAATCATCTTTTGCAAATTGTTGAGAATTCGTATGTCATTGAAGATGATGGGTGGAGTGAGAACATGTCATCTTTATTGCTGAGAATAGGATGTCTATTATTGAGGCATGACCTTCAACTAGAGCATCCACAGTTGAATAAATATGTGCAGTCTCCAACAGCAAGTGGCGTTCTGAATGCATTATTAGCAATTGCTTGTGAACCAGGGAAAATAGAAGGTCTTTTTGTTGATGCATCAGAGGGCGAGCTGCATGAGCTTAGAAGTTTCATTCTTCAATCCAAGTGGTTCTCTGGAGGCTTACTTAATGCAACACATATTAATATCATCAAACAGATTCCCATGTTTGAGTCCTTCAGGAGTAGAAAGTTGGTTTCTTTAACCAAACCTACTAAATGGCTGAAATCAGATGGTATTCTAGAGGATCTTTTGGATGACGACTTTGTTCGTATTGACTCCGAGAAAGAAAGAAAATTGTTGAAAAAGTATTTAGATATCAGGGAACCTTCTCGAGTGCAATTTTACAAAGGTTATGTGTTCAATCGCATGCCAGAACTTGTCTCTCAGCAGGGGATTCTGTCAGCTATCCTTGATGAAATCCGTGTGCTGATCAAGGAAGATAGCTCCTTCAAAAAGGAACTTATGATGACACCATTTGTCCTGACAAATGGGGGATCTTTGCAAGAACCATATAGGTATATTCTTAACTCATCGTTTACACGGTTTACAGTTTAGTTATCAATTACAGTAGAGTATTGTTAGGTGACTTTTTCTCGTCATGGGAGCAAATAGTGACCTTATGGAATGTCATTTGTCGTTATGAAAAATTAAATTTCAAGTTACAGTGAAAAAGAATTTAGATTGCCACCTGGATATTGCACTTGTATACTTTTGGTATGCCAACTAGAGAACATTCATGTGACCACGAACAAAATAAGTTGTACGGGTTCGGGATGGAATCCGATTTACCCACAGTATATAGACGAAACTAGAAGAAAGTTTATGGGTTGAATAGGTAATTTCCAACAAAATAAGTTGTCCATGTTCCGGACAGAATCCGATTTACCCACACTATATAGACTGGCACATGCAATCCATATCCAATTTCATGAACTTATGTTTTTGTAATTTCTCCATTGCGAAATAAGAGATATAGAAGGGGAGTTGTTCAAATCTCTATCCCCACAGTTATCAGTGAAGATTCAACAAGGCAATCACCACCACCACCCTATACTTGCAGCCAATCTCACTTCAAAAGCACCAACATACAAAATACAAGCACATAGATATGGGTACATACACGGTGAAAATATACACAAAAGACAAGCTTACAGTTAGGGCTCATTAAACTCGTAAACTTTTAGATTGTAGATAAGTCTGATGAGGATCAGAGATGCAGGCACCTTCTTCAGCTAGCATACATGAAGATTCTGCAAATTTATTGAGAGATGTGTACCTTGATAATTTGATCTTTGCTGAAGGTTAGAATTTTAGAGCTTAGGGTTGACCCAAATGTAAGCTTTCTCATAAATGAATTTATCGAGTGATGTTTGAAGAACTTGAATCCTTGAATGGACCTGGGTGATTTGGAGATTGATTATTCTTCATCAAAGAACTTTTGGGTACTTCAAAATTGTCCATTTCAATTATTTTTCCAGATAAATAGATGGGCTCACCTTAGGTTTATTCATCGTTGCTGCTAGGTGGGGCTCACACCCTTTGTCCAAAACCACATCCTTCTCAATCTAGTAGACCGTTCTTGATAAAATATGTGTTCAACTGACTTCTAGAAAATTTAAACAGGTTTTGTTAAAAAATTGGTTGAAAGGTCTTTTGGACAATATGAAATCAAAATGAAGGCTTTGCGGTGATAATGTTGATATGCAAACTGAAATGGGATAGGCTGGTTAAGGACATGATGGAGAATTCCCAGAAAATGCAAATGTTCTCTGCAGCCTTAATGTGTCATATGGTATCTATGCACTCAGAGTTCACATCCTTTAAAAGTGCACTTAGCAGCTACTTCTTCCAGCTTAAGTGCCTTTCCTTCTATTTTTTTTCTTAACCCTTTTTTTTTCTCCAAGTCTTTTCATATGTTCTTACTTAGATAAATTATGCTTCATATTGACGGAAAAATTGACAATGATCCTCGTAGAGGAACAGACACTAGACATATACTTGATATGTTTTTTTATTTTTACAGGCTATATGATCCTCGTGTAGCTGAGCTACAAAAGTTTCTGCACAAGGATTCCTTCTTCCCTTCTGACAAGTTCTCTGATCCGGAAACTTTGGATATGTTAGTTACCCTTGGACTAAGGCAAACCTTAGGCATTAAGGGTTTGCTTGACTCTGCTAGGTCAGTATCTATGTTGCATGATGCAATGGATCCGGATGCCGTTGTAAATGGGAAGAGATTACTTGGTTGTTTAGATGTGTTGGCACTCAAGCTCTCAACTGAGGAAGTAGAATTCAGTTTCAATGGGTTTCGGACTGCAGGAGAAAGTGGCATCAGCTTGCCGGATGATGAAGCAGATAACTACTCAAGAAATACTTCTGAGGCATTTCACAAAGATTTTCTTGGGAAGTTGATTGATGAAATGCCTGGAGAAGATTTTTGGTCTGAAATCAAATCCATCAGTTGGTGTCCTGTTTATGTTGACCCACCTTTGCAGGGACTTCCATGGTTAGTACCATCTCAAGAAATTGCCGCACCAGATACTGTCAGACCGAAATCGCAGATGTGGCTTGCTTCATCTATGATGCACATACTGGATGGTGAATGTAATTCAATGTATTTACAACGTAAGCTTGGCTGGACAGATCGCTTACGTATAAATATTTTGTCTTCTCAATTAGTTGCTCTATCCAAGTCCTATGCACAACTCAAGATGCACCCGGAGTCGAATCATGAATTTGAAGTTTCTCTGCAGGAGCATATGCCCACACTTTATTCAAATTTGCAAGAGTATGTAGGGACCGATGACTTTGAGCTTCTTAAATCTTCTCTCAGTGGCCTTTCTTGGGTTTGGATTGGAGATGATTTTGTAACTGCGGAAGCTCTTGCATTTGATTCACCTGTAAAATATAGTCCATACTTGTATGTAGTTCCATCTGAATTGTCTGTATATAGAGATTTGCTTCTGGCTCTGGGAGTTAGGCTTAGTTTTGATGTTTTTGACTACGCTCATGTTCTATTACGCTTGCAAAATGATGTCAAAGGTTCTCAGCTCTCAGAAGATCAGTTGAGTTTTGTTCTTTGTGTCCTAGAAGCTGTTTCAGACTGTCATTTAGATAGAGGAATGTTCGAATCTTCTAACACTCCATTGTTGGTCCCCGATTCTCAAGGAGTTCTCATGGCTGCAGGGGATGTTATGTATAATGATGCACCATGGTTGGATAGTAATGCCCCTCTGGGAAAACATATCATACACTCTAGTATCAGTCATGATCTGGCGAACAGATTAGGGATTCAATCCCTTCGTTCCATCTCTTTGGTCAGTGAGGAAATGACAAAAGATTTGCCATGTATGGACTATGCTAAAATCTGTGATCTTCTTGAGTTGTATGGAAGCAAAGATTTCCTGTTATTTGATCTAATTGAGCTGGCAGACTGCTGTAAAGCCAAAAAGCTTCACATAATTTTGGACAAGCGCAAGCATCCATGCCAGTCGTTGCTGCAGCAAAATTTAGGTACAGTTTAAATTTAAATTATTTATGCTGTGTGAAATTAAATTCTCCAAGTATGATAAGATATGTTGAAGCCTGCTTTACCTGCAAAATGGTTCTTCTGATTGACCCATTAGCCAATGTTGGTTACTGTAGAAACCAATCTTATCTTTCTTTTGGTGTGAATCAATCTCCATAGTTCTTTTTTTTTCCTTTTTTTTTTGGTTTAGAAAACAACATAATCTTCATAGTCGGTGTTCATCAGCTTAAGTTAATGAAACCTTACTTGCTGTAATCTGATTGGAGGTTGGACCTGCTTACACTAAGATGAAAAAACAGTACAGTTAAAAAGCAAAACACTACACTTCAAGACAACAATCAATCAAAGTGGAATTTAATCAATACTAACAGAGAAATCACCATCTCCAAATTGAATGTCTTTTGACAGCTAGAAATCATGTACATTTAGCTTAACCTACATCATAGATTCAGATCACATGCAGCTGAAATTCAAAGAAGCAGCAATGGGAATGTTATGTGGAGATACATTTGTTGCTTGCCTGTCTCACTTATGAAGCCAACATGATGCAGCCAACACTCGTTGGGCACCCTCAATAACATAGCCTTTCTCATTCTTCTAATGTTACCATCACTATTTATTTTATAATACATACCACCCTCCAAGACTTGTTATTGGTAGCCACTAGTTAGAAAGGCAATCTCAATTGAGCATGAGAGGAGGAGCAAGTTGTGATACAAATCATAAGTTCGGGGTTTAGTGTCATTATTTGCATATCAAGGTTGAATGCCCAAGCAAGGATGTGTTTTGAAAACCTTCCAGCTATATATGGAGTTTAGTCAGAAGTAGTTTTCTGTCTCTAAAGTAGTTAGTTTTCAGTACATTCTACTCCACAAACTAGAATAGAGAAAAAACTGCCAGACCATTATAATAGACAAATTATGAAGTCTCTTTGGAAGGTTTAGATTGTCTCATCTGCCTTTGCCACCTTCAGGGGTAGGATTGGTGATGTGGTTAGTCCTTCAGTAGTTATTAGGCTTTGTGAACTTTTTATCCAGATCTAGGTTACGTTTCAAAATTCTATTCGAGTGACTTAGTAGGATTGGTGATGTTGTTAGTCCTTCAGTTACCTTCTCTAGTTTTTTTTTTTAAATTTTTTCTAGTTTTTTAAGAAACCCTACTAGTCCCAGGTGTTCATAAAACCCCATAAGTAAGAATTGGAATTGCATTTGTGGAATTTCATAGTGTACTGATTCGGAGAAACTAAAACAAACAAGTCCGATAATCAAAATGATTGCACACACTTCTTTCATAAATAAGGACAAACTTGATTGATGACTAGAGGTTGAAAAGGTGCTCATTAAAATTCTTACCTGGAGTGGATCTGTCCACAAATTGGTTGGCTGTGTTGTTCTTAGGAGGTTAGCATCTGTAGTCTACCCGATTCGCCATAAATTGAGTGGTTGTTTTCTTTGAGATTGATTGAACTGAAGACAATGTATTTGATTATAGAAATCAATTATTTGATGATCAACAAGGAAACAATCAGCCTTGTCTATAATTAGCTAAATGAAATAAATGTCGATAACAATTTTCTAGCCACATATATCATCCATGAAATATCAAGTTAAGAGTATTCAAACATTGGTTTCTTTTGTTCCCCAAAAGTTTTGAGATGTCTAAACAATCCATGGTGTGTCTGATGTTTTGTCAATCCATTCCTGCCATCTACATTGTATTGACCACACATACAAATGTAGACTATTGCTAGGTAATTTAAGACATGCTCTTTGTATGCAACGTAGTTATGTCTAATTTTACCTATTTAAAATTCAAGTTTCTGCTCTACTATGTAAGAAAAGTAATTGAAGCGAACAAATCCAATATTTTATACATGATGGGGTAAATGTTGTAGAATTCAGTTGCATAACATGTCGTTCAACTAAAATTTCATTTTAATTGAATAATAGATTACTTTTTAACTAACTGTTCGAGTTTTTGATTGTGCTTTTTTCTTTGTCCAAATATTTTCCTGATAATCATCTTCTACAGGAGACTTTCAAGGTCCTGCCCTTGTTGCGGTCCTGGAAGGAGCCAGCTTGAGTAGGGAGGAAATATCTAGCCTTCAGTTTCTTCCTCCTTGGGGTTTGAGGGGTGACATGCTTAATTATGGCTTAGGTTTGATGAGCTGTTATTCTATAACTGATCTTCCTTCAGTTGTCTCTGGTGGCTATTTATACATGTTTGATCCTCGTGGTATGGCTTTTGCTCCACCTTCAAGTCATTCTCCAGCCGCAAAGATGTTTACTTTGACAGGTATTAGTATTCTGTTATGTTTTTGCTAACTATGCTCTGTTTCTGTTGATCGGGTTATTTTATTTTCTGTTCTGCCTTGTGGCTGGTCATGTACTATATATAAAGTGGGCTGCCCCCACTCCATGACATACAATTTTATTCTTCCTTTTACGTGGTATTAGAGCCAAAATATCAGTATCAGAACTGTAAGCCCTCTAGATGATGCCACCGATAATAGCTAACTTACTGCTGCCTCTGCCTTGGCAACTGACTGTTGGTGGTTGCCTCACGACCTCAAGGGGTCTTCGCTGCCTGACCCAAGTGTCCAAAACTCTTGGCTGTGTTGACCCTATTGGAGACCCCAAGCATAGGGACCCTTATCTAACCAGGGGTGGCTAAAGCACCTTGAGAAGCATCATCGAACACCACTTCTATGGTATCTACTGTGTCTTTAGGTTCTTTCAGAAAGGGATGTCCTGAATCGAAGTTGCCATTTGGCTTGGTGCTATTTCAGGACTAACAAATACTCCTTTTGCCTTCCATTCTGTATGTTCTATACATCCTTAGTGTACTCTTAATGCTACTTCGATCAGTGATATAGGTGCATTCGATAGTATCATTTGAGGTCTCTTTTATCCTCTCTCTCCATCTTCCCATGTTAAGGAGTTCTCGTCGACCACCAACTCGTGCTCTTGGCATTGGTTGAAGCCCTTAGTTGCAAGGTCATTGTCCAGTTCTGTTGAGTGGCAGTTAGGGTGACTTGCCCATCACTTCTCAACTATCATCCCTAAAAAACTCAACTCTGCCTCGGAAATGTTTGATGCTCTTTGGGAAACTTTAGAGTGGGGAACCTCTTGCTGGTTTTGGGCTCAGCTCATTTTGCCTATGCTAATTTCACTTTTACCAGATCTACTGCATCTTTAGGTTCTTTTAGCAAAGAGGGAATCTCCAGACTCAAAGATGCCTACTTCTACTGCTACTTCATCTCTGACGTACTCCTTTAACCTTCCATTATGTATCTTTTGATTCTTTTCGCATCTTCAGTCATTGATTTGGGTTCCTCTGACCATATAATTGGAGGTCTTTTTTATCCTTCATCCTTTTGTCTTCCTATTTAGTGGTACAAATTACCACATGATCTTTTTGTTCTATTGGCCGTGCCACTCTAACCTGTAGCACACACAAATTACAACTGGAAGTCTTTACACATCATCACTAACTATACTAATGGAGTCACTAATGGTGCCTCTCAAAGTTTGAACACAAGAAATTAGTAAGACAACTTTTCACACCTTATGAGATTTCACAGTGCCTCAGATATACAAAGATATTTTGGAATCTTGTGATCCTTTTAATAGTGACCTTGCCATGAGAAGTTCTATTAGACATCTTGTAGCCAAATATTCTTTCTCATCTTAGGTGGCTGATGATTTTTTTTTTTGCTTAATTGCAGGTACCAATTTGACTCAGCGATTTCGTGACCAGTTTAGTCCCATGTTTGTTGGTCAAAAAGTTCCATGGTCGACGGATTCTACGGTTATACGTATGCCTATTTCATCTAAATTCATTGATGGTGGGACTGAATCTGAGTGGGCAGGAGTGAGACTGATACTTGAAAATTTTATAAAGCATGCCTCTAGAACACTTGTATTTCTGAAGTCAGTTTCAGAGGTAATGAGAATCTTGTCTTTTTTACCTTTTTACCTTTTAACATTGCAGACATCTAGTTCTTGCTTGTGAGATTAAGGCGTTCTCTTGCATTATCATGATGCAAGTTTGTTAATGAATTTGAGAAGGTTATACAGGTGATAGTAGTCACAATTATTGAACTTATTGCTTAATTTATGTGATCCAAATGCATCTTTGCCTTCAATCACTCAGGTTTACACTCGACGAGTCAACATGCAATCGGTCTTGTTTTTGAGTCCTCATCCTTGGCTCTTTCATCGACAGATCCTTTGTTCAGGGAATGACGTTAGAGACTAATTATTGCACATGAGCCACTAGTTTGCTCTTTAACCTCGTTTGTTCTGTGTTTTTTTTCCAAATTGTCTTGAAGGTCAGCTGATGCCAGCCAACTTAATTGAGTTGCATAACATAGGTCTTCTAGTATATCAAACAACATGAGTAATTGAGTAGAATCAGTTTATTCTATAAGAAAAATGAATGAATGTTTATAGGTATCCCGACCAATTGGTGTTGTCATCACAGCATGATGCGCTGGTTGTTGAAGTTACTTTTTCCTTTCGCACCTGGAGTTTGCGTCATCTTCTCTCTGTGGTCAGCATGAAGAACCTTTAGTTATTTGTGCCTGATCACGGTCCTTGATCTTAGTCTGGTACCCCTCTTCTTTCTATTGCCAACAGGATGAAATAACTAAGTCTTCAGAGAGAGGTCTCTTTATTTTTGCTACAGGAATTTAATGTCTTGCTTGCTAGAGATAATGGACTAGGTAGTTGCTGAATTGCTGTGATCACTATTTGCTCCCATTCCTTGGCTAGTATGCTCTTTTAAGTAAATTTTCTTTGCTTCTAATCCGTTCTTTCAGGTGTCATTATCAACATGGGGGGAGAAAGAGCCACAACCGTCCCAAGATTTTTTGATTTATGTGGATTCATCTCATGCGGCAGCAAGGAATCCATTCTCAGAAAAGAAGTGGAAGAAATTCCAATTATCAAATTTATTTGGTAGCTCGAGTTCTGCAGTCAAGTTGCATGTGGTGGATATAAATTTGCACCAAAGGGGAACGATGGTTGTGGACCGATGGCTTGTTGTACTTAGCTTGGGTTCTGGGCAAACAAGAAACATGGCTCTTGATAGGTATTCTGTTGAAATAATTGAATCATGTACATATTCTCATCATGTATTATTCTGGTAAACTGTTTCTCATATAAGTTATCTTTGAAATTGGTGATATAATCATCATATGTGATTGCAAATAATTCAAATAAAATTTTGAAATGAATTGGGCCGTTACTAGATTTAGGTGTTCATGGTTAAATCATGTTGATTTTTTGTATGATCTTACTCTTAACTACTGATCATTTTGCGGAACTTAGATTGCAACAGAAATTTGTTTCTTAACAGTCATGTTTTCATTCCAGGCGATATCTAGCCTATAATCTGACACCTGTTGCTGGAGTGGCTGTACACATCTTAAGAAATGGACATCTTGCCGAGGCCCGTTCATTGTGCTCCATCATGTCTCCTCTTCCTCTATCTGACTGCATTAGTATGCCTGTTACTGTTCTTGGCTGTTTCCTTGTGCGTCACAATCGAGGCCGTTACCTTTTTATGTACCAAGATAGTGAATCTTTGGCTAAGGCACAACCTGATGCAGGAAATCAGTTAATTGAAGCTTGGAATCGAGAACTCATGTGTTGTGTGCGGGATTCATACATAAGATTGGTGTTGGAAATGTTTAAGATAAGAAGAGATCCGTCAACTTCGACATTGGAGTCAAGAGCAACCCATGCCATTAACTTGGCGTTGAATGGATGTGGGAGTCAGATATATTCCTTCTGGCCTACATCTAGTGGGAAACCAATACTTACTGATACTGAAAATGCACATAGTTTGGTTTCAAAGAAGACCCTCAAAGCCGACTGGAACTGTTTAGTTGAACAAGTCGTGAGACCGTTCTACTCTCGTCTTGTTGACCTTCCTGTTTGGCAGCTGTACTCGGGAAATTTAGTTAAAGCCGAAGAGGGCATGTTTCTTTCACAACCTGGAAGTAGAATTGGTGGCAATGTTCTACCGATCACAGTTTGTGTCTTTGTTAAGGAGCATTATCCAGTATTTTCAGTGCCTTGGGAATTGGTGTCTGAAATCCAGGCAATTGGGTTCAATATACGAGAAATCAAACCAAAGATGGTTCGTGATCTTCTTAGAATTTCTCCGGCACCAATTGTTGTTCCATCAATTGATACGTACGTGGATGTTCTTGAGTATTGCTTGTTTGATATTCAGTTTCTGGAGCCATCTAATGCTGACGGGCCTAGTACATCTAGAGAAAGTAACGAGCCAGACAGCAATTCCTTACCTGGTTCTGACCCCAGTAGGCCTCCAGGGTCATCAACGACTTCACCTGGTTCAGGTGGAGACCCGATAGAAATGGTGGCTAGTATAGGCAAGGCTCTGTTTGACTTTGGCCGAGGAGTTGTTGAAGACATGGGTCGGGGGGGAGGTTCTTTAACCGAAAGGTACAACATCTCGGGTGCTGGCCTTGATGGTCGCAACAGAAGCATGGACCGCAAGTTTCTGAAAGTAGCCTCTGAGCTTAAAGGCTTGCCATGTCCCACTGCAACAAGCCATCTTACTAAATTGGGGATAACCGAGCTTTGGGTTGGAAATAAGCAGCAGCAATCACTTATGAGTTCTTTGGCTTCCAAATTTATCCATC
Source organism: Arctium minus (assembly GCA_954870635.1). Lineage (NCBI taxonomy): Eukaryota > Viridiplantae > Streptophyta > Magnoliopsida > Asterales > Asteraceae > Arctium > Arctium minus. The sequence continues at coordinate 140,575,765 of OX941082.1, read as the reverse complement.
CAACCATATTGGAGAGACCTATTTTGGCCCAGGTCTTTACCAACAATAACTTACTATCACTTCTGAAACTGCATATATTTTCCCCCCGTTTGCTTTCCGACCATATGAGCTCACTTTTTCATGAAAGTTGGGTGAACCATGTCATTAACTCGAGTGCAGCTCCCTGGTTCTCGTGGGAAAATAATGGAAGTTTTGGTGGTGAAGGTGGCCCTTCTCCAGAATGGATAAGACTCTTTTGGAGAAGTTTCAGTAGCTCAGGAGATCTACCACTCTTCTCTGAATGGCCGCTAGTTCCTGCTTTTCTTGGTAGACCTGTTTTATGCCGTGTCAAGCATTGTAATCTCATATTTGTAACACCCCGATCCACTGATTCAGAGTCGGAAACTGCTGTTACTGAGTGGGGTCTTGAAGATGCTGATGTGGCTTGTTTGGATTCTTTAGCTGAAGAGGTTCGGTCCTATTTGCTAGCCTTTAAAGTCACTGGTAAAAAATTCCCATGGTTGTACTCATTGTTGAACCAATGCAACATACCCATACTTGATGCTGCTTTTATTGACAGTGCTCCTCCACGTACTTTTTTTCCTGCATTCGGCCAATCATTGGGGAAAGCCATAGCAAGCAAGCTTGTTGCCGCGAAAAATGCTGGTTATTTACCTGAACTGACCTCCTTTGTAGCTTCAGATTGTGATGAACTGGTTCGCCTTTTGGCTTCTGATTTTTCATCTAATGGCTCTGAGTACACAAGAGAAGATCTTGATGTTTTGCGTGATCTACCAATTTACAAAACAGTTTCTGGGACCTACAAAAAGGTTCATACCCAGGATACATGTATGATTGCTTCAAATACATTCCTCAGGCCGTATAACGAGCAATGCCTCTCTTATGGCTCAGAGTCTGTTGAGAGTGAACTGCTCAGAGCACTTGGGGTCTCTGAGTTGCAAGATAAGCAAATATTGGTTCGGTTTGCATTGCCGGGATTTGAAGAGAAGCTGCAATCAGAACAAGAGGACATATTGATATATCTTTACATGAACTGGCAGGATCTCCAACAAGATTCTTTAGTCGTCGAAGCATTAAAGGAGACCAAATTTGTAAGAAGTTCAGATGAACATTCAGGGGACCTATATAGACCCAAAGACTTGTTCGATCCTGGTGATTCACTACTAACTTCAGTTTTTGCTGGTGAGGTTCAAAAGTTTCCTGGGGAAAGATTTGTCTCAGATGGATGGCTTAACATACTAAGGAAAACAGGTCTTCAAAACACGAGTGATGCAGATATTGTACTTGAATGTGCCAGAAGAGTGGAGTTTCTTGGAGCCGAAAGTATGAAACCTTCAGGGTTTGTTGATGATTTTGAGGAAGATTTTTCAAACACGAGAACTGAAGTTCCTTCAGAGATCTGGTCCTTGGCTGAAACTCTTATCAGTGCTATGTTTGCAAATTTTGCTGTTCTTTATGGCAACAATTTCTGCAATATCCTTGGCAAGATTGCATGCATTCCTGCCGAAAAAGGCTTCCCATCTTTAAGTGGAAAGAAAGGTGGTAAAAGAGTGCTTTGTTCATACGGTGAAGCCATTTTGTTGAAAGATTGGCCACTTGCATGGAGTGTTGCTCCCATCCTTTCCAGACAAAGCATGGTTCCACCCGAATACTCTTGGGGAGCTCTTCAACTGAGGAGCCCTCCTCCTTTTACTATAGTTTTAAAACACCTCCAGGTTATGAACTATGTTCTCTTTCTTTTGAGTATTAAAGGCTCTATTGTTCCCCAGCCCTACTTTCGAGTGGGATATTTTGGGTGGGTTCGGTTTGGTTTTAGGCTCTAATGGATTAAAATATTACTCAAGCTGATGATTATTGCAGGCTATCGGACGAAATTTTGGTGAAGACACTCTGGCTCATTGGCCTACTGAGTCAGGATTAATAACTGTTGAGGAAGCTTCTTTTGAGGTATTCAAGTATCTGGAGAAAATTTGGGGTACACTATCTTCCTCAGGTAATCAGGGTGTAGAAAATCTCTAGCCTGGGTAGAGGATTAAAACTTTGATTTGAACTCAAATAACCCACATTTACTTATACGAACATATCTTTGTACTTCTTGTGGCCTGCATAGATGTTAATAATACCAACCAAAGCCATTATAAACCCGGAGGTGTGGTTGGGGAGGGTGGGATGTATGCAAGCACCACTCTCGTGCTAAATTTTCCACTGGATCCATTCACATTCTAGCATGCAGCACGTAATATCATCATGTCCAACATTTGTTCATCTTTTTTTCTTCTGTATTTCTGCATCATGTAGCTTAAGGAACACATTAACTCCTATTTCTGCATCATGTAGCTTAATGAACACATTAACTCCTAGAATCACTTCACATGTATACTTAGAGTCCGTATGGCATGATTTATTTAGATATATTGGTGTGTTTGGTTAAAAATTGTTATGCATATGGGGCTGTCGGGGCTGTCTGTGTTGTAGACCGTAACCTCTTGTTTTGAGCCTACTAAATGGATTTAGTATGGCTACAGTTTACATCGAACAAGAATAACATTTTTAAGTGTGCTTAAGTTAGTATGTGAAATCGAAGATTGATGGCAATGTATTAATATTAGGGAGTTTGTCATGACAACTGCAATAGGCATGTAAATGGATGCTAATTGAATCATATGACAAAACTGAAAATATTTCACTTGTATATTATGGGCCTTTGCCTATATTTTAGGAAACAATATTCAAGTAAATAAAACTCATGAGCTGACAGTACTAAGTAAGATATGTTTAAAATGTGAATAGGCCCAACATTATGGTCTATTGGACTATATTCACCTATTTTCTGATTTCCACAAATTGGGAAATGAAAATGAAAACTCCTCGCTCTGTATTAGGCCAATTACTCAATTCTCTTTTCTTATTCTTGTTAGATATATCGGAGTTGCAGCGAGTGGCATTCATTCCAGCTGCTAATGGGACACGATTAGTGACTTCCAGTTCTCTTTTTACCCGCTTGACGATAAATCTTTCCCCATTTGCATTTGAACTTCCTTCACGCTACCTGCCATTTGTGAAGATTCTGAAAGAACTCGGGATCCAGGACACAATGTCTATTTCTTGTGCAATGGATCTTCTTTTGGATCTTCAAAAATCTTGTGGGTATCAACGTCTTAATCCAAATGAACTCCGTGCAGTGATGGAAATTCTACATTTCCTCTGTAATGAAATAATAGAACAGCAGAAATCAGATAGATCCAACTGGGAATCAGAGTTGATTGTCCCTGATGATGGTTGCAGACTCGTTCATGCAAATTCCTGTGTATATATTGATCCCTATGGTTCGCGGTATGTGAAGTATATTGATTCTTCGAGACTGAGGTTTGTTCACCATGATGTTTCAGAGACTTTGTGTTTGACCTTTGGCATAAAAAAGCTTTCTGATGTTGTTGTGGAGGTACTAGACCTAATCAAATTATACTCCCTCTTTATATTGTTTGTCATGCTAGAGTGTGGTTGGTACACGAGACAGTACTGGACATACAAACTTGTCCCACGTTTGTGTGACAAGTCAAAAATGCATTTTTCCTGTCCGTGGAACAAAAATCAGGGAGATGGGACAAGCTTCATAATTTACTAAATAACACATGTTAAATTAAAACCCTAAAACCTTTCACAATTCTTCCACCCTTCTATCTCGCCCTCGCCAGGCTAGTCCAGTTCCGTTCAGTCTCGTCCTGGTACCAAATGCACCCTTATCAGTTATAAGCTTTAAACTAGTGTTCTTCATCTCTTCTGTCTCACCATTGGTTAATATCAACTAAATACTCATTCCGCCTATATTTTATCTATTTTGCCACTTTTTTGCTGCACTTTTGGGTTGTTTTTCAGAATATGGTCTCATATCATCAATCGTTTTGCAGGAGCTTGATCGTGTTGAACATCTGCAGACTCTTGAAGAGGTTGGGTCTGTTTCATTGCCAGCCATCAGGCTAAAATTGTCAAGTAAGTCATTTCAGGTTGCTGTATCAAGTGTTCTCAACAGTGTACCTAGCAATGCTGCTGGATCGAAAATTCCAGATTTGGAGACACTACAAAGATCACTTGAGTCCATTGCTCAAAGATTACAGTTCGTGCGGTCCCTCTATACCCGTTTTTGGCTCCTCCCAAAATCTTTAGACATCACTCGTGCATCAAAAGATTCCGTTATCCCAGAATGGGAAAATGAATCCAGCCATCGAGCCCTCTATTTTGTTGATCGTTTAAATACTCGCATGCTAATTGCTGAACCACCAAGTTACGTATCGGTTCTTGATCTTGTTGCAATCGTTGTGAGCCATGTTTTGGGCTCTCCAGTCCCACTACCCATTGGTTCGTTATTTCTCTGTCCAGAAGACTCTGAAACTGCACTTGTTAATATTTTGAAACTTTCTTCCGATGGAAGGATGATAGATGGCATGGGTAGCGGAAGTGGTTTTCTTGGCAGGGATATACTTCCGCAAGATGCAATGCAAGTGCAACTTCACCCTTTAAGACCTTTCTACAAAGGAGAGATAGTGGCATGGCGAAGTCAAAATGGAGAAAAGTTAAAGTACGGTAGGATTCCGGAGGATGTAAGACCATCAGCAGGGCAAGCACTTTATAGATTTAATCTTGAAACTTCTCCGGGGAAGACTGAAACTATTCTTTCTTCACATGTTTTCTCATTTAGAAGTTTGTCAATTGACAACGAGTCTTCCACACATATGATCCCTGTGGACGGTGACAATATCGTTAATAGTAAGCGTGTCGAGCAACCAGAGGGGTCCGGAGGAGCGAAGTTGAGAAATCAGGTTTGCAGGCTTACTTGTTTTATACACTCCTTCCATAATTGTGCGTCTTATTTTTCCCTGCTTTTATTGTATGTCAGAAACTCCTTCCAAAATTGCGAGTCTTAGGGGCCGTTTATCCAAATGCTTACCCGGTAAGCGCTTACCAATAAAACTCGACACACTAATTTAATTTACCGGGTAAGATTGTAATCATCACTATGGTATCATATACAACAATTTACCCGGTAAGCACTTTTACCCGGGTAAGAGTTGTCACTCTCACTTACCGGGTAACTCTCCATCCATATCCTCGCTCTTACCAGGTAAGATTTTATGCTCTTGCCTTGTTCATCGGCTATGGTAAATGCCCCGGTAAGTGCTTACCGGGTAAGCGTTTTGTAAACGGCCCCTTAGTTTTGCCTGCTCTTATTGTATGTCTAAACATCCTTCCACAATTGCGAGTCTTAGATTTTCCTGCTCTTACTGTATGTTAGAACCTCCGAGTCTTAGTTTTTTCTGCTCTTACAATATGTCGGTTTTTTGTTTTTCTTCTTGCTCTGGTAGGTGCACACACTTGTATGTTACTATGCTACTTTTTTCAAATGTCTCCTTGTATTGTTTTGCAAGCAAAGGGTCTTAATGGAAACAGCAGCATCTTTACCTTTTGGGGTAGAGGGTTGAGTTCCGGTGAGAAGTGTGAGAAGTGGTTATTAACCGTTGGATGAGAAAGGGACGCACATTAGGATGAGATGCACCTAGATAAGATGCACCGAGTTGCACCAGATCAGTTCTCTTCTAAGCCGCAATTCATGGGAGGGCTTGAGATTAAAAGAGATCAACGGTTCAGATCCACTTCTCACACTTCTCACCGTTAACTCAACTTCTCACACGACCCTTCGCCTTGGGGTAAAGGCAAGTTATGCTTACATCCTACCCTCCACTCCAGACCCTACCTTTTGTGGGATATATTTGGGTTCGTTTGAGAAGTACCACCTGTAGTTTTCAAAAACAAAACTGGATTTAAATACCGGATGCAGTACTAGTTATTCCATGATTAGAGGTTTAATCATGCAAATTCATTGATGCATGTTGTCTTTTGACAGCGACAACCAATTAAAGAACTTCAGCATGGTCGTGTATCCGCTGAGGAATTGGTTCAAGCAGTTCAAGAGATGCTGTCTGCTGCTGGAATAAGAATGGACACAGAGAAGCAGTCCCTCCTCCAATCAACATTGTCGTTGCAAGAACGATTGAAGGAATCTCAGGCAGCACTTCTGCTCGAGCAGGTCTGCATCTTATTACTTTACAAACTCCAATCTTCGCAAACTCCAATTTTGTTGTCAGATATATGTGTTTGTATGTGGTGGGTTGGGTTCCGGTGGAACAAACCCTTTTCGTGAAAACGTCAGAAAAAGTGAAGAACTGTGCATATACCTTTATGTTGTGTGAATGTTACAATATTCACTCAATATAATGTAACCTTTCAATACACAGTTGAAGGTGATGTGAAGGCTATTACAATCTTCACATAGTATAACATAACATTCACATATTATAATGGTATCTTCACTTGTTCTCACCTTCTCAAGAAAGTGAGAATTTCTAACATGATCTCGACTCTATATTTGGTGTTGTCATTTAGGATTTTGTACGCAAATTCTATTTATTATTTGCTTTGTGATGATATCTACATACTTCTATACTCGATATATCCTACTTGGAAGTAGGGTCTGGGGGTAGTATGTACGTACATCGACCCCTAAGAGTATAATGACTGTTTCTGTGAATTTTTTCTACGTTAGTATCACCACTGTTTAACGATACATTGCTGACACTTTCAAGAACAAATACCAGTTTTACACATTGATGTTGAATCTATTAAATAAATTATATATATAATGTTTTGTGTATGAGGTATTTAAGATGTATAAACACTGATTTATTCGTATTTTCTGGCATATTTACAGGAGAAATCAGAGATGGCAACAAAAGAAGCCGACACAGCTAAAGCAGCATGGCTATGCAGAATCTGTTTGACCAATGAAATCGATATTACATTAGTTCCGTGTGGTCACGTGCTATGTCGTCGATGCTCCTCTGCTGTTTCTCGATGTCCATTTTGTCGACTCCAAGTCTCTAAAACAATCAAAGTATACCGGCCTTGATGACTTTGAAGTGCTAAAGATGATTCTACACAGAGTTCTGTATCTCTTTCGAGACAAAATCGCCCGCCGAACGCTTTGAAACAACGAGCTGATTTTGACTATCGAACAAGTACATATTTCGGTTATTTTCAAGTCACACCACGTATATAATTCATTGTGCATAGTGATACTGTATCATAACAGTTAAATGCAGAATTTTGTATAGCAATATCAATCAATTGAACTTTTAGTCAATCAAAAACCACATGGATCAAAATCATAAAATTGATTTTTTTTAATTGGGTAAATGACAAAAAAATCGATAAAAAACCGAGAAATTTTTTAAAGACCGTTAGAGAAAGAATCAAATCTGGACGTTTTTACAAATCACGATGGTCATCTTGTAATTTCAAAAATTACAGGGATGAAAATTGTTATGTTTGAGAAATCACATAGACCAATTTTTGTAGTTTACTCTCATTATGATTTGGTTTGATGGAATGATTTTGAGGGATGTAGATTTCGAGGAAGGATTTGGAATCGGAGGAATTTGGTTTTGGAAGGATTTTGAATTTGTTCACAAGTTTTTATCCACATAAATAAAAACCTGTGACCTAATCACGTTCACATTACTGATGCTAGAAAATGTATAGCAAAATGCCAAATAAGAAGGCTCGAAAACTTATTTATGTGATGTGAAATTAAATAATAATATCTAATGGTGTTCTTTACTTGAATCTGACTTTTCCATTTCCAGTATGCTTACAAACAATCTGTTTTAATTTGATCCATATATAACTTGAGCCCGAGGATAGAACACATATGCTTGATTTCGTTAAATCATACACATCAAGTGTTTTTTTTTTTTTTTTGAAATAAACAACTTCATAGCTTAGTGATTGGAATTACAAAAGGAGGTTACAAGATTGATCATAAAACTAGGCAAGTTAAATAAAGTAGAAGGACAGGGAAAGTCCCGAGCTTTCCTAGCAAGGACGTGAGCGGCCCCGTTGGCATGTCTCTTAGAGAAACTAACTGAGAACGAGTCATTTTGGTTAAGGAGGAATCGGCACTGAGAGATGGTCTCTCCAAATTCCGAAAGGTCCTCAAGATTAGAGGAGATAGCATCAACAACAAGTTTCGCGTCCGATTCAAAGATTACCCGCTGCAGACCGAGGTCGAGGGCCCACTTGATCGCCTTCGCAAGGGCCATGGCTTCGCATTCCTTGACCAAAGGAGTGCCGTTGATGAACGTCGACCGACAGGCAATAAACGAGCCACAATCGTTGCGAAGGACCGCTCCGAAGCCCGTTTGATGGGTGTCGCTAGGGGTGTGCAGAAAGTCAACCGATCCAATTCCAACCGACCGATCCAATTACAACCGACCGAAAATGATCGGATATCCAATTGTAATTGGATCGGATCGGATGGAAAAATTCAACATCCAATTTGGATCGGTCGGTTCTTGGATGACAATCCAAAACCGACCGGAACCGAACCGAACCGAACCGATTACCATCCAACCGAACCGACCATCCAACAATTCATCCAATTGAATTAATAATTAATAATATAATACATTTATAAAATTATATTCAATATAATTACAAAAGTAAAAAGTAGAAAGTACTTTGATGGACATGACTACATGAGTCACGTGACTACACTGCATCTAAAAGACTAAAAGATTAAAACAATTCCAATTTCAAATTTAAACTCTTTTTTCTTTTTGGCAGTAACTCAGTAATTCAGTAATCAGTATGTAAGAAGAAAAGAAAACAAATAGAAATTAGAAAATAGAAAAGAAAGCAAATAGAAACCCTAATAAGTAAATTCTCATCTTCTCACGTCTCTCTATCTTCTTCCTCAAAACAACACAGCAGCAGCTCCTGCTCCGCCACCGGTACCGCCGTAGCAGCACCGCCACCGCAGCAAGCCAGCAACACCGCCGGAGCACCATCTCTCCTCTCTCGTATCGATTAGCACCCTTCGACATCTCATTTTTTCGATTAGAAGCTTTCTACTCTCTTCTTTCGTATAGCAACTCTTTAAAACGGCTTCTACTTCAAGCTCAGTAAGTATGCTACTTTTATTGTTTAGAAAGTAGGAGCAACACTCTTTTGTGTAAGTTCCTTCTATTATGTCATCTGATATTATAGAAGATGCTATAGATGGTTGATAACTTGATATACATATATATATATATATATATATATATATATGTGTGTGTGTGTGTTGGAGAGAGAGAAAGAGACAGAGTTTACTATTCTTCTTTTCTTTAATATGTGTTCCATCCGAAACCTTCTCTTGAAAAACATTGAAAAACATTGACTTTCTGTTTTCTTCATGTGGGTGATTTACTGTTTTCTTCATGTGGCCGATGTTTTCTTTATCCAAAAAAAAACATTGACTTTCTTTAGTAAATCCATAAAAAAAAGAAATGGGGGATATATAAACATTAATAAATCCAAACTACGTTAATAAAATAACAACAATAGAATTACAATCTACAAGGCTATTATCCTTTTATTGTAATCATTCAAGAAGATTTAAGAACTTAGAAAATATAACCATGTATAGATTATTTCTTTGTAATTGGAGCTAATGTTTATTGTATTAACAGATGGCTTCCACGGCGAACATCATTAAACCTATATCTCTCATCGAAGAAGAAGATCCCGGCATTGAGCATGCACATAACCAAGGAACTCAAGGTGATGAAAGTGCAACACCACCGTCCAATATGCCGACCGATAACACCCAAGGAACTCAAAAGCCTAAGTCGACTCGGACAACATCTATGGTTTGGAACCACTTCACGAAGGTATGTGATACTAAAGGTACCGAAAGAGCTAAATGCAACTATTGTGGTAGTCAATACGCATGTGGTAGTAAAAAGAATGGTACAAGCAATTTGTTAAATCACATCAATATCCAATGTAAGAGTTTTCCCGGAAGAGGTGACAAGAACCAAGCAAAAGTGTGTTTTGAAAAGTTGAAAGGGGAGGGGGCTAACTTGGTAACACATAAGTATGATCCCGAAACAATTAGAGAATATGTTGCTAGGATGATCGTGAAAGATGAACTCCCATTTTCTTTTGTAGAGAATGAAGGGTTTAGAGAATTGTTGGGCCAAGTAGAGCCTAGGTTTCACATCCCTTCTCGCACTACAATTACAAGGGATATCATGAATCTTTATCTTAGAGAGAAAAAGAGTTTAAGAGATATGTTTGTAAAGAAAAAACAAAGAGTCTGTCTTACGACCGATACATGGAAGTCTTGCCAAAATTTGCATTATATGTGTTTAACTGCTCATTTTGTTGATGATTCTTGGGTTTTGCATAAAAAGATATTGAATTATTGTGTTGTTCCTAACAGTAAGGGGGATACACTTGGTAAGGCTATTGAGCAATGTTTACTAGAATGGGGACTTGAAAGGGTGTTTACCATTACTGTAGATAATGCATCGTCGAATAATGTATCAGTTCAATATGTCATGAATACTGTTAGTGAATGGGGTGGTGCAATTTTGGGAGGCAAACACATGCACTTAAGATGTTCTGCACACATTCTTAACTTGATTGTGCAAGATGGGTTGAATGATTATGATGCAAGTATTGGTAAAATTAGAGATGTGGTAAGATATGTGAGCGGTTCATCCACTAGATTGCAAAAATTGAAAGAGTGTGCCGAGCAAGCAAAAATAACAAGTAAGAAAACAGTTTGCTTAGATGTTGCTACTCGTTGGAATTCAACGTATTTGATGTTGGAGGTTGCCGAAAAATATCAAAAGGCATTTGAGAGAATGGAGATGCATGACGTAGGCTATGTCAAAGAGTTTTGCACGAGCGAGGTGAAAAAATGTCCGAATGAAAATGATTGGGAAATTGCTAGGTTATTTGTGAAGTTTTTGAAGATTTTCTATGATTGCACTTTAAGATTCTCCGGGTCTAAGTTCGTCACATCTAATCAATTTTTAGATCGGGTTTCTTTTATTCATAGTCGTTTGGAATTTTGGAGCGGGAATAGACTTGATAATAAGTTGAGGGAAATGGCCAATTCAATGAAGAAAAAGTATGACAAGTATTGGGGAAAAATTGAAGATTTGAACCCATTTCTACTTGTGGCGATTTTGCTTGATCCTAGATATAAAGAACCTTTTTTGAATGTGTGTTTTGAGTTGATGTGTGGTGACAAAGATGATGCTACAAATCATTGTAAAAATGTTAGAATGACTTTGGATGCCATGTACAAAGAGTATAGTCAATTGGAATCGGGTGATGGCATGTGTACGACTTCCATTAATGTTGACGATGATGGTAGAGATGTTGAAGATGATGTGGACGAGTATGCCTTATTTGACCAACTTCGCAAAAAAAAGTTGAAGGCTGTTGATTCCTCGGAAAACAAAACCGAAGTTGACAAATATTTCATTGAAGCTTGTGAAAATACCGATCAGGTTTGCATATTTGTTTTCATTTCTTGCATTTCTAATATGATTTTAGTAGTGTTTCATTTTTTGTTTTAACTTTGTTTTGTTTACTTTTCTATACTCTATAGCATGATTTTGATGTGTTGAAGTGGTGGAAAAAGAACGCGAGTAGGTTTAAGGTTCTTTCCATGATTGCTCAAGATGTATTTGCTATTCCCATATCGACAGTTGCATCAGAATCGGCATTTTCTACCGGTGGTCGTGTTATCGATCCATATAGGAGTTGTTTGAATCCTAAAACGGTACAAGCATTAATTCGTACCCAAAATTGGATCCGACAAAAAATATCCTTTGATTTTGATGCCACAATTACAAATGAAGAAGTTGAAGCGTTGGAAGCCGGTAAGTAAATATGTGTGTGTGTGTATATATATATATCCATTTATTTTATAAGTGTTTAGTCATGCGATATTAGTATAATAATTTTGTTTTATACTTTTTAATTTTGTAGAAATGTTGGTTGGAGATGGAGAAATAAGAATGGATTGAGATGTTGCAGTCTTGCGGTTGCGGTTGCGGACAACGTTTATTTTTTCTTCTTGCTTGCTTAATGTTTCCACTTTCCAATATGCATGGGTGAAACTTGGTTATTGTATGTTTTTAGATTTTAGTACTAGTTGGTGAACAGATGAAATTAAATATTATGGAATATTATATGAATTATTGTTATGTTGTAGATTGGATTTTAAAACATTGGATGGATCTCATCCGATCATCCATTGGATGTCGGATGGATCCAATCCGATCATCCATTGGTTGGATCCAATTCGATCCAATGGATATCCAATAAAAATATCCACTGGATGGAACCGAACCGATCCAATCATCCATTGGATTGAAAAAATCCAACATCCAATGGATGATTGGATCGGTTCGGTTGGAAAAATCCAACATCCAATGGATGATTGGATCGGTTCGGTTGGGCTCACATCCATTGGATGTCAACCGATGAACACCCCTAATAACAATAATTCATATAATATTCCATAATATTTAATTTCATCTGTTCACCAACTAGTACTAAAATCTAAAAACATACAATAACCAAGTTTCACCCATGCATATTGGAAAGTGGAAACATTAAGCAAGCAAGAAGAAAAAATAAACGTTGTCCGCAACCGCAACCGCAAGACTGCAACATCTCAATCCATTCTTATTTCTCCATCTCCAACCAACATTTCTACAAAATTAAAAAGTATAAAACAAAATTATTATACTAATATCGCATGACTAAACACTTATAAAATAAATGGATATATATATATACACACACACACATATTTACTTACCGGCTTCCAACGCTTCAACTTCTTCATTTGTAATTGTGGCATCAAAATCAAAGGATATTTTTTGTCGGATCCAATTTTGGGTACGAATTAATGCTTGTACCGTTTTAGGATTCAAACAACTCCTATATGGATCGATAACACGACCACCGGTAGAAAATGCCGATTCTGATGCAACTGTCGATATGGGAATAGCAAATACATCTTGAGCAATCATGGAAAGAACCTTAAACCTACTCGCGTTCTTTTTCCACCACTTCAACACATCAAAATCATGCTATAGAGTATAGAAAAGTAAACAAAACAAAGTTAAAACAAAAAATGAAACACTACTAAAATCATATTAGAAATGCAAGAAATGAAAACAAATATGCAAACCTGATCGGTATTTTCACAAGCTTCAATGAAATATTTGTCAACTTCGGTTTTGTTTTCCGAGGAATCAACAGCCTTCAACTTTTTTTTGCGAAGTTGGTCAAATAAGGCATACTCGTCCACATCATCTTCAACATCTCTACCATCATCGTCAACATTAATGGAAGTCGTACACATGCCATCACCCGATTCCAATTGACTATACTCTTTGTACATGGCATCCAAAGTCATTCTAACATTTTTACAATGATTTGTAGCATCATCTTTGTCACCACACATCAACTCAAAACACACATTCAAAAAAGGTTCTTTATATCTAGGATCAAGCAAAATCGCCACAAGTAGAAATGGGTTCAAATCTTCAATTTTTCCCCAATACTTGTCATACTTTTTCTTCATTGAATTGGCCATTTCCCTCAACTTATTATCAAGTCTATTCCCGCTCCAAAATTCCAAACGACTATGAATAAAAGAAACCCGATCTAAAAATTGATTAGATGTGACGAACTTAGACCCGGAGAATCTTAAAGTGCAATCATAGAAAATCTTCAAAAACTTCACAAATAACCTAGCAATTTCCCAATCATTTTCATTCGGACATTTTTTCACCTCGCTCGTGCAAAACTCTTTGACATAGCCTACGTCATGCATCTCCATTCTCTCAAATGCCTTTTGATATTTTTCGGCAACCTCCAACATCAAATACGTTGAATTCCAACGAGTAGCAACATCTAAGCAAACTGTTTTCTTACTTGTTATTTTTGCTTGCTCGGCACACTCTTTCAATTTTTGCAATCTAGTGGATGAACCGCTCACATATCTTACCACATCTCTAATTTTACCAATACTTGCATCATAATCATTCAACCCATCTTGCACAATCAAGTTAAGAATGTGTGCAGAACATCTTAAGTGCATGTGTTTGCCTCCCAAAATTGCACCACCCCATTCACTAACAGTATTCATGACATATTGAACTGATACATTATTCGACGATGCATTATCTACAGTAATGGTAAACACCCTTTCAAGTCCCCATTCTAGTAAACATTGCTCAATAGCCTTACCAAGTGTATCCCCCTTACTGTTAGGAACAACACAATAATTCAATATTTTTTTATGCAAAACCCAAGAATCATCAACAAAATGAGCAGTTAAACACATATAATGCAAATTTTGGCAAGACTTCCATGTATCGGTCGTAAGACAGACTCTTTGTTTTTTCTTTACAAACATATCTCTTAAACTCTTTTTCTCTCTAAGATAAAGATTCATGATATCCCTTGTAATTGTAGTGCGAGAAGGGATGTGAAACCTAGGCTCTACTTGGCCCAACAATTCTCTAAACCCTTCATTCTCTACAAAAGAAAATGGGAGTTCATCTTTCACGATCATCCTAGCAACATATTCTCTAATTGTTTCGGGATCATACTTATGTGTTACCAAGTTAGCCCCCTCCCCTTTCAACTTTTCAAAACACACTTTTGCTTGGTTCTTGTCACCTCTTCCGGGAAAACTCTTACATTGGATATTGATGTGATTTAACAAATTGCTTGTACCATTCTTTTTACTACCACATGCGTATTGACTACCACAATAGTTGCATTTAGCTCTTTCGGTACCTTTAGTATCACATACCTTCGTGAAGTGGTTCCAAACCATAGATGTTGTCCGAGTCGACTTAGGCTTTTGAGTTCCTTGGGTGTTATCGGTCGGCATATTGGACGGTGGTGTTGCACTTTCATCACCTTGAGTTCCTTGGTTATGTGCATGCTCAATGCCGGGATCTTCTTCTTCGATGAGAGATATAGGTTTAATGATGTTCGCCGTGGAAGCCATCTGTTAATACAATAAACATTAGCTCCAATTACAAAGAAATAATCTATACATGGTTATATTTTCTAAGTTCTTAAATCTTCTTGAATGATTACAATAAAAGGATAATAGCCTTGTAGATTGTAATTCTATTGTTGTTATTTTATTAACGTAGTTTGGATTTATTAATGTTTATATATCCCTCATTTCTTTTTTTTATGGATTTACTAAAGAAAGTCAATGTTTTTTTTTGGATAAAGAAAACATCGGCCACATGAAGAAAACAGTAAATCACCCACATGAAGAAAACAGAAAGTCAATGTTTTTCAATGTTTTTCAAGAGAAGGTTTCGGATGGAACACATATTAAAGAAAAGAAGAATAGTAAACTCTGTCTCTTTCTCTCTCTCCAACACACACACATATATAATTATATATATATATATATATATATGTATATCAAGTTATCAACCATCTATAGCATCTTCTATAATATCAGATGACATAATAGAAGGAACTTACACAAAAGAGTGTTGCTCCTACTTTCTAAACAATAAAAGTAGCATACTTACTGAGCTTGAAGTAGAAGCCGTTTTAAAGAGTTGCTATACGAAAGAAGAGAGTAGAAAGCTTCTAATCGAAAAAATGAGATGTCGAAGGGTGCTAATCGATACGAGAGAGGAGAGATGGTGCTCCGGCGGTGTTGCTGGCTTGCTGCGGTGGCGGTGCTGCTACGGCGGTACCGGTGGCGGAGCAGGAGCTGCTGCTGTGTTGTTTTGAGGAAGAAGATAGAGAGACGTGAGAAGATGAGAATTTACTTATTAGGGTTTCTATTTGCTTTCTTTTCTATTTTCTATTTTCTATTTTCTATTTGTTTTCTTTTCTTCTTACATACTGATTACTGAATTACTGAGTTACTGCCAAAAAGAAAAAAGAGTTTAAATTTGAAATTGGAATTGTTTTAATCTTTTAGTCTTTTAGATGCAGTGTAGTCACGTGACTCATGTAGTCATGTCCATCAAAGTACTTTCTACTTTTTACTTTTGTAATTATATTGAATATAATTTTATAAATGTATTATATTATTAATTATTAATTCAATTGGATGAATTGTTGGATGGTCGGTTGGTCGGTTCAGTTGGATGGTAATCGGTTCGGTTCGGTTCGGTTCCGGTCGGTTTTGGATTGTCATCCAAGAAACGACCGATCCAAATTGGATGTTGAATTTTTCCATCCGATCCGATCCAATTACAATTGGATATCCGATCATTTTCGGTCGGTTGTAATTGGATCGGTCGGTTGGAATTGGATCGGTTGACTTTCTGCACACCCCTAATTGTTATGTTGTAGATTGGATTTTAAAACATTGGATGGATCTCATCCGATCATCCATTGGATGTCGGATGGATCCAATCCGATCATCCATTGGTTGGATCCAATTCGATCCAATGGATATCCAATAAAAATATCCACTGGATGGAACCGAACCGATCCAATCATCCATTGGATTGAAAAAATCCAACATCCAATGGATGATTGGATCGGTTCGGTTGGAAAAATCCAACATCCAATGGATGATTGGATCGGTTCGGTTGGGCTCACATCCATTGGATGTCAACCGATGAACACCCCTAGGTGTCGCTGAAGATAGCTGCGTCGGGCAACATACCGTTGCGAATGCCACAAATCACATTTATCGTGCTGATCATAAATTCTTGACTGGTTGCGCAAATCGTTAGTCGAAAGCCAATCGTCAAGGACATTAGACGCCTGCTTCGTCGCTCTAGTCGACATTTTGACAGCGTTGTTTTGCCATGCATCATTCCGAAGGTTCCAAATGCTCCAAAGCAACATTAACAACTTATTTCCGAGGGTAGAGTTGACTTCATCAAGGATGGTAAAAAGAAAGGTTTTGAAGTCGTCGGACCAGGTCGCCATCGAATCAATGAGATTCCAAAGATTGGCATCCTTCTACACTTTTTTGGCAATCGGGCAATCGATGAAGAGGTGCCAATTGTTTTCCGGGTTGACGTCGCACATAACACAAAGACACGAAGAATTAATTCCCCGTTTTTGGAGATTTACACGGTGCGGGAGGACGTATTTACCCAATCTCCAAATAAAGTTTCTCACCTTATACGGTATGTTGGCCCTCCAAATTTTAGCCCAATTGTCGTTACTGCGGTCGTGGGTATTTGTTTGAAAACTACTCATCAAGAATCGGTACCCACTTTTGACCGTGTAAACACCGTTAGAATTCCAGTGCCAAATCAACTTATCCGGGCCATTTCTAACACTTGGGAGATTGAGAATTTCCAAACGGTCGCGCAAACAGAAGTCGCGGGAGATACGGTCAAGGTTCCACTCACGGGAGTTTGGAGCGAATAGATGACAAACCCGAAGGTTGAGTTCATTGGGGTTGGGCAAAGTTTCCACCCGAAAGTTGAGATCGTCACGGAGCCAAGGATCTTTCCATACGGAGATAGAATCGCCGGATCCCACTTTCCAACTATACCCTTTCTTTAACACAACATGGGAATTCCAGATACTTCGCCAAATGAAGCTTGGGTTGTGACCCAAATTTGCTTCGGGAAAGTCCACCTTTGGGTAGTATTTGGCTTTGAACACCCTACTCACCAAAGTATCCGGGTTCGAAAGGAGTCTCCAAACTTGTTTTTCCCAATAATGCGAAAATAAAGGTTCGAAAGGAGTCACCAACATCAAGTGTTTGCCTTTTGTTTCATACGGTTATTTAAGCCATTAATGATTGATTTGGTTTATAAAGTGTCATACGATTTGAAATTATACATACATATAGATACACACAAACCTAAACACCCTTAATGTCAAGAAACACTTGTATCAAATAAAATCGAAAATGAAAACTATATGTTAACGCGTAAAGAATTTTATATTTTTCTTTCACGAAATAAGTGGTTTTTATTTGTCCACCCAATTTTATAACATTGTTTAATACATAAATTTTAGTGTTTTTTTTTTCAAGCTTTATCTAGGCCTTTGATAATGCCTTACTCGGCCATTTAATCATCGGTGTTTTAATTAGGATTGGTTCTAACCATATTTTTTCATAAAAACATGAGAATAATCGGTCTTTTGGATATGGTTTTTACCTTAATCGGTCCTTTTTTGGTCGGACCTTTTGCCGCTGGTTTGTGTTGTACTCCTATTTTACTATTTGCGCATCTCTATGTTATCTATAATCATTTATTTTTTTGAAGTATTTAGAGCATCTCAATGGAATGACTTATAAGAAGCCGTTTTTTGTACTTTTTCTTGCCACATCATTGTCAACTATCATCAAAACTAATAATTACATCAAAACAAATTAAAATGTTAAAAAAATATTATGTTAACGATCAAGGAATCTTGTTTTTGTTTCTCCGCCCAATTTCACACTTTTTCCTAACAAACAAATCGCCTTGATGATGATGCACAATGATGGTATAGCTAAAATAACAAAATGCTAAAATTTGTTACTTGTCATATCTGGTTTTTCATTGCAAACATACATTGAATTCAAAATACATGTTAATTAGAAACATTCTCTTCTTAATAGACACTCTTGAGGATTACTTCCTCTCATCCCAGTTTCTTTGCAACCATTTTGCTTAAATTTCCCACAAAAAAGTTTTGATTTTATTATAGGATTCCTCGATCATACCTTTAATGGCGTCTTCTTCAACTTCAACCATTCAAAAGAGCTTCAAGTATGATGTATTTTTGAGTTTTAGAGGTGAAGACACTCGTACCAACTTCGTTGATCATCTTTATCAGGCTCTTAAGCTAGGAAACATTGAAACTTACAAGGATGACATGAACCTTAAGAAAGGGAAAAAAATCGGTAAGGAGCTCATTGAAGCCATCGAAGACTCGAGATT
Organism: Arctium minus; assembly: GCA_954870635.1. Taxonomy (NCBI): domain Eukaryota; kingdom Viridiplantae; phylum Streptophyta; class Magnoliopsida; order Asterales; family Asteraceae; genus Arctium; species Arctium minus. The sequence continues at coordinate 140,556,959 of OX941082.1, read as the reverse complement.
CCACGTCATTGTTTTCTCTAAGAACTACGCATCTTCATCTTGGTGCTTGGACGAGCTTGTCAAGATTATGGAGTGCCAAAGGACGCAGACCGAGCAGACTGTTTACCCTATCTTCTATGATGTGGAACCCACTGAAGTTCGCAAACAAAGTGAGGAATTCGGAAAAGTATTTGCCAAACATGAAAAGGATGAGGCTGCAGAGAAATGGAGAGAGGCTCTAGTAGAAGCAACATCTTTCAGTGGTTGGGACTTAAGGACTACTGTTGATGGGTAGTTCCTTCATATTATCTCATTTTGTTTCTTTCTCATGTTTTATTGTCAAATTTAACTTGAACCTTAGTACTCTTCTTGAAAGAATACGCTTCTAATTGATTCTTCTTTAACATTCAGGCATGAAGCTGAATTTATCAAAGTAGTTGTTAAAGATATTTCATCGAAGTTACCTGTCGTCAACGCTGATGAAAACTTAATAGGCATGAGGACTCGGGTAAATGACGTGGTTTTATATTTAAACGCTTTTCCTGATGAGTTTTGCATGATAGGAATATGGGGGATGGGAGGTAGTGGGAAGACAACTTTAGCCCGAGCTGTTTTTGATCAAATATGCAACGAATTCGAAGGTAGCAGCTTTGTTGAGAATGTCCGGGAATCTTCCAATCCCCTCGTCTTAGGTCTGAAATCTTTGCAACAACAAGTTCTTAGAGATGTGTTAAAGAGGCAAGACATCATAGTAAATGGTGTTCTTGAAGGGAAAAAGGAGATGAAAAAGAAGATGTCTCGTATAAAGGTTCTTGTTGTTCTAGATGATGTAGATCATATAGACCAACTTAAGGCCTTAGCCGGTGAACCTAATTGGTTTAAGCCGGGAAGTAAAATTATCATTACCACAAGAGAGAAACAAGTGTTGGTAGCGCACAAAGTGAAGATACATGATGTCAAACTGTTAACAGATGAGGAATCAATTTGCCTCTTGAGTAGGTGTGCATTTGGGACAGAGAGTCCAATTACAGGGTATGAAGAGCTATGTAGAGAAGTTGTACGTTATGCTGCTGGTCTTCCTTTAACGATTACAATTTTGGGTTCGTCTCTCTTTGAAGCAAATGAACATGTATGGATAGATACCCTAAAAAAATTAAAGAAAATTCCATTGCATGAGACTCTACAAAAGTTGGAGTTAAGCTATATGGGTCTAGATACTGACTGCAAGGAAATATTTCTCGATGTTGCATGCATATTGAAAGGTTGGACGGAAGCCGAAGCAATTAGAGTGCTTGAAAGTCGTGGATTTCATGCTATATGTGGTTTGAATATTCTTAAAGGAAAATCTCTCATAACTATTTCTCATGATAAGAACTTGGGCATGCATGACCATATACAAGAAATGGGGAGGCATATTGTTCGTCGTTTGCACCCTGATGATCCTAACCAACATAGCCGATTGTGGATTAAGGAGGAAATCAAAGATATATTGGTGAATAATCGGGTAAGTTTACATGTAAGGTTGAGAGAACTAACACACTTTCATTTGTTAAGACACAAGTTTCATTTTCACTTCTTTTGGATTACAGGGTACTGAAGCAACAAAATGTATAAAGTTGAACTTATCGTTATCGTCAGACATCAAAGCAGAAACTGTTATGAAAGGTCTAGGAAACATGGGGAGACTTAGATTTCTACTTGTGAGAAGCTTTGATTTTAATAGCCGGGAATCTGATGAAGCTAGCCAATTTCCAAATTCTTTGCAATATTTGGAATGGTACCGTTACCCTTTTCGTTCTTTACCCCAAATGTTTCAAGCAAGTAATCTTGTCGTTCTTGAAATGTCTAACAGTCAAATCGTACAACTCTGGGAAGGGGGAGAAAGAAAGGTAAGAGTATCGGTTAAATTGATGCTTGCATTATTCATTGTGACATTAGAGAACTATTGGTTCTTTTTTTTTATTTTTATTACATCAATGTTTTTTTTTTCATTTTTCTTATGATAGGTTCTCGACAAGCTCCGATTCCTTCAACTCAATAATTCAAGGTTGAGGACCCTTGACCTTGGGCTGACTCCAAATCTTGAGATGTTAGATCTTCAGAGATGTTATGATTTGGTAGAACTTGACATATCTGTTGGATGTCGAAAACTGAAATCCCTCAAACTCAGTGGTACAAAGTTACGTACCCTTGACCTTTTGTTGACCCCGAATATCGGTACATTGAATCTTGAATATGCTGATTTGGTAGAACTTGGCATGCCCCGTAAATGTCCACAACTCAAAACATTGAATCTTGTGGGATGTAGGGGTTTGGTAAGACTTGACATGCCTAGTGAATGTCCACAACTCATAACATTGGATCTTGAGGGATGTCAGAATTTGGAAAAACTTCGCATGCCCCGTGAATGTCCACAACTCAAAACATTGGATCTTAATGGATGTAAGGATTTGTTAGAACTTCACATGCCCCGTGAATGTCCACAACTCGAAACATTTAATCTTAAGGGATGCACAGAGTTAGTAGAACTTGACATGCCTCGTGAGTATCCACAACTCGAATCCCTCAACATGAATTGTCCAAAGTTGAGGTCCCTAAACCTTGACGATTTGGTACATCCAAAACTCAAACATCTCACACTCGTTCATTCGAAGTCGAGGACCCTTGAGTTGACTCTGAATCTTAAGAGGTTAATTCTTAAAGATTGTGATTTGGTAGAACTTCACATCCCGGATGGAGATGCAAAGCTTGATTCCCTAGTCGTCGATAGTTGTTCAGAGTTGAAGACCCTTGACCTCGGGCGAACTCCAAATCTCGAGGTTTTAGATATTGTAGCATGTTATAATTTGGTAAAACTTCTTGCACCACTCGGAGGTCTAAAAAAGCTTATCCACTTAAAGTATATCAGGCTTAACAATGTGAAAATTATGCCTGTGAAGGAAAAATCACCGGTATTAGATATGTCTGAGATGTCGGTAGATATAAGCCGATTGCAACGCAATAATAATTTCACGGTGAAACGTTTTGCTACATATGTATAGTTGTGAATAACACACAACCCCACAACATGAGTATCCTCTACCATGCTCCAGGGATGACTTTGACAAGCTCCAAAAAGCCAAAGAAGCCAATTGACAAAGTTGTAAGAGGTACTTTCTCTGCTTAATTTCTTCCAACCATCTTACTTTGATTTGAGTTTTGAAATTGATATGACAAAGGATCATAAGTAGCTCATAAGAATCCCAACTGTTAAAAATTTTTATTATTAAGTTTACTTTGTGCATCCTTTGTTTAATTGCTTTATTGTGTTATATGTATAAGGGTGCAACACCATGATTTTATAAACTTTATACTAAGATTCCTAACAAAAATTCGGCATGATCCATTCATATAATCATGTTTTTTTTCCATTTTTATAACCTGTATACATTTATTTAGAACGATATCCCAAAGATTATGTACAAAAAGCCACATAAATGTATACAGGTTATGAAAATGGAAAAAAAAAACATGATTATATAAACAGGTCATGCCGAATTTTTGTTAGGAATCTTAGTATAAAGTTTAGGGTACTGAAAGAGAAAGTACGTAGTTAATCAAAGGGAATTGTTGTTCAAATCTTACTTTCTCCTCTTGGCACAAATGAGTTTTCTATAGTGCATCACATTTTGCTAAAAAGGGATATAGTAAGGGGTGGTTTTTGCATCAATATTGTTTGAAGTAATTGGAAGTTTTGATTTTTACACTTTGGCCACAAAATTGTAAACAGAAAATTCATTTATTTGTACTTTGGTCACTGAGTATTAAAACTAGTTTCCTGGTTAGTCCATGAGCTTGTAAATTGTTAGAATTTACATATGAAGCCCCTGAACTTGTTTAATAGTTATTTCTTAGCCACTTTACTTTCATGATTTTCGACCGTTTTTTTGAAACTTATTGCAATTATATTAGAAAGACAGTTCTCTAATCTATGTTTGAGTTTTATATAAAATTAATTGACAACGATACCCCTAACCAACTAACCAAGTGAGTCACCACTTGTGAAAATTATGAGCATGCTTTAAGATGGTTAAAAAATCGGAAGGGCTATTATGCTTATAAGCATTTTACATTTGTATTTTGTGTTAGTGTTTGAAATCATGAATTTATTATTTTTATCAACCAAAAGTTCTTCAACCGATCGACTAAGAATTACCATGATGTTTCTTTATCATTAGAGATAGGGAAATATGCCGTGATTTTTGGAAATTTTAAGTTAGTACATAAATCGATCTTTTAAGAAAAATAGAAGAATCAGATTTTGGGTTTAAATCCTAGATTTTATAGTCTTATTGGATAAGAAATTCAAAAACGAGTCCAACGGTTATTTTCGTAGCAAAATCAGAGCTAAAAGGAAGAAGTTATGGCCAAAACAGTGACCAGACATGAAAAACAAAGAAATTGAGTAAGCAGTGTCAGTGTCTGATGCGACTTTGGTGCGACTATCTGAGAAATCCGGGCGACTTTCGTGCACTTTACCCACTTGAAACCCGCTTTAGTGCCTGTTAGCTCTAAAAAGTCCGATTTTTGGGGGTTTCCCTCATTTCTTCACGCCAATACTTCTCCCACCCCATTTTCTCTCTAGTTGGAATTCTTGGAAAGATTGAGGTTCGATTTTGATGGTTTGGAGGAGCATTCTTGGTGGATTCAAGATCATTTTGATTAAGGTAATATTCTCATCTCTCATTCCAAAAACCTAGGGTTTTAGTGTTCTTCATCCTCTTTCCTATTCCTTCATATTTTTATGTAACCTTGGGAGTATGTATGGTAGAGGGCACCTTGTGGAAGCTTTGGATATAAGGTTTGGAGGTCTTGCTAGGAGGTCTCATGTCTTCACCAAAGGAAACTCAAGTTTGGAGTAAAATCTAGATTTAGCCTAAATCTAGCAAAGTGAGTTCAAGTTGATTTGCGAAAACGTTGTATGTAACACCCCGAAATCCTTGGTCGAAAAATAGACAGAAAAATGGCGATAGTGCTCCGCGCTACTACTCGCGCGGGTCGAACCATGTGGTGATCCGCGTGAGACCCTGTCTAGAGCTCTGCGCTAGTCGGGTCACGCCACCACTCACGCGGTGCCACTACACGCATATAAAAGGAGGAGAACCGGCTTTCCACCCCATTTTCTCACAAAAACCCTACATCCCTTCCCCTTTTCTCTCCCAAGCCGACCCCCAACCTCTAAAACGAACCCTAACCCATTTTGAGAGTTTTTCCTCCTAAAATTACTTGATTCTTCATCATCTAGCAAGGTTGGAGGTTAGAACCATAGTCTTTCATCTTCATCTTCCTTACCAATTTCTTAGGGTTTCATCCAATCATTTGAAGATTTGGAGTTTGTGATTTATTTTGGTGACCTAGAGGTGTGTTGGTAGTGAATTCAAACTTTTGGTTAAGGCAACTTTCTCCTTCTTCATCTATGGAAATTATAGTTTTAGTATAAGTTGAAATCTTCATGTAAAATGTTTGAAGAACGATTCTATATATTTGAATATGGATATTTATGGTTGAAAATTTATGGACCTAGGTTTTTGGGAGTTTCTGGCTTGAGGATCCAAGTTTCTTCAAAAGAGCTCAAGTTGGGGAAAATCTTGATTTAGCCTAAATCTAGCAAGGTGAGTTCAAGTTAATTTGTGAAAACGTTGTACATGCCAAAATGTCTATTTTGAAGTGTTTATGTGTTTTGCATGAAATTATCATTTGTTGGGTTATTTGGTGGGTATCGATTATTGGAAGTATTTAACTTTATAAACCTTATAAAACAACCACATTTGGGATTTTTGGGCACTTTTATAAATAAGTCATACAAGAAAGTGTTTTGTGGTTTATTGCATAAATGAAGGTTATTTGGTAAAAGTGCATTTTCGTATGGGTTGAAAATATGCATGGTTGGGGCTATGAGATGTTTTGAAAATACCAACGTTTGGGTCATTGAGTTTTAGTCATTCCCGACCTTATGAATATTTCTGAAATTGTAAATCTTTTTGGTTTTGGAAAATGTCATATTTCAAGTATTTCAATGAGTAAATCTTAGGTATCGACATTTCAACGGTTCGTTTAATGAGTGTAAATCCTTTGGTGTAAATGCACTTTTAATGTGTGTTTTGGAGAAATGTGAAACCTTGTGTTATGAGACGTTTTGAAAGAGTCAGTGGTATAAACTTGTTCGGGAAATGATATGCCTCAATTTAAGTTGTGTTGGAGTTTGTTCATGCATTTTGGAGCATGTGTTTGCATAAACGTTTGTCGATTTCGTTTCATTGCATTTTACTTATTTTGACAAATAGTCTTTTGGGTTAATTGAGCTTGTAACTCGGTATTTGATTTTGTTGGGTTTGGGGACGTTTGTACAGTTTTGATAGCTCGATGTAGAGCTTTGTTTACGATATTAGATGAGGAACTCAACGTAAGAACCTTTTATGGTTGAAGTTGATATTCCGTGGGTGTACGTTTAAAGCTACCGAGCCTGACATTCATTGCGTTTGGAATCATTACGTCCAATGGTGGAATGCTAGTTCTCCCCATTGAGGCACGGACATGTATCAGATGGGGTATAAGTCCTCCGTGCTAAGTACACGATATTGGATGAGGATCTCAACGTAAGGACCCTATGTGGTTGAAGTTGACTTTTCGTGGGTGTACGTTTAAAGCCACCGAGCCTAACATCTATTGCATGTACTTTATTATGCATTTGACATTACTAACATAGTATGTGACTTACCTTGCGTTCGCCACATCATATGGAATCGGGGCTCCCCTGTCACTGAAAGGTGTTGTTTTGGACATTGAGTTTTAGTATCAATGTTTTCGGTGACGTTTTATATTTACGGGTTTTACATATGGTTTATGAGTTGAGTATTATGCCCCACCCGTGTTTTGGGTGTTTCGAGATATAAAGTTTTATCCGCGTTTTCCATAAACTGGGAGTTCGATTTCTATTTACGATTTGAGTGAGTTACGGGTTGCATCACTTTACAAATGAATGTTTCACCTTGGGGAGTTCATCTATAAAACGTGTGTTGTCGGAAAATGAGCCATTTTCGTATTTGAAACATATCATTTTGAAAGGTTATGATTCAAATTGCATTTTTTCTTTTCAACGATATATTTATTAATGTTGAAAACTCTTGAACTAACTAGGCGTTAGCCTAACCTTTTTTTATTTGTCGGCATGTGTATCTGTAACGCCCGTAATTTTCGGTAAGTAAATGTCACCCGGACATTTCTGTGACTTGTAAACAGTGGGGTTTTGTTGGGAAATATATTGTTTAAAGTCCCTCGGAGTATCGGGAGTTTGGGCGTTGAAAAGTCGGATTTTTGAAGTTCGGGGACACCCGGGCGACCATGCCAGCGATTGTGCCAGAGGGCACAATAGCCTGGCACTATCGCCGAAGCTGAGGAGCTCACGGTACATGCTTGGCGATTGTGCCAGCGATTGTACCACTGGCATAATCGCTTGGCACTATAGCCTGCGTGTACCAGTGGGTTAAATGTGCGATTTTTCACCCATTTCCCTCATTTCTCATTTCTATCTTCTCCCCTTTTCTCTCCCAAACCCCAAAACCGAACCCTAACCTATTTTGGGGTTTTTTCCTCCCCAAACCACATGATTACTCACCATCTAGCTAGTTGGGAGCTTGAGTCACAAAACCTCCATCTTCATCTTCATCATCAAGTTCAACGGTTGGGAGCTCGGGTTGAAGTGTTGGATTGGGTGTTCTCGGAAAGTCTCGTCATCTTTAATGGTAAGATTCTTTGATTTAAGGTTATATATGTTCTTTGTGTGTTTCCCTAGTGTTTGGTTTATCAAATCTCGGATTTGTTAGTTTTGGAGAAACTAGGGTTTTGATCTCGTTTAGGGATTTTGGTATATAATGTTGGGGAATGTTTCTATGTGGTTGTTTATGGATATTTATGGTTCGATATGTATGGATCTAGGTTTTGGAAGTTCTCGGCTTGAGGATTCAAGCGACCTTCAAAAGAGCTCGTTGGGTGAAATCTAGATTTAACCTAAATCTAGCAAGGTGAGTTCAAGTTGATTTATGAAAACGGTGTACATGCCAAAATGTTTATTTTAAAGTGTTTTGCGTCTTACATGAAAATTGTTAACTGCTGATAAGTTTGATTATTTGAAAATCTTTAACTTCATAAACTTATATAACACACATCTCTGAGATTTTGGGTACTATGATAAATAAATCATATATTTTGGTATCTTAAGGTTTTATTTTTATGGAAATAGATTTTGAGAATAAATGTATTTCATTTTGTGTTTTGGAGAAATGCATGGTTTTGTGTTATGGGACGTTTTGAGAGGTAAATGTTATAAACTCACTTGGAAAATGATTTGTCCCAATTTAAACTACGTTGGAATTAATTATATGTTTTGGAGCATGGGTTTACATAAGTACGAGTTGTTTATGTTTGATTCCAATTTATGATTTTCAACATTGAGTCTTTGGATTTGTTTGAGCTTATGGCTCGACTTGGATTTTGTTGGGTTTCGATGACACTTGTCCGCTTTTAATAGCTCAATGTTGAGCGTTTGGTTATGATTTGCATTTACTGCATCTTAGTTGAGAATTACATTTTTTGGATGCATTAGTTCATCCACTTTGAGTCATGTAATGGTTTAGTTAGTGCAATGGATCCATAGGCACGGTGTTCCTATGTCCCCGCTTTGGGCATTGGTTCATCATTTGGCACGGAATAGGCATCGGGTCACCATGATAAGTAAGGTGTGGACCTATACGGTCGGGCAGCGTCCCATGGGCAGTAAGGTGTAATTCCCTTGTGCTAGAGTTCCCCGTTTTGGAACTCTCAAGAATAGACCTAGAGGGGTTAACTTGATGTTTTCGAGTGATAGACTCAGAGGAGTTGAGCTCCGTGGGTTTTTTTTATTTGTGTAACCCACATGTTTTGATTTCTTACATGATTATGTGACCTACTTTTGTGTTCCGTCACGTATAATGTAATCGGGTATTTCCCGTCACCAGTAGGTGAGGTTTTGGTTATGGAGTTTTATAATCCATGTTTTCGGAGATGTTTGAATGTGGGTATTTATCTACGTTTCAAGGTTTTGGTTATTGAAACTCATTCGAGTTATTGGGATGTTTTGGAAGTTGGGGTTATCTACGTTTTCCGTGTTTGATCATTATAATGTCAGTTATGTTTTACGTGCGCTTTGGGTTTTGGCTTTATTTAAGGAGGCGTTTGTTTTATGATTTTTAATCCCGAAAAGGGTGAATGATGAAAGGAGATTGTTTTGAGATTTAATGTATTTCATTTTTGGTTGCTTTCAAATCAAATGTATTGCATTTTGGAATTATGATTTTATATATCATTCTTAAAGTTATTGCGTTATATATCTCTAACGAAAACTCTTGAGCTCACTAGGCGTTAAGCCTAACCTTTTTATTTGTCGGCATGTGCATCAAGTTCCAGTTGGGGTTTGGTTCTTGCAGTGCTTTGAGGAGTTGAGCATTAGACTTACACGAGAGTAAGTAGTTTGGTGAAGTCTTCCGCAGTTGGAGATAGTGACTATTATCGGGGTTTAGTAACACTCGTCCTTATTATAGACTGTATGTGTAGAATGAACGTGTGTATTGAGGTTAAATATTAATTTGTGATTATAGATGAATCGTTCATTGATGTATTTAGAATTTTTTTTAAATGAGTTGCTATTTCCTGATTTGAGGGTGTTACAGTATCAGGTTCCGGTTGGGGAATGGTACTAGTATCACCGTGAAGAGAGGAGTGCTAGTTATGTGCTCGAGAAGTGAATAGTTTGGTGAAGTCTTCCACATTTGTTTTGGGAAGAGCAACTTGTGTTTGGGGTTAAGTAGCACCCGACTTCAGTTTAGTACTTGTATATTTTTGGAGTTTATATTTTTGAGGTTGAATATAGAATACCATTTTGGAGATTTTTTTTTGACTTGATGAAAATTTTAATTAGTTGCTCTTACCAAATTTGAGGGTGTTACATTGTACATGCCAAAAGTTTACATTTTAAAGTGTTTATGAGTTTTGCATTAAATTATCAATTGTTGATCTATTTGGTGGGTTTTGATTATTTGAAGTGTTTAACTTTATAAACCTTGTAAAACACCCACATTCGGAATTTTTGGACGATTTGATAAATGAATCATAAATGCAAGTGTTTTGACGATTTATTGTATAAATAGAGGTTATTTGGTCAAACTGCACATTTAGTGTTTGTTGGAAATATGCATAATTTATATAATAGGACGTTTTGAAAATACGAACGTGTGAGTCATTTGATTTTGGTCATTCCCGACTTTGTGAACATTTTAGAAGTTGCAAACGTTTTTGGTTTTGGGCCGAAGGCCAATTTGAATTTGAGAGACAAAGATTTTGGGAAAAAATGTAATTTGGTTTATGTAACCATATTGGCTCACTTATTTTAGCCAATCGTTTATTTTGCCTTTGGGTTTGATTTATATTCAAATGAGTCTTTGGGGTGTTTGTTCAATTTTAGTAGCTCGATAAGGAGCCTTGGATGTATGGTGTACTTAATTGCATCTTATTTGAGAGTTACATGTTTTGAACGTGTTAGTTCATTTGTTAGAGGCATGTAACGTTTTAGACTATAATGCAATGGATCCATAGGCATACGGGTCAGTCAGTTGGTTTAATTGGGAGCTATATCCCTGTTTTGGAACTGGAAATATTTATGGTTAACGGGGACTTCGAGGTATAGATCGTGGGTGGTTGAACTCGATGACCATGTAACCTTTAGCGAAGAACTCGAGGTATAGATTGCGGGTGGTTGAACTCGACGTCCATGTAATCCAGTCTGTTTATTCAACGTGGAATTTTGATGTCCACGTTTGAGTCTAGTGAGTAGTCCCCAAGTCATGTTTGTATGTAAGCTTGCGGTGGTGGTCGACGGAGCCGTATACAGAGCTAAGTCTTGCGGTGGTGTTCATGGTGAGCCGGATACGGGGACTTGTGACTTTTGTGGTGAACTCATCTAGAGGTCGAGTAGACACTAGGGTCATTTGGGTATCTTGCGGTGGTTGCTTAGAGGAGCCGTATACCGGGATCCATGGCCCTATGTGAATCTCGAGAACGTCGATAAGTGGCTTAACTTTGTGTGCCCTCCACATTCGTTGAAAACTTTTGAACTTACTAGGCGTTAGCCTAACCTTTTTATTTGTCGGCATGTGCATCAGGTTCTGATTAGGGAATGGTACTAAAGTCACTGTGAAGAGACGAGTGCTAGTTAGATGCACGAGAATGATATAGTTATTCGGTGATGTCTTCCGCATTTTAGAGATAGCGACTGTTATTGGGTTTTTAGTAACACCCGACCTTAATCTAATCTTTATGTAAGGCTTGATTTATCATTTGTTAATTAGTTATCGTAGTACTTAGAAGTTAGAAGTACATAAGTAGTATTAATATTTGGAGTTGTGTAAGCCGAAGGAAGTGATGTACTGATGTGCTTCCTACGGATACTAATAACACACACACACATAGATATAACTAATGACCACATCAAATATGATAATGCGTATTAAAGTAATTGAAGTTGTTTCTTAGTTTCTATGCACGCGTGCATGTCTGACAAATTATTTTGATGGATTTGGATTTTGTGAAGTGATTTGGAATTGGAGGGATTGGATTTGGAAACCAAATCTTTGGTGTGTGGTTTGTAGGATTTGGAATGAAATTGAAATTCCATTCTGTATAAATAATTTACAAAACAAATTATAAAAATAATTAGGTACCTTTTTAAAACACGTTAAAAACTCTTTAATATATTTTAAAACATTATTAAATATAAATCCAGGAAATTCTTCAAACCAAACATGAGATTGAAATGAAATTTAGTTTTAAATCCTTCCAAATCCAATCTAATCGTATAAAATAAAAGAAGACCTAAATGTTGATGGTGAGGTTTAATCCTCGGTAGTTGAACTCATGTAACGTGCATTTGCATCACAAGTCCAAACATGATCATTACAAGGGATGGAAGTATGGCACAAGTTGGGGGTTTATAGAATTTCAACTCTTTGAAGTAGAAGTCAGGTCTATATACATCTTATCTTGTCAGACCCCACTTTTGAGTAGGATATATTAGGTTCATTTGGTTCTAAGGGGGGAAACCCACTTAGATGATGCATGTAAGCCTACTCATATATCGTTATGGCTCATACCAAATGCATTGAGTGGTCGAATTGTGTAGGCATTTTTCTCGTGCCAACCGGGTCTTGGAGGAGGCAACCACTCCTCCCATCGATTAGCATCTCTAATGCCAACCGTTATGATGTTACTCTCCTTCTAGACTAAGGGGTTGTTTGTTTTTTTCAAAAAACCTCTTATTGGCTCTTAAGTCTGATTCGTTCAGACCTTTTTACACACCATCTCTTATTAATCATAACTAAAATAAGACTTCAGACATTAGACCTCTTAAAAAACAAACGGCACCTAAATTAACGGATTTGACTCGACTTTTGCATCTTACCAGCCACTTGTGAGTTTTGCAACGACTGCGGTCTCATTAATCAAAACGTTATGCTTTTTTGTCTGGTTAAATTATTTATTTACACATCATTTTTATGTCTTACGGTTTTTATTCACTGAATAATATTTTAATTTTGATTACGTACTTTCTTATGATTCTTATTTTGGGTAACGTACCTTCAAAACATTTGTTTTGGTACTTGAGATGGAAACTTCTAAATATTTCATTTTGTCGACTCCAAGTCGCTAAAACAATCAAAATATACCGGCCTTGATGACTTTAAAGTGCTAGATAAGGCAAAATCACCCGCAAAATACTTTGAAACAACGAGCTGATTTTGACTATCAAACAAGTACATATATCGGTTATATTTTAAGTCATACCACGATGTTAACTTATATAATTCGTTGTGCATAGTGATACTGTATCATAACAGTTAAATGCATAATTTTGTGTAGCAGATATCGATCAATTGATCTTAATATATAAGAATTTATTTGAAAACCGACCAAAATTATACTTTATTTCTTAATATATATATAATTTTGTTAATCATGGTTGTCCAAATAATAAAAGTGTCTTGAAAACAGTCTGGAAAATTGTCAGTCTAATTGACGAATTACCATGAAAACGAACCGAGACATCATCCTACGATCGCTGATCAATTTCTATCTATGCGTTCCTGTATCAATCGTCACTCCGCGCCTTTACATTTCCTCCTCACGTTTCCCGCCATAATAATACTCCATAAATACCCTGTGTTCTTCGCAAAATCCACCCGCAAAATGGCTTCTTCTAAAGCCATAACTGATTTTTTCCCACCAGCAAAGCGCTCCAAAGGAGTAGCAGCAGCAGCTTCATCCTTCGAACCTTCTCTAAAAAGAAACTTCCTCGCCGTTCCCCAAAAACCCACCACCGACGCCGTTCCATCTGCCCTACCGGAGTCGATTCAGGATGATGAAACCACTACAGTTCAGCCGTCACCTTCTTCGAATCTCAGTGCGGAGCTGAAATTGAAGGTCCAATTCAATCAATCACTCGCGAAAGCCAAACGCAATCTCAGAATTTGTGCGGAGAGGGTTTCGAAATCCATTTCTGGTGAGTTATTTGATATGGTTTTTCGTAATTTCCATTTGATTGATAGTCCTAACTATGAAACTAAGGGGTAGTTTGTCTCTGAATTGCTAAGAGATTGAATCTTGTTTGGCAAAAAACAATTATGCCTCTTAATGATTTGGTGCAGGATGATTAAGTGGTAGTGCAAAATGAAATATGATTGTTTAGTAATTGCTCAGATTGAAATTAGGGCACTAAACAAGGGTTTTGGAAGTATTAAGAGGCAGAATTGTTTTTGTATCTAGGGCACTAAACAAGGGTTTAGGAAGGCCCAAGATACAAAACCATTCCAAGGGTTTTGGAAGTATTAAGAGGCAGAATTGTTTTTTTGCCGAACAAGATTCACCTCTTAGCGATTCAGATGTTGCCTCTTAATGGAACTATTGAGAGGTAAACAAACAGCCCCTTAATCATTTATGATACTAATAATCCTATGTGTTCAGGTGAGGGGTTGAGATTTTTGAAACTGGAAGAACTGTTGGTGGAAGAAACATGGTTGGAAGCCCTTCCTGGGGAGTTTCAAAAGCCCTATGCCAAGAAATTGAGTGAATTCATAGAAAGTGAAATACAAGGCCCCATACCAATCTACCCACCTCAGCATTTGATCTTCAATGCACTGAATTCTACCCCATTTGACAAGGTCAAAGCTGTCATCATTGGTCAGGTGTTTACTTGAAACTTCTTTTTCATTGCTTAGTTCCCTTTTAAAACTCAAAATATGTTGATTATTGCAAATTCTGTCTGTCTTCAGTTATGTATGGGATTTACTTAAGCTTGTGTGTTTGTTGTCTTCTGATAGGTGTCAAATTATTAACTCTATAGCATTTTTGTTTATATTTTCTCAAGTCGAATATTTGAGTCTTTTATTCTATTATTTTACACTTTTCCTATTTATGGAGCTAGGGATTGAAATTGAGTATTTTGGTATACACTGGACAGAATTAGCTTACGCCGAACTGTATTGAAAGTCTATTGAATGAACAAAAATGGAAATTGGTAAGTATTTCAAAGATACAAGGGTTCCAATGCCATTCGAGAGGCCATGGTCTCTCCCAGAGCTCAGCTCACATACAAATTGAAAACAAAACAGAATACCCCCCTAAGCCCTCCACACACTTATTTATACTAAACCCCAAGCAAAGCCAACTTGTACTACTAAAGCATTTCCCACTTGTACTTAACCAACTAATATTGACCACAATAATTGACCACACTAAACAGGGTATACCAATATCCGCCCCCCAACTTTCACCTTGTCCTCAAGGTGGAAAGAAATAAAAATTTCGATTCAAACGCCTTGTGTCAACAATCAGTAGCGGCGGCGGTAGTGGTTTCTGATGAGCATCATCTAACTGGCCTCTCCTTATTGCCAACAACGTTAAGGAATTTGACCATGAGACTTCCATAACTTCGACTAAAACAAGTCTTTGTAACAGCTCAGCCAGGTCATCGGAACCACCTTCAATCAAAGAAACTGCTTTCAGTCCCTTCCCAGACCTCCCCTTTCCCCATTCAATGCTCATATCTACTTTCAACATCTTATGGATGCTCACTCCAACTCTGTTGGGGTCCTCCAAATCGAATCTAAATATTATTATATCAGTTTCAAACAAAAGCAACACCAAATTCTTCATCGATTCATCATTCTCGTTTACCTTAACCCACTTCCTTGGGTACTCCATGCTCGGATTGCCATAGTTTATCTCCATTGCCTTCATTTTTGAATCTTTGATTACACTAGGATCCTCAAAGAGTTGGACATGGCAATTGTATTCCAGTTGTGATTTTGCTATGGGATGATCACCTGTCATCTTAGCAGAAGCGACCAATGCCAATATCCCTCCACAATCCATTGTTGTGAATACTTTTGTAGTAGTAAGAGCAGCTTCACTCTCCTGCGAATATCAATAATATCCAAAAACCTTTTAATATTTCTCTTCTTCCCTTTAATGTCACCCCTTTAATGTCACCATCGAAGTGTTCTCGAAAGATTCCAATCGAAAGTGGGTGTAGACTAGGTTTCAGTCTAGTTGACTCTCTCGCTGCCTCAACAACTTCAATGTCGTTGAATTGTTCTTCCACAAACGTTTTAGTTACTCTCTCGAACCAAACACACTCGGTAGAAATATCTTGCACTTCATCATTTGGCTCCCAAGACGATCTATTTCCCTTAGCTTCAAACTCAGGCTTAGTAGACTCGTTATTTTCAATTCGACAATCAAATAATACCAATCCCCACGGATCCAAAGACTCGAATTTGTCATGTTGCTTTTGCCCTTGTAATACTCTTACAATGCTGGAAACAGTCAATCCTTGTCCACAGGAAGTTTCATAGGGCTGACCAACTTTTGGGGTGACAGTGAAAGGAGGATCATAGAAGTACGGTCCAAAATCCCGATCCCAACGAGATTTAATACATATTTCTGCATAACCAAGGTTTTCATCAACTTTTGGCCCTTCTACAGTAATCAATAAAACCTCTACAATCTCCGGTCTTCCTCTAGAAAATCCAAGGTTTCCCTTACAAATCAAATCACCAGTTATCTCGAGATTTTGTAGAAGAACGATGTTACGATGGTTGGCCGTTCTATGGGACATATCATCGGGGAAATCATCCTCGTGCCTCAATCGTCTAAATTCTGATATCCTTGAAATTGGGGCACTTTGGGCCATCACCCAGGTCTCCAATGAGTTGGACCGGGGATGTTTACACCTCAACACGATTGAACTAAGATATGAGGAACAAACAATCACAACTGCCCTAACCTCCCTAGTCGAACATAGGATAGTAGAAAAGCGGTGAAGGTTCAACGGCAGCGGAGACGGTGACGGCAACAACGCTAACCAAGGTGGTGGTAGCGGCAGAGGCAGCAACGGTGGGGGTCGTTTCGGTGGCGGTAGTTTCTGATGATCGCACAACCAAATTATCCCATACGTCGCCCATAAAATTTCTATTGCCAAGGAGATGATCCATCTTGATTTTGGCAAGGACTTGGGCTGAATTGTAATAAACTGACTGGACTTGGGCCATATTGGAACAACTGGATTGGGCTTTGATGATATTCCCGTTTTTTCCTTCCTGGACTGAATTTTCCCCATAGATCCTGCATTTGCTACGTTCGACAGTTGAAGGAAAGACATTAGCGGAAGCGGTAACAGCGATGGCGACAAAACCAATGGTGTCGGCGATTGCAGCGGCCGCCGTAGCGGTGGAGACTCTTCAACAACTACGATTTTGGTCGACATCGGCGTCCTATCATGAGTGTAACCTGAAAGTTTCAACGCGGAGGAGATCGAGAGTGGTGGTTGTCCCTCTAGATCAGAACGATCTTCATCCTTCTCCTCTGTAACTTTTTTGTTTTCCTTTTCTAGATCCTTCTCTGAATTTATCTCAGACATAGTGATCTTCTTCAAATACTTCTCTGTATTGTCCCTCTCCATGGCTACACTCTGTTTTAGGGTCAGAAACTGTTTACCTGATGAACACTCCGTTATGGAACCGAATTGACGAAGAATCATCCACTTCAGATCCTCCCATCGTCTAAAAGGTCTCCTCTGATTCTCGCATCGAAACCATCGCAAAGCCACTCCTTCAAACGAACTCACGGAGACTTTCAGTTGCTCTTCATTGTCCAAACGTTTCAAGGCAAAGTACTTCTCGACTTTTAGAATCCACTCATTGGGATTATTGCCATTGAAAGTTGGAATATCTGATTTATTGCCTCCTAGCGCCAGAAAACGATTTGGAATGTGATTACCTCCATTATTCCTCCCGTTTCTTCCAGATCCAGAGACATCTCCTCTCTCCGTCGAACGAGATGCATTCAATTTGCTAGTCACTTTCTCTTGTTGCTTACTAATCTTCTCCATCTGTAACAAAATCGCCTGCATCTTTTTTTCAATCGATCCCACACTACTCTCCAAATCGTCGATTCTATCAACCACACAATGCGTCACCATTGCTGGATCGTGACTGCTCTGATACCAATTTGGTATGCACCGGACATAATTAGCTTACGCCGAACTGTATTGAAAGTCTATTGAATGAACAAAAATGGAAATCGATAAGTATTTCAAAGATACAAGGGTTCCAATGGCATTCGAGAGGCCATGGTCTCTCCCAGAGCTCAGCTCACATACAAATTGAAAACAAAACAGAATACCCCCCTAAGCCCTCCACACACTTATTTATACTAAACCCCAAGCAAAGCCAACTTGTACTACTAAAGCATTTCCCACTTGTACTTAACCAACTAATATTGACCACACTAATTGACCACACTAAACAGGGTATACCACATTTTTAGTCATTTGACATGGATAACCACATTTTTTATTGATGTTTGTTGAAAAAGTAAGGTGTGGGTTTGCGTATTATCAACATTACTGTAACATCCCAGGCCAACCGTACCAGATATTGTCTGCTTTGTCCACACACCTGGACTCACGGTTTTAAAACGCGTCTGGTAGAGGAGGTATCCAGTCCCTTATAAGGCAACTTTCGTCCCCTCCCCAACCAATGTGGGATCTTACAATTACAATCCGCATTGTTTTGAAATTTATGAATCATTTTGATTGAAGGTTTTATGATGTGAACTCTTGAACTTACTGGTTTGCCGTTGTTTAAAAAAAATAAGTGATGAGAGACTAATCCTACAGCAAACATGTAGAGCCCTATAGGAGTTGCTGGACGGAGCCGAATTAATTGTTGCACCTTCATCTTGAAGTGTTTCTTTTCAAGGCTCTTTTTGTTTTGAATTTCTTTTGTTACTCATTCCTGTTACCAAATTGATTATTATGTTTATATTATAGTGAAACTGCAAGCTTTGAGAAACTTTCTTAAAGTCTCCTTGACTCAAATTAAAAGTGCAAGATCAATCAATTGGAGTGCTAATAACATCACCTTTTTCTATTCACCATTGGGTATGAAATATATTAACACTCTGGATATTTGTTATGCTAGGACCCATATCATGGACCTGGTCAAGCTATGGGCCTTTCTTTCTCTGTTCCAGAAGGAATAAAAGTACCTTCAAGTTTAGTAAACATATACAAGGAACTTCATCAGGACTTGGAGTGTTCAATACCATCTCATGGGAATTTAGAACGATGGGCTGTACAGGTAAAAGTTGTATTCCATCAAACATTTATATTTGTAGGAACTAGCCATAAATGCTAGTCGTGAATTGGAACATTGATCAATATGTGTTGATCAATAGCAAATGTCACATTTTGAAATATTCACTGTGCTAGAACATAAATGGTACTAATATTACTTGTTTTTTTTTATCCCAAATGAACCATGAAATATTGAAGTACTCGACTTTTATTTTATATTAGTATATTAAAAATCTGTTCGCCTTGTAGCCCGGCGTCTGCCTTCTATGAATTTTTAGACATTAGGGTTCCATTAACTCTCCTCGTTCCCTTTTCCCCAGTAAATGTAAAAGGAAAGAAGTTCAGATGAAATCAAGTTATACAGTCTAGTTTCTACAATCAGGCTATTCTTTGGGATCATGTTGAGGAAATATGGAGAAAATTAGTTTACGAATTCGTTAAACTGGAAGTGCAAGTGGTTATCTTTTTTTGACAGATTTTAGTATTACATACAAGTTTTTTTGTTCTACCATTTTCGAAAACTTTCAGTAGGGTTGAATAACGTTTAAGCCTCTTTACATTGTTAATAGAAATATCATCTGACATCAAAACTGATATGCAGGGTGTCCTGTTGCTCAATGCTGTTCTTACCGGTAAGACACTTCATTTTTATTGGAATGGAATCTGTGCAGTACTTATATGTTTGAATCTTGTATGTGTGGATAAACTTTCTAGAAAAAGTAGAACCATCTAAATCCAATCCAAACCAAAATAACTCAATATATTCCACATGGAGGTGGGGTCTGGGGTAACCGGGTAAGTTATACGCAGACTTGACCTCTACCCCAAAGAGTAGAGTTGTTGTTTCTGTGAACCCCGGCTTGTGAAAAGTGTGTGAAAGGGGGAAAGGCAAATATTATAAGTTATTAAAGAAACCAGGTAAGAGTAATTGATTACGTATAAATAGAAGCAGGTAGAAGAGATCAAGAGAAACATAAGCAAGGTAAGGAAATAAAGTAGAACCATCTATTGAGCTATATTCATCAAAAAGATCAGTATCGTCAATTCACCAAAGTCCATTAATATAGTCATACCCCTACTTTTTTCAATAAGAGTGTTATAATCCCACATTGGCTAGACTTGAACCATTTCTTCTATATATATGCTTGAACGTCCCTTTTGTCCTCGAGGGCTCTTTTGGAGAGTAATCTAATGGGGTTTCATGTATTCTAACATGGTATTAGAGCCAAGGTCTACCACTCTACGGACTAGACATTCTGGGGCAACCTATACTCGTCTAGCCTCTTTAGAGGGGGCGTATCATATTCCTACACTGGCTAGAATTGGATTATTTCTTCACTATATATGTCTGAACATCCCTTCTCTCCTCAAGGGCTCTTTTGGATAGTAATCTAATGGGGTTTCACATATTCTAACAAAGAGTAATGAGAAGGCTTTCTCATCAAGAAAATTTAATTATGAGAAAGAAAAACCAAAGAAAACAAACTCAGTAAATCCCATGTATAGGTAGGGTCTGTGGTAGGATATACACAAATCTTTCGAGGTAGAGAGAGACTGTTTCCGTGAAGATCCCGATGAAAAATGTGACCATGAGAAAGAAAAAGGTTAATAGAGACTGATTCTGTGTTGTACCAAACAATCATTAAAAAAAAGATTATCCTTGCCACCCAGTTAAACTCTCATTTTCTCTATTAAGCGAAATATAGAGTATAATACGGGTGATGGGAGGATCAATAAGATCTTTCAAAATTAAACTAAATACATACATATCCTATTGAGTAGCAGGATCATATCTAGCTGTTAGAGAGCCATTTCAACCAAAATTTAATAATCTAATATTGAGTTGCTTTTCTAGGGGAATTCCAATATTTAAAAAAATTATTGTTTTTAATTTCTTTCCATCACCAACGCCTTTTCTTTTCTGTTTTTTGTTTTCAGTTAGGCAGCATCAGGCAAATTCTCATGCAAAGAAAGGGTGGGAACAATTCACTGATTCCGTGATTGAGACAATCTCTAAAAAGAACAAAGGGATTGTTTTCCTTCTCTGGGGAAACTATGCCCAAGCAAAATCCAGGTACTTACAATCTTATTTCCACACCAAAATCCCAATATCTGTTAAGGCTACTGCCTTACCTGCTTATAGATTCACTCTTAGGGCATGTTTGGTTTGACATAATGTTTTTGAGGGATTTGGATTCGTGGGATGATTTGGAATTGGAAGGATTTGGAAATTGGTGTTGGTTTGTAGGATTTGGAATCGAATTGAATTCTATTCTTCATAAATAATTTATAAAAATAAATTATAAAAATAATCAAATTACCTTTTTATTAATTGATTATTACAAAACAAGTGTCTTAAACATACTTTTAAAACATTATTATAAACAAATCCTAAGAAATCCCGCTAAATACCAACTACCCCCATGGGATTTCTAAATCCCATGTTTGTGGGATTTCAAATCCAAGCATTCCTTCAAACCAAACATGGAATTGGAATGGAACCCAATTCCAAATCCCATGAAATCTCACAAACCAAATGGGCCTGTATCTCTCTAAGATGAAATCGCATTAAACTGTTCTTGGCTTTTGAGGTTAAACCTACCATATCCGACTTTTAAATATGACATGGATTTACAAATCTAAGACCGAAGTTTTTTATATATGGTTTTTTGTTATTAAGCTTAAAAAATAAAATGAACCCGGTATATCCTACACAGAGGCAAGGTTTGGGGAACGATGTACATAGACCTTGCTTCTACCCCATGGGGTAAAGAGGTTATTTTTTGTGAAGACCTCCGGCTTGCAAAGTAATTATCATTTTTTTTAAATTTATAGAGTACAGTGAAAATTTAGTCTATTTGACCTCAAAATTTACGTCTCTTATGGGACAGATGACTTGTGGGAGTATATAGTTTCCACAATGTGCTTAGATACAAATCTCGATTAGGATTATGAACGTATAATGTGGAAATATTATACAGGTTAATTGATGAAACAAAGCATCATATTCTCAAGGCAGCACATCCTTCTGGCTTATCTGCCCATAGGGGATTCTTTGGATGCAGGTTTGTGTTTTCTGCTATTATCCTAAATAGAATGTTGTCCATGAACCTGTGTTACCCCTGCTCCCTTCCTTTTGGATGTATATGCGTGCTAAGACTATATATGTTACTTAAAGGAAACAGAAAGGTGTGCGCACATTCTATCCCTGGCCTATCTCTGTGTGGGATCTACTAAGGTTTATATGGTTTGGTTTATTAGCTAGTGGATATGTTGACAAATCCGTAATCAAGACCATAAGTTGATTTTATTTGCATCAACATGAGCTACCTATGCCCCAACTTGAGCAACGGTGTTGGTTAAACCAAGTCAAAACAAACTAGTTGAGTATATCCCATAGGAATGTGAGGTCAAGATACCTCTATTCCAATGATATAGCGGTTGTTTTCATTAAAATTCCTGTTTGTTTCTGGTGTTGGTTATAGTTACTTATTTGGATGTTCTTGTTATCCTATACATTTGGTCCAAGGCATGTTATGCACCCTATTTGAACATTGTTTCTTCATAATAAGACACGCTCTTCATTGTAAACTCCAAGGGGGCGTTTTTTGATATGATGGAATTGTATTGAGGGATTTGGATTTTGTGGAAGAATTTGGAATCATTGATATGTTTGGTTTGTAGGATTTGGAATTACCTTGAATTCATTCTTATATAAATAATTTATAGAAACAAATTATAAAAGTAATTACATTACCTTTTTATTAATTGATTATTACAAATCAAACCCGTGAAATACCAACCACCCCGTGGGATTTCAAAATCCTATGTTTGAAGGATTTCAATGAATTTCAAATCCAGGAAATCCTTCAAACCAAACATGGGATTGGAATGAAATTCAATTCCAAGTTCTTCCAAATCCAATCTAATCCTACAAAACCAAACAGGAACCAGATGTTGATGGTGAGGTTTAATCCTCGGTAGTTGAACTCATGTAACGTTGCATTTGCATCACAAGTCCTAACATGATCATTACAAGGGAGTTAAGTATGGTACAAGGGCCCTAGGGAGAGGGGGGGGGGTCTTTACGGAAACAGCCGCTCTAAATCTTTCGAGTGAGATATATTGGGTTCATTTGGTTTTAAAGGGGGAAATATGGTGATTCAATCTCACTTAGATGATGCATGTAAAGCCTGGTCATATATCGTTATTGCTCATAACAAATACTGAAATGCATTGAGTGGTCGAATTGTGCAGGCATTTTTCTCGTGCCAACCAGATCTTGGAGAAAGCAGCCACTCCTCCCATCAATTGGCAACTCTAACCCCGACCGCTATGATGTTACTCTCCGTCTAGGCTAAATTAACAGATTTGACTCGATTTTTGCATCTTACCACACTCGTGTCTCTTGTAACGATTTCAGTCATCAATCAAACCGTTCCTAGTTTGTGTCGCTGATTGAGCTGAAAAAAAATACTGTATCACATTGGTGTGTTTAAGAAATGGGTTGTGCATGATCGGTGGTAATTAATATTTTGTTTGTAAATATGTGGGTAAAAGTTATCGTTATCATCAATACGAGTAACTTTTTCAGTAATGAATAATAGAGTCCACTTTTTTTAAATTAGGGTCAGATGGGCGACAGTGGTCTTTTGTGGCAGGGCCTAACGGTAATCATATTTTATTGGGTTGCATGTATCATTTCATATCCAAATCAAATCTCCAAAAAAACGACAAAAATCCCAATGGTCGATACCTCGCTCTTGTCGCTTCATTTGGCTCACGCTTTACTAAAATATTCAAATACCGGTCAAATATGTATATGCTCCATGATTCAGGTTTTTAACAGAATTTTTTTTATAATTTTTCTTAAATAATAAATTAAGAATCAAATTTTTTTGAAGTATATAATACGATAAAGGTAATAAATAAACTCACACACTCTTCTCACATTTGGTGAAGTTTGAACCTCTGATCTCCTAGGAGGCCAAAGACTCTTATACCGCTAGACCAAAAGCCCTTTGGTAAGCATCAAAATCTTTAACATTGTGTTTTTGAATTTAAAGAGAGAAAAAAAGAAAATATTTTTTTTTTGTTTGTTCTTGAAAGAAAGGAAAAGCAAGTAAAAGAAAAAAAAATCATGTTCTTGAACAAAGATAGATACTTTTGTAATTTTTTTAGAGAATTCTCTAAACTTTTAGTTTTCTCTATTTCATAAAACAATATGTAGAATCGGTTGGAGGAAAATAGAGAAAAAAAGCTTCATATTCTCAAGAATTTGTTGGAACAACTATACTATAATTTTTCTAAAATAGAGTATGAAAAGTTAAAATGTCTAAAAAAAATTACACTCAACTCCAACAGTCACTCTATTTTAGCATTTCTATTATTATCTATATTATTAAAATATTCAATACATTTAATAAAATATTATTTCTCTCTCCTAAACAAACAACTTCAATGTCTCGTATTGGTGAAAAAGAATTAAGTATTCTTTTTCTCTCTTAAATATGGAGTTATATTTCTCCAAATTTGAAGACTTTTACCTTCTTTCTCTTAGAGCATCTCCAACAGCTATGATAAAGTTTTTCTAAAATAGAGTAAAAAAATTCTAAATCTCTAAAAAAATTTGCATTCAACTCCAATAGCTATTTTATTTTAGCAATTATAGTATTAATTATCTTATTAAAATATTCCATATATTGAAAGTTGGAAGAGGAAAATTTTACTTTTTAGGGGTAATAATTAGTTTTGGGAAGAAACTATCTATTTAGACATTTTTACACTCTATCTCCTATTTTCTTTATTTTATCATAAAGAATAACATAACTGTTGGAGCAAAAAAAATGCTAAAATTCTTATTTTTTCCATTTTAACATAGTTGTTGGAGATTCTTAGAGCATCTCCAACAACTATGCTAAAATAGAAAAAAAAAGTGAGATTTTAGCAATTTTTGTTTCAACAGATATGCTATATCATATGTTAAAATAGATAAAACAAGTGAGAGAAAGTAAAAATATTCAAATTTGAAAAAATCTCTAAAACTCCATATTTAAGAGAGATAAATAATATTTAATTCTTTCTCACCAATAGAAAACATTGAAGTTGTGTGTTTAGGAGATAAAAATAATATTTTATTAAATGTATTGAATATTTTAATAATATAGAATTGCTAAAATAGAGTAGTTGTTGGAGTTTGATTCAATTTTTTATAGAGATTTTGACTTTTCATATTATATTTTAGAGAAATTATAGCATATATGTGGGGATGCTCTTATTTTCTCTCTTTTAGCATATGGTATAACATAGCTGTTGAAGCAAAAAAATTGCCAAAAACTCATTTTTTTCCATTTTAGCATAGTTGTTGGAGATGCTCTAAGCAAGTTTTCTATAGTTTCTCTAAAATAAAGAACCAAAAGTTAAAATCTCTAAAAAGAATTACATTCAACTCCAACATATTCTCTATTTTAGAGATTTTAAAACAACTTTTGTTATTATAATATTATCTAATTTATCATTCCAATACACTTGTAAAAAAACTTAATATAATTTGATAAGAATTTAATCTCATTGAGTCTAACCGATCCAATAAGATCCGACCGACAATGATTGGATATCCAATCGTAATTGGATCGGATCGGATCGAAAATTTTGACATCCAATTGGATCGGTTCGGTTATTGGATGATGGTCCAGAACCGATAGGAACCGACCGAACCGAACCGAAAGTCACCATCCAATACCAACCGACCGAACCGAACCGATATAAACCGACCAAATAATAATTAATATAAAATTATATTGTTTATTTGTTTATATATAAATTTATAAAATTATTTAATAAACATGTTGAATTGATATTTGTTGCCGCGGCTAGCCCGCTACACTGCCCCAAAATTGAAAGTGAAAAAACCCTAAGGCCGTCTAATTACAAATGAAGAAATTGAGGCGTTGGAAGCCGGTAAGTAAATATGTGTGCGTATATATTATTTTATAAGTGTTTAGTCATGCGATATTAAATTATTAAGATAATAATTTTGTTTTATACCTTTTAATTTTGTAGAAATGTTGGTTGGAGATGGAGAAATAAGAATGGATTGAGATGTTACAGTATTGCGGTTGCGAACTTGCGGTTCCGGACAACGTTTATTTTGTCTTCTTGCTTGCTTAATGTTTCCACTTTCCAATATGTATGGGTGAAACTTGGTGATTGTATGTTTTTGTATTTTAGTACTAGTTATTGAACGGATGAATTTAAAAATTATGGAATATTATATTATATATATGAATTGTTGTAGATTGGATTTAAAACATTGGATGGATCTCATCCGATCATCCATCGGATGTCGGATGGATCCAATCCGATCATCCATTGGTTGGATCCAATTCGATCCAATGGACATCCAATAAAAATATCCACTAGATGGAACCGAACCGATCCAATCATCCATTGGATTGAAAAAATCCAAGATCCAATGGATGATTGGATCGGTTCGGTTCGGTTGGGCTCACATCCATTGGATGTCAACCGATGAACACCCCTAGTGAGACTGAATAAACTAATCATTTCTCTATCTTACCATCAAGTTTATAGAAAACAAGATAACAAAGCTGTTGGAGAGGTTTAGAGAACAAAAATCCATTTTTTTCTATTTTAGAAAAGTTGTTGGAGATATGCTCTAAGAAACTAATCAAATGAAAACCACAAAAAAATTGAAAATCGTGAAATTCAGTTTTGATAAGTTATTTCATGTTTTAAGGAAATGCTTGTGAAACAATATGTGATCGGTGGTCTTACTAGTTATCAATTTTTTTATGATTATCATCTGATTATAGCCTTACATTCATATTAATTATATAATTTTGATTAAACTAACACAAATTATCGATCTTAATAAGAAGACTAGGAAATAACAAATCGGTAAAACAAAATTAATTTTATCAACCATTATTAATAATTTATATTAATTAATTTGAATAAATTTTTTTAAAAGAAAATGATATAATTGATATTAAACATGTATGCAGTTTGTTATGTAATTTTAAAAGAAAATGATATAATTTTAAAAGATAGTTTATGTATGCAGTTTGTTACTTCACTTTTTTTAATTAAACATGTAACTTGAGTAATCTATACTATATTATAAAGATGGCATAAAAAACTCTTAAAAACAAGTCTTAAAGCTTAATTTTCCGCTATTTAATGTTAATTACTTAAAAAACAGCCATAAAAGTTGTATGTACTACATTTAATGTTATTCATTAATTTTCAATCATTAACTCTAACCATTTTAACTCCCCTAAAATCATTTCCCACTTTAACTCCCCTAAAATAACTCTCAGCATATTTTAGATATAAAAAATCTAAAATATAATTAAAAAATCTTACAGAATATTTTATAAAAAAAATTATATTATTAAACCAAAATAAATTACATTACATTATTAAGTCTAAATTAAACAAATTTATATAAAAAAAATCATTATCACTCTCTCACAACCATCCAAAATCGTAATGTAAATCGACAAAAAAACAGAAAATAAAATGAAACTTTAAAATCGTAATGTATTTAGCTGCATTGCGCGAATACACTTCTATGTTATATAAATTGTACTAATTCTTCAACCCTTTCAAGAAATGTTTGATAAAATTTTAAACAACGTATGTTTTGGAAAATGACGAAATAAAATCACATAAAATATGCGAAAAATAATAGATTGGATTTGGAAGTTAAAATTAGATATAGAATACAGGTGATGTGACTTTTTTAAATAGGATTATTTGAATTTAACATAAAATACAATTAATTATAATTATTTTATATTTAAATATTCAATCATCTATACTATATTATAAAAACGACATAAAAAACTCTTAATTACAACATTTTAAGCACAAGTTACAACTAATTAAAGCCAATTACTTAATTTACAATTTCTTAATGCTTTGGTACAACCTTTCCATGCACAATATCTCAGATAATCATCTATTTGTGGAATGAATACTCATTTATTAATATAACTATTTGTTTTTTTGGTGAATGATTTTATAAAATAGATTTTATATTAGCATAATCTATTTTAAATGTAGATTTTACATTTAAATCTATATTAATGAGATGTAATATAAAATATTTTTTCTTCCGTATTTTTTTATATTACATCTCATAATATTTTTTCATATTTTATTTTATAAATTTTTTTTCCATATTTTATTTTATAAAATCTTTTTACATAATGAGATGTAATATAAACTCTTTTTTCTTCCGTATTTTTTTTGCTAATATAAAATCTATTTTATTTTATAAAATCTACACGTATTTTATATTAGCATAATATAAAATCTACACGGATTTTTTTTTCACGAGCATTAAAAGAAGAAAAAAGAAGGTTGATATGAATAAAAAATAAAAAATAACGAGATATACTAATAAATTATCGTATTCTTTAAAATAAAAATATTTCGCTATACTTTCCAAATTAACCAAGTGTAAAGAAAATAAAATAGAAACGATGTAGATATAAAAATATTATTCCATATTTTTAATATATTTACATTTAAATGTAAAATCGAAAATGAAAATAAAAGATTTTAAAATATTCTCTACATTCACTATAAATATATATAGCTTCTATATGTATCATCCGAGTACAAGAAGAAGACGAACGGTCGGGTGTCAATGGCGGAACCTACAACTGAACAAAAGGTATTCCACTATATTTTTGTTTCTTTGAAAAACTGCTTTTTTATATTTTATTTTATTTACTGAGGATTTGTTTATATTTTTCAAAACCCACAATCATATTTTTCGAAGTAGGGGAATAAGATATATATACATATCTTTATTTTTATCGACTAATACTATGAGGTCTTGAAGTCAATAGTCAGATAAATATGTTGTGAGACATGTCGTTTGAGTTTTAAATAATATAATACAAAACTATTACCAATATTATTGCACAAACTCATAACAACAAACGATTAAGAATATATGCAAGTTAACCACTTATGAAAATACATTCGTTTTTCACATTGTATTTCATTATCTGTTAACAGATAAATTATGTTTCATTTTAACTCGGTTCAATATTCCAACAAAAAATTTATCCTTCTGTGCAATGCACGGGCCCAACACTAGTCTTATACAAATTTCAACATTTTTGTTTTACTGCTTAAATTTGGTTAATTTATTGATGATAAATCCAAACATTTGATTAGAGGAAATGGTTAAATTAACCATATAAAAAATGGGTGGAAAATAATAATAATAAAACAATGGATGGGATCACGAGAGTTAAATATTATTTTTTTGGATTCAAAATAGATTTGAGATATTTTTTATGTGTTTATCGTTTATAATCAGTAAAATATATTAATAAAATAATTCATATTCTATCAAATAATATATATAAATAAACTGAATAGTATATATATTATATTATAAAATATTTATATCCATATTTTTAATTTTCAATATGGTTAACAGATGATGTTATAAATGGTATCAAAGTCGGGAATGGGTGTACTAGAGAGGACATTGGGCTGCAAAGGGGGTGGATCGTTAGATCCCACATCAGTTGGGGAAAGAACAAATGTTATTGTATAGAGGACTGAATATCTTCTTTATCAGACGCATTTTAAAATCGTAAATCTAGACGTGGACAAAATGAATAATATATGATATAGAAAGAGATATTCAAAAATCAAAATAATGATGAGAGAGTATTTTATGTTTGCCAATCAAAGTCATGACTTGTTAATGCTGAAACAAGAACGTGATAGACAGCCCATTCAAATCTCTTTGGTTGGATGGGATCTCACCTTTGTAATCCATACATACATATATGTATAGATATATATACATGGATGGATATATATAGGGGTCTAATCAAATGAGAACTAGGTAGTTAATGATAACTGTGAGATTCAATATGAGTTACACATTTAGAATAATTAATATTAATTTTAAATAAATAGAAAATGATATTTTAGTAAATTTGTTTAATTCCTAAAATATAACTTAATTCCTAAATTTTCTTATTTCCTTTTACAAAGGGGTATCACAATGTGCTATCACGTATTTTTTATGTTTACAAAAGGGTATCATAGTGTACTATCATGTATTTTCGATCTTTACAAAGTGTATCACAGTATGTATCACTTATTTTCTATGTTTTTTTTATCTTTACAAAGTGTATCACAGTATGCATCACTTATTTTCGATGTTTTTTCGATCTTCACAAAGTGTATCATGGTGTGCTATCACGTATTTTTGATGTTTTTTCGATGTTTACAAAAGGGTATCATAGTGTGCTATCATGTATTTTTGATGTTTTTTCGATGTTTACAAAAGGGTATCATAGTGTGCTATAATGTATTTTCGATCTTTACACAGTGTATCACAGTGTACATCATGTATTTTCGATGTTTATAAAGTGTATCACAGTGGGCATCATGTATTCGTCGGAATAATATTTGCTAGAGGTGGAGAGAGAAGAGAAGAGAGAGGAGATCTCAAAAATACTTAAAATTAATTAAAAATTTTAATTAAAATTACCAAAATTATTGATTTCCTAATTTATCATCTGGTTTGTGGTTAAGATTGGATCTCACAGTTACCACAGATAACTGAGTTCTCCCTTGTTTACGATGATTAAAGGTCAATACATTTTGTATGTCTTGTGCCCCAGTTTTACCCAATCTTAACATGGAAGTATCGTAATGGGTCTTTTCAGACGGTCCAAGCGACCAAATAGATCGTTTCTTTGCTCTCCAACATATGTCATTCTATTGTATCTCTAAGCGCACTTAAGTTTTCAAGTTGTCATGGACGTAGTGGTGTGGGGGTCATGGGTTTGACGGATGACTCGAGTTGTATAGCTGCTACTTCATTTTCCTTTGGTGTTCGGGTGCTTGAGACCGTGCTTTGTACTTTTGTTAGTTTGCATTGTTGCCGGTGGGGAAATGCTCTCTTGTTTGTTTTCTTTTGTTATGGTTGTGGTCTTTTTCGCTTGTGTTTCAATTTTCATGGTTCCTTCCAGGGCCGTCCCTGGGGGAGGGCGGGCCGGACACACGTCCAGGGCCTAAAAGAAATAGGGACCCAAATTTTTTAGTATATACTATATATTAGTAATTTAGTAGTCACAAAAAATTGTAAATAAAAAAGAAAAAAATTAGTATATAATAGGACCCAAAAAGAATTTAACATTATATTAAGGGACCAAACATGTATTAATTAATAATATTGAACAAGAAGATTTGTAAAAAGTTATTGTCTTTCATTTTATATTATTGTTTATTGTTTCTCTAAGTTTTTTTTATCTAGTACTAATATCTAAAAAATGTTTTTGCCTATAATCTTTGATATATACTCCATTACTCATCTTCCACATACTATTTTCATTATTACATCCACATGAACTTTATTATTTTGTTAGAATATAGTAATTTCTTGTTATTAACTAAGAAAAAACTCCAACCTTTTGAAAACAGATTAATACCAAAACTATATGAGACGACCTAACGTATATCTATATTTACTGTAACACCCCGAATTTAAGTTGTAATAATTCTATCGTTCAGATTCATAGTCTTCCGTATTTTAATCTTAGTTATTGCACGTTATCCTATTCGTGGGTATCGCGCGTTCCTAGCCTAGTTCGTGTGTCAAGTCTTGATTTTGGATGAAAGGGACAGTTGATCACGCGACTTACCTCGTGACTTGAAGTCGCGGCATTAGCCGCGTAGCCCACTGTTTGTCTAACTTCTCAGAGACACGGGCGACTTATGCCGCGACTTGAGGTCGCGGCATAACCCGCGGAACTCCCCTGGACGCCCAAATACGGGTTTCTTCCCCTTTTTCTCATTTATTGCAAGTGTGGAACTAAGGAGGGCGATTTTGGAACCCTAGGTAAGTCTTCTCTCATCTATTTCCATTTATTGTTCTTCACAAGCATTTATGGAGGTTTAATGCTTGGTTAGGGTGAATTTTAGGTGAACCTAGATTGTGTCATCATCTCAAGTCTTCAACTCTCCATCTACCATTTCTAGGGTTTGGTTTTCTTTTGGGAAAACTACCAAGGTGAATTCATACACTCTTTACAAAACTTTATACATGTTAAATGTGGATTTTGAATACCTAAACATCTCCTTTTCAAATATTTGATTTATGGAACTTTATACTAAATCTAACTTTTGGAGATTTTAGGGTTTATGATGATTTTATGGAATAGGGTTTAATGAGCCTTGATAATGTGGTTATTAGCTCACTTTCACTTGGGAAATGTATTTCAAAGGATGGTTTCAATCATGTACAACTTATGAATTTGGAAATAATAACCTTATGGTTAACTGCTGATAAGTTTGGTATTTTAAGATTTATCATGTTTTGGAAATGAGACTTATAATAGTCATTGATGTTTTCAACTAATGATCTCTTGGTAAGTAATGGGGATTGCCTTTGTGAAAATCACCTCTTATATTGTCTAATACATATTATCACATATTGGAGCATTCATTTGGCCTATGGGCATTATGTGGATAAATTGCTTGCATTTGGGAGTCATGACCCCGTATTTGTTATATTATTTGGTCCGGCGTTGGAACGACTAGTTTTCCACGTCGAGGCACGGTTAGGCGTCAGATTGGGTTATAAGTCCTACGTGCTCAAGTATTACGATATTGGATGAGGATCTCGACGTAAGGACCCTTCGGGGTTGAACTTGAGTTTCCGTGGGTGTAAGTTTAAAGCCACTAAGCCCGACATCCCTTGAGTATACTTTATTTGTGTATTGGCTTTACTGACTTATCAAATGACTTACTTTTGTGTTCCGTCATTTGTGTTAGTAAGCGGGTCTCCCCCGTTAACCCAAGAGGTACTTGCTACATTTCAAGAACATTATTGTTAGTATCATTGTCACAAATGAAATTTTTTTACTTACTCTTACGTCCAATTATTTTAACTGCAAATGTTTGATCTCACTAGGCTTTAGCCTAACACTTTTTCTTAAAATGACATGTATAACAGGTCAGGTTTTCGGTGGGATTCGTCGGGATTGAGTGGATGGCCTTGGGGCCAAGAGTGGTCTTTTTGGGAGATGTCTAGACCAGTGATTTTGATAGCGGACACATTTTTGGAAGAATAGCAACACCCGATACTAATCTTTCTTATTTAAGTTAGATTATTAGGTTGTTAAGTATATTATTCAATTGATTAATTGTAAAGGCTACAACTTTGTTCTCCGTTTCTCAGGATGATACTTTGGGATTGTTTATGACAGGTTTTGTATACCCAGGTTTATCCAATTTATAGCCGTGATATACAGAAATTTTTGATTTCTATTCCTCTAAAATTTAGGATGTTACATTTACGATTTCAAAGATACTTCTTTTTACATACATTATTGACTCCTTATTACCTAATATTGGGTGCATGAATCTTAAATACTCTCCTATTTTTACAACAAAAATACATATTTCAAACTATAACCAACATGGACTTTTGGTTCTAAGATTGATGGTTCCTAAAAAGTTTGTTTCAACCCTAAAATTTTAAAATGATGATGAAAAACATTAACATCAGCCATCAGTAACATGTGAAATATCAACTGATTTATGTTGATTTACTTAAAGTGTTACTCTGGATGGTCAACATAGTGACGTCAAATGATTTCAATCTATATATTAAAGGTATATCATAAGATGACTTTGATGGTGGAACTGATTGACAAAGCAATGTAAAAATGATATGATAGATAATATTAATTTAAAAATAATTATTGATTGATCTTGCGCTAGGAATATTGGGAAAAAGGTTTTATATGAATTATTAGTATTTCTTGAATTCAATGTTATTTTTGATGATATAAACAATATATTGAAAATAATTTCATAGTTATCGGGGGCCCATTTTACATCTCGCCCAGGGCCTATAAAATGTCAGGAACGAGCCTGATTTCTTCTTTATGTTTTTGTAGTCCTTTTCGGTTATTTCGCTTGTTTGGTGTTGCTGTCTATTTTGACGTTCTATATTTGTTTTGGCTTGTTGGGTTTTTAGGTTATGCGCCTTGCAGATCCTTTGAAAATTTATTTGTTTTCCTTTCGTTCTATTTTAATATTTTTGCTTGCATTTCAAAAATAAATTGTATGCCTTATGCCTCTTATTTTAATAAAAATGTTTATATAAATACTAACTTCTTTTCAATAATATAAAATATGGTTTAACTTATATATAAAATAAAGAGTAAATTACACCAGGGGTCCCTATGGTTTACTCAGAATTTGGACATGGTCCTTATTTTGAAATAATTAGACCAGGGATCCCTGTGG
Source organism: Arctium minus (assembly GCA_954870635.1). Taxonomy (NCBI): domain Eukaryota; kingdom Viridiplantae; phylum Streptophyta; class Magnoliopsida; order Asterales; family Asteraceae; genus Arctium; species Arctium minus. The sequence continues at coordinate 140,522,893 of OX941082.1, read as the reverse complement.
TTTGCATTTCGTTTCACCTTGAGTCCCTGGGGGACCTAGAGTGCAACGAAATACAATGACCCATAATGCAATTTTCAACAAACCATAGGGACCCAGAGTGCAACACAATTCAAATCACAGGACCCAGAGTGAAACGAAATGCAAACCACAGGAATCCCTTGTGTAATTATTTCAAAATATGGACCATATCCAGATTTTAAGTAAACCACAAGGACCTACGGTGTAATTTACTCTAAAATAAATTTTAAATTCATAGTCATTATAGAGTTTGAAATTCGAGACAAGTTGGATTTAAACTTTTGACTATAAAATTGATATTTTAGTCAATTGCATGCACAATGAAAATGACATGTAATAGGTAAAGATGTCGATCATAAGTTATTTTTTCGTTTTCATGGGCCCAATATTAATGGTGCAAAAAAATCGTGCACTTCCAAGAACCAACCCACCAATGATTTAATTTCAAAACTATAATCGATTTGGATTTGACAAGTAAGAGGATGTCCAACATCTTCTCTATTTTAGAGATTACACAATTAATTATATTATTAAAATATTCAATATAACTTATAAAATATTATTTTTCTTTATCCTAAGCATTTAATTTAAAGCAATTTCTGTGATAAAAAATCACTTATCTCTCATATATAATCAATTTTGAAGATATCTCCAAATTTAAAGATTTTCATCAAGTCTCATGATTTCTCCATTTTGGAGAAGGTTTTAGAAAACCTGTTGCAACAAAAAATCCCCAAAATCTCCATTTTGGAGAAGCTCTTAGAAATGTTCTTAGAGCATCTCCAAGAGCTTCTTTAAAATGGAAAAAAAAATAAGTTTTTATTCTATAAACTTCTCTAACAACTTTGCTATCTTGTTCTCTATAATAGATAAAACTTTAAAAATTTTCTAAGGGGTGTTTGGTTGGGGGTAATAGGAGGTTGGGAATGAAAATGGGAATGATTGGTGATGTTTGGTTTGAAAAGGGAATGAAAATGAAATGATTCATGTTGTTTGGTATGATATTATAGAAAGAATCATTGCCTTTCAAGGCCTAAAAACCCATTCCATCCAAAATTGGGGGGAATGAAATTATTTTCCATTTTATTGACTTTTCATCTCCCCAAGTGCCCAATCACATGCTCTTCTTCATTTTTTTCCTTTTAAATTTCTAAACACTAGTAATGCGAGGGAATCTCCAATAATATAATATAATGTAACGGGAGTAATCATTTTCATTCTACTCTATTTTCATTATCATTCCCATTTTCATTCATTGAAACGAAACAAACACCCCCTAAGTTTGGAAAATTCTCTAAAATAGAGAACCAAAGTTAAAATCTCTAGAAAGATTTACATTCAACTCCAATAGATTCTCTATTTTAGAGATTTTAACATAAATTATATTGTTATAATAATTTATCATCCCAATATACTTTATAAAAAAAACTATATAAAATAATAGAACTTCAATCTCATTGGTGAGATTGAACAAAATAATCATTTCTCTCTTCCACTATCAACTTTTAAAAATTATCTAAACTTGGAAAATTTTCAAGTTTTCTCTGTTATAGAGAACAAGATAGCAAAGTTGTTGGATAAATTTATAGAATAACTCATTTTTTTCTATTTTAAAAAAGTTGTTGGTTAGATAACCGAAGTAACTAAATTTATATAAAACAATAGGAACAATTAGTTAGAACATCTCCAACGGAACTATTAGCTAATTTCGTTAAGAAAAATGCATAAAGTTACAACTTTTGAGTTTTTCTTGCTCTAACTGAATCTTTAAAACATTCTCTAAAATGGAAAAAAGAGGTTACAAATGGGGTTGGATAAACCGTCAATATTATGTCCGAGATGCCAAAAATCGATAGAGACGATTAATCACGCATTGGTCGAGTGTGAAGACGTTACAAAGATTTGGGAGGGTATAACAAGATGATGGAAAGTGCACAACGGAACGGCTGGATCTTTCAACGGATTGGTGGAAAGCAACGACACATCTTTGATTTGGAAAGAAATGGTATGGAGCGTGCTTTATCTAATTTGGGATCACCGGAACTGGGTTATATTCAAAGAGGATAAAAGACGAATAGCGGATTTGTTTTTCGAATTCCAAAGGAAAAGTTTTGAATGGATATCGCGGAGGCATCGAGGTCGAAAGCTGGAATGGACTACATGGCTTACAGATCCCCAATTGATGGCGTAAAAACGAAGAAAAGTCAATGCGGGCAATTGATTGTAACTGCAGCGAAAGGGGAGGTTGTGGACGCGGTTCGAGTTTGATTCAAGACGACTTCGCGACTGCATTTTGAGACCCCAAACGCACCTGATTTCAGTGATGTTTTAGCGTGTGGGGACTGGTCTGTTCGAAACGAGGCAGTTGGCTGTCGATATCTGTGGGTGTCGTGGATCGATTCTATTTGTCCTGTCTTTTGTATTGGTTTGTTCGAAGGAGTAGTGACCTGGTTTTTGTTGGTTTGTTTCTTGCAAACCTTTTTGTTTCAGTGGCATAACTCTTTGTATTTTGTTGGTGGTAATCTAAATTGCTCTTCAAAAAAAATATGGAAAAAAGAAAAATGAGAAATAGCAAAATATCTCCATATTGGATGAAAATAAATTTTATAAGAGGGAGTATATTGAGTGAGAGAGGAGAGAGAAGTAGGTGAATATGATTAAAATGACTAAAATACCTTCTTAATTTGATCTACTTAACATAAATTTTTAACATCAGTTGCAAGAACCTAATGCATTATAAATTACAAATCACAAAGCTATATATAAAAATGAAATAAATTAGTATTAGAGTTGAATATATTTTTTCTATATTTTGGAATTTTTGTGGAATAATCATTGAGATGCTTTCAAAACTTGAAGTTGGTGCAAAATATAATGTTCATAAAAAGTAAATATAAACTGGATTTCACATTAAAATATGTACATTCATTAACAAAATGCTTGAATCATAGTTTTGATTTATAAATTTTGATATTGATAACTAGTCTATGTTATAAATTTTTTAATCTGATCAAAGCAAACATTTTTCATATTTTTTTACTGTAATAAAACCAAACGTTTTTCATAATTCTTTTTTAAGTAGCATCTTTTACAAATTTATGGTCATAATATTAGTCAAGTTTTAAAATTTTATAACCAAAAAAATAATATACACTACAAGAATTGTTGTTATCAAACGATAAAGTTTGAATCCGATACTCATGTTTTCTTCGAACATATGCATTTTTGCAAAAGAATCTTTAGAAAAGGGTTACTATATTTTAACTAAATAAACGGATAAAATATGTTGTCCTAAAATCTCATTCTCTCATTTCATCAATTAAATTAAAAGATTTCAAATTTATTTAATTTAAGTTCATATTCTTTCTTTGATGGTATATATTCATGTGATTGATATAGACATGGCGAAGTGAGAATTTGTGACAAAAGATTTTTATCATAAATACCCCCATCCCTCGACATGCTTATGAAACTATCCATGTGAAAATGAAAATTTAATGTGTAAATGACCTAACAGTGTTTTTTGTGAGACAGGAGTCTTCTTTATTAACTTATAATTCGTGAAATCCGTGAGACTAAAAAATTAGTTAAAAAAATAAAAATATAACTTAATCTAAAGAAAACTCTCTCTCTCTCTCTCTCTTATCTCTTTCCTCATTTATCTTTCTTCTGTTCGTAACATATATGCACACATAATTAAACGTGCACACAAAGTAAAAACATTATGAACAATTTTCTAAAAATACTATAATTTGTGAACACACTCTAAATATATGAGATTTGGTATAACATCTCAAGATATTGTGAACACCAACTAAAGCAACAACACTAAATATAAATCTACTACTTGTGAACATATTGTAAACATCTTAGTACGAAATGTATTAAGTTTGTTTTCATTATATTCACAATATGTTCATCTTGTTTACATATTTAATTATGCGTCTACATGCATATTTGTTACATAAGAGAAGAGAGGAGAGGAGCGAAAGAGCTACATCTCTTCTTCTGTACAAGCTTTGTCACCATCTTCTTTAATTTGGCAATCTGAGCTTGTTGTGACAGGATTACCAGCTTCATCTCTTCAATTTCTTTCCCTTGTTTAATAACATCTTGGTTGATGTTGCCCATTGTTTCCATCAATTCATAGTAGTTATATCTGTCCTCACCTTCTCCAGAAGTGTTACCCTCTATTGAAGGATCATGGGATCTTTTTGTAGTGGAAGCCTTCTGCCTAGCAGAAGCACTATCCACCCCCTTGGTTTCTTGACACCTGGGACCTTTGAATGATTGCTCATTCAAAGTTGCCATGGGGGAGGTCTTATTTATGTTACCACTGTCCTTCTCTGTGCTAGCAGAAGTAGTGGCAGCCTGCTCACCCATATGCTCATCCTCCTCCTCAGAGAGCACCTCCTTGGGGTTGGTAGACACCCCTGTGGTTTCCCTGAAGATATTCTCTAAGGGAGAATCCTCCCTTAGAGGGCTTAAAGGCTTAGAGGGTGAAGGTACAAGAAGGGAAGGAGCCTTCTTTACTTGTTTCCTTTTGTATGTTTGGGTGATTGGTGATGTTGGTTTATCAAGAAGAGACTGGGGAATGGATTTAGAGTGGGAAGGTTGGGATTGGCTAGCAGTGGGATGGTCTAATGGGGGACTTGACCCTGCTGCCATACCTTCATCAGTGTGGGACACCACCATCATTGTAGAGAACAATGGGATGTCAAATCCTTCCGAGTCCCCAACAGATCTTCTCATATTTGAGAAAACCTTGCCTTTAGGGGGTTTAGGTACATAGACCCCATCAACATGAGGCATATCCGTTAATTCGTGGGTGATAACTTCTTGGACAAACCTGGGGTACATATAAAAGCTCTTTTTACTTCCCAGGTTTGAAACAAGATCACTGAAAATCATTTTAGAAAAATTATACTTTCTGGCAGTGGCCAAGCACACCAAAGCATAAGCAATGGTGCTACTGAACTCACTCCATCCAGTAGTCTTTTTAGAGATACAATGCATAAGGGTATGGACAAAGAAACGCCATTGAGGTGAAAATTTTGCTTTTGAGAACTTGAACACACCCAATGGGCCTCCATACCCCATTCTTGTAAAAGTAGAGAACAGTTCATCATTAGAGATAGAATTTATACCAGAGGCATCGTCTAGACGTAGACTGATGCGAATTACCTCTTCAGTAACTGTCAAGGGTTTGTCACACACCCTTGTCTTGATCATTTGCACACCATTCTCAGTAACAATGGTGGCATTTGCCCAGAATTGGCTTTGATGCTCGATATAGATTGATGGCGATACAGTGAGAGCATAGGCAATATGGGTTGTCTTGAGAAAATCCACAATCTGGTGGAAACCAGCGGCCTGTTTGGGCTTCTGTAGCATCGCGATTTCATTGTGCTCGTCTATGAATGCCATTGATGCCATTGATCTTGAAAGTTCTGGCCTGAAAACTTTGAACTTGAGAGAGAAAGGGTTTAGAGCACAAGTGAACAGTATGCAAAGAGTCGTTATGAACTTTTAGGCGGGCAAAGGGTATTTATAGTATTCGGGACATAAGCAGTATTAACCTAGAGCAGTATTAACGGACAAGCAGTATTAACTGAGAGCAGTATTAACCACTAGCAGTATTAACTAACTAGCAGTCCTAACTGAAAGCAGTATTAACCACTAGCAGTCTTAACTAACTAACAGTATTAACTGAGAGCAGTAGTAACCACTAGCAGTATTAACTAACTAGCAGTATTAACTGAAAGCAGTATTAACTAACTAGCAGTATTAACTGAAAGCAGTATTAACCACTAGCAGTATTAACTAACTAGCAGTAGTAACTGAGAGCAGTAGTAACCACTAGCAGTATTAACTGAAAGCAGTATTAACCACTAGCAGTCTTAACTAACTAGCAGTATTAACTGAGAGCAGTAGTAACCACTAGCAGTATTAACTAACTAGCAGTATTAACTGAAAGCAGTATTAACCACTAGCAGTATTAACTAACTAACAGTATTAACTGAAAGCAGTATTAACCACTATCAGTACTAACTAACTAGCAGTATTAACTGAGAGCAGTAGTAACCACTAGCAGTATTAACTAACTAGCAGTATTAACTGAAAGCAGTATTAACCACTAGCAGTATTAACAATGCACTGGCAGTATTAACAATGCACTGGCAGTGTTAACACTGCACTGGCAGTATTTACAATACTTACTCTTTTAAGCTTGTGATGAACTGAGTACTGCTATGTATTCCCTGAAAAGGAAGATTAGTAACACCAAGAATAAATAATATACAGGTATGTAACCACTTTTTGAGAAGGAGCTTATTCAGAGTTGATCATTCCCACACTTGTTACCAAGAAAGTGAATCTACCCACATCAAATGCTTTGGTGAATAGATCAGCAAACTGGTTGTCAGTATGAACCTTTACAACTTGAATAAGTTTCTTTTCATTACAGTCTCTTATGAAGTGATACATGATCTCAATGTGCTTTGTCTTTGAGTGCTTGACAGGATTATTCACAATGCTAATAGCACTGCTATTATCAATAAAAATTGGAGTGTGTAGAAAGGTTACCCCATAGTCCAGCATTTGATTCTGAATCCATAAGACTTGAGAACAGCAACTTGCAGCTGCTATGTACTCTGCCTCTGTTGTAGATGTGGACACTGTGGTTTGTTTCTTGCACTGCCATGAAACTAGTCTTGCACCCAAAAACTGACATCCTCCAGAAGTAGATTTTATGTCCAAGTTTGCTCCACCTAGATCACTATCTGAGTATGCAAGTAGGTCAAAGGATGAGTCATGAGGATACCAAAGTCCCAATCTGGGTTGCCCTTTGAGATATCTGAATATCCTCTTAACAGCTTGATAGTGAGATTGCTTTGGCTTAACTTGGAATCTTGCACATACACAGACTGGAAACATTATATCTGGCCTAGAGGCTGTAAGATACATGAGAGAGCCAATCATGGATCTATAATGATGAACATCCATATCCTCCCCCTCAAGATCTGTTGTTATCTGCTTGTGTGTCTCCATAGGTGTGCTGGCAGGTTTTGAATCTGAGAAACCAAACTTGATTAGAATGTCCTGCACATACTTGGACTGACAGATAAAGATTCCATCTAACTTCTGTTGAACTTGGAATCCAAGGAAAAAAGTAAGTTCCCCCATGGAACTCATTTTGAACCTTTGATGCATTAGTTCCTCAAACTCCTTGCACATGTTGTCTCTTGTAGATCCAAAGATGATATCATCAACATAGATTTGGACCAGCAAGATATCCTTCTTCTTTCTCTTGATAAATAGAGTCTTATCAATGACTCCTATTTCAAAGCCATTTTCCAAAAGATAGGATGACAGAGTGTCATACCATGCTCTTGGAGCTTGATGCAGTCCATAAAGTGTTTTCTTCAATTTGTATACCCTGTCTGGATAGCTTGAGTTTTCAAACCCTGGTGGTTGACAGACATATACTTCTTCTTCAATTGAGCCATAAAGAAATGCACTTTTCACATCCATTTGATAGACTTTGAATTTCATAAAAGAAGCATAAGCCAGGAATAATCTAATTGCTTCTATCCTGGCCACAGGTGCAAATACTTCATCATAGTCTATTCCCTCTTCTTGTGTATACCCTTGAGCCACCAACCTTGCTTTGTTCCTTATTACTATGCCTCTTTCATCTCTCTTATTTCTGAAGACCCATTTTGTTCCTATTGCCCTTTGGCCTTTAGGAAGGTCTACAAGATCCCAAACATCTTGCAGCTTGAATTGCAGTAGCTCTTCTTGCATTGCTTCTATCCAACTGGACTCTTTCATAGCATCATGTGCCTTCTTAGGCTCAAGCTGGGATAGAAAGCAAGAAAGCACTGTATGCTGTTGATCTTGCATTTCTTGCAGCCTGCTTTGATTTCTAGTCATCATAGGAGAAGATATATCTCCTATTACCAGCTGTGGAGGATGATTCTTTTGAGTTCTGGTGTGATGACTAGGTTCTTCATTAAGTCCTACCTCTAGATTAGAGTCATTCAAGTCAACTGAGGTGTTTTCAGCAGCTACTTCTGGTTCTTGATTTTCTTGATTCTCATCATTTTTACTTTCTTCTTCACTCTGATTTGGTCCAGTATATGGTTCCTTTTCACAGTCTTCAACAGAATCCACTGTTGGTATGGGAAAGATCACAGATTGAGATAAACTATCTTGAACTTGTGTGGTCCCTGATCCTCCACACCCTGAACCTGCATAATCATTACTACTGAAACCAAAAGAGTTAGTTAGTGAATCAATGTCAAACAGCCACTGAGGACCAGATCCAATAGGATTTGGTGTGTTCTCATTGCATTTGACATTGTCACTTTCTTCAATTATTCTTGAAGAAGAGTTAAAAACTCTGTAAGCCTTACTCTGAGATGAATAACCAACAAGAAATCCATCATCTGCTTTGCTATCAAACTTACCTAAGTGAGATTTAGTATTGAGAATTGTACAAGGACACCTAAAAGGTTTGAAAAATCCAATAAAGGGTTTTCTTTTATTTAAAAGCTCATATGGGGTCTTGTTCTTTGGCTTGACCACTAGAACTCTGTTTTGGACATAACAGGCAGTATTAATTGCTTCAGCCCAAAAGGTAATTGGCAGTCTTGAATCAACCAACAGAGATCTAGCAGCCTCTATTAGTGTCCTATTTCTCCTTTCAGCAACTCCATTTTGTTGAGGAGTCCTAGGAGCACTATATTGTCTCTCAATTCCTTTTTCTTCACAAAAGGTGTTTAGATCAAGATTTTTAAATTCAGTCCCATTATCTGATCTAATGACTTTTACTTTTTGATTAGTTTGGTTTTCAATTCTTAGAATAAAGGATTTGATCAGTCCACTTGTCTCATCCTTAGTCCTTAGAAAATATACCCAGGTAAATCTAGAGTAATCATCAACAATAACTAAGCAGTAAGATTTCTTGCCTATACTCATGACATTTGTAGGACCAAACAGATCCATATGCAATAACTGGAGACAAGAAGAAATTGTATTTAACTCTTTGGTCTTATGAGAAGTTTTGTGCTGTTTGCCTTTAAGACAAGCAACACAATGATCATCACATGTAAAGACTTTTGATGGTAAACCTCTTACAAGGTTGTTTTTAACAAGTTTGTTCATAGTCTTGAAATTCATGTGACACATTCTTCTGTGCCATAGAGAGGATTCATCCACAGAAGCTTTTGAAACCAGACAGTTCAGGGATGAATCACTATCAACATTGTCCATATCTAGACAATAAACATTGTCCTTTCTTGGAGTTCTAAGTAGTATCATGCTTTCATCAACTACCTTGAACCCAGGAGCAAGGATCATACATTCTGTATTAGTAAATAATATGCTATGTTGTTTGTCACAAACCTGTGATACATTTAACAGGTTGTACTTCAATTGATCAACATAGTAGACATTCTCAAATGTCATCTTACCTTTTGTAACATTGCCTTTTCCACTTATTTTACCTCCTGTAAGATTATCTCCAAATGCAACATGTCCTCCATTGATATGCTTGAAATCCTGAAGGCATGACATGTTGCCTGTCATGTGCCTAGAGCAACCACTATCAACATGCCAAATGCTCTTTCCCTTGAGCTGTTGGTTGCCCTGCACATAAGATAAATCAGTTAGTATGAATTAGGAACCCAAGCCAAAGTGGTCTTGGGTACCCCTTTCTCATCAAAATACTTGCATTCTTTCTTGACAAGATTTTTAAACTTTGACTCCTCATTTCTGGAGTACTTTGTCACAATGATAGGCTTGGAAACACTTTTGCTAGAAGCAGTACTGGTTTTAGAAGTACTAAATGCCTTAGTAGCACTTGCATGCTTAGCAGTACTAACCTTGTTAGAAGTAGTAACTGTGTTAGCAGCAGTAACTGTGTTGGCAGTATTAACCTTTGAAGAGGTACTAACAGTATTAGCAACATTAATATTTTCAGCAGTACTAACACTGGTAGCAGCAGTAATGCTTCCAGCAGCACTATCCCTGTCAGCAGTACTAACAGTTTTAGTGCTTCTAGGCACCCACATTTTAATATTTTCTTTTAAAACCTTTTTCTTTATGGGGCCTTTATTTTCAACAGATTTCTTCATCACATGTTTCTTTCCAGCCTTCCTATAACCAACAGGTTTTTGCACAAATCTTCGAAAGTTCATCAGTTGGTTAATAGGGTTAAAGAAACAGTACTTAGCCAAATGGTTTAACTTTCCACATATGAAACAAGGCTTTGGTCTATTGATTTTACTCAGATCAATGCCTTGTTTTTGTGCCCATTGGTTATTCCAGTTTCTCTGATTTCCCCTTGGTTTATCATGTTTTTGGGGCTTAGATTTATTGCATGCACACTGCTTGCAAGGGATAGGGTTCACAACAGTGGTCTGCTTATAGTGGACCTTCTTGTGCTTTCCCTCAGTCTTCTATGTCTCATTGGACTTGATCCAATGCTTTCAACATCCCTCATTGGTGATTATGTGGTTTTCTATAGGAATCTCACCACTCACAGTGTTGTCCTTATCCTTGACAACTTCTTTCTCAGTTTTATCCTTAACAACTACTTCATCTAAAGGATCTATCTCAGTGGCTCCCTTAGGTAGGTCCTTCCTATCCTTTGTTTCTAACAAATCTGAACTAGGAGGGATGTAGTTGTTGTTATAGGGTGGTGGTGTGGTATTGTACCCTATTCCTCTTCTCAGTTTATCATGAATCTGAGTTTGTATCAAAGAATCCATTGCTTTGGAAGCATTGGAAAACTTTTCTACATCTAGTTTGACTTTAGCTAGCTCTCCTCTTAGCTTTTCACTCTCTTCTTTGGATCTGGTCATTTGAAGTTCTAAGTCATTCTTCTCCCACTTCCAGTAGTTTGTGTCATAAGAGTGTTGAAGCTCATTGGCTTGAAAACCCTTAATTTGCTCTTTAAATCTCTCAACTATCCTCACATAATCTTTTATGTCCTTTTCCAATCTCTTAAGGTCATCACTCATGTTCTGATTGTGATCCCTATACCTTTTAACAGTGTTAATGCAATTTTGAGAACATAGATTGGAAGTTACCTCTGTTGGGAGATCAGACACCTCTGCCATTAGAGCTTGGTTCTGGATGGCCTCTTCAGCTTGATCACTCCAATCAAACCCCATGCCTTGTTGAGAGACCAGGGCTTGAGCAGAGTTTCTGTTATTATTGAAGCTTCCAGACTGTGCCTGCTGATGGTTGTTGTTGTGAGACACTCCACTTCTGCATTCCCTAGCAAAGTGTCCCTTTTGATGACATTTATAACATTCCACCTTAGACTTGTCAAAACCTGCTCCATCTTCTCTTCTTTGAGAGAAGTTATTCCTTCCAGTTCTTTTGATGAACTTCTTAACTCTCATAGAGAGCATGGCCATCTGCCATTTAATGTCCATCTCTTCAAGGTCATCTGGATGGAGTTGTTCTAAATCATCATTAACAAGAGAAGAGTTTCCATGACTAGCTAGAAAGGCTTCAAATACAGTTTCAGTGCCTTTCTCTTGGGTTGCTCCATTGGCAGTACTAACTGATTCAGGGATGGAAGTAGAATCAATTGATGCTGAAAGGAGTGCAGCATTGTGAACATACCCAGAAGGCCTCTTCTTAGCCTCTACCTCAGATTCAAAAACCCTTAGATCATTATATAGATCATCAAGTTCCTTTTCTTCCAGTTGATCATTCTGTCTGAAAGACACAGTATACATGGTCCATTCATCACTCAGGGACCTTAGAAACTTTTTGTTCAGATCATCTTGATCAATTTGTACTCCCACTGTAGCAAGTTCACCAATAAGCTTGTTGAACCTGTCAAAAGTTTGAGTCATGGACTCATTCTTGGTTGACATAAAGTTCTCATATTGTTGCTTCAGAATGGCTTTCTGATTCCTCTTGGTACTTTTGGTACCTGAGAATCTCTTCTCTAGAGCATTCCAGAGCATCTCTGCATCAGTGCAGTTGCAGAACTGATGTTGATATTCATTGGGAATAGCCAAGAGCAAGGTGCTCAAGGCTTTCATCTCAGTCTGTCTAGCCTTTCTTTCTGCATTAGTTTTTGGTGGAGTTCTCTTTCCATCTGCACCAATCTTTCCTGCTTCAGAAGGAACATTCTCTATGATATCCCACATAGAATAGTCAGTGAGGAGTATGTACTGCTTGATTATGATCTTCCACATATCGAATTCATTGGGTCTAAGCATTGGAACCTTTGAGACCAGAGTACTGTTTGATTCTGCAAAGTTTTCCATGATGAATGAATAGATGTTTCTGAGAGAACAGGCTCCGATACCACTTGTCAGGATCGAATTCTTAACAAGAATAAAGTCTCAGAAACAATATCAAAGAAGTTGCGGAATAACACTTTGATATTCAATGTAACAGTAATCAAAATAGTGTATGATTAACAACTTGCAAACTTGTATTAAAATCACAAGATTACACACACAACCTCAATCTTGAATAACAGACTCTTTCAAGACGAATTCTACTTCTCTAGAATTAGGATCTATACCTTGAGGTTGATTCACTCTAAAACAAAAACTTAGAATTAAATCTATATTAAAACTATTCTGTCAAATCTATACATATACTGAACAAAAAGATAATTACAATAAATAGAATATCTTCAGTATATCTTCCATTAATATCTTCAGAATATCCAGCTGTCATTCTTCTAATTCGAATCTTCATCTTATAAGCAGCACTAATCAGCTTGGCAGTATTAACTACTAAGCAACACTAACCACTAGCAGCACTAACTAGCTAAGCAGTACTAACTTTGTTCAAGCAGCACTAACTTTGACTAGCAGTATTAATTCTACTAGCAGTAGTAATACTCAGCAGTATTAACTATTGAAGTCCTCTGGCAACAGTAATCTTGTACTAGCAGCATTAACCATACTTGGTAAATTCTTCAGTTCCCAACAGAAGAAGTAGGTTCCATTGGGAATCCTTGTTGGTCGGAGACATGGTGGAGGTATCAATGTCGACTGTGGATGTTGAAGCCAGTGACCATTTTTTAGGCTAATGACGGGACGCTGAAAATGAAGAAGTAGTTATGGATAGTTTCGTTGAGTATTCGTGAGGAAGCAAAGAGTTATTCGGGAAAAGGTGTGTACTCAGCGTGATGTTGGACCACCGTGTGTGAGTATTACGAAGATGGAAGATCGCTAGTCGGTCAGGTGATTTTTAAGGAGGTTTTGATGGTTTTTGTAGGAGTGAAGCCTATATATAGCACAACGGGAGGGGTTGCGCTTCGAGCACTTAAGTCTACGGGGTAGTACGCCTAATCTTTCAGGATGCCGAAATTTGTTTCTAGCAGGTCCGATGAGCCGTCAAGGAGCGATATCTTGTTGAGTGGTTTAGAGGATCTTGGTTTTGCGATGTATTCAGATTCGAGAAAGACAAGGTCGTGAAATGCCTTGAATTCAAATATTGGTGTTATGATCAGTATGAAGAGGACGGTATCTGTATGTGTGCAAAGTGGTCATGGAGATTTTGACTGTACTGCGATGAGGTGGTAGGGTGATGGTTGTATCTTTGAGTTGGTATTTTTTTTATGCCATAAGTAGACGTGCAAGTCATTAAGGTGGTATGGAGCTTCTTTGAGGATAAGTAGTAGACTGGTGTTATTGATAAGGATGAGCGTCCTTGTCCGGAGATTTCTGGGGAATGATTTGTAAGTGGCAAGTAGGTGGATGGGACGTGTGGATTTTTGGTTGGTATCGGGGTATTACTAAGTTGAGGATAATTTTCGAATGATAGTTGGCGGCTATCTAAGAGAGGAACCTTGTGTTCTGGGTTGCGGCGAGTTATGGGCAGGTTTATTTTATACCCCTAGAATGTTGATGGAAGTGTCGATCTGCTTAGTTCAGGAGGTTGTGTAGTAAATAAGAAATCCATGAGCATGTCGAAATATTCTTTGGGTTGTGAAGGGATTCTAACAGATTGGGCAATCCTGTTTGGAGAGCGAGAATTATGTGTGCTTGCGAGTAGTGGGTGATGTTTTGGAAGAGCTTGGTGGATTATCTCGCATAAGAATTGTGGGTAATCGATTGGTTGAGTATAGTAATGTAAGTGTATATTTGACACATTTGGGGAATCATCGAGGAATGGAGTGAACAGTGTTGGGTGAACCGTGTTCCATACAATGAGAAGAGAGTGAAGATATTATGTTGGAAAGGTGGGTAATCCGAGAGGATGAAGTTTGGCAAGTGGTGCAAAAAGGTGGAATGATGTTTTCAGATTTGCCGTTAGTAAGTTTATGAATCCCTAGTGTGGGTGTGAGAAGAAAATTATGGCGTACGTTGCGGTTTGGGTGTTGAGTAATCTAGATTCTGCGGTTGGCCTAAAGTTTGCACCGCTAATCAGAGAGTCGACCTTTAGAAGTGGTGGTTGGATGTAGTGCTTAGAGTGAAGGACCAAAGTGTCAAACTTAGTATTGCGTGGAAAAGGTTTCATGTGGGTCTGTCTTCCAGTGTTAAGTGTAACACCCTAAAATAGGGATAACAAAAGTTTCCGGAAAATGGAAACATGGTATATAAATTTTCTAAAGCAATCGAGCCTCCCAAAAATGGGAAAATATTTAAACCTGTTTAATTACAGTTGTAATATAACAGGAATGGATAATAACCAACTAATCTAGTTTCTAAGCTATAAATAAGATTATAAAAAGGGTGTCATCTATAAACCCGAAGTGTCTTTAACAAAAGGGCACTCTAAACTCTAAAGCACCTTCCCCAAGCTCTCACCCAAGCGCATCTATACCTGCTTTGGAACTGCGCCACTAAAACCTGAGATACACATCAACACCAAACAAGTGTTAGGCCAAAAAGCCTAGTGAGTTTGCACAAGAAATAACATATAGGAATATATATCATTCTTATCAGCAGTTAACCAATTTTCATCAAATGTGGAGTCAATAGGGGAGACCCATAGCACCAATCAAGTTCCACCCAAAGAGTCGATATACCTTGATGCCAACTACTAAGAGTGACATCCGAAAGGTCCGGCACATCCGAGGACTACAACCATGGCATTACCCCGAATGGCGAAGGTTTAGGCACATACCAACATGGTGGCACCCAAGACTACATCCTCCTAGTGTCTACTGACTTGGTTCGTCCAACATAATTTATGGAAAGTCTCAAGGCACATTATAGTCAAGAATATCTCAATACCAACCATGGGTATAATATTATCGTTCCAATCAATATAATGTTCGAAATAGAACTAGCATGAACACACTTTAATCATGTAGTAGTGATACCACCAAATGGTGTTTCAAGTAAACAATCATCTTAACATCAAGATATGCATCCCATCAAGTTACATATAACCATATTTTCATAGGGAAACCCCAAATACTTAAACATGTAAAAATGAACATTTCAAGTAAGGATGCAAGATAATAACAAGTAGAAGCTTATGATGTGTATCTAATTTTAACAAAGGTTTAGTAACTCACAATCTAAGTTTTGGTTAAAACCTAGAAAATAGAAACCCTAGAAGTTGCCCAAAGATGGATTTGATGGAGAAGAGTGAGGATCCTGAATCAATGCTTCAATAAATGAACGTAGATTGAGCTTTGATGAACAATAAATGCTCCTATCAACCAAACCCTAGAAAATAGTGTGGAATGTGTTTGGTTACTCTCAAAATCGCCTCCCCAAGAGCTCTCTCGTTTTTACAAAGTGAAAATGTGAGAAATGAGGGTTTGATTCAAGGTTAAAACAACCAGTGGTCAAAAACGGGCGACATTGCCCGACGACTTTGCCCCTGGCATTGTCGTCGGGGCATTGTCGCGGACTCTTCATGCCCCGGGGTACCAGGTTGGTGACTATGACTGACGACTTTGCCCATGGCATTGTCGTCGAGGCATTGTCACCGGGGTTGTACCGAGAGTACTCTCCTCCCCGCGACTTTGCCCGGGCGACTATGACCTGCGTCATTGTCACCGGCATTGTCGCCGGCCAGCCCTGGCCTGCTGTTTGGACTTGAACTAAACGTGACGATACCCAAATAATACACAATTAAGGCCTCATAACAAAATAGCAGCTTGTAAAATACCATAAGCTTCAATTAATAGGTAAAATGAACGATTTAACTAAATTTCGATATTTACCAAAAAGTGGGTGTTACAATCCTCCCCACCTAATTAGGATTTCGTCCCTGAAATCTCATCCTAAGAGAACAAATGAGGATAACGCTTCCTCATGTCATCTTCGGACTCCCAAGTGACGTTAGGACCACGATGGTGCTTCCATTGGACTTTGACCATGACCACGTCCTTATGCCATAACTTCTTCACTTTTGACTCCAAAATCCCATCCGGTTCTTCTACGCAACGATTTCCATTATCTACTCGGATATCCGTTAAGGGTATCACACTTTCCTCCTCGGCTAGGCACTTCCGAAGGTAACATACGTGGAAGGTAGGGTGTATCCCGTCCATTTTCGGTAGTAGATCCAACCGGTACGCTTGAAGGTCAATCTTCTCCAATATGACAAAGGTTCCAAGGAAACGAGGGCTAAGCTTCCCACGCTTCCCAAAACGGATAATCCCCTTCCATGGAGATACCTTTAACATGACACGATCGCCCACTTGAAACTTGACAGGTCTCCTCTTCTTGTCCGTGTAACTCTTCTGTCGGTCTTGTGCCGCCTTTAGTCTCTCTCGAATTTCTTTCACCTTATCTGTCGTTTCTTGAACTATTTTCGGTCCGGCGAATTGCTTTTTGCCCGCTTCGAGCCAACAAACTGGAGTTCTACACTTCCGTCCATACAACGCCTCGAACAGTGCCATTCCGATACTAGAATGGTAACTATTATTATAAGCGAACTCCACCAAAGGTAGATGCGAGTCCCAACTCCCTCCGAAATCTATGACACATGACCTCAACATATCCTTTAGCGTCTGAATCGTTCTCTCGCTCTGACCATCCGTTTGAGGGTGGTATGTCGTGCTCAGATTTAACCTGGTGCCCAATACTTTCTGTAAGCTAACCCAAAATTTCGATGTGAACTGACTATCCCGCTCTGACACGATAGATTGCGGAACTCCGTGCCTCGAAACCACCTCATCGATATAAAGCTTGGCCAATTTCTCCATTGGCAAGGTCTCTCGCATAGTAAGGAAATGCGTGCTCTTGGTTAGCCGGTCAACAATTACCCAAATGGTATCATGACCTCGCAGGGTCTTCGGTAGTTTCGTCACAAAATCCATGGTGATGTTGTCCTATTTCCACTCGAGAATGGACAATGGTTGTAAACTTCCGTATAGTCTTTGATGTTCCGCCTTGACTTGAAGACACGTGACACACCTCTCCACGTAGTTGGCTACATCTAGCTTCATGACTGGCCACCAATAGTTTAACTTTAAGTCTCTATACATCTTGGTGCTACCGGGATGTATAGAATATTTCGACTTGTGTGCTTCCTCTAGAAGCAACTCTCGATTTCCACCAAGTTTTGGTACCCAAATTCGTCCTTGAAAGAGTTTAAGTCCCCGACCATCTTCTGTCAAAAGTTCACTCTGCTTCACCATGACTTCAGATTTGAGATTTTCTTCCTTGAGTGCTTCCATTTGACTTGTCTTGATGTTTTCCAAGAGACTCGATAATACATCGATTCTTGTGAGGGATATCTTAACACTGCCTTCATAACTCCTCCGACTCAACGTATCTGCCACCACGTTGGCCTTACCGGGATGGTAGAGTAAATCACAATCATAGTCCTTTAGTAACTCAAGCCACCTTCTTTGTCGCATATTGAGTTCTTTTTGATCAAAGATGTACTTAAGACTCTTGTGATCGGTAAAAAGAGTACGTCTCGTCCCATACAAATAGTGATGCCACAACTTCAATGCAAAGACCACCTGCCGCCAATTCCAAGTCATGAGTCAGGTAGTTCTTCTCGTGGTCCTTTAGTTGTCGTGACGCATAAGCTATCACTTTTCCCCGCTGCATCAGCACACACCCTAGACCCATCTTGGAAGCATCGTTATACACTACGAAGTCATCTGATCCCTCGGGCAGGGATAAGATAGGGGCTTCACACAATTTCTTCTTGAGCGTTTGGAAGGCTTGATCTTGCTCGTCGGTCCAAAGAAACTTGACATTCTTTCTTATGAGGAAAGTGAGTGGCGAAGCTATCTTGGAAAAATCCTGTATGAAACGTCTGTAGTAACCCTCCAAACCTAAGAAACTTTGGATTTCAGTTGGACTCGCTGGCGGTTCCCAATTCATCATCGCCTCTATCTTTGTCGGGTCTACCTTCACCCCGTCTTCAGACACTACGTGGCCCAAAAATTGCACCTCTTTGAGCCAAAACTCGCACTTTGATAATTTGGTGTATAACTTCTCTTTTCGGAGAACCTCTAGCACCTCTCGCAGATGCTTCCCATGCTCGGCCTCATCCTTTGAGTAGATCAGGATGTCGTCGATAAAGACAATCACGGACTTGTCCAGGAAAGGGCGACACACGCAACTCATCAAATCTATGAATACGGCCGGAGCATTGGTCAAGCCAAATGGCATCACTAAAAACTCGTAGTGACCGTATCTCATCCGAAAAGCCGTCTTCGGTATATCCTCCTTCTTCACCCTGACTTGATGGTACCCGGATCTAAGATCGATCTTTGAAAAACATCCCGCGCCTTGCAATTGATCGAAGAGATCATCAATACGTGGTAGAGGATACTTGTTCTTCATCGTGACCTTATTCAATTCTCGATAATCTATACACATTCGCATAGACCCATCCTTCTTCTTTACAAACAAAACTGGTGCTCTCCAAGGCGACGAGCTCGGTCGAATGAATCCTTTCTCTAGGAGTTCTTGGAGTTGCGTCATCATCTCTCGCATCTCGGTAGGGGCCAAACGGTAGGGTGCACGAGCTATCGGGGTCGCTCCCGGAGTCAAGTCGATTTGAAACTCCACTTGACGCTCCGGTGGTAGTCCGGGTAGATCTTCCGGAAAGACGTCGGGATAATCTTGTACAATCTTCACTTCTTCCACTGACTTCTTCTCTTTCTTCGCGTCCACCACATAAGCCAGATACGAGGGGTAACCTTTCGCTAGGAATTTTCGAGCTTTAAGAGAGGAGATGATGGGATTACTCCTCTTTCCTTTCTCCCCATAAATGGTGACTACTCCGCTTCCCGCCAAAGGCACTTGGATCATCTTTTTGGAACAAAAGATGTCGGCCTTATGCCTTGACAACCAATCCATACCTATGACTACGTCGAAACCTCCTATGGCCATAGGTAACAAGTCTACTCCAAAGGAATTTCCATCGATCTCTAGAGTACAATCACAAAAACGATCTCGGATGATCACCTGATCCCCATTAGCTACTTTTACTACTAACGGATCAGGGAGAACACTAATAGGAGTGACGAATAGCTTACAAAAAATATCTGACATGAAAGAACACGTAGCACCCGAATCAAACAACACACGAGCGGGCAAGGAGTTTACTAGGAACGTACCCGAAACACCAGCGGTCTCCTTCGCCTTTTCAGTCGTCATCCGGAATGCTCGGCTTGGTGCCCTCGACGATTGCTCGACCCGTGCCGTCGATCCGAAAGAATTTCCACGGTGGCCACCACCAGCTTCGGGCAATCCTTCTTCATGTGTCCCGGTTCCCGACACTCAAAACATACCGGCCCTCGGATAGGGCAATCCCGAATCGCATGACCCTTTTTGCTGCATTTGGCACATTCGACAGGACCCGAGTGAGGTTTTGGGTCACATGGGCCAGAGTGCTTGACTTTGCACTTGTGGCACCATCGTGCTTCACGACGATTATCACCAACTCTTCCACCCACAAATGGCTTAGATTGACGAATGGGCTCGGACGGCCCTTCCCACTTTCTCTTTCTCCCACTAGGCCCCTCTTATCCTTCTCTGCCTCCAAATCGTCTTCTACCAACAAAGACTCATCGATTACATCCTGAAGGTTCAACCCTCTAGCATTCCTCACCGTTGTCCTCATCCTGGCCGGCAACCCATGCGACTTTGCCTGGGCGACTATGACCCGCGACTTTGCCCGGGCGACTATGACCTGCCTCATTGTCGCTGACCAGCCCTGGCCTGCTGTTTGGACTTGAAATAAACGTGACGATACCCAAATAATACACAATTAAGGCCTCATAACAAAATAGCAACTTGTAAAATACCATAAGCTTCAATTAACAGGTAAAATGAACGATTTAACTAAATCTCGATACTTACCAAAAAGTGGGTGTTACATTAAGCTATTCGGAATGGTTTGGGGTAAGCATCATCATTTCGGGTTTGAACGAACGAAGCTCAAACTCATTGCAAATTTGGTCGAGCGGTTGTTGGAGGTGATGAGAAATTGAAGTATGTGTCATATTAATTCGGTCAATTGGAGCTAGTGGACTATGAAAGTGACGAGGGGTGGAAGTTTTCTGTTCTTCAGGTAAGAGGTGGGGTGATGAAGTTTGGCGCGACGTATGTTAATACGTATGAGTTGTGCAACATCAATGAGTTGTGACCATTGTGGTTCGGGAAAGAGGGTGCTTTTCGCATTAGGCGTATGTAGTGTTGAGGGAAGTTGTTTTGCTATGATGGGATACTTGATGAAGAAAATCATAACGGTGGATTCGTGGTGATGTCTAAGGTTGACATCGTGTTAAGTTGGCAATTTGAGAGGTTATTATCTTAGTCTGGGATACATGTTATTATGGCGCTATATTCGGTGAAGTTCGTTAGTGAAAAGAAGTGTAGTGGTATGTGAAACCTTAAGCGGACAGTATCCAGTACGGTTAGCCTGTCAATTGGTATGGCTTTGGATTTAGCAGAATATATCGAGCAACAGAGTGAAGTTAATTTGATATGATTAAAAGGACGCGAGACTTGTAAATCTCAAGTTGAGAGGGCGCAACTTGATATGGAAGTCGTTCCCATAGAGTGAAATGGCGCATGTGAGGGATAGCTCGTGTTGGGCCACATTTTGGAATTCGTTGAATTTATGAAAAGATTTTGAGAGATGGTGTGTGATCTGGAAGTGTTCGAGGAAAATCCGTTTCGGGTGTCACGCCTCTAGTTAAGATAATTTATTGGAAGTTGGGCGACAATACCTTCCAAAGGTATGCAAGCAAATAAGAAGTAAGGATAAAAAGAAATCCGTCATGCGAAAGTGCAATGGCGATATGATAAAAAGGGCAAGAGACAACGTGGGAAGTGGAGGCGGACATGAGGTCCCAGTACCTTAGTTTGTTATATGATGGAATTCCGGGGACGAAATTCTTTTGAGGGGGAGATATTGTAATAACCACAATTTCGCTAATAATGAAAGTTTGGGTGAGTAGTTGGCCAAATCTCAAAGTAGGAGGGGCTTATCTGTTAAATTGAATAAGAGGGCTAAAAACCCTAACTTCATAGCCGCCTACTCTTTTGTTACCATTCTTGGAGGCTGTTGAATTCAAGGAGGCTCTCTCTGTGTGTGTGAAGGTTTGAAAAGAGAAGGAGTAGTCAAGGAAAAACTAGAGGTTTGAAGAGGGATTCATCTTCACTCTTAATCAAGGTAATCTCCTTTCCCTAGTTCTTATCTTTGCTATGAATCGATTTCTTATTTATCAGATTAGGAGGAAAGGGTGGGTAGACATTTTCCTGCGATTGATTAATGTAGTTTTTAGTGAGGGTTGGTAAGTATTGGTTGGGGATAAATTGATCATTGTCTTAATCCTTACCATTTATTTGTCCAAATCATGTTTTGGATAAGTTTACGGTGGGAATCTGGGTTTCTGAGGTTCGCACCCAAAACCCTTACTCGTCAATCGTATGAATCGGGGAACCCGAGAGTCGGGTGACCCCGGGAGTAGGGATTAGGCGAGAACACTGGGAGACGGTGTGCCCCGGGAGATGGGGGACCGGGGGAGACCCGGGTAACGTGTGTCGGGGGAGACCCGGGCTGTGTGGACCAGGGAAGGCCCGGGCGGGTCGGGTGTGACCGAGCGGTGTGGGCCGGTTGAGATCGAGTGTGGGCTTTGGTTTCCAGTAACCACTAGGAGTCTTAGCTCACCTTTTTATGCTTCTCCATAATTTTTAGGTAAGCGTCCAAGTTGGGATCTGTAAGTAGAAAGACCTTATCAAGATCGTCAGGTGAGTTTTTCTATCTAAATGCTTATGGAGTTAAAACGTTTGATAGCATATGGTAGTTTATCTTTTTTAAAAGCATTTAATTATTATTCCAGTTTTATACATGCGAGATTTATCGAAAATGTGGTTTATAATGTTATGGTTGTGGGTTGTATGCATACAATGTTGTTAGCGAGATGGTCAAGTCGGGGGGTGTGTCCCGCCCGTGCTCATACCGGGGGGTGTGTTCCGTATATGCCATTGGGGGGTGTCCCAAACAAGGCAGTATGAGCCAGACACGCCGTCACCTTAGAGTGACGGTAGTGTGTGCCAAAAGCGTGATTATGATTGTGGTGTTATTTATGGAACTGAATGGGTTTATTTATATTATTAAATCTTTCTGTTCTGTCATTTGAACTGTGAATAGAGGGGACTCACTAGACCTTCGGTCTAACCCTCGCTCTTTTAAAAACTAAAAATCTTTTCAGGTCACCGTGAGATAGGAGGATCGGGTAAGGGATAAGGAGAATGTGACCTGGTACCGGAATAGAAGACTTCCTATTAGTTTTATTTCTTTTTCGTTATCAGTTGTGTATTAAGTTGTCTTTCCGCAAACATTGAATTTTAGATGTAGACTTGGGGCCGTTTGACGTTGTTAATTAATAAAGTTGGTTTCGCTTTATGTCGTGGGTTGGGTTGTTACACCGAACTTATTCTGGAATTTCCTTTTGATCGTTGAATTACCCAAATGTTATATACATTGGGTTTTTGGTTGTTTGCATTTACAGGTTTTTATAAATCCCTACTTTACAGACGAGTTATGGCTGAAATTTTAAGTTTTAATTTCGCACTATTTTTAGGGTGTTAGATCTTACTAATACACTTTAATTTTTTTTAATATAAAATGATAAAAGTTCAATCTCATTGGTGGAATTGAATAAAATAATCATTTCCCTTTCCTAGCATCAGATTTTAGAACTTTTTTTAAATTTGGAAAATTTTAAGTTTTCTCTGTTATAGAAAACAAAATAGCAAAAGCTGTTGGAGAAGTATAGAAAACAAAAATCCAATTTTTTCTATTTTAGCGAAGCTGTTGATGCTCGGAGGGTTTTAATAAATTTTTTACTTTCAACAAATTCTTAAAAAATAAATAAATTATGAGTGAGTGTGTGAAATTATCCAAATTTAAAAACGTCCTAAAAATAATCACCTTAAGAAAGAAATAAATTTTTAATTATATTTCCAGCAATATGAATTCTTTGAAATTAACTGTTTAGGATTGAAATTTTGGCCCAATAAACCACCCGACCCCTTACATTTGTAATAGTCACAATGATATTGTTGAAGCTTGCTTCAACATGAATAAGTCCTTTTAGCCCTCCCC
The DNA here is from genome assembly GCA_954870635.1 of Arctium minus. Classification (NCBI taxonomy): domain Eukaryota; kingdom Viridiplantae; phylum Streptophyta; class Magnoliopsida; order Asterales; family Asteraceae; genus Arctium; species Arctium minus. Next base: position 140,499,337 of record OX941082.1, on the reverse strand, counting down.
GTTTGATCTATGAGATCAGTCGGCTAGAGAACGGGGTTAATATATTATTAAATGTATGAAATATTTTAACAATATATTTAATGTTGTAATCTCTAAAATAAATTAAAGAAACTATACGAGTTGATTGTATTTTAGTTATTCATCATGGAGAAATTTTGAATAATTTGTTAAACCTCGACTTAAATATCTCCAACCATCATACTATAATTATTCTAAAATAGAGCATCTAAAATAAAAATCTATTAACCCAACTCTGACGGTTACTCTATTTTATCAATTTCAGTATCAATTATATTATTAAAATATTCTATAAGCTATCATATTAAATACATTTAAAAATAAAATGGAAAAACTTTAACACATTCAACTTCATTGGTAAAAACAATTAAAATAATATATATTCTTATCTCCAATATTAAGGTGTCGTTTGTTTTTTAAGAGGTCTAAAGTCTGAAGTCTTAATTTAGTTATGATTAATAAGAGGTGGTGTGTAAAAATGTCTGAACGATTCAGACTTAAGAGTCATTAAAAGTTTTTTTTCAAAAAACAAACAACCCTTAAGTTTTTTAGAAATCTCTTCAATTTTGGAGATTTCTACCATTTTTGTTTTCTTTTCTCTATTTTACCATACATTTTAGTATAGTTGTCTAAGGGTTGTTTATTTACCTTTTAATGGTTCCATTAAGAGTCAACCTCTGAATCTTAAGAGGTAAATCTTGTTTGACAAAAAAAAGTGTCTCTTAATTGTTCCAAAACCCTCTGAATGATTTTGTATTTTGACTTTGCCTTAACCATTCAGAGCCCTGATTTCATTCTGAACAATTAGCAAACAACCATATTTCATTTCACAAGAGCCTCTTAATCATTCCGACCACTTAATCATTCTGCACCAAACCATTCAGTAACTGCCAAACTGACCCCTAATTTACCTGTTGGAGATTTCTCCAAATTTGAAAAATCATTCTCTTTCTTCACCATTTAAAATACAATTTAACATAAACGTTAAACTTTTAATTTTTTTTTATCTACTTTAACATAGTTACCGGATAATGAATGATCGTGTGAGAGAAAAATTCAAAGTGAGAAAGCAAAAAGAAATCTAAGACACTTGATTACTTATAATCTCAACCTCCACCTCATGAATCGTGTTTGATATAATAATTAATCTGATGTATCTTGGTGTATCTTATTCTAATGTGCATCCACAGTTAAAGAACTCTTTTCACTCATCTTATCATAACTTTCATTCTCATCAGAACCCTATCTGTTACCAAATAAGGTGGTTTATTTAGACAAGAATGCCTTTTTCCAATAATTTATATTTTTTTATAATCTATACTATATTATAAAAACGGAATAAAAAACTCTTAATTACTACTTATAAAACATAAGGTACTATCATTTTACGCATACATTTCAAAAATCTCTTAATCACAACTTAGTATGCATAAGGTACAACTCATTTGAAAAAATTCAAACTTTACTTTTTCACTCCCTTCCATATTCAAGTTTTTTCACTCCCATTTGGGGTTTCTCCAAAAGAAGAAAAATTATTTACTTGCTCAAATTAACATATTTATTTAATTATGATGGTACATGTATTTTCTTCATGTACTACAAGTTTTTAAAGCTTTTTGAATTCTATATCTATACTATATTATAAAGACGGAATAAAAAACTCTTAATTACTACTTATAAAACATAAGGTACTATCATTTTATGCATACAATTTCAAAAATCTCTTAATCACAACTTAGTATGCATAAGGTACAACTCATTTGAAAAAAATTCAAACTTTACTTTTTCACTACCTTCCATATTCAAGTTTTTTCACTTCCATTTGGGGTTTCTCCAAAAGAAGAAAAATTATTTATTTGCTCAAATTAACATATTTATTTAATTATGATGGTACATGTATTTTCTTCATTACTACAAGTTTTTAAATCCTTTTGAATTCTATAAAACTAACTAATAATGAACTTATATATACGTTTAGATACAAAATAATACTATCCAACATTATATTTGTTATTTTTACATATTCTATATTTCAGTATTTTGAAAAAATATTATCATTCGTTAGATATCGCTGATTAATACATGTTTTTAAAATGCAAATATAAATTTAACGATTACTTTAATATAAATTTTTAATGCTTCATGATTGAAAAAACTCAAGTTATGCGTTTATCACTACTAATGCTACATAAATTATAAATATATGGTTTACTCCATATATATATTTTTTTCCTTTTTTTTCTGGTAAACTATTACATTAATTTTTTATTTCCATTTACAATTGTTCACCCCCATTGCACGGGTACACTGCTAGTTAATTAATAATTAATTGATATGATTTTAGTCACGTGAAAACCTGGGTTCCATTTTTGCTATAAAATATAATCCATCTGTCTTCTCCAAAGACGCTCCTCCTACTTCACTTGCTGCTCAGCAGTGAAAAGCTCGCTCTCTTTTCTTCTCTTCTCCCCACAAGATCCGACCCGTTTGCTCATCGGATCCTTCCTGCCATTCCGGTTCATTCTTTCCGTTTGGGTAAATCCTCTTTCTCATCGCCTTTTATCAATATTCCATTAATTCAAACCTCAAGATCTTAAATTTTCAGACTTCATTTTAAATGAATTATTTGTCTCTGAATCTTATAGTTTTTAGCAGAATGCTGGTTCGAAAGATTTGTGTTTATAGGTGTTACGATATATGTTATAGTTTTAAGGGGTTTTCGATTTCATTTACATTTTGGGTATTCTGTTTTACTAGATCTATTTCTGCATGCGTTGATTTCGATTTGCTAATCGTCTTCGTAACGAATTTTGTGGATTCCCTATGGTAAATCGTATTACCTCCATTCCACAATTATGTATACATAAAAACGATGAAATTCTTTTAGGGTTTAAGCATACCTCCATTTGTGCATCTTTTGGGATTTTTGTTTAGGTTTCTGTGTAACCTGATGAATGAATCGAATCCGAATATGAATTTTAAGCTTCTTACAAATGCTAGATGATGATTTATTGATAACTTTTAACCATGATTTTAGTTGATTTGAAGGTTATTAGTTGATTTTAATTTACTGATGAGTCATCTTCTTGTCTGCATTTGGGGAGAAATAATCGAACAAATATTCTTTTGAGCTGGGTTGGTCCTCCCTCACTCATAAATCTGTATTTAATTTGATGTCATAAATATTTAATATATTTGGATTTCTAGATTGATTTTGGAAGTACTATTTGATTTTGCCCTCTTGAACGTGGTCCATAAATCTGTATTTAATATCATCAATGTGTACTATATCTGGATTTTTTCTGCATTGCTTTTGGTAGTATTTGATTTTAAATCTCGACTGTTTTTGGTTGGATGAGTGGGAATCCCATGAAAAATCCTTGGCATGATGCTTCCTCAATAAGTCATATTGCCGTACAATATTTATCATTTCCAATATATTTAAGAATCAATTGCTATCTTTTCTATACTTATTGTCCCCGCTGATTTGTACCCAACGGTAGCTGTGTGGGTATAATCCATATGTGTGAGGTCCTGGGTTCGTACCTGGCACTGCTCATCTGCCAATGGGATGCAAGCACTGATTTACCTTCCCATGATGACCGTGGGACCGGTGTGGTGGGGGCACGTCAGAGGGTGGCTTCTACCCTTTTTCTATACTTATGGTCATTTAAATCCATTTGGATGCATAATATGAAGCAGCAATGAGTTATTGTATTTTGTTTATGATGGTGTACTTAGCTTGTAATGCTTTGATTATGATTGGGTTTGTTTGATGAAATATCTGATTATTCATTTATTCCCGATTTTATAGATCGTAAAAATGGCGGATCTTGAGGCCCCGTTAGTGCGCCCGAAGAGGAAGAAGGTGTGGGTAGACTATTTTGTTCAGTTTAGATGGATCATCGTTATATTTGTCGTACTTCCCATCAGTTTCACGCTCTACTTCCTCACGTATCTTGGGGACGTTAGATCCGGGTGGAAGTCCTACAAACAACGTCAGAAGGAACACGACGAAAACGTCAAGAAAGTTGTGAAGCGTCTGAAAGAAAGGAACCCGTCAAAGGATGGTCTTGTTTGTACGGCCCGAAAGCCGTGGATCGCGGTTGGAATGAGAAATGTCGACTATAAACGAGTCAGACATTTCGAAGTCGACCTTTCGGCTTTCCGTAACATTCTCGAAATAGACCAAGAGAGAATGGTTGCGAAATGTGAGCCTTTGGTCAATATGGGACAGATCACTAGAGCCACTGTCCCGTTGAATCTTGCTCTGGCCGTTGTTGCCGAGCTTGACGATCTAACCGTTGGTGGGCTCATTAACGGTTACGGAATCGAAGGAAGCTCCCATTTGTATGGTCTTTTCTCCGATACCGTTGTGGCCTATGAGATCGTTCTTGCCGGTGGTCAAGTGGTTCGAGCCACAAAAGACAACGAGTATTCTGATCTTTTCTATGCCATCCCGTGGTCTCAAGGGACTCTCGGGTTGCTAATGTCTGCCGAAATCAAACTTATACCCGTCAAAGAGTACATGAAATTGACTTACAAACCCGTTAGAGGCAACGTAAGAGATCTTGCAAAGGGGTATATTGACTCTTTTGCCCCTGGATTTGGGGACGAGGACAATGAAATGGTTCCTGATTTTGTGGAAACGATGATCTACAATCCTCACGAGGGCGTTTGCATGACGGGAAAATACGCGTCCAAAGAAGAGGCGAAGAAGAAAGGGAACAAGATCAATAGCGTCGGGTGGTGGTTCAAGCCATGGTTCTACCAGCATGCTCAAACGGCGCTGAAGAAAGGCGAGTTTGTGGAGTACATTCCGACTAGAGAGTATTACCATAGGCACACTCGGTGTTTGTATTGGGAAGGGAAGCTTATCCTTCCGTTTGCCGATCAATGGTGGTTCAGATTTCTTCTTGGCTGGTTGATGCCACCAAAGGTTTCGCTCCTTAAGGCGACACAAGGTGAAGCCATTCGAAACTATTATCACGAGAATCATGTCATTCAAGACATGCTTGTTCCGCTTTACAAGGTTCCAGATGCCCTCGAATGGGTCGATCGTGAGATGGAGGTACGTATGAACACTTTCATAGATACATATTTACTGAAGTCTGGAAGTTGGGGCAGGTTCATTTATGAATAGTAAATATTTTGAGAACCAACTAAACTATTCATGATGAATATTGTGAATGAATACCAACTATTCATGATGAATATTATGAATGAATGCCAACTATTCATGATATTCATGATGAATATGATGAATGCATACCAACTATTCATGATGAATGTTGTGAATAATGAAATATGTATGATATTCATGATGAATAATCCATGAAATGGTTGTTTTCAAAATATATACGGTTACTAAATGAACTTTCTACTACTGAATTTATAAAACAAACGTTATTCACCCTACTTCCGAGTGGGACATATCGGGTGTGTTTGGTTATAAAACAAACATTATTCTATGGAAAAAACAGTGATGTGATGGTTACGCTACTTTCGAGTGGGACATAATGGGTGTGTTCGGTTATAAAATGGATGTTATTCTATGAAATGAAAACAGAAAAACAGTTATGTGATGATTCTAAATTATGCATACAGGTATATCCCCTTTGGCTTTGCCCACACAGAATGTACAAGCTGCCATGTAAGACGATGATCTATCCGGAACCAGGGTTCGAGCATGAACGCAGACAGGGTGACACCCCATATGCGCAGATGTACACAGATGTCGGAGTCTATTACACACCAGGACCCGTGTTCAGGGGTGAGGTGTTTGATGGGTGTGACGCGGTTCGTCGGTTGGAGAGCTGGTTGATTGAGAACCATGGGTTCCAGCCGCAGTATGCTGTTTCGGAACTGGATGAAAAGAAGTTCTGGAGGATGTTTGACGCTGGGTTATACGAGCAGTGTAGGAACAAGTATGGAGCCGTGGGAACGTTTATGAGCGTGTATTACAAGTGTAAGAAAGGTAGGAAGACGGAGAAGGAGGTTCAGGAAGCGGAGAAAGCGCAATTGGAGACACCATATGCGGAAGTTGATCAGCCGATGGATTAGTTTAGGTTTTGTGGGTTCGTTTTCTGTCGTGGTTTCGATATAGATCGGAATTTTTCGGTTGTTGGTCGTTGTTTGTTGTTTTGGTTTTTAGGTGTTGATTTGAATGTGGACTTTCACATAATTTGGTATTTCTGTAGCATCCATGAGAGATAGACATTGGGTTCATTTTAACTGTGGTTTTGCAATTATCATCTTTCATGTTGTATCTCGCTACAGTAGATGTCGAATTTGAATTAAAACCAATTATTATTATTATTATTATTATTATTATTATTATATTTCTCGTGGAGATCAGAAAAAGAGGGTCCACTTCTTCAATGTCGAATTTGGAAAACTAGAAAATGTAGCATCTATTGGTAGGGGTGTTATTCGGTCGGTTAAATCGGTTTTCAAGATTTTTTAAACCTATCCGATACCAAACCAAATAAGGTTCGGTTTAATTGGTTTTGGGTATTCGGTTTTCGGGTTATTCGGTTCGGTAACCGGTTAAATCAAGTAAGGATTTACATTTTTTCCGTTGGACACTTGCTCAAATAATTTTCCTAGACTAAGTGTTCGTTGCTTCTAATATATAATTTGTATCATACATTAATCTCAACAATTAACTTATATTAAATAAAATCACCATCTATCAAAAACCAATATCTACCAAATGATATTATTTTTCTTCATGTGACGTAAATCAAGAAAAATATGTAATACAATAAAAAAACATTATTTACTATCATAAAAAAACATTATATAGCAATAAAATAAGTAAAATAATAATAGTATAACATGTATTTGATTTATTTTTTATAAACATAAAATATATAAAATATTAATAGAATGTGTTATTCGGTTTAACCGAATTAAGGAAAAAAATAACCGAAAACTGAACCGAATAAGGATCCTTATTCGGTTAACCAAACCGTTTAACCCGAAAACCGAATAACCCGAAACTGTTTAACCCAAATGTCATTCGGTTCGGGTGGGTTATTTGGTTTCGGTTATTTTTGACATCCCTATCTATTGGCATTTGCCTTCCGATCTAATAAAGTTTTTTTTAGGTCGGTTCAAATAAAAAGACTAAATATCATAAGAATGTAAAGGAAGTTCAAAAACATGTTTGTTAATAGCTTAATTAATTTAATGGGACTCACAACTTATTTGGTGAGTTATAAATGAGTAAGTTATTTATTAGTATGACTGTTTGGTAGTGACTTAATGATATAGAAAGTGGTTTATTCAATATGCTTCTATGGGGGAGCTTTATGCAGAAAGTCAAGTTTTTTTCAAACCTACCCCTCCAAATTAAAAAACAGTGTTTCCTCTACGAAAACCCCCTTTCAAACAAAAACCTTCCCAATCTATAGACATGTTAATTTACACAAAGAACTTTATCCATACATGACTTAATAAAAAAACCAACCACCTCTAAGAGAGTTTTTTTGGAAGGGTTCCCACGCTATGCCTAGACTAATCCCGATAAATTGTGATTGCCAGAAATCAGCCCTGATAAACTCAGCGGTCACAACTGTTGTGTACGTATGGAATTGAACCCTTGGCAAATGAGATATTCCACCACATCCCCCAAGGCCTCAACCACTACGCCACAACCATTGTGGTTCCCCTAACAGATGTATATACATGAATTATTTAGAAAATCATGAAAAATCCATCTTAAAAATACATATGTAAACCGACGTTACAAATTATTGATATTGGTTCACATATGGATTTCAAATGGATTTAGTCTTCTTATTTGAACCTCTCACTGCCTTTTTAACCGCTTGTTCATGATAAAATATAAATATTTTGACAATTTCATGGTCGTAGCGATTTCCTTTGGTTAGAACTTAGAAATTTGAATATGTAAGGCAAACCGAATCAAAGGTATCCAATAAATTCCACACTGAATAGGGTCAAGAAGAATAACAAGTATATAAACATTTTCTCTCTACTACTAGTAGAGACATTTCTATAAATACCCTCAAACTTATGAATTTTTTTACAAAAATAAGGTTGTCATAACCTATCTTAGGGTCCTTTACCAAACTTTTACCGTGTAAAGACGTTTACCAACAAGACATTTAAATGGCCAATAATGTTACCCAATACGGTAAGTGAAAATGATGATTTTTTACCGATAAGCGTTTGTAAATTGGCCCTTACTCCATAGTAAATAACCAAACAAAAATTTCTCAAGACATGGAGAGCAACAGATTTCTAAAGAATCTCTTTGATCAGTCACAAACTTTCTTACTTTTACAACATAAAACAAGTGACCTCATCACACCCTTCTCGTATATGTTACTTAAGGTCAGGCAGGATAATATATCGATCGATCACAGACCAGACCGTTGAAAAAAATGGGTTCACTTCTTGTGGGTCTTTCGGGAATTCCAAAAACCGAGCAGGCATCTAGTTGCCGAATAAGGGCACCCAAAGAATCGAACAATATTTTGGCAGTCTTTTTTGGAAGCTCGGTTGGTGCCACGAGAACTCAAGTGACTTAGATACGTCTTTCCTTGGTATACATATGATAGTTGCTGCCACAAAAGCACGCCTAATCCAATTTCGACTGAAACACTTGCGAGAAAAAGGTAAATAAGAACAAAACCTCTGAGGGATAAAGACTCTACGGATGTAGAAAACGAGAGTGCAATATCCTTGAGGAAACTGTAAACCAACATGTAGTCGGAGGGACTGTTGAGAACTGCGATAGGAACGTGTCTTATGGGTGGCCAGATACGAAATGCTGTGAACAAAGATATGAGAGAAACATAAAGGTTACTTATCACTGCTGAGATGAGGAAGATGATGAAGACTCGATGATTTGCAGCACCGACGCAATTCCCAATCTACATATACACAATAAGAAAGTGATGTTTAGTATTGACTCACATATTAGGAATATCAGTATGAAAGCAATGTGTGTATAGCATATACAACGGCATAATCAAATGAGAACCTCAAAAAGGTTGAGAACCGTGAGAACCGCTGAATCATTTGTTGTTTCACACTCTAAAACAATACGGTGTTGTTTCACATTATGGAACAAAAGATATACTTTAAAAAAGCTTCACATTGTGATATAAATACATTGTTAAACATATTTACATGAAACAATACCTTAAATTTCAGCCTTGGATAAAAAAATTCATGAGAAACAATACATTGAGATTGGCTATCACAGGCTCGTAACTTTTTTGTGGTTCTCACATGATTAGCCTCCAGCATATACATATCCACACATATGTATATATTTATTATATATATGCATCTATACAAACCAAACCAAACCAAACCAAACCAAACCGAATGGAGCTGGACAGCTGGTACATACCTTGTCTCTACCCCAAAGGATAGAAAGAAGACCCCCGACTTGCAAAACATATATATGCATCTATATGTATACCTATATAACAATGTTATATATGTAAAGGTATACATATATACCCTCATACGGATGCCCGAGTAGGCGGGGTCAGGTATGGGGTCGGTCAGGGTTGCCGGTATCAACCTTTTGCCCAATATATAACAATGTTATTCCCCTCCTATATATATTTCCGTTACACCCTTCTTGTCTCTTGTATTGGTTAGCTATGTAGTTAATGGAAAAAACACTTTAATCACCCATTAAGACAATTTTTTTTTTTTGGGGGGGGGAAGGGTTAGACTAATCAGCCCTGATTAAACCTCAGTGGCTACAATTGTTGTGTATGCATGGATTCGAACCCTGGCCAGATGAGATATTCCACCACATCCTCCAGGGCCTTAACCCCCATTAAGACATAGTTCACGCCAGTATAACATCAAAGGTGAAGAAGATGAAGGCTTACAAAGGGGCAATGATGATCCATGTCCAATACGCACATCCCACACGAACGACAATGATGACTATTAGGTGACTTTGGCTTTGAACAGTAGTTACAAAAGGTATAACCATCAAGACCACCTTTTCCCACCGCTGGGTAACTACCCCAAGGTATGAGTGGAGGTATCCCAGGAGACCGGAATGCCGCAAGGAAGTAAGTAACAATTGTGGTTACTGATAAGACAATCGATGTAGTCATATGGAATATCCCACAAAAATAGCTTACGGAAAAGACAATAGGATAAATAGCCCAGATACCGCCACCTGCATAAATTATCATGAGCATACAAGATGAAATTATAGTTAGCTAATACGTCAAACAGGGAGCAACGAGCCATATTAAATTGATGAGGCTATGTTTTTAAAAACAATGTGATATCCATACAGCCAAGGATCAAGTTTTCTATGAGATAACTAAACACATTGAAGTATATTGTAAAGAGGAATCAGGTTGTGGGCACATCAACTAGTCCTCCATTGATTGTTCGCATTCATATTAAAATTAAGCATCAATTGGCATCATCATCATGAAGCCTCTATGAAAGATACTGTTTATCTGCAACAAGTTGGGATTGATTAACATCTATGCTCCAACTTGAGGAGTGTTAGATGCACCATTAGTGAACCCATTAGCATCAGTAGTTTAATTGCAAGCTTGATATCAAGAACCTTTTTTCTCATTCACTTGCTTGAGGAGGTATAAGTGGATCCTTTATTGATTAGGTGGGAAGCATCCAAAGTTTGTGTCTAATCCTTGACAAGGGTGAACTTATAGCCATTTCAATCCAATATAACCTAGTTCAACCTCTCAACTAGAAGATTAGTGAAACCTCTTTTTATAATTTAATCACTGCCTTCCCCAAGATCAAGTTTCAAGAAAATGTAAGTCTTATCAACACACAAATTATCTTCCAGAAAATTCAATTTTATTTCATATTCATCATAGGAATCAAGTTCATATTTTCCCTAAGTGTGTATAAGGAATGTGGGTTGTTCTTAAATTCCTTGCTTTCTATCGATTTCTTAGAAGTTTGGAATTTCAAAGCTACATGGACATGTAGACGAGAAATGGTATCCTCACCACGACCAAGGCAAAACTTTTACTTATTCAAATAACAGTTAAGGTGAAACATATTCATCATAGTATTTGGTTTCTTTAATCATTCAGTAGATCAAGATAAAAACTTTTGTCCCTGAAATTTTTTCAGATCTTGTACAGGACCAACTTTGTAAAGCCAATGTCTTACGAAACAGTAAAAAAAATGTAAACATCATGATTGGAATCCAGTAGACTTCTTTGTTTCAGCATCCATACATCACCGTATAGAACAAAAGATTGTATGCTTTGCAAGTAGTTGATGAATGGGGGATCACAAAGTAATGTCTTCAGAGGTTCCACAAATAGGAGGAAACAGTACCAATGTACCATCCAAATATATGCATGCAGAGAGGGTGAAATTAGATCAAATTCCGAGGGAAATAAGTTAAGGGTATAGACTCTTACCTATGATGAACAGCATAAAGAGTAGGAGAACACAGACGAAGCACCTGTCTCGCAAACGTCTCCACCAAAAGTATGTATTATCATTTTTACGTGCATTATGATTAGTTATAGCTCCACACCAACCACACTTGAAAATGGGTGTATATGGTGAAAGAATAAGGCACAATCCACAGCCCCAGCAGGTTACCTCATGATCTTCTGTTATGGATGCTACACAATGATCTTCCTACGAAAGGTGGAAATTATCAGTAGCAAAAGTCAAGTCAGGTGGTTTTTTGATAAAATTATTTTAGTTGATAATCTAGTCATGTTTGGTAAAAACTAGTTGACAGTGTAAAATGGCCTAAAATGACATATAAAACAAAATTGAAAAAATATATAGGGGGCATAACTGGAAAAAGAAAAGTGGAAAAAAAAAACCTACAGCTTATTGTAACATACTTGAAGTAGCGTTTCAAAAGGCTAACTATTATGCCTAACCAAAGGGGGCTATTTCAATAAGCTCAAAAAAAAAAAGGAAACTTATGGTTGCCAAGCATAGCCTAAGTGATTGAAAAGGGTTTAGTAGCATGATTTATTGTTTTCCAAGTGACGTTATGTTGATAGAATCGGCCCTATTGATAATAAACATCGATGATCACTCAAACGAGTTCCACATCAAGAGGAATCAAATCAAATCAAATACATGATCGCTAACTGTGGCAATGTTAGACTCAGAACACAGTTAGGGTTAAAACAAACCTACATTATAACCCAAGATTAAACATAGAAGTTCTATATATAATCCAGCACGAATTGAACAACAAAACAAACATGTATACAAGTGGCTATCATAGGACACTGATGAAGAACAAAAAGTAGATTAGGGCAAAACAACTAAATGAAAAAACAAACTTTTCTTCTTCCTAAATAGTTATTATTACAGCTATATAGATGTTCTACGATTCCTCATGTATCATCAAATATACGATTCAATTTTTAAATAAATCAAAACACGTAGAAAGGTAACAATTTATATTTATGTATTGTTGCACAACTTTCAAATTCATCAACCACAGGAAAACCTAAAAGGACAACACACCTAGAATATAGAAAAAAACAAAACAGGATTATCAAATTTCCGAATGATGAAGGAAATTATTCATGTTGTGTTGGCATAATTGGAATGGTGATATGAGTTACCTGAGGGGAAGCTTGTTCGAGAGTGGAATCAGAGAGAAGAGGGGCGGATTCAGAGGATGGCGGTGGCGGTGGTGGTGGAAGAGTGGTGGTGGCAGAATCCATGAGAAATGCAGAAATTTCCAAATCGAGGACAACCCCCTTCTTCTACGGATTCAGGCACCATCAGGAAAGAGAAATCTCCCTCCCTCTGATCTTTTGCACAATACAAAATTAAAATCCAACTTTTGGTGAAAATTGCGTTAATTCAACGGCTCGATTATAAATCATAAAATGACCATTCAAACTCTATAAAATTTACACTTGCAAACAAGGCGAAATTATGATGTTTTCATAAAAGTGAAATAATTGAAAAATTATGATTGGTTGAATGCAGTTTGTACTGTTTGTTAGATTTGACTGGTTTGTAAATTAACCGGATCTTATATATATACAGAGTTAGGTTCAGGGAAAAATCTAAAAAAAAAACTGAAGAAACATCCTGGTAGCCCTTTATCTGGACGGTATGCACTTGTACATCAGGGACGGACACATCAACCTTTTCATACGGCGGCACCATATTTTTCATACGATTTTTATCGACATGTATTAATTTTTTTACCGGCGATCAATATCGTCCGATGTATTTTTAGCCTAATTCCACCGTTTCGAGGGATTTCCAAAGTTTTTTGCTTGATTTCGAGACATTTTTAAGTTTTTTTTATCGATTTTGAGTGACTTTTTCGTTATTTTTGGTTGATTTTAAGAGATTTTTTCGGTTTTTTTGGTTGATTTCAAGAGATTTTTACGGTTTTTTTTGGTTGATTTCAAGAGTTTTTCTGGTTTTTTGGTTGATTACGAGGTACGGTTGCACTGCTAAAATCATACGGTTGCACTTTCTAAAACGATACGGTTGCACCTTTCACAAACCTAATTTTTTTTTACCTTACGACGGAGAAACGATACAGTGGCACGTGCCACCGTAGGCACCTTAACAAGTCCGTCTCTGTTGTACATACAAGTAATTTTTAACATGCACAAGTGCATAATGCACTTGTGCATAAAAGTAAAAAAAAAAACATAATTTGTCTGTATGCACAGGTGCATACCGTCCAAATCAATGGTTATCAGAATGTTCTTCAGTTTTTCGTTTTTTTGAGGTTTTCCCTGAACCTCCGTCTCTCTCTCTCTCTCTCTCTCTCTCTCTCTCTCTCTATATATATATATATATATATATATATATATATATATATATATATATATATATCTAGTAGTGTAAAACATTCACGTTTCATTGTTCATAATATTTATCTTCCAGTTGAGTTTGTAATAAAAGTTAGATTCGTTATTGAACTTCCCCCTTTCTCTCTCTATAGATTGTCGAATATAATAATAATAATAATAATAATAATAAACAAAGAATTGTCATTTTTAATTTTTTAAACAAAAGTCATAATCCATATTACAATACAAGTATTTTAATATTGTTATGGTTGATTTATAATCTTATGACAAGTATGGTGATTAGAAATGACGTTTTACTCGTTAGAAAATAAACAACACAAATTTAGTGATTAGAAATGACATTTACTCGTTAGAAAATAAACAACATTAATTTATAAAATCGAGGCTTTATTATAATTATATTAATTGCCTAATTGGCTTCGTTACAGTTGTAAACAAGTTAAACTTTCATCGAAATTGAATATAAATATAAGGTTGAACATATAAACAATTAAATTCGAGTTTATAAGTATTTACATCCAACCTTTATTTTTGAAATCATGAGTATGTATTACTATGTATGTACCATGCACCGTTGGTTAGATTTTGACAGGTATACAGAGAGAAAAATATTTAAACGGGAACAATAGTCAAATAAAAGAACACGAAAACGACCAAATTATATGTAAAAATACATGTTATTTTACAATAAAGGTCGACACAAATATGTACGAACGACGTGGTCCACAACCTCAGCTCGCGGGTAAAGTCGCATGAATCATATATGATTTTATACATGATTTTTGTATAAATCACATGTGATTCAACCGTTTTGTTATTATCTTAATTAGGGGTCGTTTACCCAAACGTTTACCCGGTAAGTGCTTACCGATAAAAATGTAACACTTTCGCTTACCTTTTCGCATAAGATTCTAGTTCATTTAAACTGCATAGTATGCAACAATTTATCTGGTAAGTGCTTACCCGGTAAGAGTTATCGCCCTCACTTACCGGGTTAGACTTTCGGCCCTTGCCATCGCTCTTACCAGGTAAGATTCTCGGTACTTGTAATGTTCATCCGAAAAGGTAAGTGACTTAGGGGTCGTTTACCCAAATGCTTACCCGGTAAGCGCTTACCAATAAAACTCGACACACTAACTTGCTTTACCGGGTAAGATTTTAATCATCACGATGATATCTTATACAACAATTTACCCGGTAAGCGCTTACCCGGGTAAGAGTTGTCACTCTCTCTTACCGGGTAAGACTCTTCATCCTTATCCTCACTCTTACCGGGTAAGTATCTGTCCTCTTGTCATGTTCATCCGCTATGATAAATTCCCCAGTAAGCACTTACGGGGTAAGCATTTTGTAAACGGCCCCTTAGTTAAAGCTTACCAGATAAGCGTTTGATAAACAACCCCTTAGTTAATGTTCTTGTAAGAACATCTCTCCTACCTATGTTAGACAAGCTTGTTTTGTCTAACATAGTTGTAATAGATAATTTTGAACAATTCAAATTGTTAAATCAAACTTTTTGAAAGAGCATAACTTTAATGGATTTCTTTGAGCTATTTAATTTTTTAAATCGAGCTTGAATCTTTTTCAAAACAAGTTAGAGCCTGTATCAACAACGCTCATCAATGCATCAAATCAAAATCCAAGCTTAACGTAACATTGTTTGAACTTGCATAAAAAATCGAATACAATCTTGGTAAGGTGGCTTGCTGGTGTCATTTAAGTATATTTGGGCAAAAAAGTTGATTATCGCCAGCCTCAACAAACCCCATACGGGACCCACCTCCAAGGACACCATGTGATTAAATTAATGACCTCCTCCTAATCTATTAAAGAAGAAATGACCCCATATTAATAAGGTCATCAATTTAATTAATCTCATTTAAATTTATATACCTTCAAACAATTTAGCTCGTCCCCACCGATTTAGCATAGTGGGTAAGAAGATGGACATCCTTGCAGAACAATTTAACTGCTTAGCTAGGCATGTTTCGGCCTCTCATTTTATATAGTTTTGATCGTATCGCAAAGGGGAAAACATACACATACACAGCACAAAATAGTCTCATATTGAAGCTATAACTGTCCATCAACATAAAAAACACAAAAATAGAGATTGGTCTACAATGATTGAATAACCTTTCTGTTAGGGGATAGATGTTTGCTACTCTTTTGAAGTTATTACTAGCAGTCCCAGAGCACCTATTAGAACATACTGCATACAACAAGCAAACCCCATCAGTTAAAACAACGTTTTTCAAGGCATGACTTATGACGGCAAATTTATATATCACATATATAATTTTATATATATACACACACATATGTTTTCAACTATTACTCGATGAGTCAATGATATTATATAATTTAAATTAGGTTATATACTAAAAACTAAAAAGTAAGACACTAAAAAGGGTAAAAGAAAAATAAAATCAAATATCGTATTACAAAAACCGGGCATACCTATATGTTCATTATCTCATTAGGTAAACAAGACGCCTATATATTGTACCCCCACGTCCCTAATAAGTGTCCGCATTTCTATTTTAGTTTGTCCCGAAATAAGGGTCCACTTTTCAAAGTAAGGGCTTGCTTTCCAATTCTATCCTTGTTTATGAGATTGAGATATTCTTTACTTCCTAATCATTAAGGGTGAAATTGTCATTTAGTTAATTAAAAAGTAAAATTATTACACACTCCTAAAAAACTGTGTGCCTTTTTCATTGTCGACATTTATTTTGGAACGGCTGGAGCATATTTAGGAGGGCATTGTGGGTATTTGACAAACGATGTTGCAGTTCCCCTGGGACAGAGGGAGTCTGGTGAAGGGTTACAGTTGGTACACAAGTTTACACTATTTCCCCGATAATTGGCACTCGGGTTAGTTCATGAATGCTCGTAAATTATGCACCAGTGCTATTCGGTTATAAAATGAGAAAATAAATCAAACCTTGATGAGAGGCTGTTCTGTCATTATAATCGTCACCCAACCAACGTAAGGCAAAAACCTGCAAAAAGTACCAGATGCAGGTAAGAGCAAATAAGATCAACGTAATTGGTGGTGATAAAAAAACAGTTTGAAAAGTAATTTACCCAATAGCTCTCCCCATTATATGATGCCGTTGCAACCACATCTGGCCTTGAGCATACAGAAGCCTGTCATCTCCAAAATTGTTGTCTCCTGAAAGAACACAATGACCATCGAACAATCAAGTAATTGAAGATTATAAAATAAACCCAAATTACTATTTACTAAAATTTGTTTCTGAAATGTTTCCGTCTACTCAAACTCATTTTTTTGAAGACATGATCTTGTGGAACTTCAGGTTGATTAATGACACTTTGCACACTGTAGTTAAGACCATTTAAGTCACTAACACCACTAGAACCACCACAATCATCACACCACCACCCACCAGCAACCACCATTACCGCCTTTCAAATATTTCTCTTTCAGAAATGTTCATATTATTCTTTCAACCTCAAACCAGAAACAGTAGAGCAATTTCTACAACAAAATTCAAGTCAAAATGGTCTTCCCTTGCATTAAATTAGAGCCACACCCTTTGGCTCAATAAATGGAACAAAAGGTGGAGTGTCATTATAATTGGACCAGATAGGAAATTCAAGACATCCAAGCTTGTAGTTTTTTTGCCAAAGGGTGTGACTCGAGATTTGTTCTTTCAATTATATGAAAAACAGGCAATAGATAAACAAAATTCAATTGATCATTTTGACTTTGAGAAACTCAATTTGCGACAGTATAAATTTCTGATAACTTATTGCCAATTCAAAACTGGTTAAATCTAACTTATGAATGGAATACAAAGTACCTTTTGTAAGGACATCAACTTCTCCGGTATCTTCACGCTCATGAACCTATGGAAAATATCCGTGATTAGATATTACACTCAGGAATATCAGTGGAGATGACCAATTAGTCCATAGTTCAAATGATCAATACAGCTTTTGTAACAGATCAAAAATCTAACGAGGTTATGATTTTTAAAAAAAATAATTCACAATTTGAGAAATAATATTGCAGTGCCAATTAACCAAGTCAAAAACCAAGCCGAATCCCTGATAATTGAATAGGTTGCTTGAAAACAAATCTGCCTATAAGATTATGGAAGAGTCAATAAGAACATACGAAGGATTAACACAATGATAAACTTATTTAGGGGGTGGAAATGGGAATGGAAATCAATGATGGTATTTGGTTTAAATAAGAAATGGAAATGGAGTCATTGATGGTGTTTGATATTATATTATGAAATCAATCATTAACTTATATCGGGTGATAAACCATTACTCCCAATTTTGGAAGGAATGAAAAAGTTGAAGACATTATTACCGCCTCTCTCTCTATCTAACCCCCCCCCCCCTCCCTCTCTGTTACAACATACGCCCAAAGAAGAAACATTCACCTACCATGCCCACTCCTCTCCTTCATTCCAGTAAACCACTGTCCCTAATCTACTTCCACTGCTGTCTTAATCCATCGCCAGGTTTTCCCAGAGAATCCAAAGATTTATACGATCTTTGATGTTTGAACCAAACACATCCCAGGAATCGTGTACAGATCTGGTCGATATTTGTTGTCTGATTTTCTTCGATGTTTGATGTTCGATCTTCTTCGTCTTCAGAATTGTGTACAGAGCAGGTGGTAAAGCCGTAAAGGGTCGTTGGTCTGTTGATTGAGGCGGTGAGGCGTGAGGCGGTAGAGAGGCGTATGCCTCAATACCGAGACTAAATTATTTTTAAAAATGACTAAAACCTTCTCTATTTCGTTTTTGAAAACCTTGTTCTTCTTCGGTTCTCCTAAGCCCTATCTGCTACTCGTCTATTGTCCTTCATGAATTTAAGTTTTCTCCCGTTTTCTTTGCATTTTCTTCTTCGATTCTCTTCAGTTCACAGAAGTATTATGTATATGTATCTACTGGATACACTTCTTTTATACTTAGTCTCTACTACGTGTGAGGGTCACAGTCACACTTCTACTCACTCTTAAACTTCTTTCTTTATGAGTTGTGAGCATATTAATATATACATATACATATATATATATATATATATATTATGAATAGATCAAATAATTTTTTCTGTGTTAGTACATGTACATCTATATTTCGTGATTGAAAAAAGTATATCTGTATATGTAAATTCTTTTAGTAATTTAGTATGATATATATTGTGTCTAGTACTCAAGTGTCTAGTGTGTGTGTATATATTGCATATATTTTCTGAGCAGAAGCAGTGAAATGCAGATTGGTGTGTGTGTATATTTTGTGTAGTGTATATATTTCCGCCTTGAGGCTTAAGCCTCGCCTCATTGAGGGAAAACGCCTTGAGGCACGATTCCGCTTTTTAAAACCTTTCATAGGGGGTTGTGGGTTCTTCACTGGAGTGGCTTCATCGTGTGGGTTCGTCACAGGAGTTCTTCACTTGTCAATGGAGTAACCATGGTTTTTTCATTTCCAAACAATAACAATGCAGAGGAATGTACAACGATACAAAATAATGCAATGAAAATACCTTTTTTGAAAACCTTGTTCTTCTTCGGTTCTCCTAAGCCCTATCTGCTACTCGTCTATTGTCCTTCGTGAATTTCAGTTTTCTCCCGTTTTCTTTGCATTTTCTTCTTCGATTCTCTTCGGTTCACAGAAGTATTATGTATATGTATCTACTGGATAAACTTCTTTTATACTTAGTCTCTAATACCCATTTCCACTCCTCACAGTTTTCATTCCTACCTCCATTCCCATTCCTTAAAACGAACTGAACGACCTTAGTATTCACAGAATTAGTATGAAAGGTACTGGCGAAGAAAATAACAGCAGCATGTATGTTAATATGGTCAAGGACAATGCAGGGACTTAATTAGCATAACCCTACACGCTTGATAGAATTTATTCTATATTTTCAGCAAGTTTGTTTCAGGCATAGAAAGATGGAGAACAAGAAACATCTCCAGGACTAAGCAATTGCAATGAACATATTAAGGCTAAATACAGCATCACTATACACAAATATACATCATGTTTGAAACAAATTCTCAAGAAGACAATATATGCTAGAGTGGAAATAAATCATGAGAAGACACAATAAGATGATGTGGAGCATATAACCACAAGTATAATGAAATTAAATCGACAACAACACGGGTAGGAAGACTGAAAGAGAGATGTCTTGTAGTAACTATGTGGACCTGTCCACTTGATAGAGCAAGATATAGAAGAAAATCTTGCTTTGGCCATGCTATGGCTAAGCAAGTAGATATATAGTAGTTGGAGAAAGGCACAATTTTATACAATATATGCCAATCGCTGCCCTTTCGTCTCCAAAATCATCGGCTATTCCTTAAAATTACTGGATACAACAGATACAGAAAAAAACTGAAGAGACGATGAATGCCTTCTGAAAACACATACCTTAATCACCCGATGAACTATTGGAATTTCGCGTCCCTATATACAAATAACAACAGCAGAAACATACATTAGGAAAGTTAATTTTGTCAAGTACTAAGTACTAACAATAAAGCATTTATCAAAACTTAGTGATGATGCCTCGTAAATCATAGATGAAGACGAAAGAATTGAGGAGGAATTACAGCTTATATAGCACGAAGATTCAAAGAATACAACTGATTTAGGTAGAGGACCTCCATAATTTAGTCAGATTAAAAAAATTGTACCCAAATGTGCATGGAAGTTCTTAAATTATCAAGACACTGAGTCAGTGATTGAAAAAAATATCAACCAAAAGCATCTAATGACAAAAGAGAAACATAATTAAGAAGCATACATCGACATTGAACACCACGATCTCTCCAGCCCGAATTGGTTCCTTACTCATATGCAAAAACAAAATATCACCCTGCAAGACATTTGAAAGGGTTAAGACTTGAGAGCAAAGCCAAATTTACATGCCAACAAGTTATGCTTCAACAGGGGTGAAGGTGGAACCTTGCAGCATATGACAAGCAACAAGTATTATTTAGGCTCAATGGGAAATGCTACGAGGATACAAATACGGATACCATCCATGGACATGAATATGAACCACTGGACAACTTCGGTTACGAAAAGCTGAAACTTAAAATATACAGATAGATGGATGGAAATCTGTTCACTTACTCTTTTGAAGCCAGGTTCCATACTTCCAGAAAGCACAACGACAACAGGTGATTCACTACCAGTTATGCACATCAGCCCTTTCCATATTATTAATGCTGATGTAACAATCATTCCTGGAAAACAGAGCCAAAAGAAACAAGATTCAGGATATCACCCTGATCCAAGAACTAAGAAATCTAAAGCCTGCACATTGGTCAAGTTCTCTCATGAATTCATGGAAGCAATAGAGAGCACTAGATGATCATTAAATAAAAATCTATTTGCATTCCAAACACTCTATAACAAGAGAAGGGTTGCATAGTGACAAATGCTAGTAGTGATGACTGATGAATACAAAGCTTAGTTAAACTTCAAAAATTAATTCCAAATAAGCGCTAAAGATAAACAAAACGCTTCATCACGCAACAAAATCAAGCTATAATGACTAAACGCACACAAATCCAAAAACTTACAGAACATTTCACAATTCAGTTATTATGAACCATGCCCTAATTTGAAGAACCGGTAAAGATCTACAAATTTGATACCGAATTTGCGTTGAATCACATGAATAGAGGGGTCAACAAGTAAAAGTAAATTATCCAATTTCTAACGAGAAACAAAATTGACGATAGAGAGAGAAATTTCATGAACCAAGACTAATGGCTTGAGTGAAGAGTTGTCTGAACTGCATAGATTTCACCGAATCGATTTGCTCCCCGATCCATCCCATCTCTCTTTCTTTTCTCTCCTAATTTTCTCTCTGCGTGTAGCCTCGATTCAGTGAAGGGGGGGAGTTTAATTTTGCCCTAATTTGTTCAATCCGTTACACTAATAAAACATGTTAAGAATAATATTACAAAATGGTCCCTGAACTATATCAACTTGTAATTTCGTTACTTTAATAATTTGAAACTTTTCGTCGAAGATATAATTATATAAACCATGTGCATTCTATGAGTTTTAATACGAAATTTCAGTTTCATATGCGATGGAATTTAAATTCCTTGGGTTTTGGTAAAGAATTTGAATTCTATTTCATCAAATCTTTTAAGAATGACTATTATGTCTTTATGTTTACTCTAATTTATTTCAACAGACCATGACGATCATCACCGCCACCACCACTGTCTTCACTACCACTGTTGCCTCCACTAACCACCACCACCACCATCAATGTACCACCGTCACTGCCATTGACACCACCACCATCTGATGTCGTCATCAATTAATAATATTATTATTTTTATCATGATATAGTATTTATTAAATAAGTAATAAAGTAGGAAATATCAATGAAATATATGTTTGTTAGGGATTTTCACTTTTATGATTAGTGAAATTTATGTTTTTTATATATTAAGACATGATCATAAGTGGATCTATTTATAAACCATCTTTATCCCATACCGAAAACAAATTATTTTACACAATTAACCTCGTTTTCGATTCAATTTCTACGTTTTTTAACACCCATGATGCACCGGAGCGAAGAAGGCAATTTGATTGCTATTAACAAATCGTACACTTATGTTTGTATTTTCTGTGTGTCTCTTCCTTTATTGTTTTATTACGTAATAAAATATGTTCTCGTGAATAGACCATTATCTATATTTATTTTTTAATAAATAAATTGACTAGTGTCCATGTACAGACAATTAACTGAATTTCGAAGGTCAAATCATGCTTTTGATTCACAAATTATGTATCTTGAGTTCTTGACCAACATATTTTAGAATTTGTTTATCAGATATTTAATTCAATAGTGTTTTGAATTATCAATTACATAGTAATATTTAAGAAATTACGAGTTTAAGGGATATTATCAATTACATTATAATTGCAACCCGAGCCACAACCTCTTAACACAAACCGAGTTTGGGAAATATTGGAATTTGTATGCTGGGTACATAGAGTAAGGAACTAAGGATCTATTATATTGTTTTTGTGTTTCCTCAATTGGTTTGGAAAAACACATAGAGTCTTACTAATTGTACTTAGAAAGTTCTTGTACAATTTTGTTTAACTTATTTTACTAAAAATATCTCTTTACATTTACTTGAAGAAGTATGCATCTTTTTATAATCCCAAAATTAACCTTACGTTGATTTATTTGAAACATGTGATTGTGTATTAAATAAATAAAACATGCTAAAATTGTTGTTATAAAAACATATGGTTATTACAAACTGGGTTATGGTTTGCTAGTTAGAAAATTTAAAAACGTAAACATATATACAAACATGTACAAAATCGATTTTTTGTTTGTATACATTGTCGATATTCTTTTAATACATAGTTTTTAGACTATAATAAGTGTGTTATAATTTTATAAAATTGGATTTTTTATAAAAAAAATATGACATATTATCACTTTTTTCATGACATCATGACATGTGTTTTATGAAAAAACATTTCAAACTTAAAAAACCAATTGTTTCACAATACATTTGAATCATCCATAAATATGCAATCGACGAACCTTCACATATACAACTAAAATAATATAAAAATACGATAAATTTTTTTATCTGATTCAACCAAATAGATGGAAATTATTGTCAAAGGTATCCAAGTAATCGGGTAAAGGTGTTGACTCATGAATGAAATAAATATTGAATGCTATTTGCAAAGGTTTGCGTAGAAAAACCATCATTATAAGCATCTTTTTAATATCTTCCCGTTTGTCTCCATTCTAATTTCACCTTCATACAAATACCTCTTTGGATCCTCCGTTACAATCAATACTTGGTGTGATTTTTCCAAAGCACAACCATGGGTAAAAGAGTTGCCCCCACCCAACCCGCTCCCAGAATCTCCAAGAAACAACAGATCGGCCATCAACTAAATAGTCAGATAAATATCTTAAAACCGAAGGTCTACATCATCAACTCATTAGACTTCAAGACCGTTGTTCAAGACCTTACCGGAAATGGTTCATCGTCTTCAACCATCTCTTCTCTTTCCCCTCCTCCTCCTGTTGATGTTATGCCTGCAGTAGTGGTGTCACCTGAATGGGCTCATGTGATCCAGATTGATGACGACCATGATAGCCCCGATCATAGCCTTTATTGTAGCCATGATCTTAGCTTGGACAACTCCATCATGTCATTTGATTATAGTAATTGTTCGTCTGAAGAGTTAGGATTGCAGTGGCAAGAAGACTACCTAAGGGAGCAAGTGAATGAAATCCAGCTAAGGAACCTTGAGTCTTGGCTTTTAGACTTTGATTCGCCAACGTGTATCACTGGTGAACCGTATATGCATATGAATACATACGGTTATGACTACAACCTATCGACGATCATGTGATCCACTGACGCATATGTATATATCTAGTCATCGTTTTGTATATCTTGTTTATTATTAATTACTTGTTTATGGGTATATATTATTTCTCCTGTTATTCAATTTATTTATTTTAAAGATACAAACACAATCCAAAACCTTTATTATGATTTTACATCATGGATTTTATTTTGATTTTTGGTATTTGTATATATCTAGACATATCAATTAAATGATGCCTAGAAATGGAGATTCATTTTCTTAAACTTAATTAATGTCAATAAGGTTGTAGCCCAGTGGTTGGTAACATCCTGGGAGGGTAAGGGGTGAAAGCTTTACTACCTGGGTTCGAGTCCCGTGGTGATCAACTTGAGATATTCGATTCAAGCGGGTCCTTTGGGCCGGGTCTGGATCGAGGGGGGATTAGTGGGTGACACCCTTAAGTGGGAGCCCGATACCTCCTGAAAGCGTAGCCCAGTGGGTGGAAACTTTCGAAAGCTGCCTTTCAAAAAAAAAAATTTAAAACTTAATGGTTAAGAATTTAAGGTTATGTTTGACAAACTAACTGATAAGCTAGCTGATAGCTAATAAGCTAGTTGGTGACTTATAAGCTAGCTGATGAAAAAAAAGTCACATTTGGCAAAAACTAATTTATAAGATGTAAAATTACCAAAAAAGGCATCTATCAAATTTAATCAATTACAATATTTAACAATATAATTAAAATAAATTTATAGTAATATAATATATTAATTAATACAAAAAAGGTAGTAAATAATATAATATGTTAATTAAATTTTTTTTAAATTTATTATATATATATTATAAATTTTGAATTTTAAACCAAATTTAAAATATATATATATATATATATATACACACATTAACTTATTATTTTAAAAAACCGTTACATACAATATGAAAAAAATAATCAAATAATAATTACAAAAATAATTATAATTGATAACTAAAATATATTGATCAATATTTAAAAAAAATTAATATAATTATCAATAATTCTAAATAATTAAAATTTTATATCAATGTATAGTTAAAATTCATGTTGTAATTTTGAGATAATATTAATTAATTAATAATAATAAATTTTAATAATTAATGTTTATTTATAATTAATAAATAATAATGGATATTAATGAGGGCATAATTGGAATAATCATAAAAAACTCCTCATAAGTTACTCCAAGTATCTTTATCAAAAAGCTAACTTATATCCATCCAAACATGTACCTAGAAAATAAGCTAGCTTTATTTTTACCAAACGATGCCTAAGTCTCATAAAGACATTGTTTGGTCGTTTAAAAAAAACTAGTATTCACATTATATTATGTACAAATTAAGCAAATATTGTATTTATTTTTTGGAAAGAAATAAATTTTAAATCAGGTTCACATATGTAAAATAGGCATATTATTTATTATTGTGACCGTGATATCTAGCCTTTCTTTTTACCAAACTAGTTTATAAAAAATGTTGATTTCATAAAACATAGAGTAAGTGGCAGATTACCTAACGTTTACTCGGTTAACACTTATCAGTAAGAATCAATATTTAATTTAACTTGCTGAATAAAATTTTAGTTCATTAAAACAGCATCATATGAAACAATTTATCCGATAAGCACTTACCGGATAAGAGTCCCTTATCGCCTTATTACCGGGTAAGAAGTTTTGGTCCTTATTTTTTGGAAGGGTGTCCTAGGCTATGCTTAGACTAATCCCTAACAAATTATGACTGTAAGACATCAACCCTGATTAAACCTCAGTGACCACAATTGTTGTGTACGTCTGGATTCGAACTCTGAGCAGATTGGATATTCCACCACATCCCACAGGGCCTTAGCCAGTACGCCACAACCCTTGTGGTTAACTTTTGGTCCTTATTATCGTTGTTACCGGGTAAGAATCTCAAATTTTGTCATGTTCATCAAATAAGATAAAAGTGACCCAATAAACACTAACCAGATAAGCGTTTAGTAAACTACCTGTTAGGATCAAGCGCTTACCACTACGCCAAAAGCAATTGCTGATGGAGAAGGCGCAACTTTATTTCCACATAGCGTAGCAGCCAGCGCCACGTTTCGATTTAAAAAGATGTTGGTCAATGATCCAACAATCCCCCCCAGCATCTGCTAGCACTAACAAGATCTTCGCTAGAAGTCAATGGCTGCACAGCATGCCTTTGGCATTTAAATGCACTCCATAGGATACGAACCCGCGACGTACTCTGATACCACTTGTTAGGATCAAGCGCTTACCACTACACCAAAAGAAATTGCTGATGAAGAAGGCACAACTTTATTTCCATATAGCGTAGCAGCCAGCGCCACATTTCAATTTAGAAAAATGCTGGTCAATGATCCATCACTACCCATAATTTCCGGTTTCCTGGTCAATGTACCACCTTCAAGGATTTGTTGTTTGCATTACTAACATTTTCTTAAGGCAAGTTTGATTTGCCGGAATGGATTGGAATTGGAGGGATTTGAATTTCAAATCCATTTCAGTCCCGTATTTGGTTTGCAGGATTGTCCAGATTTGAAATACTATGATTACTTTGAAATCTCTCCAACATAGGATTTTGAAATCCCAAGGGGATGACTAAGATTTCAAGGGATTTTGTAGGATTTTAATATAATAATGTTTAAAAATATGTTAATTAAAAACACTTGTTTTCTAATAATCAGTTTTATAAAAATGGAATTCAAATCCATTACAATCCTACAAACCAAACACACAAAAGGATTCCAAATCCTCTCAAATCCAAACCCTTCTTCAAATCCAAATCCCTATACGAAATCTAATTCATTCCATTCCATTCCTACAAAATAAATAGACCCTTAGGGCACGTTTGGTTTGCGGGATTGAAATGAAATGGATTGAATTTCAAAGAGGGATTTGGGTTTAGGGGATTTGAAATCCCTTCATGTGTTTGGTTTGTAGGATTTGGAATGGATTTCATAAAAAATTTACAAGTTTTGTTTGGTTTGTATGATTTGGATTTGGATTGAGTTTTTTTTAATTATTTGTTTGTTTTATAAAGAATTTATTTTTATTGGTAAATTACTTTTTTTTTATCGATTTTTCTAAAATTGTATATTTAATCATCAATTTTTTTTTCAAAATTTCAAAACTACATATTTAATCAAAACTACATAATTAATCATACATTTCATTGTTTCAAAGCTACATTCGGATTTTAAAATCCATCCGGGTTGGATTTGAAATCCTGGCCCAACCCAAAGGATTTCAAAATCCATCATACATTGGATTTTAAAATAGTCAAAGGATTTTAAATCCAGTCAAAACTTTCCATTCCCACAATCCAAACGTAGGATTGGAATGGATTTAGAATCCAAATCCTTCCAAATCCATTCCATTCCCGCAAACCAAACGGGACATTAGTAATTTGTATAAACATGACTAAGGGGCTGTTTGACAATTGCTGAATGATTTGATGCAGAATGGTTAAGTGGTCATAATGTTTAAGAGGCTCTGGATGGTATAGTACAGAATGAAATATGACTGTTTGGTAACTGTTCTGAATTGTTTATCCTAATAATAGTAGCAGATTGTGATAACAAAAAATCAGCAAAACATTAGCAAAATTTCTAACTTTTGTAGATGTAAAATCAGCAAAAAATTACCTCTACCAAACATCCCCTTAACTAATCAAAGTGACTGTGCTTCACATAATATCAAATGTCTAATACCCACCAATAAACAACAAATTAGATGAATTGTGGTGAAAGTGCTTCCTAAAAAATATGACTTTTTGTTTCGATTTTTGTCAAATCGGTTTTACCCCAACATCGATTCATGGTGCAGGATATCAAATTATCAATAATGGTGGGAACTCAGTGAAGAAGAAGACGATGCCCCGGTGGGTAATCAACCTGAGAGAAAAAAAAGAGAGTTGAGATACTTGAGAGCTATGGACGAGAAGGAACGACGGGAGTTGTGGACGAGAGAAATGACGGGAACACCGGAGAGATCTGTTGTTGTTGATGGGAACACCGGCGAGAGCTATTGTCGTCGACGGGAACACTGTGCGTGGAAGGGAGGATGAGAGGCAGCGATAGTTTTGTTAAAGGGCATATGTGGAAATAGTCATGTCTGAATGGTTGAGTGAAGCCCTAGATACAAAATGGTTAAGAGGCAATTGTAACCATTAAGAGGATAATTTTTTTTTTGCCAAACATCCTCTACCTCTTACCGATTAAGAGGTAAGCTCTGGATGTAACCATTCAGAGCTAAACAAACAGCCCCTAAATATAAAATTTAAACTTATTTTGTTTATCATAAAAAAATTCTTAACAATTTATACAAATTTATGAATTTGTTTACTTTCCTCTTAATTCATCGGATGTAATAAGAGTAGTCTACTTGGTCATAGACTATGGGGCCTTATATCAAAGGATTATTTGATACGCGTTACTGAGTGTCACTTACCTTACTAGGTGAGCATGATAAAAATCGATAATCATATGCAATAAAAAAATATATATAGCAAGAACCAATGATCTTACCCGATAAGTGAGACAAAAGACTTTTACACAGTTACCGGTTACCAACAATTCATTTTGATTTTTGATGACCGAGAATGTTACCCAAAAAGACAAGTGAATGTGGTGTTTGGGGGGCAGATGTATGTGTATAATTAAGGGGGGATGGGCCCCATTAAAATAAGAAAAAAGGAATTTTCTAAGGTAAAAATCACAATTTTTTATTTTTCTAGCTTAATTCCCCCTAGCAATTTTTTGTTTGGTCCCTCCATCAACCAAAAAAAAATGTCTCGAAATAAACCAAAAAACACTCTCAAAATCAACAAAACATCGAAAAAGTCTCTCGAAATCAGCAAAAAAAACTTAAAAATCCTTTGAAATCAACAAAAAAACTTAAAAAATCTATTGAACCGGTGGATTTAGGCTAAAATTTTTGGATCCACCACTAGTGATGTCTCTCCGTAAGCGTTTGGTAAAATATAAATACTCCCCTATGTTGTTTTTTGTTATTGTAATTAGACCAATGATGTTTTTTTATAATCCTAAGGGGTTGTTTGTTTTTTTAAAAAAACCTCTTAATAACTCTTAAGTCTGAATCGTTCAGACTTTTTTACACACCACCTCTTATTAATCATAACTAAAATATGACTTCAGACTTTAGACCTCTTAAAAAACAAACGACACCTAAGTGTTCGGATCAACTGGTGCATATCTCGACTAATTTCATGGACATCATTATTAACAAACATATAAACCTTAATGACACTGAAAAATCTTGAACTGGTGACTACATAAAAAAAAATCCAATATATCCTCAATTGAGTTACCCTTAAAACAGTTAAGATCAATAATCTTCTTAAGGACTTTGCTTATTTATTAAGTGATTATTTAATGCTTAATCAAAAAATTTGTCCTTATGTGATTAATTATTGTTAATGTCACTGTAACAACGACGCATTCAGATGGTTCATCTAATCAGCTAGGCTCCAAGCCTGTCGACTTCAATGGCTTAGGCTTCTGGTTGTCTTTGCATTTTTCATGTTGTAGAAGTAAAACGGCACCGTGACGCTCTCCTATTGCGGCTAAAACCCCTTTCATGCAAACGTAAATATTCTCATATTTGGCGTTTTTCTAACTTATCTTATCTATACTATATTATAAAGATGGCATAAAAACTCTTAATTACAACTCACTAAGTTTTATGTACTATCATTTAAAGCTATCTACTTAAAATCTCTTAAAAATAACTACTAAAGTCTAATGTACTATCTGTAAATCTTTTAACCCTAATTAATATATTTTATCCTTATCCCCAAAATTCTTATCTCTAATCCCCAAACCCTAAAATTATGAAATTTGAATTCTGATAAACATAATTAAAACAGAATAAACATCTCAATTTAAATATAAAAAAATTAAAATATATAAGATAATTAATGAAATTTAACAAACTAATTAATTTTTTTTATATAAAAAACATTATATTGTTAAGCCTAAATTAAACAAATTTATATATAAGAAACCATTATCACTCAATAAAAACCATCCAAAATCGTACTGTAAATCAATAAAAAACAAAAAATAAAAATAAACATTAAAATCGTGATGTATTAAACATTATGTACTATTATTTAATGTTAATCTACTTAAAATCTCTTAAAAAACAATTAATGAAGCAATATGTACTACTTTTAAATGCTTTTAACCCTAATTAATAAATTTCATCCTTATCTCCCAAAATCCTTATCTCTTAATCCCCAAATCCTAAAATTATGAAATTTGAATTGTGATAAACATAATTAAAACAGGATAAACATCTCAATTTAAATATAAAAAACTTAAAATATATAAGATAATTAATGAATTTTAACAAACTACTTAATTTTTTTATATAAAAAACATTATATTGTTAAGCCTAAATTAAACAAATTTATATATAAAAAAACCATTATCACTCAATAAAAACCATCCAAAATCGTAATTTAAATCAATAAAAAACAAAAAATAAAAATAAACATTAATATCGTGATGTATCTCGCTGCATTGCGCGAGTACGCTTCTAGTTTAATTAAAAGAGTCTAAATTTTTTAGGGAATTTTGTTATTTTAAATGAATAGATTTTTCAAAATTATTTTTTGTATAAATAAATCATTGAATTTTGTTATTTTGAATAATTAAATTTTTGAAATTTTTTTTTGGAATAAATAAATAATTGAATTTTACAAAAAATTGTTGCATATATATATATATATATATATGTTTTCAACCCAAAAAATCTACATGTAACCGGATATAAATGTTTTAAATTTAAAAAAAAATCTAAATCAGTTTTACCATTCATAAATCCTACGCTATTCAAATCCAACAAAACTGTTTTCCAATTCTCCATCTTTTTACCACAATTTAATGGAGTAAGATAGATAGGGTTGTAAACGAACCAAGCGTTCAGCGAACCTTTAGTGAACTGTTCGGCAAAAAGTTCGTTTATTTAATAAATGAACGAACATGAACACAATTTTTTTGTTCGTTTAGTTAAATGAACGAACATGAACAATGATCTCGTTCATTTATTTACGTTCGTGAACGTTCGTTCATTTATGTTCGTTTATATTTGTTTATATATATATATATATTTATATACTAGGCATATACCCGCGCGATGCAGCGGAATGTAAGTAAAGAACGAACAATTAATGTTACTTTCTTATATACATGTCATCAACAATCAACCATGACGTAAGAATCACAACTTATGAAACCCTAAACCCATAAAGATATTCAATAATTAGTTTATATTACAATTATTGACGAAAAAAATTATAATGATATAATTTATAATAAGAATGGAAGATATTTTACGATTATGTATTTTTAATGTCCTAACGGTGGAAAAAAATAAAACGTATGTATAGAAAACAAATTAATTCGTAGATATTCATAGTTTTTAATAGTACGGTTAAATTAAAAAATATTCAATATTGGGCTCGTTTTGAAGGTATTGACGAGACGATTATAATGGTATAATTTGTAAAAAAAGTAACGTATTTTTTAATTGCGTTTTTGTTATTTGTGTTAACATGATAAGAGTGTAAAATGAAAAATGAAAAAACAAGGGGTATAAAGTAAATTAAATAATTAATTGTAAGAGTGGTAAATGTAGGGGTGAGCAGAACCCGACCGACTCGAATAACCCGAACCGATCCGACCCAAAATTAAGCCAAAAATCCGATACCCGAATATCCGAGAACCGAACCCCCCCGACCCGTCTAATATATCGGGTAAAGTAGGATCGGGTTAGGCACCAAAACCCAAACCCGACCCGACCCGAATATCCGAAAAGTAAATTTTAATTTACAAAAAAAAAAAATCAGTTTTATAAATATAAAACCTAAATCCCAATCACAATCTCGAATTCTCGATTACTCATGTACTCTCGATCGACACCCTCACTCCCTCAGGCCTCAACCTCTAGTCGACGGCGACCGCCTCCAGCTACCGGCCCACCGCCCTGCGGTGCTGCTCGCCTGCTCCTCTCCTCCTCCTAGACATCCAACCACCGCCCTGTTGTGTTGCTCTGTGCTCCCATCCTCCCAACGGCCTTGCTGTGTTGTGCTACCACCGGCGGCCATCTGTAACTTTGTAAGATTTCTAGTTTTGATTTCTACACTCTCTACACTCTTCTCTATCTGTCTTGAATCTTGATTTATAGAGATTGATACTTGATTTTTAGTTTTGAACTTTTGATTTTTATTTTGGGGTTTTGGAGTCTTTGATAGTTTGATATTTACTTTGTATTGTTAGTAGTTTGTTAATCTGGATTGTTAGTAAATTGTTAATCTGAAGACTACTGTGTGTCTTGAAATTTGGTAGAATTTTGGCCCTAACCCGAACCACCCGCCCCACCCCACCCGAACCCGAATCCCCCGAATTGTAATCGTTCGGATATCGGGGCTTCCTCCTCTACCCGAATATCCGACCGGGTTTGGGTTTCGGGGACCGACCCGATGCACAGAGGTAGGTAAATGTAATATTTAATTTTAATAGGTTTTCAAAAACTATTTTTCAAGAACCGTATTAGAATTTTAATATAATAGTATAGATTATCGATATATGACTTGATTTTAAACGAGAACATGGTTAAAATATAAGAATGATTAAATCATATGTACAATTTTTACATTGAAATCACATTTGGTTACGGTGTGACTTTGGCCGTGACCTACCTTTGTGTTGACCATGTTTCTTATGTATAAAATCATACTGTGATTGAGTTATTTTTCTCTTATTATCATTAAACTCTCCCTCATAAATATATCAGTTATATTATTACTGGATACCAAATATGGTGGGGCTGAGATCATCTAAGACAACTTTCTTTTTTTCTTAGAACCATGAGAACATAGACTTTCATCCACATGCATATACACACACATGTACTCTCTACTATTAGTTTCATTTATCTTCATCACCTTCATGAATTAAGAGTTTCACACACATGGACCTATTTTCATTTCCGAAACTGAATATTAAGGTAGATAAATATCTGTATTTTTTGAGTGATCAGATCAAATTTCACGTTTTTGTGACTTGTGAGCCATTGGATTAAAAAACAACTCATCCAAAATCTCGGATCAAATTACATAAAAATAAATTATGAATTAACAATTGAGATTATTTAAAATGTACCCAAAGATTATTTAATAACATCATGTATTTAAACCATTAAATTTCAAGAATAAGTGTGTTTAGCAACAATACACTTCAATGCTCAAGGTGAAAATTTCACCCAAAATTCATCAAAATCAATTGAACTTTTGTTGTTGTATAGACACAGATCATCAAAGAGTAGAGCGATTGTTTTCATAAATCCAGCTGTTGCGAGAGAACCCCATTTTCCGAGAGTCTATTTATGGGTTTGAGGTGACGCAATGTACTTCGTAACGATGTAGCAATCTGGTGGAGTGATGTTCTTATAATAGTTTCTGATGGTATCGGTGATTTCAAACCCAAATTTATTGTAAAATTCGATGGCATCTTCGTTGTTCGTTTGCACATGTAAGTAAATCTCACCGATGTTCTGCTTTGAACAAAGATCGATAACATGATTCAACAACTTCCTACCTGCACCAGTTTTCAAGAATCTGTGTTTTCATTCGACTTTTACGGCCATGAAATTTGATCGATCTTGTCACATGAAAGTTAGAACACGTAGACCACGATACGGTGCCAATACGCCCAACGTCATTATGTATACACAAACAGCACCGTCTTCCTTCTCCTCGAGCCGACAAGCGATTGAGCCAACACAATTGTCATTGTAGTATGCTGGAAAGGTACGGAAAAGAAAGAGAAACAAAAATGTGTGAATCATGTACGATTCGAGACAAAATCTAGGATATTCACCATATCATGAGGTAGTCAAAGACTCGGGGATGGAGTAAAAATCTCGTTTTTCATGTGGCCACAGAGGTTCACCCAGGCCATTCTTTGTCGCCCGGATTAGTTGGCCTAGATATCTATGATTACCCAAAAAAAGGTAAAACCAGAAATCTAAAAGGCCAAAATGAATCAAAACGTTAATTCATACTTATTGTAACGATATATTTTTTTCGTCGATAAAAAGGGTTAATTCTTCTTATTTCATACCCATTTTACCCAAAAAGCTGAAACCTAATTACCTAAGCTAAAAAGCACCAGGGCAGATTAAATTTCATAACAAACCATAGAAATAGAATGATATTGATTTGTTAGATTTATAACATCCAAAATCTAATTCAAGAACAGCAACATAAAACCCCCAATTATCAAAACCTAAAACCCATATCATTCTAACCTACAAATTAGAAACACATAAAAAAGGAGCAACAAAACAATAAACATTGTTTTCCAAATAAAATTTAATGGAAACAAAATTGACCTTTAAAATATAATTGGAATGGAGAGAAAGCATACCTAACTTGGTGAATTCGCCGGAGGCAATTGCATTGGCATAGTATGTACCGCACTGGATATAAAACACAATTCAGTTTTTTCAGTTGTGTTAAATTTGTGTCTCTCACTCCCTCCAATGAGATTGAAACGCCGACATTTGTTGCCATTTTTAATCCTAATTGATTAGTATCTCCGATTGATGGGAACAAAAGGATTTTCGCCAAAATGGGTCTTCATTCTGCCTCTTAAATTGAGATATTTTTATAGTAAGCCTTCTATAACACACTACTTTGTGACCAAATCCCACAAAAAGTGACAACGACCAACCTTGTAATGTAGAGGGTACTCAAACCCCATAAAATTAAATTCACAAACAAACCAGAACTATGGCCCCACTGAGGCAGCAAGCAATTCAGGATAGCTTTTCATGGCATAGTGTGTAAAGGGCAATCAACAATAAAAAAATAAATAAAAGCCACCCTTTTAACAACAAAGATTCATCAAATAGCAAAAAGATGAAACTTATGCCAAATTATATAAAACTTCAGTGGAGTCAATTGATTAACCCAAACACAAATTAAGTTCAAAAGTGACAAATTTCTGATAAATTCATATAAAAAATTGAAGACGAACTACCATGTAGTATTCCAAATACTGAGCAAGTACCTTTTCAAGTTCATCTTGGACCTCCTGCAACTTTTCAATGGATAGCATTTGATCGGCGTTCTCCTCCACGATTTTCTCTCCGATCTTGGGTTTCTTACCCTTGTCGGCCACCATTTTAGAAACCTATAATGGAGTGATGAAAGCCCCTAATTGTTCTTGCTCTCGTCAGAGAGAGATAATGGGAGGAAATCAGGGAGAGATGGAGAGAAATCAGGGATCGTGGGGATTGGGAAGGAGAGAAATCAGGGATCGTGGAGAAGGAGACGGGAGGGAGAGGTCGTGGGCCGTAATTGTGGGTTTTCAAAGAAACCGTTTTTACAAGAAACTGTTTTTACAAGTAACCGTATTAGAATTTTCATAAGTAGTAGAGATATATAAATATATTTATATATATTATGACATTAATATGTCAAAACATTAATTAAATTAATTAGTTAAAATTCCTTTTCTATACCTCCTAAGTTTATCCGTTTTTTATTTTATTTTATCTTGTTATGTTATTTTTTACAAACGAAATGATGAGTAACGGTGGTTGTTTTTTATTCATTTGTGTACGTTTATGTTCATTTATGTTCGTATATGTTCATTTATGTTTGTTCGTTTACGTTCATTTATGTTCGTTCGTTTACGTTCGTTTAGCTCTTAATGAACGAACATAAACGAACACGAACAAACATATTTTCTTAACGAACGAACATGAACACAAAAAATTTCGTTCGTTTACCATTCGTGTTCGTTTGTTTGTTCGGTTAAGTTAAACGAACGAACACGAATAAGCCTCCGTTCATGTTCGTTCGATTCGTTTACAACCCTAAAGATAGATCAAAAAGGAGGGAGACTTGAAAAACAAAAAAAGAATGATAAAAGTAAGGATAATGACAGCAAGGGTCAATGATGGTGATGAAAGGTGTTAGAGAGCAAATGATGGGTGGGTAGTGGGAGCGGTGACATTGGGTGGGATGGGTTTGAATGTCGTAGGGTATAGACAAGTTTTTGAATCCGGCAAGTTTACCTTGTCAAAAGGTGGCTCTTTTGTAGGATTTGGTTATTTGAATAATTATATGTTTATGTTAAGTTTGAATAAAAATGATTGTGTTTCTAATTCCGTTTATGTTGCAAATGAGAATTGTGTTGATTCATTTTTATGGCATGCAAGGCTTGGTCATGTTAATTTTAAAAGAATGGTTGAAATGTCAAAAGACGGTCTTATTCCGGCTTTAGACGTTAAAACCAAAAATGTAAAACTTGCATATTGACAAAGATCACTAGAGACAACCTTTTCCTAATGTGAAAAGGGATTCGTCGGTGCTTGAATTAATTCATAGTGATCTTTGTGATTTGCATTCAACTCCGTCTTTTGGTAATAAAAAGTATGTCGTTACTTTTTTTGACGACGCTTCACGTTTTTGTTATATTTATTTATTGCACTCAAAAGATGAAGCGTTAGATAAATTTAAGATTTATAAAACAGAAGTTGAATTGCAAATGAACGGTTTTATTAAATGTTTACGCACCGATTGTGGTGGGGAATATTACGACCTCATGTTTTTCCAATCCGTAGGAATTATCCATGAGACTACGACGCCTTATACACCACAACAAAATGGTGTGGCGAAACGGAAAAATAGAGATATCAAAGAAATGGTGAACTCTATGTTATCCTACTCGGGATTGAGTGATGGATTTTGGGGTGAAGCCATGTTAACGGCTTGTTATCTATTAAATCGAGTTCCCAATAAAAGGAACAAGATTACCCCATATGAACTTTGGTTCAAGAAAAGACTTAACTTGAATTATATTTGAGTTTGGGGTTGTCGAACGGTTGTTCGACTACCTGAACCCAAAAGGAAAACCTTGGGTGAGAAAGGTATTGATTGCATCTTTGTTGGATATGCCGAGCATTCCAAGGCCTATAGGTTCTATGTTATTGAACCTAATGATTCTATAACGATTCACACCGTTATAGAATCGAGAGATGCTTTATTTGATGAGACTAGATTCTATTCAATACTTAGGCCGAAGAACCTTGTTCCAAGTACTAGTGTAACTAGTGAGGTTGAAGAATAAGCAATTGTTCCAACCGAATCTCCGATGCTTCGAAGGAGCAAAAGAGGAAGGATCGAAAGATCCTTTGGTCCCGATTTCCAAGTATACTTGGTAGAGGGATAAAGAGATGAGATTGGGTCACAATTCTCTTACTGTTATAGTATTGAGGAAGATCCAAAATTATTTGATGAGGCTATGAAGTCTCAATATATTGCTTTCTGGAAAGAAGCAATAAATGATGAGATGGATTCCATCATGGGGAATAATACTTGGGTATTATCGGACTTGCCACCGGGTTGTAAACCTTTGGGATGGAAGTGGATCTTCAAAAGGAAGATGAAAGCCGATGGATCAATCGACAAGTTCAAAGCTCGATTAGTAATCCAAGGCTTTAGGCAACGGGAAGGCATCGATTATTTTGATACATATGCCCCGGTTGCAAGAATCTACATGATTAGATTGTTGATAGCCTTAGAAGCTATCCACAATTTAGTGATTCACCAAATGGATGTCAAAACGGAATTCTTGAATGGTGACTTGGAGGAAGAAGTTTACATGAAACAACCGGAAGGTTTTATTATGCCCGGAATGAAGCATAAGGTGTGTAACCTTGTAAAATCATTGTATGGGCTTAAACAAGCACTCAAACAATGGCATCAAAAATTTGATGAGGTTATCTTGTCCAATGGTTATATGTTAAACCAAGCGGACAAGTGTGTGTATAACAAATTTGACACATCCGGTAATAGAGTAATCATTTGCTTATACGTTGATGACATGTTGATCTTTGGCACCAACCAAAATCAAGTTGATAAAACCAAAGAGTTTTTGTCATCAAGTTTCTCCATGAAAGATATGGGAAAGGCGGAGGTAATCCTTGGAATAAGGATCAAGTGTGAGAACAAAGGGATTGCAATTACGCAATCTCATTACATTGAGAAAGTATTAAAGAAATTTAATTGCTTTGATTGTTCCCCGGTGAGTACTCCATTTGATCCGAGTGTGAATCTTATGCCCAATTCGGGTGAAACGGTGTCACAACTCGAGTACTCAAAGGCTATTGGATGCTTGATGTATGCCATGACAAGCACTAGGCCGAATATCGCTTTTGCCGTATGCAAGTTATTTAGGTATAATAATAATCCTAGTATAGATCATTGGAAAACGATAAGACGAGTATTTAAATACTTGAAGAAAACCATTGATTATGGTTTGTCATACGTCGGGTTTCCCTCAGTATTAGATGGATATTCGGATGCAAGTTGGATTACCAACTTAGAAGATCACTTTTCTACGAGTGGTTGGGTATACTTGCTTGGGGGAGGTGCCATCTCATGGGCTTCCAAGAAGCAAACTTGCATCACAAGTTCGACTATGGAGTCGGAATTTGTGGCATTAGCCGCTGCCGGTAAAGAGGCAGAGTGACTAAGGAATTTAGTCCATGAAATTCCGTTATGGACGAAACCAATATCACCCATTTCTATCAATTGTGATAGTGCGACTACTTTGGCTAAAGCTTATAGTCAAGTATATAATGGCAAGTCTAGACACTTAGGTGTTAATCATAGCATGATTCGTGAGCTAATCACGAATGGGGTGATTTCAGTTGAATTTGTTCGGTCGCAACAAAATATAGCAGACCACTTGACGAAGGGGTTAGCTAAGGACTTGGTTCACAAGTCGGTGATCGGGATAGGATTAAAGTCCATTTGAATCTCTAACGGTGAGATACCCAATTCCCTTCTAATACAACGTTAGAAGTTGAATTCAATGGAAAAGCTCACTCTAAGGGATTGGAGCACAAGATAATCATCCCAAGGTATGTGCTCGGTACTGTAAGCGAGGAGGTAATTGTTCTTTTGTAAAAGTGCATGTGCATGATGAAAGGAACTACCTATATGAGTGTGAAGTGTAACACCCGCAATTTTAGAGTTGGGTGAAAAGTTGACCTTTACCCAAAGTTCAAGGGGGTCAAATGTAACTTGGGTTATATGAATATAAATCAAGTTTAGATATTTTCTAAATATCTCATTACTGATATTTTGAGATCTGAGAGAGAGAGAAGGAAGCAGGGTGAAGAAAGTGATCGATCGTTTTCTTCAAATCAAGGTACGAATCTAGCTTAATGATTTGATCTGAGTGTTATCTACCGTATAGAATCTCGTTGTGAAGGTTTTTAACCGTTTCATTTCGAGATTTATGTATTTTGAGTTTGGATCTGGGTTCTGTAAATGCCTCCGGCGTGTTCTTGATAATCATCGTATAAGACCGGGAAGTTGATTCGATCGATATTGGATTCGACCGATATTGGATTCGACCGATATTGGCATTCGACCGGATAGTGGTACTCGACCGGTACTTGTCTCGACAGTGTATTGTGTTTTGTATTCAAGTGTTGTAAGTCAGTGAGTTGTCTATATTTTTGGCTTACCGATTTATCGGTGTCGTCATAGGTAGCAATCGTAAGAAGCAGACTATAAACAGGAAGAAATCTGAGGTGAGTCCTTTAAGCTAAATCCGTCTGTATTACGAAAGCTATGTGATAAATGTATTTGTTTAAATGTGGAAAACCACGTTTTAATATGGCTTATTGTTGTGGGTAATGTTTTCTAAATCCCATCATTTCAAGAATCAAGATTTATTGAATTGAACCATTGTTCATATGAATTGCCTGTATATTTGATTTAATATGAGTATGTTACGAAACGACATGCTTTGGCTTTGAGTCTTGTGCAATGGATCCATATGCACAGTGTTCCTATGTCCCCGTTTTGGGCATTTGGTTCACGTTTTGGCACGGAATAGGCACCGGGTTGCCATGATAAGTAAGGTGTGGGCCTATACGGTCGGGCAGCGTCTCATGGTGCAGTAAGGTGTAATTCCATTATGTGCTTGAGTTCCCCCTGTTTTGGGAACTCTCAAGAATAGATCCAGAGGGGTTGACTTGGTGTTTTGAGCAATAGATCTAGAGGGGTTGAGCTCGTTTTGTGATTTGGTGTTATTTGTACCATGATTAATCACTAATGGTTTATTTGATTTCTTGACTTAGCTCATGGCTATACTCACCGCGTGACATCGATTGGGTTTAGTACTCCCTTTTTATTTGGCTTGTTCTCACTAGGCTTTAGCCTAACACTTGCATCTTGGTTGTCATGTTTGCAGGTCATCTTAACAGTGGGGCACGCCGGGACTGAGGGAACGACCTTGGGGTCGTGAGTGGTCTTTTTGAGGATATCTAGTGACCATCGTGCAGTGATTTTTGAAGATACCCATTTTGGAAAGATAGCGACACCCGACCCTAATCTAGTTACTTAATTGTAGATTAGTAGGTTGTCGTCTTATGTTTCATTTATTGACCGGGTTTATGTCTAACCTATACTCCGTTTGGGATAATTTTGTATGTTGGGATTGTAATACCTAATTCCGCAAGTTTAGTCTATTGCAGAATTTCGATTTTTATTTCCGCTATTTTTTTAGGGTGTTACAAGTTGGTATCAGAGCCTTGGTTTAAGTGAACTAGGTATGGTTGTAAGATGCCTAGACTTAAGCTGAGAGTATTAAGCTATGACTCGTGAGATGGGGTAGACCTTCTAAGATAGGATGGTCTTAGGGTCAACGGAAACTTGCACAAATTGAAAGTTGTAACGATGGTAATAAGCACTCTTACGTATTATGTATTCATAATTTCACTTAGCTAACGTTATTATGAAAATGTTTTACGTGGGCATACTTAAATTACTGTTGTTATAATAATTGATAAGTGTAGTAGTACGTTCCTGGTGTTTTTCGTAATCCTTATCCCGTTCTTTTGCATGTTTGCGTTCAGAAGAACCATGGTTAATACCAGGAATCGTCCGGAAGGTCAAGAGGCCGAAATATCTGTCGGTCCAACAATACTTATCAAGTTTATAGAAACAACGACACAATAACGATTACCAACATGTATTGAATATATCAAACGATTACAAGGTTGATCGATTAAGCTTTTGATGTGTTCTCTATGTTTTCTCTCAAATACACCTTGATGTGTGTGTTTGTGTGTGTGATCTATGATCTGATTTTTGAGAGAGTGAGATACATCTTAATCTACTAAGTGTGTTGAACACACAATCTAAGTTAATATCTAGATATTTGATCTAGATATTAAATCTAATATAAAGTAAACTAGAAACTAACTTTAACTTTATCTAACTAATAACTAACTTTAACAAACTAAGTTAACTAAGTTACCTTTTACAATACTTATAACTTAGATATTTAATCTAAGTAAACTAATACAATTACATTGAATTACATTGACATTTATTACAAATAGACATAGACTTTAACATTGAGAGTCGACGTTTCGGCTTTAGCTTCAGATTACGATCTTCAGATTGGATGATCTTGAATCCAATGAGATTGTGGTCTAATAATCTCCCCCTTTGGATCAAGATCATATAATAAAAAGATTTATCCAATTCAGTCTTCTTGTTCAGCTCAGAAGATGCAATCTCTTTTCTCTAGCTCTGAAATCAGCATGTCTTCAATCTAATAATCTCCCCTTTTGAAGAGTAGACATGATTCTTGAAACATGTGATCTTTGCCATTTCTTCTGTAGTCATTCTCCCCCTTTTTGATGGTAAGTGCAACGACTTCATCAAAATTTGTGGTAAGAAATGTCAATCTTGCGGTTAGAGCCCCTGATTCGTCAATTCATAAGAGATTCATCTAGATCTTTGCAAATCCAGACAAATGTGTCGTGTAACACCTGCAATCAACTAATGAATCAGTTATCATGCCTGTCAGTAACACTAAGTCACTGTGTGTAACGAATACACATGGGAAAGGAGCTGTTTGATGTTGACTCCCCCAGGGCTTCCATTTAATCATCGAAACACCACAAAGGTTATTTCTATAAACGTTATGACAAAGAAACAAATTCCTTGTGTGTTCGTGCTTGTGTTTGAAAGAATTAAGCACGGATGATTGCTTATTGGCTCAAAATTGTGTAAACCACTGAGACAACAGTAAGTTAAACACAGACTCAATGTGCATGATTGAAGTGCGAAGGTAGGGCAGACTTCCTTCTTTTCAATATCCAGATTTTCCAAATGAAAATCAGATAGCAAATGTGCTGCATCCCCTTAGAAAATGAAACATTTTCTTTTTGAGAAGAAAATGAGTAGATGGTGAGATTTGATCAAGAGTTGGCATGGGTTAGTTGCCTGTTTCAATAATGATCACCAAAGAATTGTGAATCACTAGAATGGTGGCTACCCGGCTCAGAAAAAGTTGGTGCAGAGTTGTGATTTTCTTTTAACTCTGTTCTCACACGCTCTTTCTTTAAACATTTAGCTTTCTCTAATCACACTCATTTCTTTTCTATTTGCACACTCAATCACTAAGGATTAACTTCGTGGGTAGAAATCACTGGTTAAGGTGTTTTCTTTGAAGTTGTGTTAAGTCCTAGCACAATGATTCTTTGTTTTCCTATGATGCATGTGAAGCTCATATTGGTTTAACTATTTCAGTTAAAGCACAATATTGATCTTTGAAAACATTTAAAATACACTCCCAAAATATAAAATCTGTTGAAAAATCGGGAAGTGGTTTGAACATTAAAAACAATGTTTTCGATGATTGAAAGTTGTCCTTCTTTCAACCATATATGAGATGAAGATTTGGAATTATACCTTTACATACGATCTTCCATCTCATGAAGCTAAGCTTTAAGTCATAGAAATATGAACTTGTAAGCTTCTCTCAAAAATTCTGCAAAAGTCTAATGTCAAGTCAAAGTAATAATTATTCACTTATATTGAAAAGACAAAAAGCAGTAAAACTGTTTAAAGTATGAGTCCTGATCTGAAATAATCAGAAGTCATATCCGTACTCCCTTTTTGACTTGAAGAACTCCCCCTAAAATCTTGCATTACAAAAAAATTTTGACATTTTAAAAGGTATATGCAAATTTTATGAGCTCCCCCTCGAAGTAATATTGACCAGATGTCAATTTCTTCTCATACTCCCCCTTCTATCATGAACAGAATGTTAACTTGCAGATAGCAATCAGATTTAAGAATAAGATAAGGATGAAAAAGTATACAATTTGAAAACTTTTATAGGTAATTACTGGTTATACTTTGAGATTTAGCATACCAAGCTTCGAGACTAGAAAGGTAAACCTCTTTTCGTCTAAAGGTTTGGTGAACAAATCAGCAAGTTGATACTCAGTCTTTACAAAGAAAAGTTCAATTGTTCCTTTCTCTACATTATCCTTGATAAAATGATACCTGGTGTCTATATGCTTTGTCTTCGTGTGTTGAACAGGATTCGCCGTTATTGCGATGGCGCTCTTGGAGTCACAGTAGATCGGGATCTTGTTGAAGTTGAAACCGTAGTCGCGTAATTGAGTTCTCATCCACAAGACTTGAGAACAGCAGCTAGCAGCAGCTACATATTCTGCTTCTGCCGTGGAAGTTGAAACACAAAGTTGCTTCTTTGATCCCCAACTTACTAATTTGTCACCGAGGAACTGCACATGTCCTGACGTGCTCTTCCTGTCTAACATACAACCTGCATGATCTGCATCTGTGTAGGCTGTTAGTTCAAAACTAGTATCTTTAGGATACCACAGACCAAGATCTGCAGTGCCCTTTAGATACCTAAAGATGCGCTTCACAGCAGACAAATGGATTTCTTTAGGATTGGCCTGATATCTTGCACATAAGCATGTTGAAAACATTATATCTGGCCTACTCGACGTAAGATACATTAAAGAACCTATCATCCCTCGATAAGTCCTAATATCAACAGCCTTTCCCGAAGGATCGCTGCCAATCTTAGTACCTGGTGCCATTGGGGTACCAATCGGTTTAGAATTTTCCATTTGGAACTTCCGAAGAATATCCCTAATGTACTTTGATTGATTGATAAAGATACCCGTAGAAAACT
The DNA here is from genome assembly GCA_954870635.1 of Arctium minus. Taxonomy (NCBI): domain Eukaryota; kingdom Viridiplantae; phylum Streptophyta; class Magnoliopsida; order Asterales; family Asteraceae; genus Arctium; species Arctium minus. The sequence goes on along the minus strand of OX941082.1, from coordinate 140,454,986 downwards.
GTTTTACTTGTAAACCGAGAAAGAAATTCATCTCTCCCATCAAGTTCATTTGAAATCTAGACACCATAAGGTTTGCAAAGTTCTTACAGTACTTAGTATTTGTAGAACCAAAGATAATATCATCTACATAGATTTGAATTAAAATGATATCGCCTTTTTCCTTTTTAATAAACAAAGTGGTATCCACCGTACCTTTTGAAAACCCAGACTTGACTAGAAAATTAGAAAGGACATCATACCAGGCTCGAGGTGCTTGTTTCAGACCATAGAGTGCTTTGTCGAGAATGTATACGTGATTTGGCTTCTCTTGATTGACAAATCCCTCTGGCTGAGAGACGTAGACTTCCTCCTTCTGAATTCCATTGAGGAATGCTGTCTTCACGTCCATTTGAAAGACCGTGAAGTTCTTGTGGGCTGTGTAGGCTAAAAACATTCTGATGGCCTCTAATCGCGCCACAGGAGCATATGTTTCGTCATAGTCTATTCCTTCCTCTTGTCTGTATCCTTTGGCTACTAGTCGTGCCTTGTTTCTGATGACGGTTCCATCTTCGTCTTTCTTTATTTTGAACACCCATTTCGTACCTATTATGGTTTTACCTTGAGGTTTCGGTACGAGTCTCCAGACTTTAAGTGCATCGAACTGATTTAGCTCTTCTTGCATTGAGATCACCCATTCTGGATCAGCAAGTGCTTCCGATACGCGTGTTGGCTCGAACTTGCTCAGAAAGGAGTCATACATGCACAGGTTCATTGATGCTGACCTAGTTTGCACCGGTTTTGATGGATCGCCAATTATCTGGCTTATCGGATGCTCTTTGGTCCATTTTTGTTCATGAGGCAGTGGACTAGATGATTGTATGTCAGTTGTATCATCTACAAATCCACTTGTACCTTCTTCTGTTTGTTCTGGAGGAATGATTGTTTCAGTTGAAGTGGTAGGTTCAGAAGGCTCAGCAGGTACAACTTGATCTGGCTGTAGATGGATCTGTACAGTATCTCCTACTGTTTTAGCTACTTCTGTCTCTTTATCATTTGTCACTTCTTCAACTGTTGGAGTCGGCATTTGAATTGTAATTTCTTGTTGAATCGGGGCTATTGATTCAATAGGAACATCTGAACTGGTTGGATGAGTAGTCGTTAATTCTTCCATCCTGTCAACCACAACAGATTTCTTTACATTTGATCCAAGAAATTCATCATAAAACAATTCAAATAATAAATCTAAATCAGATAAATGGTTAGTTGAAGTTGAAGCTTCGTCTGATTTATTCTTTTGAGACGCAGGTTCTGGACTGAGGTGCCCAGAAGCTAGTACTCCAGTTATAACGGGTTCTGAACTGTATTGTTCTGAAGCCATTTCTTCATCAAAGGAGACGTTGACGCTTTCAATCACCGTCTTTGACTTCTTTAGATAAACACGAAATGCAGTCGCTGTTGAGGAATATCCAATGAAGATTCCTTCATCTGCCTTAGCGCTGAACTTGTTAAGATTCTCCCTATCGTTTAGTACGAAACATTTACATCCAAATATATGGAAGTATTTGATTGTCGGTGTTCTGTTGTTGATCAAACCGTAAGGAGTCTTCTTGAATCTCCGATGTATCATGCAACGATTCTGTGTGTAGCACGCGGTCTAAACTACTTCTGCCCACAAAAATAGAGGTAAGTTGGAATGACTTAGCATAGTACGAGCAACCTCGACTAGCGTTCGATTTCATCTTTCAACCACTCCATTTTGTTGAGGCGTACGTGCAGCAGAGTATTGATGTGAAATCCCGACAGATTCGAGATATTCTTCAACTTTGTTGTTCTTGAACTCTGTGCCGTTGTCTGTTCTTAGAATCTTGACCGGTTTCTGCAGATTCACCTGGGTCGTCTTCAGGAATGTAATGAGGACATCTGATGTCTCATCCTTTGAACGTAGAAACTTGACCCATGTGTACCGCGAATAATCGTCCACGATCACGAGTATGTACTTCTTGCCACCTAAGCTTTGAGTGCGCATTGGACCACATAGATCCATATGCAATAACTCTAAAGGAGCATTGGTACTTGGTTCTGGCTTCGGTTTATGAGGTGCCCTTTTCATCTTCCCTTTTTCACAAGCTGTGCATAGATGTTCTCTTTCATATTTCAGCTCTGGAAGTCCTTTGACGAGCTTTCCATTGACCAGATCGTTGATGTACCGAAAGTTGAGGTGCGAAAGACGTCGATGCCATAACTAACTTTGTTTCATTGAAGCTTTCGATAGTAGACAAACTTGCTTGTCAGTCTGGACATCTGATAAATTGATTGTGTAGAGGTCTGATTCTCGTTTACCGACCAAAAGTTCTTCGCCTTCTTCATTGCGAACGGAACATCTTTTGGCTTTGAAGCTGACCTCTAAGTCTTTGTCATAGAACTGACCTATACTGAACAAGTTGTGTCTTAAGCCTTCTACATAGCTCACCTTCTTGATAGTGACATTGTCATGTTGTACATCACCATATCCCATGATTGGAGAAAACTGGTCGTTTCCGAATCTTACTGTTCCACAAAATTTGTCTTTAAAGTTGGACAATATCTCTTTTTGCCCTGTCATGTGCTTTGAACATCCGCTGTCCAAGAACCATGTATGACAAGTCTGCATAAGAGAAAATACAATTTTAGATATGCATATGACAACATTGGAATTTACACTTTGATTCTCGAAGTGTGGGTCTTGAACTGATTTGTTCAAAAGCCTATTTTGACTTTGATGTTCGGGTTTTGAACTGCATTATCCAAAAACCTATTTTGACATTGAAGAACGAGTCCTGATCTGTACATAATCAGAAGTCGCTTTCTCTTTAAGCTTTGTGTGCCTGCAACACAGATTTCGCCTTAGGTACCCATTGGAATTTGGGTCCTGCTGTGTTAGCACAAGATTTTGGTATCCATTTCAAATTGGATCCTATTTTCTTTTGAAAAGTATGTGAAGAATGGGTATGAGGTGAATGCACATGGTAATTTCCAAACCAATCTTCAGAATCTTGACAAGAGATAGATATATGTTTATCATAAAAAGAAGACTTTCCAGCAGATAAAGATAACTGAAATAATTGCTTCATTGTATATTGTTTACGAGAAACAGCAATATCAGCAATTACAACATCTTTAGTAAGCGAAGTCTTATTACAATTAACACTACTAGACGTTAAGACGGTCTTGTCAAGGTTCCGTTTGGGTTGCCACAGAGAATTTGCTTCTGGCCTTTGATTTCTCAGATCTGAAACATGTAAAGCTGATGAGTTAGACCTTGGAGCAACAAACGAATGCTTCTTCTTGGAATTACCAGTAGTGGTCGGTTTCTGTGAATGCTGAGATAAATTCTTACCTTTAGCACTCTTAGCGTTCACAGAGACTGATTTATCAACGAAAGCTTTCGTTGATTTTGCACTGTTCACAGGCTTACTGGTTTTTCTTAAAGTTTTTTTCACAAATGATGAATGGTTGGGAAGTTTTGTATTAAAGTCAAAGAGATAGGAACCATCATCTAAACTACCGTCAGAGTTCAAAAAATCAATTCCTTTATTTGATGAACCAGACAACTCCTTAGAGTTTGAAGCTTTTGAAAGAACAATATTTGAAAACACGGTTGTAAAAACGCTTTGTTCAATATTTATCAAAAGTTTTGCATCTGATAAAAAAGTCTCGAGTTCAGAAATTTTACGTTCTAAAACGAGAGGAGGGACATATAATTTACCTTTGATAGGCTTCGCCTCCATTTCCTTTTCAGTATAACTTAGAAAGAAATCACTTGAAAGAGTTTCCTTCTTTTTGTATATTGGGTTTTCATCATTACTATTATTCAACTTCGCATAATAAAATGGAAGATGAACTTTAGCTGATTTCATCCGTTTTTCCGTTTCATTGGCTTCATCCTCTTTTGATAGCTTAGTCCAAAAAGTTTTAAACGCAGGGAGTCTGCGGGCTAATTGCATATTAAGATGATCATAAAGTCCTGGAACTTCAGACATCCCCTTTTGTAGACAGTGAGGATTCTTATAACCGATTCCCCATCTCTCTATCTCCTCTTTGGGTTTGTTCAGAAAAATAGTTTGTTCAGTTTGACCCATTTTATACAACTTCTCTTCCAAACTTTTTAGTTTTCTGAGTAAAGAAAAGTTTTCTTTTGTTCAAGAAGCATGCAACTTTTTAAGCTCATAAATATCTATCTCACTATTTAGAAGTTGAGACTTAAGATCAGAATTCTCTTTTAGAATGATTGTCTTTTCCTTAGCGTTGGTGTCATTATCTTTATGTAAAACCTCAATTAATACTTTCTTCTCAACAATTTCATTGCTAAGTTTCTGTATCAACTGGTTTTTGTCTGTCATGACACCATTATCTTGCTTAAGATTAGATTCTAACTCTCTTTGTTTCATACTCATGGCATGCATTTTATTCATGAATTCTAAATCAGATAGATTACATACCTCCTCTTCTTCATTGTCAGAATCAACTTCAGCATCTGATTCTATCTTGCCCATCAAGCACATGTTGACGGCTTCTTCTCTATCTTCATCATCTTCTTCTTCATCATCTGAGTGATCGAGCCAGTATTCGTCCTCAGCCATCAGTGCCTTGCCTGCCTCTTGTTGTTTTGCAAGAAGCATCTTGTTCTTGTAGTAGTCTGAATTTCTGACTTTTGATCTACGGCAGTCTTTGGCAAAGTGACCTGGTTTGCCACAGTTGTAGCATGTAGGCGGTTCTGGCTGACTTGATCCTTCAGCTTTGAATTTCCTTTCTTCCGGTCTCCTCTCCTCTATTCTCTTTCCTTCCGACTGAAACCTTCTTTCTTCAGGTTTCCTCTCCTCTCCTATGATCTTCTCCCCTCAAATCTCTTCCCTTCATATCTGCTACCTTCAATCCTTTCTTTGTGAATGTAGTTGTTCGGACCAGATGAATATCTCTAATTATTTGATGTTGGCTTTGTGTAGAACCTTTTCTGAAAGGCACTAGTCAGCATCATCATTGCTTGATTCAGCTGATCATTTTCATCTGATTCTGAGTTTGCACAACCTTCATCTTCTTCATCTGATTCATATACAGTCGCCTTGTTCTTCTTCTTTCTGACTACAAGGGCGACTGTGTCTTCAATTACCTTTCCTCTTTGTTTCTTCTCATCCAGAATTTCATCCACCTCTTTTTCATTTTGACGGAGGGTTTCATACACCTCGTGAAGTGGAATCTCATTCAAGTCTTTATTCTGCTTCATCTGACGAGCAAATCTTTTCCATTCAGGTTGAAGAATACTAAGGAATTTGATATTCAACTCATTTTGAGATTTGTGAACTTTGTTCTTGCTAAGTTCATTCAGCAATGTCACAAACCTGTCATAGGTTTCTTCTATGGTTTCTCCCACCCTGCCTCTAAATTCTTCATAGTTATTTAGGCAGTTGGAGATCTTCAGCTGATTTCCAATTTTTGAACCCAACATCATTTTCTCGAGCTGATCCCACATTTCTTTACCTGAAGCCTTGTAACTGTCAATCTTGACGTATATTTCATTTGGGATCTCCTGTAAGATGTATGACTTTGATAATTTGTCGCCTTTGGCTCTTCTGAGGTTATCATCTTGTAGCTCGTGATACTTCAGTTCAACCTGAGTAGACACGTTATCAATTACACGAGTCGTCATTGGTGGTGTCATAATCCCTTATTCAATAGATGTTCTGATATAATCACCCAACTCGTGTCTATCAATGAAGTTTAGAAACCTATCCTTCCACTGTTCGTATTCTCCTTTGAAGAGAACTGGTGGCTTGGTGTCATTTCCTATTGCAAGGGCTTCTCTGGATGTCATCCTGTATTGATTAAGAGAAAAACTTGACAGATATGATCGTTAACCTAGGTAAAATTTGATCACACAAGAAATTTTGTCCCCCTAGGCAGACTTAGCACGGGGGTCCCGCTACCCGGTTAGCGGGTGGGGTCAAGGGGCAACGCCCTTGCGGGGGTATGGGGGCAGCGCCCCTAGAGAAAAAATTTATGACAATTAAAGACCCTTTTACAGTTTCGAAAAATTCTCAGAAAAAAATTCTAAGTCTGGAAAATGGAGCTTTGCGATTGAGAAGGTTTGCGTTTCAAGTTAGGAACGCAAAGTTGAGGTTTGCGTTTCTAATGGGACGCACAAATGGAGGTTTGCGGGTCTAGTGGGAAGCGCAAACTGAGGTTTGCGGGTCTAGTTGGAAGCGCAAAGTTGAGGTTTGCGGGTCTAGAGATGCGCAAAGATGAGCTGCTTGAAGGTTTCGAGAAGTTTGAGTTTTGCGGGTGCTTTGGGAGCCGAGAAGTAGACTTTGCGATTGATGTTGGAACCGCAAAGTAAGCTTTGCGTTTGTAGTGGGAGCCGCAAAGTCTGCTTTGCGTTTGTAGTGGGACACGCAAAGTGGGACTTTGCGTGTTATTCTTCCTCTGGTTTGCGGGTTATTCGACCTGTACTTCGAAAATTCGTCTAAAATCTGTATTGAAACGATTTAGCAATACCAAACCCTACCAATGTGTCTAGAAACACTTTTAGAACAGACTATGAGCACTCGATCTCACTAAAACACTCTTTTTAGAAATTAATCTAATCGCACAGTGACTTACTCTTATCGACTCTTTTCTCATAAAAACCACAAATTGGAACTCGATATAAGCTTTAAAGTGAAATTAAACACATACAACTCGATCTAGCATGTAAATCGATCACAATATGATCGATTCGAACACCTAAAACAGTTTAAATCTCGAAAATGATTTTCACACAGAACACATAGACGTTTTCTTTTAAAAACTTGATTTGATCTTAATCAGGCTCTGATACCAATTGTCGGTCCAAAAATACTTATCAAGTTTATAGAAACAACGACACAATAACGATTACCAACCTGTATTGAATATATCAAACGATTACAAGGTTGATCGATTAAGCTTTTGATGTGTTCTCTATGTTTTCTCTCAAATACACCTTGATGTGTGTGTTTGTGTGTGTGATCTATGATCTGATTTTTGAGAGAGTGAGATACATCTTAATCTACTAAGTGTGTTGAACACACAATCTAAGTTAATATCTAGATATTTGATCTAGATATTAAATCTAATATAAAGTAAACTAGAAACTAACTTTAACTTTATCTAACTAATAACTAACTTTAACAAACTAAGTTAACTAAGTTACCTTTTACAATACTTATAACTTAGATATTTAATCTAAGTAAACTAATACAATTACATTGAATTACATTGACATTTATTACAAATAGACATAGACTTTAACATTGAGAGTCGACATTTCGGCTTTAGCTTCAGATTACGATCTTCAGATTGGATGATCTTGAATCCAATGAGACTGTGGTCTAACAATATCTGCGGCCGACCATCCGTTGGTGACTGAAGTGGGTAATGTGCTGGGTGGAGGACCCGAGCACATTCCTCGACGCAATTTGGAGGCTGCAGAGCCTATTATTGAGGAAGTGACGGCAGAAACGAGAATGATGGACCGCATGATGTTGGCCATGAACAGGGCCATGGCGCAACAGCAGGAGGTGTTCTTGAAACTTCTAGAGGACCGAGACGCCAACAACCGTAGGCCCGAAGCGGTTAGCGAGATTGTGGTGGTTGCGGGATCTGGGGGCCCTGGACTTGTAATTCCCCCTGAGGTGACCGCAGCCCTGGGTGTCGGGCAAACAGCGCGGACTTGCACGTTCAAAGCTTTTCTGGGTTGCCGACCACCAGAATTTAAGGGCTCGGACAATCCCTTGGATTGTATGAGCGGGGTTCGAGAGATGGAACAAGCTTTTCGCTCGAGTAAATGTGGGGAGAAACAGAGGGTTATCTTTGGTTCCCGAATGTTGCGGGGTATGGCTCTTACTTGGTGGGACGTGTACTCTGCTTCGCTTGAGCCGACTATTCTGGATCAACTGTCTTGGTCTACCTTCAAAGAAAAACTGCTAGAGGAATACTGTAACGAGAGGTCGTTGGACCGAATCACGGAGGAATTTCAGAATTTGAAGAAAGGTGGTATGTCTGTGAGGGAGTACAACCGTCTCTTCATGGACAAGCTGGGTTTTGTGGGACACTTCGTCCCGACAGAGAAAGATAAGATCAAGGCTTACATCAAGGGCCTCCCATCGGACATGATGTCGATGGTGCGCGTAACAAAGACCTCCACTCTTCAGGAGGCGATGGAAGAAGCTCAACTCATGGAGGATGCTTACAGTCTCGGCAGGGATCAAAGTGGTCGCCAAGTCGAGAAGAGGAAATGGGAGGGAAGCTCGATGCCCTCAAAGAAACCTTTTTATGCCAACAGCAGCGCTCAGCGGGGAGCCGATCCTAGACGTGATGCCAAGTGGTGCTCCAAGTGCCGAAGCAAACATTTCGGCCCATGCAACTTTGTTCCCGGAATGTGCTACAAGTGCGGAAAGACGGGTCACACGTTTCGAGATTGCCCTCTTAAGGGGCAAATATGTTTCGAATGTAAGGAACCGGGGCACGTAAGGGCGGAATGCCCGAAGCTCAAGACCGGGGGATTTGGTGGGAAGAAGATGGAACCTCCGCGGTCGACCGGAAGGGATTTTCAGATGACTTCAGAAGAAGCTAAAGCATCGACCGATGTGGTAACGGGTACGTTCTTTCTAAATTCCGTACCTACACGTGTATTATTTGATTCTGGTGCTAGCTACTCGTTCGTATCCGAATTGTTCTGTCAAAGGCTTGCTATGTCTAAGAGTATGCTAGAGAATGCTATTGTTGTAGAAATAGCAAATGGAGGTCAAGTTCTAATCCATAATATCCTTAGAGATTGCATCTTAGAGCTTAAAGGGAAGAAATTCCCCATCAACTTATTGCCTATGCAAATTGGCGGGTTCGACGTGGTTGTGGGTATGGATTGGTTATCGAAGAACCAAGCCGAAATTGTATGTTCCAAGAAAATGATTCGATTACCCGTGGCAATCGGAGAAGCGACAATAATCTACGGCGAAAGAAGGAAAGGCGACGTGGCGATTATTTCAGTGATCAAAGCTAGGAAGTGTTTGGTGAAAGGATGTTCATCTTTCCTGGCTTATGCTATCAATACCAAACCCGACCCACGGAAACTAGAAGATGTTAGGGTGGTGCGCGAGTTTCCCGATGTGTTTCCGGAAGACTTGCCCGGTTTGCCACCCGATCGTGTAGTGGACTTCTGTATCGATCTCATTCCTGGAGCGACTCCAATTGCTCGAGCTCCTTATCGTTTGGCTCCTACCGAAATGCAAGAGATGATGGTTCAACTCCAAGACCTTCTTGAGAAGGGTTTCATCAGACCGAGCTTGTCACCTTGGGGAGCTCCGGTCCTGTTCGTCAAGAAAAAGGACGGTGCAATGAAAATGTGTATCGACTACAGAGAACTGAACAAAGTAATGGTGAAGAACAGGTATCCACTTCCGAGAATCGACGATCTGTTCGATCAATTTCAGGGAGCAGGTTGTTTCTCAAAGATCGACCTTCGATCGGGGTATCACCAAGTGAAGGTAGCAAAGGATGACATCCCAAAGACGGCATTTAGAACACGCTATGGACACTACGAGTTTCTGGTGATGCCATTCGGCCTAACCAACGCACCGGCAATATTTATGGACTTGATGAACCGAGTGTGCCGACCGTTCCTCGACAAATCGGTAATCGTGTTCATCGACGACATCCTAGTTTACTCCAAGAATGAAGAAGAGCATGAACAACATCTCCGTGAAGTGTTGGATGTGTTAAGGCGAGAAAGGCTTTACGCGAAGTTTTCAAAGTGCGACTTTTGGCTCCCAGAGGTACAGTTTTTGGGGCATGTGGTTTCAAAGGAAGGAGTAAAAGTGGATCCCGCAAAGATTGAGGCGATGACGAATTGGGAACCTCCCAAGAGTCCGTCTGAAATCCGAAGTTTCCTAGGCTTGGCAGGGTATTACCGGAGATTCATTCAAGACTTCTCGAAGATAGCCTCGTCACTGACGGCCTTGACCCGAAAGAACGTGAAATTTGCGTGGACAGAGAGGCAAGAAGAGGCGTTCCGCACCTTACAAAAGAACCTTTGAGAATCTCCTATCCTATCCTTACCTAACGGGACGGAAGATTTTGTGGTGTACAGCGATGCGTCGAAGATGGGTTTGGGTTGTGTCCTGACGCAAAGAGGGAAGGTGATCGCTTACGCATCAAGGCAACTTAAAGTGCACGAAGTCAACTACCCTACTCATGACTTGGAATTGGCAGCGGTGGTGTTTGCACTGAAGTTGTGGCGACACTACCTTTACGGTACGAAATGCACTCTTTACACCGATCACAAGAGTCTGAAGTATATCTTTGATCAGAAAGAGCTAAACATGAGGCAGCGGAGATGGTTGGAGTTGTTGAAGGATTATGACTGCGAGTTGCTCTACCATAAGGCAAACGTTGTTGCCGACGCCTTGAGTCGGAAAGTCTGCGGAGAAAATTCTCGTGCTACCTTTGCACGGATTGAATTCACTTCAACACTTATTGACAGAGTCAAGAAATCGCAAGTCGAAGCCTTGCTTGAAGAAAATCTCAAAGGAGAAGTCATGGCAAAACAACACCTTTTATTGACTGAAGATAGTCGAGGGGTAAAACTTTTCAATGGGCGAATTTGGATGCCTAAGATTGGGGGTAATAGAGAACTTCTTCTCGAGGATGTCCACAAGTCAAAATACTCCATTCACCCAGGAAGCACGAAAATGTATCGGGATTTGAAATTGCATTATTGGTGGCCAATCATGAAGTTTGATGTGGCGCACTATGTGGAGCAGTGTGTAACTTGTTTGCAAGTGAAGGCTGAACACCAAAGACCTTACGGAAGTTTGCAATCCTTGGAAATTCCGGAGTGGAAATGGGAACACATCACGATGGATTTCGTGATGAAGCTGCCAAGGACCTTGAAAGGTCACGACACCATTTGGGTTATAGTTGATCGCTTGACCAAAAGCGTTCATTTCTTGGCCATGCGGGAGACTTTGCCAATGGATAAATTGGCGAAGTTGTACATCGATGAAGTGATATCCCGACACGGTGTGCCGCTATCTATTGTCTCTGATCGGGATAGTCGGTTCACATCGCATTTTTGGGACGGTTTACAAAAGGAATTGGGTACACGTGTGAAGTTGAGCACGACTTACCACTCTCAAACTGACGGCCAAAGCGAGAGGACAATACAGACTCTGGAAGACATGTTAAGATCGTGTGTGATCGACTTTGGGGGTAGTTGGGATACACACCTGCCTTTGGTAGAGTTCGCGTACAACAATAGCTACCACTCGAGTATAGGGATGGCACCGTTTGAAGCGTTATACGGTCGCAAGTGTCGAACTCCCGTATGTTGGCTCGAGGCGGGGGAAAAGCAGTTCGCCGGACCTGAAATTGTGCAAGAAACGGCGGACAAGGTCAAGGGCATCCGCGAATGCTTGAAGGCGGCCCAAGATCGACAGAAAAGTTACGCCGATAAGAAAAGACGGCCAATGGAATTCCAAGTGGGAGATCGGGTTATGTTGAAGGTGTCCCCTTGGAAGGGAATTATTAGATTTGGGAAGCGTGGGAAGTTGAGCCCCTGTTTCCTTGGACCGTTCACCGTGACTAAGCGGATAGGACTTCAAGCTTATCAACTGGAACTTCCTCCGGAGATGAAGGGAATTCATGACACATTTCACGTGTGCTATCTTCGGAAGTGTCTAGCGAAGGAGGAGAGTGTCATTCCACTCTCCGAGATCAGGGTGGATGAAGGAAATCATTGCGTTGAAGAACTTGAAGCGATTTTGGAAAGAAAGACGAAGAAGCTTCGTCACCGGGAAGTCACTATGGTCAAGGTTCAGTGGAAGCACCATCGGGGTGCTAATGTGACTTGGGAAGCGGAAGAAGACTTGAAGCGGAGGTACCCTCACCTTTTTCCATAGCCAAGATTTCGAGGACGAAATCTTCTCCAAGTTGGGGAGGATTGTAACACCCACAATTTTAGAGTTGGGTGAAAAGTTGACCTTTACCCAAAGTTCAAGGGGGTCAAATGTAACTTGGGTTATATAAATATAAATCAAGTTTAGATATTTTCTAAATATCTCATTACTGATATTTTGAGATCTGAGAGAGAGAGAAGGAAACAGGGTGAAGAAAGTGATCGATCTGCCAGAATCGATACCGGTGAATTGAGATTATCCTCGAGTGAATTTCGTGATACCCAGGCAGAATAGTGTCGAAATATCACTTAAGGAAAACGAGCTCTCACGCGATCTCACGTTCTTATCTAAGTTCCGATCTCACCATCTCTTCTATTCTCTCAATCGACTTCTGCACTACACTCCCCAACACCTTTTGGTGGGTATTATTTTACGTGGACAAACAAATGGGCTTCTAAAATGAGTAAGCTTGACCGGTTCCTTTTGTTCGATGGCCTTATGGATATAATGCCCAACATTACGGGCTTGGTGATTGATCGTAAACTTTCCGACCATAGGCCTATTCTGTTTAAGGAATTATCCTTTGATTATGGGCCTACGTCGTTCCGTCTTTTTCACTCTTGGTTCGATATGCCCGAATTCGATCAAATTGTGAAATTTTCATGGTACGATGATAGTGTTCGTGATTCTAATGGCATGATTGCTTTTAAAAAGAAGCTTCAATTATTAAAGAATAATCTTCACATGTGGATTGCTGATAAAAGAAAGCGAGATATTGAGATGAAAAGTGGCATAAAACAAGTATTAGGGACATTAACGCTCGGATTGATTCGGGTAATGCTTCTAGATTAGATATGGACTCTCGTATCCAATTTATGAAGACTTTGGGTGACTTGGAAAGGGTAGAAAATTTGGATATGGTGCAAAAAGCTAAGATCCGTTGGGGAGTTGAAGGAGATAATAATTCCAAGTTTTTCCATGGAATGCTTAAAAGAAAAGACGACAATTAGCCATTCGTGGTGTTATGATTGATGGCGATTGGGTTACGGAGCCAACCAAGGTGAAAGATGAGTTTTATTCCCATTTCCAAGATCGGTTCAACACCAATGGGGGGGGGGGGGGGCTTAAGTCAAATTTAGAGATGGAGTTTCCGAACGTTTTGTCTTCGGATCAAGCTTCCTTTCTTGAGGAGCCTTTTGCACGAGATGAAATTAAAAAAGCCGTTTGGGATTGTGGAACGGATAAATCTCCGGGACCGGATGGTTTTACTTTCCATTTTTTCAAGAAATATTGGTCCCTCATTGAAAACAACGTGGTGAAACTGGTGGGTGATTTCTTTGAGTCAGTCGATTCTCGAAAGGTTGTAACCCTTCTTTCATTGCTCTCATTCCGAAAGTCCAAGATGCTAAATTTGTTAAAGACTATAGGCCAATTAGTCTTATAGGTTGCCAATATAAAATTATTGGTAAACTTCTTGCTAATCGTCTTAGTATTGTTATTGGGGATATCGTTAGTTGCGAGCAATCCTCTTTCATAAAAGGACGCCAGATTCTCAACGGTCCTTTAATTTTGAATGAAGCTATGGATTGGTATAAAAAAATTCTTTATAAGCTTTTGATTCTTAAAGTAGATTTTGAGAAAGCGTATGATTGTTTAAGGTGGGATTACTTGGACTTAACTCTAGCGAAAATGGGATTTGGCATAGTTTGGCGTGGGTGGATCCGTGGATGTCTCGAGGATTCGATGGGGTCGGTTCTCGTTAATGGTTCTCCAACTAAGGAATTTTGCATTCATAGAGGATTAAGACAAGGAGATTCCCTCTCCCATTTCCGACTCGGGTGGGTCAACAAAGGAATTTGTGAAGTGTAAACCGGACTCGGGCGGGTCAACCCGGTCCGGAACCGACCTAAGTCTGAATGCTTGACCAAGTCCTTTTTGCACGTTGGAGAAGCTCCTGTTTTTTAGAAATCAGTTGGAAGTCAGCCTCATGGAGAAAGTGGTAGCAATATTTTCTTCCACTATCTATTTTAGTTTCCTTAGCTTTCCTTAGGCTATGTTTGGCAAACTACCTGATAAGCTAGCTTATGACTGATAAGCTAGCTTATGACTGATAAGCTAGCTGGTACGTAGCTGATAAGTTAACCGGTGACTGATAAGCTAGCTAGTAGTTGATAAGCTAGTTGATGAAAAAGTAATGTTTGGGTAAAACTAGCTTATAAGCATGTAAATTTACCAAAAATGACATCTAGAAAAAATAATCAATTACAATATTTAATAATATAATAAGAAAAATTATATTAATATAATATATTAATTAATACAAGTAAGTTTTAAAACCAAGTTTATAGTAATATAATAATATAGTGAAATTTATTATTATATATATTATAAATTTTGAATTTTAAACCAAATTAAAAAAAAAATATACATTAACTTATGATTTTAAATAACCATTATATATAATATGGAAAAAATAATCAAATAATAATTACAAAAATAATAATAATTGATAACTGATATATATTTATCAATATTAAAAAAATTGATATAATTATCAACAATTCTAAATAATTAAAATTTAATATTAATGTATAATTAAAATTTATGTTATAATTTTCATATAATATTAATAAATATTTATTTATAATTAATAATTAATATTAATGAGGGCATAATTGGAATAATCACAAAAAGCTCCTCATAAGCTACTCAAAGTAGCTTATCAAAAAGCTAGTTTATAAGCTAGCTTATGGTCATCCAAACATGTACCCAGAAAATAAGCTAGCTTATTTTTTCCAAACAATGCCTTATTCTAGTCATTTTCTATTTAAGTGTTTTTTTTTTTCTCTTTATGAATTATGCAGTAGCAGTAGCTTTGCTTTTCCCTTACGTACTGTAGCTTTTCAATTTGAATTCAAGAAACTTTTCCACAGAAAGTCTAAGTCTCCATTTCTACCATGTGTTAATTTTTATCGTCCAAACACTTGTAGTCAACCAACAAATGGTATTAGAGCCTCGTTCGTGTATGACCAAGTGTATGCCAAAACCGACCATGCCTAGCTCATCGTCTTCTTATGCCGATGACTCTTCCTCTCAAAGGATCGGAAAGGATGGTGTTGTTACATTGCATTATCCGATGTTCACAAAGACGAACTACTCCGTGTGGGCTCTTGTAACACCCTCAAAACTGGAAATAGCAACTAATTTAAAATTTTCTAAATACATCAATAATTGATTCATCTGCAATCACAATCTAAGATTTAACCTCAATACACACAATCATTCTATACATAAAGTCTATGATACGGACGGGTGCTACTAAAACCCAATAGAAGTCGCTATCTCCAAACTGCGGAAGACTTCACCAAATACTTACACTCGCGAAAGACTAAGCACATCTCTTCATAGAATTGCCAGAACCAACCCCCACCTGGAACCTGATGCACATGCCGACAAATAAAAAGGTTAGGCTTAACGCCTAGTGAGCTCAAGAGTTTTCAACATATAAAAGTTAACCGTTTAAAAGAAGAAATGCAGTTAAAATCATAATCTTTCAATTCGTTATGTCTTACATACGGAAACGACTCATTTTCCAATAATATGCAATTTAGACAAAGAACACCAATTTAAACGTTTTCCAATCTAAACTACTTCAAGGACGAAGATACCAAAATAAACCTCCCATTCATAAATTTGGTTTAACACAAAACTCACTCAAAACGTGGATAGAAATTGAACTCTCCATTTATGAAAATACGGTTAAAACTTTATATCCCAAAACACCCAAAACACGGGTGGGGCATAATACTCAACCCATAAGCCAAGGATAAAACCCAATTATACAAACGCCACCGAAAACTTGGATAATAAAACTCATACCCAAAAACAACACCTTTCGGTGACGGGGGATACCCGAATTCCATCGAAAGTGACGGACACACAAAGTTAAGCCACTTATCAATGTTATATGAGCATCACTTAGGGATAAAACACTCGTTAACATCAACCTTTCCGGGTCTATAGCTAACAAACCAACAAGCTCAACAACTCCATGTCTATTGCCTGGATAATCACCAAGTTCAACAACTCCATGTCTGTACCTTGGGAATCTTCGTGCACTCATCAAGTTCAACCCCTCCAGGTCTTTACCTTGGAATCCCAAAACATCCAGTTAAGCTTGTTCACAAGAAAGTTGCAATTATTGATCATAAAACCTCATGCCAATTTCAAGTTACAATACGGGGATAAAGTCCCCAACTAAACCAACCGACTGACTCATATGCCTATGGATCCAATGCATTACAGTCTAAAACGTTACATGACTCAAACGAATGGACTAACGCATTCAAAACATGTAACTCTCAAATAAGATGCAACTAAGTACACCATACGTCCAAGGCTCTTCAACGAGCTACCCAAAACCGAACAAATGTTCCAAAGACTCCACCGAGTACAAATCAAGCCCTGGAGGCTAAATAGACGTTTGGCCAAAACATGCGAGCCAAAATAGTTATATAAATCAAAATACACATTTTCCCAAAACCTTTAATCCTCAAATTACCATTGGCCTTCGGCCCCAAACCCCAAAAAGGTTTTCCATTTCTAAAATGTTCCCCATAGCCGAGAATGACCCAAACCCAAAGGACTCACGTATTCGTACCTCTCAAAACATCCCATTTCATGAACGAATGCATAAAACCCGACATACACTCAAAAGTGCATTTTTGACCAAATACTTCTTTATGCAATAATTCATCAAAACCCGTTCATTTATGACACATTTAACGAAATGCCCAAAAATCACAAAGATGTGTGCTATATAAGTTTATAAAGTTGACACCTTCAAAATAATCAAACTTATCAGCAGTTAACAATTTCATGTAAGATGCAAAACACTTTAAAATAAACATTTTGGCATGTACATCATTTTCACAAATCAACTTGAACTCACCTTGTTAGATTTAGGCTAAATCTAGATTTTACCCACTTAGAGCTTCCTTGAAGAAACTTGAATC